>CM076578.1:1773821156-1774421156 GCA_034641835.2 Pinus albicaulis | reverse complement strand
CACATAAGTTTTACATAGTAGGCATGATGAAGCAGTTCACCCCTCTTAGGCTACATCTGCTAGTCCAGCTCCCAATGGCATGTCCATTTTTGTCATTATGCTCAAAATTGTAAATTGCATGTGTTTATAGGCCTCTACTGGTTGTTTTCTCTGCACCAATGGCTCCAGAATGCTCAAATTAGTCTAGGTAGATTCTTGTTTCACCAAAATTGGTTGAAAATTGACCTCTCTATGCATTTTTCCGAATGACAGCTAGAAAAACTCCACTAAAAGTGGAGACATGCACTTAACTGGAGTTAAATTTAATTAAAACCCTAAAAATAGGGTACCGCTACCTTTCTCGCCAATCCAAAACCGTTTGCATTAAAGTGTAATGGTTAGGCGGAGTGGTCACAAGCCGACCCTATGCCTTTAACTAGGAGGTTTTAGTTTGAATAAACTCCGAAATATGGATGGAATCGGGAGTTAATGGTTCTAATAACCATGGCATTACATGCCATAACTCCACCATGTGACTGCGTTTGTAACTCCGTCGGATTAGCCGTAATATACAACCGCTACATAACTTCCATTACCGCTTATCATGTGAACAGTGATCACCGCCGATGGTTAACGCTAATGCTGGGGGTTGATAACTTTTGTTGCTGCAGTTTTGGTTACGCCATGTGAACACGTTCCCGCTATGGTTAAAGTGGAGGCTTAAGCCCACAGTTCTTGGACAACGACCATATGGTGGGGGCTAGCCCCCCAACACCATTTACACCAAAACTTAAATATACGCGGAGTTCTATCATTGTTAAGAACTACCATGCAGCCCAACGGTAAAGCGTGGGCCTATGCGCATGGAGGTCGGCTGTTCGATTTTGTGGAAAGCCCCAAAATATTTTACACCATGCTCCTGAGGACACATGGAGGCCTCCAGGCTTGCCACTTGTCACTCATCTGACAACTCAACAAAAACCATCCGACGGTTAAAAACTCATCTCCATACCCCTAAATAAACGGTCTACAACATGCCACGTGGCGCAATCCGGTTGGCTGAAGAAAAGGGAATATCAGGTAGAATATACATGTTGACTGTACATGTATGCTAACTGGGCATCCAGTCACAAATTTTTGTTGTTTGGGAAAACGGACAGAACGCGATATCTTCCTCATACGACATTGATTTTTCGAACCATTCGCAACGCCGAAATCGCAACGAAGAGACCTTTCCAGTCGCTCAGGTTTGGACCTATTTCGAGCACTTTCATTTTTTAGCATAACACATATCTCCTGATCACACCTCCCCATTAGGAATTTTTTGCACCCCAAAATCTCTTTGGATTACTGAACATGAAGATGAGGAGACTGTGTCCCCACTCTTCCAATCTTTATCCACTGAAATTTCCCTAATTTCATTAATTGGAGCTTTTCATGAAAAGACAAGTTTTTCCTTGATTCCATCGACCAACCATTGTTGTCTTTAACATTGTCATGC
Organism: Pinus albicaulis; assembly: GCA_034641835.2. Lineage (NCBI taxonomy): Eukaryota > Viridiplantae > Streptophyta > Pinopsida > Pinales > Pinaceae > Pinus > Pinus albicaulis. Next base: position 1,774,419,676 of record CM076578.1, on the reverse strand, counting down.
TGCACATTTTTTGAACTTGCAGAACAACAACCTAACTTTGTAGTAAACTTCCTGTTTCTACATTGGTCTATAATCAAAGGAAACTTGGAATTGTTCTCACCTTGCATTATGTCCTTATGGCGATTTTTTGCTTTAGCCTTGAACTTGTGTCGATTCTTGACCAAGTTTCTTCACCATTGTACCATGCCTCTTGTAAACCAGCAAGGAACATTTCTGAATCCTATGCCTTCTTTGCTAAGTTGCTTTGCCATCTCTTTGACCTTTGCAACTTCTTGCACTGACACCTTGTTTTCAGCACCGTTCAACACCAATGTCGACTGCTGCAACTGCTTGTCATCTTCTTTCAAAGACAACCTGCTTTCAAACTGAAACAACTCATTACATACAACAGCATTTGTTTAAAAAGGATTATGTAAAACATCTCTTTGTTTAATCATCATCAATGTCAAGTTTTGGCTTGCATTGACTAGCCTCTTCATCTGCTCTGCATTAACTAAAGAAGTGTCTAGTTTTTTGCAATGAGCTCTCACAATATACTCCTTGCCGTCTTTGAATAAATGGTAATTGTTCTTGTGGCGATGAAATATTTCTTTCCTGTCATACAAGTAAGGACTACCCAACACCATACCTATTATATCAAGCGGAACAACATCTAATTCAACTGTATCAATGAAATGTGCAGTTATTGCAAAGCGCAACATGCACTTCTTTGAAACCTATAAATTTGCATCCTTACAAATCCACCAAAGTGGATATGGTTTTGGATGTGGAATGGTCTCAAGATTAAGTTTCTTGACCAAGTCTTCAGAAATAAGTTCGTTTGTGACCCACTGTCAAACAATGTGTCAACCTTGGTATGTTTGGAAATGACCCTCACATGAAACAGTTCAATTCTCTCTTCTTCATTTGGAGCTTGTATGTGACAGTTAGATATACTAGAATTGGGCTTATTTTCAATCTCTTTCCCCTTCAAGTTCTTTAGTCCCATAGCTATGATTTTTGTTTCATCTCCTGAATCTGACCCTGGGTCTTGTTCAGCTATTGCAACAGTTTTGCCTTTCTCCTTGGCTTTCTCTTTGGCCTTCAATCTTTCTAGTTTCAACTCTGGATGAAGTTTCAAACAACAGTCTTCATCATGGCTAGTTTTAGAACAGTGTTTGCAGAAGAATTTCCCCTTCTCTTTTCTAACATTTGCATTTCTCTTTTTCTTCTAGTTACCTTTAAACTCATTTTCCCCATTCTCATCTAAGTTTTGTTTTCCCCTTGCCTCTAAATGTGTGGCTTGTACACAAACTTCATCTAGGCTTGTAGGGTTAAACATGAGGATAGTATGTCTTAGGTAGGTATGTAAGCCTCCTATATACTTGAGCAAAGTGTCTTGGCTCTGCAAATCTACGCCTAACAAAAGAGCTCTTCTCCTAAACTCTTGAGTATACACTTGTACATTTTGTCCTTTCAATTGTTTAAAAATTTGCCAGTCCATTATGGCTTTCTACATGTGAGCTAATGGATAAAACTGTTGTTTTATTGCAGAAATGAAATCAGTGCATGATAGAATAATCTTACCATGCTTTTTGATCTCCTCCTTTGTCTTGGCTTCCCACCAAACAAGAGCTACACCTTCCATCCTCAATGAAGCTAGTTAGATTTTGGTATCATCACCATGAAAATTTTGGATTCTCAAATAGACCTCCAATTGCCTAATCCAATTATCTAGCTTTTCTGCATTAACTTCACCATTAAGCATTGGCAATTCAAACTTAACATCAAGTTTTAGAAAAGTACTTCTACCCATGTTCTTTGACTTGTATGGTTGATGTACTGAAGATGAAGTAGAGGATGATGAGGATGAAGATGAGGGTGATGATGGCGACTTTCCACTGTCTCCATTTCCTCCATTGCCCTTCTTTGATTTATCTTCATCATTATGGCCACCTGATGATCCCTGTCCTTCCTTGTGAAGTTTGGACCTTTCTTCTTCCAGCTTATCATTCCTTTCTTGATAAAGGACTCTCACCATTTCAGTTAAGTCAAGAAATTATTTTCTGTACACTCTTTCTTCCTCTTTGGGATCCATCTCTTCATGGATTTCTTCTTCTCCTGGAGGCATGCTTGATGCTGCTTCTGCTTCTTTTGGAGGTGAGCTAGGTGGTGGAGAATGTGGCAATCTTGCCCTCCATTGCCATGGCTCACTTTGAGAACCTCTTGGTTCCACCAATTTACCTTCTCCTCTCTTAAGCTTGAGCCTAGTAAGCATGAAAACCCTTGCAAACAGTTAACAAATCTTTGCACATAAAAACACTGTAGAAATTTGAATAATAGCTGAATTATTCACCGAGATTATCCTGATTACACACTATTTAAGCTTCATGCATAATACATAACCTCTTCTACAATTGATCATCAATATGCGGAAATAGAAAGCAGTCGCATGCGCTCATTAAAACATAATCAAGCACACATATCAACACAGTATGTAATGGGGAAAGCAATAGTTGAAAACCCCCAACTATCTGTATATTATAATGATAGAGAACATGTAACAATACATAGCACAAAGCTCTCACAGCTCTCAGCACTATCTCAATGCTACACACAAAACTAGTTATGAAGATGAACAAGTCACAGGTTCAAATCTCCTCCACAAGTCTGCCTGCCTCTATTGCGCAATCCAAGTTGATTAATGATGAGATCCAAGTTCGAATCCCACTAGCTCCAACTGCGCAATCCTCATTGGCAATCTCCATCAATGTGTGTGCAAATCTCATGCACAGCCAATAGTCACAATTGATAGTAGACTCACCCTTTCACCCACCTCTAACACTGGTCTCCACTGAACTGTCCATGCATTGCAGTTAACTGATGTATTCTTTAGTTGATTTATGAGTTAATAATTAGTGAATTAATTAATAATTAATTCACACCACTCATCACTAGTCTATTTATCAGTTAGACTAAATACAACTAGTTCAACTAAGTTAAACCGAACACAACTCCACCAACTGTCTCATCAACTCCACCAAACTCTGCCACATGAGTTCTAACTGAAGTCAACCATGCAATAGCTCAACTACCCCTTAGGAAAAGCGTATTTCCTTCTGTCAGTTGCATGTGCCACATCCAAGCATCAAGTAAGAAGTGCTCCTATTGCAGAAGGACTTGAACGTCAAGCCTTTATCGTCCTAAATATTATTAAGGGTTAATAATATTTGGTAGCTATTTTGTGCATGGGTCTAAAAATAAGCAGCTAATGTCTAAAAATAAGGGTCCATGTTTACCAACTCGACGATCATCCATAAATAGCATCCTGCAACTCTGTGACCATGATCCATATGTCTAAAAATAGACTTTGCGCCAAAAATAGCCTAAGAGCCCCTTAGCTCGACGAACTTCATTTCACTAAGCTCCATCATCTTGTTGCATTTTCAACACTCCCTCTCAACGATATATGGATTATACAACCCCTAACACCTTATCGTTGTGGTATTGAATTCGAATTTGCTCTGGTGAGCGCCTTGGTGAAGATGTCGGCATCACGGTCATAAGGTGGGAGACTTGACTTCTAACATGATTCTCACATTTTGCACACAATCTCTGATATGATGGTACCTGATGTCGATGTGTTTGGATATATCATGAAATACTGGATTAGCTGAGAGTTTAATGCAACTCTGGTTATCACAATAAATCACAGTAGGCTCCAAGTGTGACCCGAACAACCCGACCAGGATCTTCCTCATCCATATGGCCTCGCATGCATCCAAGCTTGCTGCCATATACTCAGCCTCTGCTGAACTAAGTGCCACGGATCTCTGCTTCTTGTTGTACCAAGAAACTGTTGTCGACCCGATACTGAAGATCCCTCCAGATGTGCTCTTTCTATCCGTTGGGCTCCCTGCCCAATCTGCATCCCTGAAGCCACATAGCTTCACCTCATCCTCCTGTCTGTACCACAAGCCATATCCCGATGTGCCTCTAAGATAACACAATACATGCTTGCCTGCCTTCCAGAAGAGCTTGGTAGGCTTAACCATAGCTTGCGAAAGCTGGTTAACAGCATAGCATATATCGGGTCGTGTATTGACCAGATACATAAGCGACCCCACCAACTGTCGATAGACCGTGGCATCCACTACCTCTGCTGAAGTAGCATCCTCCTTCCTCCAACCACCAGGAAGAGGAGTGTCAACAGGCTTGCAGCCATGCATGTTGAACCTCTCCAGAATCTCCCGGGCATACTTGCCCTGAGAAACAAACAGTCCTCCACTGCGCTGCCAAATCTCCAATCCCGGGAAATAATGAAGGATGCCCAAGTCCTTCATCTCAAACTCTCGTGCAAGATCCTCCTTGCATGAAAGTATCAACTGCTCATCGCCAGTCAAAATCAGATCATCTACATATAGTACGATGATCAACAGCTTCCCCTCCACCACAATCTGGTACAGGTTTGGATCAGCCTCACTCTTGGAGAATCCAAGCCCGGTGAAGTAGCTGTCTATCCGAGTGTACCAAGCACGAGGTGCTTGCTTCAGCCCGTACAGTGCTCTCTTGAGTCGGCACACATGCGACTCACTGCTGAAGATCTCAAAACCTTCAGGCTGCTCTATGTACACATCTTCCTCAATAACTCCATTGAGGAACGCAGTCTTCACATCCATCTGATGAATGTGCCACCCCATCTGCGCTGAGAGAGCAAGGATCGTCCGTATGGAAGAGTACCTTGCGACAGGTGAAAAGGTCTCCTCATAGTCAATCCCCTCGATCTGTGAAAAGCCACGGGCGACAAATCTCGCCTTGTACTTCTCCACACTCCCGTCAGCTGCCTGCTTCACCTTGTAGATCCATCGCGAACCTACCACTGATTTCCCAACCGATCTTGGGACAATCTCCCATGCACTGTTCCTGATGATCGAATCATATTCTTCGATCATGGCATCAACCCATGCGGGTTCCTCCACAGCTTCCTCAAAAGAGGATGGCTCTGTCACAACACATTGACTCATAAGAGCCATGTATCCAGTGTACCGATCCGGTGACTGTCTCTGTCTGCGCTGTGCTGTAGGTGGTCCTGCAACCTTCTCTGCATCCCGAGCCAGTCGCTCAGCTTCTGTAGTGCGCATGCGCCCTCTGATGGTTGGCGCTGCCTGGGTGGTTTCTTCCACCTCCTGAACCTCCTCTTGTGGGTGATCCACATCCGGAAGCTCCTCCTTAGGAACTAACAGCTCCTCATCTGCATGCAAGTGTAGCTCCCTCTCAAGCGAACACTGCATGGCTTTCTCCTCCTGAAATTTTATATCCCGTCGCACAACAGTCTTGCGACTGTCTGGCACATACACCCGATAGTTGTGAGGTGTATCGGTGTACCCCACAAATATTCCAACTTCAGCAGTTGGATCCAGCTTCCTTCTCGCATCCTTCGTCACATGCATGTAGACAGGAGATCCGAAAATCCGCAAATGGGAAATATCGGGCCTCTTGCCAGAATAAGCCTCCTCTGGTGTACTCATGCCAAGAACCTTGTGAGGACAACGGTTCTGCACATACACTGCTGTATTGCATGCCTCAGCCCACAAGTGAAGGGGTAGGCCATGATCATGCAACATCGCCCGTGCAGCACCCACGATCGTTCTGTTCTTCCGCTCAGCCACCCCGTTCTGCTGTGGGTTATGGGGTGCGATGAGCTCTCTCAGAATCCCTTCTGCGCTGCAGAACTCCTTGAATTCAGCCGAGATGAATTCACCACCGTTATCACTCCTTAGAGCAATCACCTTCTTCCCCGACTCCTTCTCGACCAGTGCTTTAAACTCACAGAACTTCGCGAATGTATCGCTCTTCTTGCGCAGAGAGATCCGGCCTCCCGTCATCGACAAAGATCACATAGTGGCAGCGCTGCGCCGACTGCGAGAAAGGTCCACACACGTCTGTGTGAATTCTCTCAAAGATCGTCGTGGCGCGACTATCCTTCTCGTGAAAGGTGGCTTTCACAAATTTTCCCAAGGTACACCCCTTGCACTGATCTGACTGCACAAGAGTGCCCTTAGGAAGCCCAGTAGAAATCTGCTGTAGTATCTTCAAAGCTCCATGGTGAAGGTGGCCCAATCTCCGGTGCCACGGCTCGCCATCATCCCGACTCACCACTCCTCCCGCCTTGCATGCCATTGTTGCGCAGCCATCTACTTGCAACTGATAAAGGTTCTTGACTCGAACCCCTATCTTCCGGGTTTCTCCAGTTGTCTTACTGCGCAGGAAAGCCTTTCCTTCGCTGAAGACAACATCGTACCCCTTGTCTTCTAACATCGCCACAGAGATCAGATTCTTCTTCAATCCTGGAACATGCATCACTTCCTTCAATACGAAGGGTTTACCGGACTCCCTCTCAAAGGAAATGGTACCGATACCGGTCGCACTGTATCTACCATCATCGCCCATCTCGATGTGCACTCCAAGATCTTTCTCATCCAGATCTGAAAACGGATCTCGATCTCCAGTCATGTGAAAAGACGCACCACTGTCCAAGAACCATACTGATCCCATCACACTTGAGACCAAGCATGCGATCAGCGAAAAATCCAGCTCAAACTGTGAGGCTAAGGCCTCTCCCGCTGTAGATCCAGCAGCTTGCTTATTTTTCTTCTTCTGCGAACAATTTGTGGCATAATTTCCGTGCTGGTGACAGTGAAAACACTTCACCTTAGACATGTCCTGCTTCTTGCCTTTCGCACCGGAATGAGAAGCTTTCTTGCTCTTCCCCTTCTTTGCTTTGGCAGCCAAAGCGCAATTTTCTTCATCAGATGCCTTTGATGAAGATCCGTCCCTGGTACTCTGCCTTATCTCCTCTTGCACAAGATCCGACCAAAGTCACTCCCATCCTGGCAATTTCTCCCGACCATTGACAGAGTCCTGATAGGAATGCCAACTCTTCGGAAGACCAAGGAGAGCCAAGCTCACCAATTCCTCATCATCTACAGTCACCCCCACACTTCCCAGCTCATCCCTGCATTGGATGAACTTCGTGAGGTACTTGGGCATACTGTCGCCTTTCTCCATCTTTATATGTCTGAGTTTATCCTTGAGCGCCAACTTCCTCTGGTCGCTCTTGCTTTGGAATAAATCTGTCAACGCTTTCCACATCAAGTATGGAGAAGATTTTCCATGCATGCTGGATACAATGTGATCCTTCACGCCCTCCAACAGAATCCTTCGACATTTCGCCATCTTCTTTTGCCAAGCCTCAACTTGAGCAACATCAGTAGGCTTTGGGATCTCAGCATCTATGAACTCCTTCAGCCCGTTATCATCTAATACCGCCTCCATTCTGTCCTTCCATGCAACATAATTCGAACTGCCCTCAAGGGCATATTCCAGTCGCAATCCGTTGAAAGACATTTCAACTCTAGCACCAAGAAAACTGCTGCAAATTTCGAATTCCAAATTCTGCTGCAAATTCGAATTCCAAGCTCAAAACTCAGCTGCTTCTGGATCTATGAGAACAAAGTATTTATAGCACATAGATCGACTGTAAGAGCATTTACTGGATATATCACCTTTCAGAGAAAGGATGGATCCAGAGGCTACCTGGCCCGTTACAGACTCTGTCTACCGAAATAATTGTAATCACTGTAATAGATCCGATGATCAATCTCGCTCCGATACCATGTAGAAATTTGAATAATTTTCTGAATTATTCACCGAGATTATCCCGATTACACACTATTTAAGCTTCATGCATAATACATAACCTCTTCTACAATTGATCATCAATATGCGGAAATAGGAAAGCAAGCCGTGATGCGCTCATTAAAACATAATCAAGCACACATATCAACACACAATATGTAATGGGAAAGCAATAGTCAAAACCCCCAACTATCTATATATTATAATGATAGAGAACATGTACTATCACATAGCACAATACTCCTCACAAGTACTCAAGACTATCTCCAAAAGTTACACACAAACTAGCCAGATTTGAACAAGTCCTCGTTCAAATCTCCTCCCACAAATAATTGTCCAGCTCGCTAACCAAGTTGATTATAATGACAGATCCAAGTTCGAATCCCACTAGCTCCAACTACGCAATCCTTATTAGCAATCTCCATCAATGTGTGTGCAAATCTCATGCACAGCCAATAGTCACAACTGATAGTAGACTCACCCTTTCACCCACCTCTAACACTGGTCTCCATTGAACTGTCCATGCATTGCAGTTAACTGATGTGTTCTTTAGTTGATTTATGAGTTAACAATTAGTGAATTAATTAATAATTAATTCACACCACTCATCACTAGTGTATTTTTCAGTTAGACTAAATACAACTAGTTCAACTAAGTTAAACATAACACAACTCCACCAACTGTCTCATCAACTCCACCAAACTCTGCCACATGAGTTCTAACTGAATTCAACCATGCAATAGCTCAACTAACCCTTAGGAAAAGCGTATTTCCTTCTATCAGCTGCATGTTCCACATCCAAGCATCAAACCGAAGTGCTCCAGGAGGATAAGATAATGTTTATAGTCTAAATATTATTAAGGGTTAATAATATTTGACTGTTCTATTTTTAGCCCGGCAGTCTAAAAATAGAAACCGTCCAATGTCTAAAAATAGAGGTCCATATATTTTTACCAACTTGACCAATCATCCATAAATAGCATCCTGCAACTCATAGACCATGATCCATATGTCTAAAAATAGACATAGTCTAAAAATAGACTTTGCGCCAAAAATAGCCTGCGGGCCCACTTAGTGAAGGCGACTTCATTTCACTAAGCTCCATCATCTTGTTGCATTTTCAACAAACACCAGAGATTAAACTCTAGCTCTGATACCAACTTGATCTAAAAGGAGTGTATTAGTTCTGCTGTGCTAAGTGTCCTTTCAGCAATATAAACATGTACAATTTATCTCCATAAGTTTTCTTAAGGAATGAGTGTTTTAACCATGAAACATAAATGAATTAGTGAACTTTAAGCATGAAAATAAGCCTTAAAAACACTAAACAGCAGTGTATAACATAGAAATACAATCACACATAAGTTTTACACAGTAGGCATGATGAAGCAGTTCACTCCTCCTGGGCTACATCTGCTGGTCCAGCTCCCAATGGCATGTCCCTCTTTGTCATTATGCTCAAAATTGTAAATTACATGTGTTTACAAGCCTCTAATGGTTGTTTTCTCTACATCAATAGCTCCATAATGCTCAAATTAATCTAGGTAGACTCTTGTTTCACCAAAATTGGTCAAAAATTGACCTCTCTATGCATTTTTCCCAGTGACAGTTAAAAAAACTCCACTAAAAGTGGAGACAGGCACTTAACTGGAGTTAAATTTAATTAAAACCCTAAAAATAGGGTACCGCTACCTTTCCCACCAGTTGAAACCGTTTTCATTAAAGTGTAATGGTTAGGCGGAGTGGTCACAAGCCGACCCTCCGCCTTTAACTATGCGGTTTTAGTTTGAATAAACTCAGAAATATGGATGGAACCGGGAGTTAATGGTTCTAATAACCATGGCATTACATGCCATAACTCCACCATGTGACTGCGTTTGTAACTCCGCCGGATTAGCCGTAATATAAAACCGCTACATAACTTCCCTTACGACTTATCATGTGAACGGTAATCACCGCCGATGGTTAACGTTAATGCTGAGGGTTGATAACTTTTGTTGCTGCGGTTTTGGTTATGCCATGTGAATACGTTCCCACTGCGGTTAAAGTGGAGGCTTAAGCCCACGGTTCTTGGCCAACGACCATATGGTGGGGGCTAGCCCCCCAAACCCCCAATGCCATTTTCACCAAAACTTAAATATACACGGAGTTCTATCATTGTTAATAAATACCATGCAGCGCAACGGTAAAGTGTGGGCCTGTGCGCACGGAGGTCAGTTGTTCGATTCCAGGGAAGGCCCAAAAATATTTTACACCACGCTCTTGAGGACACGTGGCAACCTCCGGGCTTGCCACGTGTCACTCATCTGATGGCTCAACAAAAACCATCCAACGGTTAAAAACTCATCTCCGTACCCCTAAATAAACAATATGCAACATGCCACATGGCGCAATCTGGTTGGCTAAAGAAAAGGGAATATTCCCTAGAATATACATGTTGACTGTACCTGTATGCTCACTGGGCATCCAGTCACAAATTTTTGTTGTTTGAGAAAGCGGACAGAACGTGATATCTTCCTCATACGACATCGGTTTTTCGAACAGTTCGTGGCACCGGAATCACAACGACAAGACCTTTCCAATCACTTAGTTTCGGACCTATTTCGAGTACTTTCATTTTTTAGCATAACACATGATCTCCTGATCAGAAAATGAGTATATGTCTCATGTACTGTATGCAAATGCGGTAGGAAACTTAATGTATGCGATGGTATCTACAAGATCTGACATTTCACATGCAGATGGAGTTGTCATCAGGTTCATGGAAAATCCAAGAAAAGAACATTGGCGAGCAGTGAAATAGGTACTTCGGTATTTGAGAGGCACAAGTGACCATCGTATCATCTTTAATGGTTGTGGTGATTCATTTTGTGGATATGTTGATTCAGATTATGTTGGTGACTTGGAAAAGAGGAGATCTACTACAAGATATGATTTTACTCTTGCAGGTGGAGTGATTAGTTGGATGTCAAAGCTTCAAGAAACAATTGCTTTGTCCAATATTGGAGACAGAATATATAGCTACTTCACATGTCTAAAAAGATGCAATTTGGTGGATGGTTCTACTTGGTGAGCTTGGAAGGATGCAGGAGAAAGTGAATGTATTCTGTGTCAGTCAAAGTGTTATTCATTTGGCTACTAATCCAGCTTATCACAACAAGACTAAACATATTGATGTAAAATACCATTTTGTAAGACAGGTAATTGATGGCAACAATGTAGTTCTCAAAAAGGTCCACACTTAGGAGAATTGTGCAGACATATTCACGAATCAGTTTTGGTAGAGAAGCTATAGCGATGTTTAGCTTGTATTGGCTTGCAGAAAAGATGATGAATGTGCATGGACAACGGATTAGGAAAATTGTTGTCAAGATGGAGATTGTTAGTAATGACAACAATTAAAAGATTTTTTGTAAATGTAATTTAAGTCTTATTTTACCGTTCAGACGATTGCGTAACGAAAGGAATTTTGTGTAATGGTGTCTTCCTATTAAAATAATGTTGCATGAGAGGCTTATTGTATTGTCAGAGAGTCATTGTTGGCCTTGGAATAATGAACATTCCAATCCCTTGCCCCATGGAGGTTTTCTTGACACACTGTCAGAGTTTTACGAAGTAAAAATATGTGTCTATGTGTATGGATTCAGTTTCCTATTCTTGTGCATATTTTTTCTTTCTTGTTTAATTAATTACGGGCTCAAATATCAACAATGTCGATGAAAAAATGTATTGAAGATTAACAGTCAGATATGTAAGAGTAAATTTGGTGTGTCCTATTAATAGATAAAATGTCCTTCTTTGCAATATGATGCAATATGTTGTCCTTGATGGCTACCTACTTGATGAAGTTGTCCTTGATGGAAAACTACTTGATGAGTTGCCTTTTGATAAGAAACCTATTTGTTAAAGATGTAAAAATGATGTATCTACAGGTCAGTTCAGAAGTGACAGAGAAAGGCAATCCAGTTAAGAATAGAGAAATGATAAATATAATATGTCACATTGTATACGCAAGTTTGATGAAAGCAACGCGTGTACATATGCTACTTGGTATACAGGCAACCCGCGTATATATCCAGCATTAGTATATTCACAGTTATTATGAAGAGAAGTCGTGTATACACGCGAGTACGAAGAAGCCAAGTCATGTATGCCTTTTGCGCTCTAAAATTATGATACCAGGAGGCATTACCATGGTATTAGCTCGCAATATTTAGTGTTGTGTCGTCTATTTGATTCCATCCAAGAATACCATTGGCACTTGTGTGGTTTTGGCTCATGGTATTGGTAAAGGCTAAAACTATATAAGGAGAAGAAGATCAAAGTGCATAAAGTGTGCATGTGTTTGGGTATTGAATGAATACTTCACTCTGAAATATATCTGCATGGAATGGGTTACAGTTTATTGATAGATCTGAAGTAATAATGCACCTATGAATACAATGATGGATCAGGATCTCTAGACCTGAAATGACTATGTATTTGCTAGATATGTTTATGAAATGTTTAGATCTGTGATCTAGCGAAAGTTTGCTGAAGTGAAGGGTAAGATCTGAGCTAATTATTTATTCCGAAGAATTGCACAGTCTTGAAATAGTTGCAGATCTATACGTAGGTTCGTCTCTATAAAAAGCGCGTATATACACAGGTTCGTTTCAGCAAAAGCACGTATGGAAACTAGGGTTTTGCTGAAGTGTGCAGAAGGAAATTTTTTATTTGTTTTGTTGTATTACTGTTGTCTGTCAATGATGTCTTCATACAGATCTGAGTTGTTTGAATACTGATTATGCTGCTAGTTGCTTATGATTAAAGATCAGTGGTTGGTTGGTTGATTGATGATTAAGTGAATGATTTGATAAGGGTATGAGTTTCAGTTTGATGTATGTTCTTTGAGCTTAAATGTGTGGAGTGGGTCCGGTCTGAAAATCTGATGAAAAGAGGCCTACAAGTTGTGTTGTGTTGAAGCTGTTGGATCCAGTGTGAAAATTGATGAAACGTGGTCCGCGGTGGTGCTGAGGGTTGGAGCCTTCAGTGAGAGGGTTGTAGCTCTCTTCCAGTGGTTGTTGGTAAACGAGATCAGGGGGTAGTAGCTCCCTTCTAGGAGTGACTGGTAAACGAGAAGCAGGGGGTCGTAGCTCATTTCTAGTGGTAGCTGGTAAACGATATCAGGCGGTTGGAGCTCCCTTCCAGTAGAAGCTAGAGAACAAGAGAAGTGTCTGTGTGCTGGTATGAGTCTGCGCCAGTACAAGATTGTAGACAGTTTTCTTTATAATAAATATTGAAGACAGAGACGACAGCAACGGTGGTTTTCTCCCGAATTGGGTTTCCACCTTAAATCCTAGTGTTCATGTGTGTTGCTTATATGTGATGATTTATTCTGTTCTTACTGCACATGCTTACTGCTTACTAAACATCTGATGAATGAATGATGCATTGATCTAAGTAAAGAATTATCTACATAATAAGATCTCTAAACATACGCAAGTTTGCTTAAAGATAGCCACGTGTATACGCTAGTTGGGTTCATTAAAGTTGCGTATAGAAATCAGTAAAGAAAAAGTAAAAGTTTACAGTGAGTTATAAATATTGATTCACCCCCTCCCCCACCCCCTCTCAGTATTTTTCCCAACAGTCCTATTAACGTTCATTTAGAATGTCCTATTACAAGGATAGTGTCCTGACTCCTATTAACGTTCATTTAGAGTAATTTGGTCTATGAAACATGTGTTAAGCTTTTTGATGATAGAGGGAAACCAACTCTAGAAGATCAAACCCCTTCCCTCACACAAGAACTCTACACCCACTGTAGTTTGAACCGGTGCTGCTGGCATGGCGCCATCCTTTCCCAACCACTAAACCACAGCCCGAGCACCTAGCACATCTGTAAAAAAGAAGTGATAAATCCAGACTCACACAATCCAGGAAGATGAAAAAAGGAAAAATTAGAAGGATTTATCCCAGAAATGAAGCCCTGTACAATGTATAAGGGATTAGTCAAGCAGAATACGAACATAGAAAACTAAAAAACGGACTTGGCCTCCTTTGCTAAGAATTGTCCAAATGAAAGCTAAGGATGGAGATCATATGATGTAAGCCTTATTAAACCAAGGGAGCCTTACTGAAAGCCCAAGTGGTAGAAATCACAACGTATAAGTCGTGTGGTCTCGGTGGGCTGCGGCCTCTTAGGCCAGATGGATTTAACTACTTACAAATACCAAGAAGGTTTCAATACCGAAAGGATCCTCAGATGGATAGCCTATGCAGTGTTTATTATGTTCTGAGTAGCTTGTGCTTTTCTCTGTTTCCCATTTCAGGCATCCATGATGATGAAGGCTTTTGGCCATGATGTAGGGGTGTTTGCCTGTTTGGCAACTCTGGCAATCAATAGAATCATTTCCCAAAAAGAACAAGGCAAAGACTAGTAACGAGTTATAGTTAGCAACCCATTATGTGATATTTATAACTCAAATCTATGATATATTTTTCTCAAAACCATCATCAGATTTGAACTTGAAAAGGTTGTTGACACTTTAAGACAGAATTTCCTCACACATGAAAGTTAAACCCAATTTCTAGTTACAACTGTTGGTTTCTTCCAATGCCCGAATACAATAAAATGATGAGATATTGAATGTTGCCTCTCACTTCTTTGTATTCATTTGAACATTATCATGAATTAGAATTGGTATTTGCTGGAATTAAATGAAATGTGAATGGATGGATTGTTGAATTTACGTGGGTATTGGAATTGATGGATCGTCCCGCGATTCGAAAATGCGTACTGGCAGAAACTCAGGCCGAGGACTCGATAAAAGGAGGTGGGCGAGCAGCAGCCCTGAGGGACCTCCTCCAACTATCACAACACCTGCACCGCTCTCCATATTCGCATTCGCAGCCACAAGCTTTGGATCACATATTATATTATATAGTCTATCATAATATAGTTTACTGTGCTTTTGATATTACGTGACCGTGCATGTTCTCTGTTCACAATCGAAATTTTATTGTTTTATATTTTCAGAGATGAGTGACCATATACGTATTTAGGCACAATATTCAATTGAACGTAGTCTAGTTAGTTGGGAAGGTTTAATAATAATTTCCCATATAGGTTTAAGTCTCAGTCTCATTGCATTTGATGTTTTTTTTGTGAGTTATTGTTTTTACTGTTTTATTGAGAATTGTTTATGTAATGTTTATGTTGAATATGTTAACTATATTTTTCTTTAAATAATCTGAAGAAAAAAATCTTAAATTATATATATACCGTTAAAGATTGATGTGGTTTGAAAAGATAATTTTTAATTTAATATATAATAAAATTTAATAATTTTTATAATTAGTATTAATAATAATATTTTTTTTGTTGGTGAGATAAAGATTTTTTTTTGATAAACTTACATAGTGTATATTTTTTTTTCTCATATGAATTTAAATTTATAATTTTATGTAAATTTGTTATTTTTAAAAAAAATATATGTTAAAAAAATACTAAATTTAAATGTCTTGAATATGAATTACACTGATTGGTTCGAAACACAAGTGCTCAAAACGTTTCGACAAAATCAATTTATATGTGATTATCACTGAAAATTTCAAAAATATATTATATATTTTATTTATTTTATATGAATTCACTTATTTTTAAAATATAAATCAAATTAATCCACATGGGGTGGGTGGAGGTTGTGAGGACGAGCACCATGAGATTACATATGTAGATTACACATGTTCTACATGGAGGACAACTTCATGTTTAGTGTTTTGGAGAGGTCGAGGTTATGATTTTGGAGGGGCACGTCGAGAGACATGTGAACATACCTGTGGTTTTGGTCTGGGCGGGTAGTATCTGAGCGCTAGTATGTGGGAGCCAGTAGTAGTGTGGTGTGGCATCAATTATTGTTTTGAAATGAAATGAAATGATACTTTAATGTCCATGAGACTAAAAAATAGGTTATGGGACTATGAGTTCCCTGTTTTCCATCTTTTGCATTTCAATCATTTTCTTATTCAAAATGATGATGAGATGACCCAACCTTCCAACAATCCCATTGTTGAAAAGACAATGCCAAGAAACCGATGCTAACATATTCCCATAACTTTCTCTGATGACTTTGAACGCATCACATTCCAAAATGAAATGTTTTTCCGATTCCACTGCACCAGACGTGCAAAATGTACACAGTCGTTCTTCCCAAGCTTCTTTAGGCCTTTTCCACCATCATGTCTCACTTCAAAGTTGATGTGAGTTGGTTCTTAATTGAGCAAAAGAACCTTTGCCCTCCACAGAATGTTAGCTTCAATGTACTATTTTTGTTGGAGATCATACGTAGGGTTGAATTCTTCAATGTAGTACTTCTTCTTTCTACCCAACTCTTTTCCCCATACATGTTTACAAAACTTCTCCATAACAAAATTCTTTAGCTCCTTGCTATTTGTGGGACAAGCATTGAGGTAGATATTATTTTGTCTCGTCCATGTTTTCTTTCTTTAACTCATGCCTTCCTTGAAGACAACATTAGGCCATCTACCTACTCCCATTTGCTCAATTCTTTTTAGATATGTTACGAGTCGCACCATAGCAATTGCTTCGATGGGAGTTGCTCCTGTTTCACTCAACATTATCTCATAAGGTATCAAACTTTTTATTTTAAACTTGCTCATGATCAAGCGTTTTTGGATTTTCTCAATTTACACCCATATAGCATCATTGGACAAACTAGGAGTCCAAAAAGCACTTTAATCGTTTTCCAATCCCATAAATCTGTCTCTCTACATCTGTTTTGAAGAGCATATAATGCTTTCCACCCTCCTGAGATTCTCTTCTTTCTGCAGTCCTCCCAATTAAGTTTGTTGTTGAAATCAATCTCGAGGTATTTGTACTCATTTACTTCTTCGAGAATGTTTCCTTAAAGAAGAACGTATGTTGACTCTGCTTCCTTTTATTATAGAAAATCATTATTTTGGTCTTGCTAATATTGACTTGCATCCCCACTGTTCTACAAAAATGCTCAAGGGCATATAGGTGCATTTGCAATCCATGGGCAGATTTAGAAATCAATACAAGATCATCATCATATAAAAGAAGCTTTGTCACAAACTCCCCCAACCGAACACCATCATCACCTTGCAAAATTAGCCACTCTTCCATTTTATCAATATATAAACCAAAAAGAGTAGGGGATAGAGGAAAACCTTGCTTGACTCCAATGTCACTTCTAAAGCTTTCTGAAATACCGATGATGTTCTAATTTTGACTTTCACCTCTTCATAAATTCTATGGACATCAGCTCTATAATGCAAAGGAATATAAAGTTCTTCCATTCTATGCCACAACTTATCTCTAGGGACTGTGTCAAATGCCTTTTTGAAGTCAAAAAAATAGCAGAATGCTTCTTCTTTATCCCCCCAAACCTTTTCAATAATGTGTCTCAACGTGATGCCATGATCCACTGTAGAATGCTTCGGCCTAAAACCCGCTAGTCCTTCTGCCCTCTTTTCTTTTACTTCTACCCACTTATTATATTTTCTACCATGCTACCGAAAAGCTTTGCAAACAAAGGATTGATCGTAATGGTTCTATAATTGGAAAGACTATTAATGTCTCCACTTTTAAAAAGGGCTATTGCTAGGTTAGTTGTCCAATCTCCTGGGAATCTTTGTTGAATGATGTTATTGAATATTTCCATGATGTTCGGTTCAAGAGTGTGCATTCCCCATTTTAGATACTCTACTTGAAGTTCAAACAAGTTTTTTGCCTTTCTTGTTTTTAGCCTCTTAATTACAATCTCTACCTCCTGTAACGTGAAGAGATTTGTAGTTGTGTTGAGCCTCGAGTGAGGCTCAGCCTCCGATTCTTTCCCATAGAGTTGTCTTGCATATTCAAACCATTGATTAGCTGTAATATTATTTTTGATTTGCTTCTTCCTTGGTTGAAGGTCCTGCCATAAATGCTTTCGGTCATTCTTGCCTAGACATATTAACTCTTCTCACCTTGTTTGCATGAATGTTTAGTTACCTGTTTCAGTGGTTGTTTATTTGGACGAGCTTAGATCTCTGGCTCTTTTCATGGCAAAGTAAGGTTTGGTTTGTTATGGTTGTCTAGAGCTTATTTATATATAATATGATTTTGAAAGAAAATATAACTAACTGATAAAAAAAATAAAAAATAAAAAGATAAATCAAAATATTGAATTAATATGTTCACTCGGTTTTGGATAGAGAGTGATCTAGCGCTCCATTAAGGCACTCTTTGATGTAAATTCATTGGTTCAATTCCCCTCCAAATCCAAGTGATATATTGGACATGATGAAAATATAATCATACATTTTAAATAAACTCACCACTAAATTTTAAAAAAAATTCTAAAAAAATAAATATATATATATATATATATGAAATTTGATCAATATCAAAATAAATTTTTAAATTTTATTACTTAAAACTAAATCAATATTTAAAAAAATATAAATCAAATTAAATTTTTAAAAGCGATTATTGGACAAAAATACATGTCATGCCTAATTTAAATAAGCTCACCACTTCATTAAGAAAATTAAATTTCTCGAAACTAAATTATATTAAAAATATGAAATTTTATCTCACAATTAAAAACAAATAAATTTTTGGAAACTAAATTATATTGAAAATATGAAATTTATAGTATTATATTTATTTATTTTAGAAAGAATATTATATTAATTAATTTTAAAATTTATTAAGAGTTTATTTATTTATTTTTGCAAATAATATGTCACAAAATTATAGTTAAAAAATCATTTATTAGGATGACATTAAAATTTAAATGTAACTCATTATAAATAATAAATAGATATTTATTTAGTTTTAGTTTTCCAATGTATCTGTTAATGTATTCAAATTCCTTGGAATGTGTTGATATCTGATATAATCAAAACGTTTTTCCAGTAATCGAACACGTAAATACATGTGTAAAATCTGAGGGTTTCTTACTCAATAATCACCATTTAACTGTAACACAACGAGTTGTGAGTCTAATTTCACAACCAAGTCCCTGATACCGAGGGCAATTGGGTCTGATAGCAACTCAATGACTGCACTATATTCGGCAATATTATTAGTTGTTCGACCCAGGAAAATACCTTGTATATTAACCAACTCGCCATTAGGGGGAAAAAGTGCCCATATTACAGAAGATAAGTTTCGTGTGATATGGGAAGCACCATCAAAGAAACCGACATAATGGTTCGATGACATCTGCAAACCAAGTGGAACACAAGATAAGAAAAGGAAACATGTCTACAGAGCAAACAATCACCCCAAAAAATCTAAAAGCACATTAATGAATCACACACTAATGTACAAAGTACCATACTTGCAATCAAGCATAATACTTTTCAGATGGAGTCTAATACAGGACTTGAACGAGCGATTTCCATTATAACTAATAGAAATAATCCCAGCGTTCTACAATTGATATTGCTTGTAGGCATTACCTCGGCCAATTTTGTGAGAAATTTCATAGCAATGATGAAGTGCCCATGACCCTTGGCCGAGTAAGGGTTATGAAGCATAGAAATAAATCCCTCATGGGAAAATGACCAAACAGTAAAGTTAGGGTCGAAGGGAGTGGGTGGGTCACGCTTTTTGAATAAATCAATGTAAATCTTAATCTCAGCCAGAGAGAAAGAAGCCTCGAGATAAAAATGTTCAAAAATCCCTGGTTAGATAGAGATGTTGATGTGAATGGTGGCAAAAAGGTTACCCATGTTTCCTTCGGAGAGCACTTCATAAACCAGAATGGGATGCTGAGGTGGGCCAGAAAATTCATACGAAACACAGGTTTCCAAACAAGTAGAGATTTCACTAAGGCTTAGAACAAACGAGGAATGATGATGACCATCATCCAAGGCGGTTTCTTCGAGACACATAACTCCCACGATACTCTAGTAAGTGGAAAATATCTCATCCAAGGGATCAGATCAATCCCAAGAACCAAACCAGGGAGACTGTGAATACGTGTCTAGAGATGAAACCAGATTATCATTGGCTTCAGAAGCGAGAGGAATGCTTTGATACATTTTTTCTACAGGTTTAAGGGGCATAATGTCACCAAAAATGTCAAGTCGGTCAGGACCAACAACAATCCATGGATCGTGACCAGATGATGTCATATTAATAGAGGTGACATTAGGAGTTGGGAGTGAAAAAAATTCCCATTAAGGACGAACATTTGAAAAGACCCAGCCCAACGCTCTCAAAAGGAATAGAGGTATTCCCAATGTATGGAACATTTCCAGTTGAAGAATCTGAGGAAAAGAAAGCGAGTTGATCAACGGTGACAATCTTCCCCTAATGAGGAAAGCGAAGAATTTGGAAAAGAGTAGAGACCATGCAAATCATGGCATAAGTCCAACTAGGCTGAAGCAAAATATTATAATTGAGGTTGGCATCCACCACCTTTACTTCCACGTTCACCGTCTTACCCTCCAACTGAATTGGCAAGGATTTGAGAATACCATACGAGTGAGAGCCTCTACCGTCGAAAATTTCTAGAGTGTTAGGGGACTAAATTAGTAGAGAAGAGTCAATAGCTTTCCAACATGCAACATACATGATGTAGGTGGAAGCACCTTCATCAACGACAGTCCGATGAATGGTTTTACCCATAGTAATGACTTGAATCAGAAAAACCACTTGAGATGGGAGCCGAGGAACAAAAATCTTGAGATCAAAAGTATTAAGGTTTGAATCTGCGGGATCAATCCCTCCGATTGCAGAAAATGGTGCCTTTCGTTGTGATGGGCGCGACTGAAGGAATTCCAAGGCCGACATCGTCGAAGGTGCTTGAGCTAAATCCTATACAATATTAAGTGTTGCACAATTCACGCATTCAGATTATAAGATGATTTCCAAAGAAAACCTTTTGGAGGTGGTCAGGCAATGGAATCACTATTAGGTCTCTCAATCTGGAGAGGACCAGAATTAGGAGGAATGGAAGAGGAAGGGGTATCTGTAGCATCCTTTTCAATGGGAGATTTCGAAGGATTTAGATACTCTTTCAATTAGGTGGCAACAAAAATGGGTGTTGAACCAGCCATAAAGACTTGGGAGCTTGCGGAAGATTGGGGTTTATCTACCATTTGCGTCTACTGTGAAGGAACCGGTTCTTTCAAGACATCTGGGTTACCGGATGCGCCCTTAAGAAGACATGCAACTTCCCCATGTTGAGGACAATCCTTGGTGTAGTGGTCATCATCACATATCAAGCAAGGATACTTCAGCTTACGCTTGGAAGAATCTACGGCATACGACTTAGCAGAATCCTTTTTTGGTGTGTTAGGTTTGGCTTTAACTTTCCTCTTCTTTTTTCCTTTTGAGGACTTGTCTGTTGCGGTAGATTGAATAGCATTAACCTTAGAGGTTTTACTAGGATTCTTCGAATTTTTTGGAGTGGAGGGTGTAGTGGCAGAAGTAGACTTAGACTTCAAAGAAGCCTTCAGTGTACTGTTATCAGTATGGGCCATTGTCCCATGACATCGTCAACAGGAGGCGTAGCAGGAGATTTGGATGATGTTGGGTCGGTTGAAGGTCACGATGTGTCAGTTAAAATCTCATATAAAGTTCCATGTTGGGAATAAACCAAATCGAGATATTGAGCACGAGCGATTACTTCCTCTTCCGTCACACATCCACCCATAACAAGATCTTTGGAGATTTTAGGAACAAAATACTTTTTGAACCATTCAGTCAATAATTGATCAGGGATTTCGAATTTAATAAGGCGACACATGTGCCTCCATTCATGAATATGATCCGAAATGTGAGTAGCAAGTGATTGCTTCAAATATGTCAAGATATGGGTGCCAGTATCATAGCGGATAGGCAACTACAAATGTGTGAGGAAAGCCATGGATAAGGTATTGAAATTGTAGAAAAAAACATGAGGAAGTTTGATGTACCATTTGGCATCAGCACTCGTCAAAGTGCACTGGAAAGGCGTAAAGGAATGGAATCGTCAACCCAAGAATTGGAAGAGAACCATAAATGGTACGTCATGACATGGGCTTGGTGGCTTCCCCAGATTTTCCTTCAAATTTTTGACAATCTCTAAGAATCTTGGTTGGAACTGGAGGCCAATGTGCCATGTGTTGGATGGGATCATTTTTCAACTTAGACACATCGGGCAGTTCCAACGTAGCCAAGAATGGCAACGGAGGGTGATACAGAGAAAATGGTGTTGGTAAGTTTCCCATATGGGGGTTCCAACCTTGCTAGTACGGGTTTTGCCCCCATTGGGGTTGATTATGACCATATTGCCCCTACTATCCCCAATGTTGTTGATAAGGTATATATTGTTGATAGGGACCTTGTTGTGGCTAGGGTCGCTGAGAGGTACCTTGTTGCAGTTGTTGTTGAACATATGGTCCTTGCTGGTGTTGTTGATAAGGCCCCTGCTGAACATAAGCACCCTATTGGGGCTATTGATAGGGCCCTTACTAGAAGTAAGCTCCCTGCTGGGGTTGTTGGAACTAACCTTGAGGAATTTGTTGGTATTGGGCACCAGGTTGATTGGGGTAAGTTCCAGTTTGACCCAGAGGATTCAAACCAGATTGGCCTTAAGGAGCAAACCGAGGATTAGTCGCAACCACACCCACTATATTTTGGGGTTGTTGGACATATTGATATTGCACGTTCGGGTGCTAAACATACTAATATTGTATGTTTGACTGTTGAAGATGGAGTTGTTGAACATAAGGATACTAGACGTGGGGTTGTTGATAAACAAGTTGGGTCGAAGTAGGGTGACCACCTGGTATAGAGGTTCCTATGACAACACTTGTTGGTTGTGAAAGCAAAGTTCCACTAATACAAGCGGTAGGTTGTCCCACCCCTAATACAGTTCCCGAGTTAAGATTTCCCCCACCCGAAGAGGGAGGTACATATAAAGGATGTGATTGCCCCCCGGGCATAGATGAAGCCATAGATTGACCACTTAAAGGTGGAATAGCAGTGATTGTGGATAGTGATAAGGGAGTAGATGATCCTAGCAAAACAGTCATTTGACCGACAGAAGCCGCAGGTTGTGAAGCAAGTAATGAAACGGAAACCACATTTGAGACATATGGGTCGGAAGATGGAGAAACGCCTGTTGACCAAACGGGGTGGTGAAACAGGGATGTAGCTCCAGAAGCTCCTGAAACAAGACTTCCAAGAGAAGTATACCCAGGTGGGAGCATAGACGCAACTTGACTAGAGGGCACACTCGTCCCACTTCCTTCATCCTGAGGAGTGGTAACATACGGAAAACCTACTGGAGGGAACATAGACGTAATTTCAACTTCTGGAATGTAAGATGCATAAGTTTCCAAAGGAATACTCTAAGGAGTACTCACGGATGGAATGTCATCGACATTTGATGCCATTTCTGGTGTAAACAACTAACGAATAGTAGTACAAGATGCTACAGGAGAAGGACCAAGAGGAACTCTAGGATCATCAAAAGGACTATACAGTCGTTCAACGGAGACCACGTGTGAATCGAAGAGAGGATTTGGAGGGAAGACTGCAAGCTATGCAGATGGTTCAGGAATTTCAGGCTCAAGATCCTCATATGGCAATGAAATCCACTCATCAGGTGGTGGTCAAGATGAGATCAGTTGGACTCTTATGAAAATTCAAAGTTCAACACCTTGAGCTTCAAGAGGCCCAGGAGGAAATTGCGTAATCTCAGGAGGAGGCTATTGAGATCCTTCAGAAGAGGAATGAGGCAAATTCGAGGATTCAGCCACGATGACCTTTAGAAAAGATCATTGAAGAGAAAGGTGAATCAATTTTTAGCAATTAAGATTTATAATTAACTAGGCAAGATGAGGCCAAGAGCAGTGCACAGGTAGGATGTTATCATGGGCAGTTTATTTTAGAATAAAAATAAGAAAAACAAAAATGGTTAATCTAGGCATAAAGGGTTACTAGGTATCCGTGAACTGTGATATACACCTTGGTAGAAAAATTATAGAATAAATTACCAATGACTTAACGTACTATAGCCAATCTCCCCGAATGTTGTGTTAGTTGTTTCATGTCTACAAGGCGGCCAACTTGGTTACCTATGATAGGTTTGCAACCTAATGGGGTCTCCTAATATATACTTGACTGTGCGTGGGAGTCTAGTCTGTAGTAGCGTTGTCTAATGTGTAATTGTACGATGAGAGCGTCCCCTTATACTTTTCATACGTGGAGCATAGTCCTATATACTTTAATACGTGCGATGAGAATGTAACACAGACTGTTCGCGACAACTGCTATGCTTAATGATGTTGGAACATGTCTCTAGCCTAGACCTCTAGATGTTTTCGTTAATTCCAAATTCTCCTTAAGGTTAATTGAATAAATTTTAAAGTTAATCCTTGATTATGTTTCAATCTCAGCTCATTAGCAACGTCACCTAAATCCCTACAATGAAGCTAAATGCAAAAAAGAATCCATTTAATTTCAATGAGTTTTAAACTAATGAGGGAGAGAGTACAAACAAGAATTCAACAAACAAGCAATGCAACAAACAATGATGCCCCACAACTAGCTCAAAATTACTGAAATGCATCTCTAAAACGAATTCAATTTCACTATTCCCAAATGAAATCTTACTGAAAATGAAATCACTTCTTTCTTCACTAAGATGCACTAATCATATATATATATATATATATATATATATATATATATATATATATTTTCTTTCACTTCGGATGCTCAAATGCAAACTAATGCAATCAATGAACTAATCAAAGCAAAACTAACCAAATGAACAAAGAATTGGAATGAAAATTCTTTCACTTTCTCTTTCAAATGAAAAAATCGTTTCAAAATTACTTGAATGAAAATAACTTTCACTTTTTCTTTTCAAAATGAAAAAAGAAACAAACATACACTCTCAAGCTTGTAAATCAAAAAATTGTAATCCATGTTTGACTATTAATCAAAGGTGATTTCAAAGTGCAATTTTTTTTTTAGTGCAAGTAAAAACAACTTTGCAAATACAAGCCAAAAGCAATATGAAACGACATTTGGAATTATTGCAGTAGAGCTCTTCAAACAGAGCCAACAGATCTCTGACGACACACACGAGTGACAAGTGAAGGACAACTCACCTAGAAACCCTAGAAGACAATGTAACTTCACCCAAACACAACGAGGATCAAAGAGACACGTTTATCACTTCAAGCAAAGAAATCAAACTAAACACAATGGTACCTAATCATATCAAACTAGGAAGACACTTCAGAGGCCAAGAAACACTAGAAAATGACAGGGAAACCCTGTTTTTTTCCAATCTCAGG
The DNA here is from genome assembly GCA_034641835.2 of Pinus albicaulis. NCBI lineage: Eukaryota > Viridiplantae > Streptophyta > Pinopsida > Pinales > Pinaceae > Pinus > Pinus albicaulis. The sequence continues at coordinate 1,774,394,680 of CM076578.1, read as the reverse complement.
GACAACACACCTGTGAAAGGCAGAATCATGCTGAAAGGCAAATAAATGCAATTGTTTTACATAAAAAAACACTAATAGCACTTCTGTGAGAATAGAAAACGTGTTGGGCGAGAAACAAAAGAAAAAATAAAAAATATTTCAACAATCAAACTAGACTGGACACTCTAAAGCAAAATAAAAAATTGTGCAGACCTATAGAGACTTAAACAGACTCAGATCTTAAACGATTGGTCAAACTGATCAAAAAACCAAATTGAAGAAGGACATGCAAAGAGGCTATATCTCCCCAGTGGAGTCACCAATTTTTTTGTGAATACAATCCCCTCTGTGGACAGAGGCGACCTCTCTAGCCCTAAAGTGAGTCTAGCAACACACGAGACTATATAATGAACCCTTTCCTAGCTTGTACTCAAAACGAAAGAGGAAGAAATAGAACTTACCTCTTTTTGATGCTACTGTCCAGTCCTTTGTTGAAAGCCTTGAATCCACAATCCTTCAGGCTTGCTCCTCGCTGGTTGTGGTGTTTGAATACTTGTAGGATATCAAGAGACAACAACAAACAACATGATAGGATACATAACATACAAAAAATACAAACTACCTAATAGATAAAGGAGTATTAGGCTACTTGCATATATATCTAGACAAATATGGAAAGTGAAACAACAAATGTATTATTAATATATAAAATAGGAAGCATACAGTCGTGGCCTTGATGTTAGAGACCTCCTTTTGGCGATGTCCAAGTCCGAACCGAGGCTCTTCAAGCAATCCTTCTCCCAAGTGGCAATTTGGGCATTATCTCAGGATAGGGATGTAAAGGATTATGATCAGGATAGACTAACAATGACCAACCAGTAGTGGAAGGATGTGATTGAATTTATAGGAAGGGAGAGGGAGTTAGGAGCCCATAAAAGAATGAGGAAGTCCCACTTCTTAAGGGGAAATCCTATATTGATAAGATCAAGAGCTCCAAATGAGATAGCTCAACCATATCTCCACCAAACAATATCCAGCTCGTCGTTCTGGAAGCTTCTAATGCTCGAAGCTTCTCCTCCATTTGAGGAAACACTGCCAGAAAGGGTTCAATGTGGTTTTTCCAATCATAAGGGCGTGGACAATGCTAGGCCAGAACATGCAACTCGCCATCAACATAGGCAGACAACTGACTAAGGGCACTGACCCAAAAATTTAGGTTTGAGCTAAGCTTCTTTAGAAATTCTTCAAGGCGGTTTTCTTTTAGTCTTCAAAGGATAACTTGATGTATTCTTCCAAGGTGGATATACCACACTATGTTTATCACTGGGCACTTTAGGATCAAGAACAGGAAGTGAATAGGGTGAAAAATTACTGTGTAACAATGGGGCTACCCAGATACAGGGAATTTTTTAATGTGTTATATATATACTTTTTTTTTTCTCTTTTTTTAGTCTTTTTAGTCTTTTTTCTGTTTTTTCTTATTTTTGTGTTTGAATTTTCATCGTGAGTCGAGGATCATGTGGCCACCCAGATCCAGGGAATTTTTTTATGTTTTTTTTGTCCTTTTTAATATTTTTTTGTTTTCTCTTATTTTTATGTTTGAATTTTCATCATTTTATGGGTTATTTTTTTAACTTTTATGTTTTTATTTTGTTTTTTTATATGTTTTATTTTATTTTTAAATTTAAATGGTTAAGTAGCAAATAACTTTTAAAAAAATGCATACTTAAGACATAAAAATATTTAAAGTGTCAAAAATATGCTTCGAAAATAAATAAATAAATAAATAATAAATAATAATAATAAATAAATAAGAATAAGAATAAAAAATTGTTGTTTTTCAAAACCCACATGAAAATCAACAACATTTTAAAAAAATATCCATACTTCATATATTAGAAAATTTAAAGTGTCAAAAACAAACCCAAAAAAAAGGGGTTGATGTTGCCTCGACACTTTTCAAAATTGGCATGAAAGTCATGAACATTTAAAAAAATGCAAAGAAAATTTAAAGTATCAAAAATATGCTCACAAAAAAATGGCTATGTATGAATAAGAATAAATAGTTAAACACTAAATCCTAGCCTTATAGTTTTTGCAAATATGATTTTATTTCTATAATTATTTTCCATATTTGAAAAATTCTTAAATAAACCCTCAAAATGTTAGATAAAAACTGATTTGAATCCTGGGGGATAAGATCCAAGAGCCATGAATGTTGAGAGAGGAGTGAAAACATGCAGATATGCCATGAAACTAATCACAAGAACATTGATAAAAATGCAAGAACTAAATACATCACAAGAATATGAAGAGAGAGATCGAGAATTGGAGAAGAATAAGAATTCCCTTGACAAGAACCATTACATGCAATGAGGCCAATTTTGGGACCTATCCTTCTCGACCTTCACTCTCTTCATATTGCCTTCTTATAATATGTCTTGTTGAGACATTCAACTTTGGTTAGGTTTGAACTCATCAGTTAAAAAGTTTCCTTTTACATAAAAGTATGAATTCATGACTTATACATCCGAACTTAACCCAAAAGGCCTGCCCCCCCCCCCCCTCACCAACAAGATTTGGATCAATCCTCCCCCTTTAAAGAATGGTGGTCCCCATCATTCAAAATGCTAAAAAGGGAGGGACCCCATTATCTTTAATGTAATATCATGATTACAATATGCCATGAACCAATGAAGAGAATGGTTTTGTGTGGTTAACCCATAACCGTGGGTTTGTGGATAACCCATAACCATCATGAATAAATTGTGCCTAGTGCCAATGAAGAGAAGGGTTTTGTGTGGTTTACCCATAACCATGGGTTTGCAAATGAACCAAAACCATGTTCCTTTTTTGTTTTTGTTTTTGAATTTTTCTAGCAATAGACATCTTGTTGCAACTTTGCTCGTAACTTTTGCTACACATGATGAAATCAAATTTTGTTGAAGACCCATTTGAGGTATTGAAGATATCATTCCATTGATATTAAATACTTTCACTTTGATGATATTTGAAGTGAGAAAATGTTTCTTGAATCTCAAGATACACGCGACCACACAACGTCACAAACATGTGTGAATTCAATTGATCATATCTCTCAAACCAGGAAACAAAATCAAATTCCATAAAAACCCATTTCTAACTGGAAAATGATTTCAAATGAGCTATTTTACACCTTCTAAAATTTTGTGGAGGTGGTAGCAGCCGCATGATTTTTTTTTAATATTGTTTCTTTGTGTTTCATCCATTATCGTGCTTCTATGGCGTCCATACCACCATGGGAAAGTTGAAAAATGGCTGAAATGAGGTTTTCCAAGCTTCTATGTGCTACATTAAAAAAAAAAATTAACTTATGGCATGGTTGTATAAATCTACAATGACACTGAATGTGAGAATATTGAGCGCAGAGGGCCACAAAGGATGCCAAGGGTTTGTAGAGCAACATGGGTTGTTGTAGAGGTCATGGAACCTCAATTTTGCAGACCAATGGATGTAGTGAATCCATGTAAAAATGCTCCTATAATGGTGAATGAAGATACGCGGGTGGAAAACCCTGTAATTCTTGTGGACCAATTGTGTTACTTATAGTGTGGCCAAGCAAATGGACTCCAAAAGTGCCAAAAGGAGGTTACATATTGCTGCAAAAATTTGAAACTAAAATATGCTTCAAACCCTCATTCCTATGGAGTGGTAACCCACTATGATACCACTAATCCAGATCTTGGGGGATAATATCTAGGAGCCATGAATATAGAGAGAGGAGCAGAGAAATAATGTGGATATGCCATGAAACTAATCACAATAACATTTATAAAAATGAAAAAACTAAATACATCACAAAAAATATGAAGAGAGAGATCAAGAATTAGTGAAGAAGAAGAATTCCATTAAAAAGAACCATTACATACAATGAGGCCAATTTTGGGACCTCTCCTTCTTAATCTTCACTCTCTTCCCATTTCATTCTTCTAATATGTCTTGTTAATGGATTCAAATTTGGTTAGGATTCAACCCATCAGCTGCATATCGATTAATTTTCCTTTTGCATAAAAATATGACTTTATGACTTATACATCCGAACTTAGGTTATAAGCCCCGCCCCCCGAGGTTTGGATCAAAAACCTTGAAGAAAATTCTTAAGGGTTGTTTTTCCTTTTAGTGTTAGATATAAATAATTAAGCATAAACCCTTGATAAAATAGTGTAGAAAAAATAATAAAGCATGAAATTTATACTAGACTAGGGAAGAAATCCAAATAATAAAATCTCTTTTACTTTTCATTGTTGACTTTATTTCTAAACAAACAAAAATAAAAGGATTTTTATTTTAATGTTTTTGGGAGTAGACAAGTGCATTTCTCCAATTGTGGCTTATGGGGTCAAGAAGTATGCCCCTCTAAGAATTGGCCACTCCTCTCTTGAGTATTTGGGTAAGATATTAGAACCATTGGGTAAATTAATTGCTTATATAATCAAGATAAGGTATGTAGACCAAGACCCTATAATAATGGATTCCACTAGGGAAAAAATAAGCAAAGGATTGAGAACCTACCCAAGCTAAGAAAAGGAAGATGGAAGAGATAAAGCCATATAAATTTTAATTCCAAATGGTAGATTTACCCCTTAAATGGATTGATCTTGCAAGTTTGTAAAAGTATTGATTAATGACAACAAATATTTAATGCACTAAGAAAATAACCAAGAAAGAGAGAGCTCCAAAAATCGACACCAACACCTCTAATAGGTAGATGCTCAACAAATTGTATTCTTAAATCATATTTAACAAAAACCAATAAATTAGAATGAGAGTTAAGCCTTTATTTATAAGTGAGGCTACTACATCCTTCCCATTATTTATTATTTTATTTCCCTCTAAAATTAGTCTAGGAGAAGTACAAAATATGACTTGTCATCCACATAAGAGACTAAGTCAAGATAAAAGTAAATATGTGACATGCATATAAATCCATCCAAGAGAGGGGGTTGTCCCACAAAACAGAGGTTGACTTTGTGAGGATGTTGAACATTCCCCTGAAAATTCAGAGTCCAAGCCTCATATCATGGTGTAGGAGCCTTCGAAGAAAATAATAAGCCAATGTCTAGCCTCCAAGTGTGGAAGGACCGTATGGAATGAGTGATAATGTCTCAAAAAGTAGATGGATCCTCCAACTACGCTCAAATGATGTCTCCAAGGTGTGATCACATCCATATCTCAAGCAAGGAATCTCCTCAAAGCATGGAAGGTGATAATCCAAGTCAAGAAAGGTAATAATATTACCCAATGGCTAGCATGGTGTCCACATGTGTTGATTGACTCTCAAATCAAGTGATAAATGGCTCAAAAAGTGGAAAAATTGTTAGAAATAAAATTCAAGAGAAAGTTATTAAACAATAATGAAATACATAGCAACAAAACATCATGATTATCTTGTAAACCCTAAATCAGGGAAATCATTTCCTAAGATTTATTAGTATTGGTTAGAGAAATCTTAAGTCATTAAATAGGATATATTACAAAAAATACATGGGAAAACCCATGGTTTATTGAAATTTTGGGTCAATAAATCAAAAATAATAAACCCATTAATTACCATGTCAAAATAACTATATCACCAAGTCGAGTTTAACCTGACATTTCCTCCTTTAAACTTGACTTGGGGTATGCATGCCTAACTAGGTCTTACAATTGAATGACCATTTACATGCAATTAAAAATTTCAACTCCATTATAAAAAATTGTATTTAAGTTGCTAGAAATCCATGGGAAATCATTCAATATGTCCATTGTCTTCTTCTTTTTTGTAACCTGGAGGAATTGACAATTGGGACAATCTCGTACTTGTGTGACACGAGGTCAATTTTGTCCGTTACCACTAGACCTATGGGGGGCTATGACCTGTCCTCCTCTCTATAGGCCAGGTCATGACCGAGGGATTGAAACTTGAATCTCTTAGTTTGCACAATTTCACTTCACTTTTATCACCAATTGAGTTTCCCTTTGGGGACATGTCCATTGATTCTTTTGTCGAAACTTACAAATGCTTTTATCATATTGCCTTGCTTTGGCTATTTATCTTATATTATTTTCCTACATTGGATTTTAAAAACCCTGTGTACCTTGCAAAAACCAACTGCAACTTGACGTTCTTCATAAACGATCAACACTTTATTTCATGGTGACTTGTCTCTATTCCCCCTTAATCAAATATTTAACATCTTTAACAACATCAATCTAGCATAGAGTATGTTTTCCACCCTTGCACCTATCCAAATGGTTCATTCTACAACTTGTTCCTACATCCTAGGTTATGCTCAAGAGTGATAACTCCATGCACTGCCATGTATGCCTGAATAACAAGGCTTACAACAAGCCTAAGGAATTAAACCTGCCAAATATCTGATTACCCATAAACACTAAGTCCTTAACAACATAGAGTCAATATCCTCTGATACCATTTTCTAGAAATAAAACGTGAGATAATATAATTAATAACCTACAAAAACAAGACACACAACAAAAAACATCATGATTATCTTGGAAACCCTAAATTAGGAAAACTAGCTTTTGATAGATCTATTAGTCTTGGAAAAAAGGAATCACACAATGGAGTCATAAAGTTGTTAAATAGGTTATATTACATACAATTCCATGGGTAAAACCATGGGTTATTGAAACACTGGGCATGCAAACCACATATAATAAACCCATTAATTACCATATCAAAATGACACTATGGCCAAGTCAAGTTTAACCAAGCAAAAATAAGAGAGCACTCTGAAATATTCAACATGGCATGTCAAGGGGATGCCCATGAGTGATAATATCACAAATGTCCTTATAGGATGTGATCAATGACTTGGGATGCATAAATTGACTTGATAACAATGAAATTGCCTTAATAAATGTGAAATTGTATGAACAATTATAGAAACATCTCCAAGAGTCCACAACTAATATGTGCAAGATACATGAAATGGGGGTCCATGCTAGGGCATAAGATAAGTGTGCTTCTAAATAGTTATAACAACCTTTACAACACGAGTAACAACATTGCATAGAAAATAAGTGAGAGAGAATATAGGTTCCCCTAGATCATGTGTCCTAGTAGATCCATCCCAAGATGCTCACATATTGACATGATGGTGACTTACTACCATTAAGGGATAGTTAATTGAATCCATAAGAGCAAGAAATATCTTGAAATGGAAATTAAAGGGACATGCCATGACCAATCGTAAAGGGGTCTAGGATACCATCTAGGCCAAATATTTTTACATAAATCATCCAAGCATGGCCTAATACAATACATGGGTACAATAATAGTCACACTTTTGGATCATCATGTTATAGTAGATACAACAATTTTCCCATATGATGTGTCATTATTGTGATCTTGATTTGATCATTATATTGTTTTTCATCCATCTTGATCCTTCCAAAGTAGAAAAAATAAGAGATATCAACTTATAGGACAAGTTTTAGCAGGAGGACCTAGTTTGGAGAATTGGGGTTAGAAACCCACAAGAGCTAGTTTGAGGCCTTATATGACATTTTTTTGGGAGTGAAACTTTATCACTTACGTGAAGCACCCCCTGACACTATTCTATACACAATTAATTTTCTATTGGTCCAATAAAGACATCAATAAGATTGTGGATGCAAAAGTTACGCTTCCTCGAAGTTGAAATATCGTGATTGACCACCATAATTTGATAGGATGTCAAGTCAGCCCCCATTACTCATGGAAAATGGGATAGCCACATGGTGATTATGAGGAAGACTCTATAAGAGTGTAATTGTAACTCATGTTGAGGGTTGAATGGGTCAAAGTTGTATTATAAATAAACCACCAGGAGGAGAGGGGTTCCATTTTATTTTATTGCATTTTGTTCCATAGTAAAGAAACGTAGCTAATTGTAGATAGATAGAATAACATAGGTGGTTAGTGATATATTGTATCCCACATGCCATAGGTCTCATGAAAATCCACAAAGAGTGTGTTATCCTTTATATTTGCATCATTTCCATTCCAAATAAAATAGATCAAAGCAACCTCACCTTCCATTTGGGTTTTCTCCCAAAAGAGTTTCCCAGATCATATCCTAGTGTTCATGGTGTTTAGTGTATGCTAGTATTTAATTGTTCTCTATTATTGGTATCTTATCTATTGCATGCATAAGCATAAAAACAATAATTAATAAATCTAGAAATATAAGGGAAATTAACCTTCACTATGTAGATTTCATATTTTAGTCTATTTTTATCAGATCTATAATGCCGAATCGTCCTATGGAATTTCCACAATAATTTACAAATCATATTGGCATTAGAGTAGGTTTCTTTGGGTATATTGTCTAAAGTTACAGGGATTAGATTAATTTAAGAAAAAACTCATAAAACCATAACCATGACCAATAAATTAGTTTATGATAACCCTTAATATCTGGTAGATGATAGGTTTATGTGATTGGTAATGGAAGTCACATATATAAAACATAAGGTGAGCCTCCTCATGGTATCCCTAACCTATAAGCTTCAGTTATCTAAAGAATATGGAGGTTACAATGCAAAGGTTAAATAAAAGGGGAAATCAACGGATAAAGAAGAGTTATAGAAGGAGTCTACGAAACCTAAAAGATAACAACTAAGTTTGAGCATTGTGAACCATTCACAAACTCTCTTTGAGATGGAAGTAAAGGTGCACATTTAGTCATATCAAGGTGAGGTTGATGCTTTGAAATTAAATCAATGGTTTTAGTATTTATATGTTTACTTTAGTGTTCATCACATAAATGAGGAACTTAATATTTAATATGTTCATTTGAAATTATAGGGCCATGCTCTAACCTAGGTGGAAAGGCACAAGGAAACCCTAAGGCTAGAGGGGGATCCTCCAGTAACTAGGAGGGAGGATTTTAATACTCTCATAAAGTGTCAATTCTACCCTATACGGTATGTAAAGGACTAGTGGATCATGTGCCATTACTTCAAGCAAAGATAGGCTAAGAGTATATAGGAGTATAAAAAAATTTAGGAAGACAGAAAAAATGATAGGTATATCTACCAATATCCCATACATACTCCTTGTTACAAACCTCGCACCTTAAAAATGATATTAAACCAATAATTAAAATCCTTTTCGAGGGGGAGACCTCCTTTTACAATGAATACAACGTACAAGACAATATTTGATGATCCTAAGATTGGGTCTCCTCAAAGGGTATAATTATAACAAAATGGTACTATGAGAGGGTTCTAGCCTACATAACAATAGAAATGTAATCACTCAATATCTAGGGCCTAATAATGGGATTTAGGGTTAACATGGGGTTTATATAGGGCTTGAGATCCCCCCCCCCCCCCCCCCTTTAAATAAGTGTTGTCCTCAACACTTGAATATCTCTGGGTGTTTGTGGGTGAACAACTCATCTTCCGATGTCGCTTCTTCCACTTGATAAGGTACTCAATAATTGATTGATTTCTCAAATGCTCAGTCCTTGTTTCCAAGAGTGTTTCTAGTTCTAGTATTATTTTCCCTTCATTAATCTCTAGTAGAATAGTTTGGACTGGGATATTGTCACTAATTACCTTCTTTAAGGAAGAAATATGAAAGTCTGTATGTACACATGAAGATAGAGGCAACTTCAATTTGTATGGCATACTTCCAATCCTATGCATCACCTTATAGGGACCATAATATATCGATGCTAATTCATTGTACTTCTTTTATTTCTTAAGGGACATGTGTTTATATGGTTATAGTCTCACAAATATCCAATCCCCCACTTCAAATTCCCTTTCATTGTGATGCTGATATGCTTGTTGTTTCATCCTATTTTGTGCCATAAACAAGTTTTCCTTAAATAATTTGAGAACCTCTTGTTGATTCCATATGTGGTCTGCTACTTCTTGAGCCTTTGTAGTCACTTTCAAGGGTGTTGTGATGGATGGAGGATGATATCCATAAATTTCCATAAATGGTGAAATTTTTGATGAGGTATGGTGTGTTGTGCCACCACCTTACAAGGGCAACCATTTGACCCATTGTGTTTGTTTATCAGATGCAAAGCAATGTAGATATCCTTCTAAACATTTATTCATTTTCCCCATAGGATTGAGGATGGTAAGATGAGTTGTGAGACAATTGAATACCCAAAAAAGAAAATAGTTCAGTCCAAAATTTTCCAGTGAAAATTGGATCTTTGTCACTTACAATAATATTTTATATTCCATATAAATTTTGGATTGTTTCCATGAATTCTTCTGCCACTATACTCACCTCAAAAGGATGAGAAAGAAAGAAAAAATGGGCACACTTTTTCATCCAATCTACCACTACCATAATGACATTTTTTCCTTCAAAGTTGGGTAAACCTGTAATAAAATCTATTGAAACTTCTTCCCAATTCTCACTTGGTATGGAAAATGACTGAAGGAGCCTTGGGGTCTTGATTGTATCTCTCTTATTTTGTTGGAATACCACACATTCTACCATAAAATTTTGAACATCCACTTTAAGATTTGTTCGAAACTAATTTCAAGAGTATTCAAGAACTCAAAATTCCTTAGAGAATATATTCAAAATGTTGAGATTCAACAAGATGATGAGCTTAGTGAAAAGAGTTGCCTTCACTAAGTGGGCCCCGCAGGCTATTTTTGGCACAAAGTTTATTTTTAGACTGTCTATTTTTAGACATGTCGATCATATTCTATGATTTGCAGGATGCTATTTGTGGATGGTTGGTCAAGTTGGAAAAATATATGGACTTCTATTTTTAGACATTTTGGGCGAAGTCTATTTTTAGACTGCCAGTCTAAAAATAGACATGTCGAATATTATTAGCTCTTAATAATATTTGGACTCTAAGCATTATCTTATTCTCTTGGAGCACTGACATTCAGTTAACATATTGTTCAGATCATCTAGCTGAAGGAATTACACAATTCCTAGAGCTATTGATGGTTCATGCATGGAGGACTTCAGTTAGAACTCAAGTGGCAGAGTTTGGTGGAGTTGGAGAAGTAGTTGGTGAAGTTGGTTTCTAGTTTAACTACACTTGTGGAGTTAAACTCAGTTGAACTGATTTTGTCTATTTCTAACTGATTGATACTTTCAGTGGAGTTGAGTGAATTAATTAGTTAAATTAATTCACTAAATAATAACTCATTATTTAACTGGACAGAGACAACAGTTAACTACAGTGCAGAACAGATCAATGGAGACTCAGTGGACAGATTGGTAAAAGAGCAAGTGTGACTATCAGTTGTGATTATAGTGTTGCATTGTATGCACCACACATTCATTGGAGATGCCAATGAGGATTGCATGAGCAAGGCTTGAGCAATTCGAACTCATCCAGAGCCATTCTTCAGCAGGGATTGCGCAGTAGAGGCAGGCTATCAGGAGGGAAAAAATTAGTGCAGGTTTTTGCTGATTGTTCTTGATTAGTGTGTAGCAATTGTATTGTACTGAGAACTCGATATGATCAGCTTTGTATGAGGATTGTTACATGATCTCTATGACATATATTATATACAGATAGTTGGGGTTTTCAGCTTCAGGCTTTCCCATTAAACAACTGTGTTAATGTGTGTGAATTTTTATCGTTTCATGAATTTTATCGTTTCACATGTGTATTTCACATGTGTGCATTGCAATCTTGATTTAATTTCCGCAAATGATCAATGGTGGAATAGATTTTGTATTTTGCATGAAGTTAAAATAGTGTGAGATCAGGAGAATCTTGGACATATAACACATAAGTTATATAGGGTTTTCTCTGTTTCCTCGACTAGTCGACATCCATCATCTAACTCCTATCCTGACGGTTTCGAAGGCGGTTTCCATCCATGGAGGCAATGGATTATGATGAAGAAGCGATCGATTATTCCCAGGATCCTTATGAAGGACAATCCATTTTGTGCGGTCGCGGTGCCAACCCTAGCGTTATCGAAGCTGCGCCTTCTCATCCGGCTATCTCGCCGGTTGTCGAGTTCCCTGGATCTCTTGCATCACCGCTGCGTTTTGGATCACTCTCCTTGGAGTCCCCGGGTTTAGACATTCCTCCGATGTCCCCTGGTACGCTCAACCTTCTCTCGGCTATTTCGCCTCCCTCCCCTAATTTCGATCCGCTCCCCTCCTTCAACCCGGTGCCCCCTCAGAGATCGCCTCATCCGGTTTTGGCGAACCCTAACTCCCTCCCTTCAGGATGTTTTGACTCCCCGGTCATTATCCCTAAATCGGCGACTCCCCTAAAGATTTTGGGATCAGATCCATTGACAGTGCACCCATCGGCGCCAAGAACTGGAAAGTGAAAGGTTAAGTGCGTGAAGAAGTCCTCAAAAGATCTTACCATCACCTTCGACGAAGATATTCCTATGGGCGAGGTCGTGGATAAGGCCAACAGAGTACTTGTTGGACATGTGCGAGGGAGGGCCTACTTAGCAACCAGGCTCACAAATTGGGTACAAGAGATATGGGGTGGTATTCTCCAAGAGTTGCCGAAGGTCCAGAGCTTGGCTCGAGGCTGGTTTGTTCTACATTTTTCGAAAGCAAAATACACTGATCTGATCCTGGCCAAATATTGGCACATAGAGATGGCACCGGTCCTTCTCAAGCGCTGGTCCCCATTATTCAACCCAGAGCGGGAACAAATTGGGGCGGGACCTATCTGGGTACGACTGCCTGGTCTTCCTCTACAATTCTGGTATGAAGCGGTGTTTATAAGGATTGGCAACGCCCGTGGAACATATTTGGAATATGATAAGACTTATATTCAGACAAAAAATCAAGCACTGGCAAGAATTCTGGTACACTTGGACACAAGGGAGGGCTTGGAAGAGAAGATCACCTTGAAGTGGAGGCATTACACCAGGATCCAGATCTTGGATTATGAGGGGGTACCGTTTCGGTGTAGAAGATGTCATAAGGTAGGGCATGTATTTAAGGAATTGCCTCTGCTCTCGAAAGCATCGGACTCCCTAGGCTCGCCTACGCCTCTAAAAGGAAATGCTCCAGTGTTGGTATCCCTAGCCCCGGGTTCGGCATCGCGAATGGGTACACCAGCTCCCAAGAATCACAACGCAGGTGGATCGACGGAGGAGGCTGTAGAAGCAATAAGGGTGCCCTCGCCCCCATTGACCCGCGCTAGGGCAGTAGCAGCTGCAAAGGTGGCGCGGGAATCGTGTACATTTACTTCCCCCTCTTTGATTTCACCTTCATTATCACTTTCCGTTGATGCACCTTCGAATGTATTTGTATCACTGGTTACTCGTGCAATTTCCCCACCTCCACCCATCATTGCACCATCCTCTCCTACGGTCCTTTCCTCTGCTCTTCCTGAAGTTGTGGCCTCGTCCTGCCAGAAGATGTTCCACTCTTACAACCTGCGGTCAAGGCCCTTATCTGGATCTGACTCTCATTCTGGGCTGGGGGTGGTCTACCCTGGTCCCCCTACTCTTTCATCCTGGGGTCGCAAATCTAACCTAATCAAAGCTATACAGAAAGCTGGAGCTGAGGTAGTATCGGGCAAGCAATCCACCATGGAAGGGGTCCTTAGAGCACTGAAAACCCCGGTAGGGATTCCCCCATGAAATGCCTATCCTTTAACTGCAGAGGTCTGGCTAGTACCTCCAAGAAACTAGCCTTGCGGAGGTTGTTTGAAAATGAACCAATTGATATCCTTATGCTGCAAGAGACTTTGGGCACTGTTGAAGCCATTGAGCATACCCTTGCCATCCTGCGACCTGGATGGCATGTGCTGGATGCCATGGGTCGGGCTATAGGTTTAGCCATCGGTTACAATCCTCGGACAATAAATGTATCTGCCACTTGGGGGGGTGTGGGATACATAGGCATGGATCTCTTCTCGGCTGAGCTAGGGGGGACCTTGAGGATTATCAATGTATATGGCCCATGCCAGAGGAGAAGGGAATTGTGGCAGAATTTTCTTGGATCAAGCTTGACATCAGTAGATCAGCTTATCATTGGGGGTGATCTTAACTTCTCTATGGGATTTTGGGAATCCTAGGGATCGCATGCACAGATTGACCCCTTGTCCGATTTCTTTAAAGACATTCTGGAGCAACATCATCTGGCTGATATCCCCATGAACAAGGCGATGCCTACTTGGAGGAACCGGAGAATAGGGGATGCTGCTCTGGCCAAGACACTTGACAGATTCATGATCAAAATACCTCTTTTCCAAAGACTGACCAGATACAGGCAATGGGTAGGGGCAGGGGGTAAATCTGACCATTCCCCTATCTATTTGGAAATTTTGGGACCTGAAGTCAAGCCAAGGGCTCCCTTTAAATTCAATCATGTTTGGCTGCAAGATGAAGGGTATACTAAGCTGATCAAGGACTACTGGGTGTCCCACCCTATATCGAATCACAGATCGGCAGCAGAGGGTTTCTGCCATAATCTCTCTCAGCTCAAACAAATAACTATGGCTTGGGCCAAAGAGAAGAAGGCCAAAGATGATCAGAAGATTATGGATATAGAAGCAGAGATGGGAACTCTGATGGATGACAAGAATCTTGGCTTTACCTTAGCTGAAGGAAAGAACAAATTGATCAAGCTTGAGATGCAGAAAGACAAGATTCTTAAAGAAAGGGAGGAAGCATGGAGATTGAAGAGTAGGGCCATTTGGTTGAAGGCGGGAGATGACAATACCAGATTTTTCCAGAATTATGCTAAAGGAAGGAAGGTTACTAATACAATCTGGAAGCTGCCCCTTCCTAACGGAGACATGGCAGACAACTTCCACAAACTCGCCAGACTAGGCACATCTCATTTTCGGAGTCTGTTCAAAGTACCCCATGAAGCCAACCTAGCAGATATCATTCATGTGGCTGGACTCTTCCCCCGTTTTGTAGGTGAAGAAGAAGCAAATGAATTCACCTTTCCGGTTACTCTGGAGGAACTGGAGGGGGTTCTGAAGTGGTTCAAGATGGACAAAAGCCCGGGACCTGATGGGTGGACTATTGAATTCTATTTGGCTTTCTTTGATTTATTGGCCTCGGATCTTCTTCAAGTTGTCAAGGAATGCCATTCAACCGGGAGGTTGTTCAATTCTATCAATTCCACCTTCATAGCCCTCATTCCTAAGAATGATACCCCTGGCTCTTTTGATGACTTCCGTCCCATCTCCCTTTGCAATTGCCTCTATAAGATTATCTCGAAAATCATTGCCAATCGTATCAGACCTATCCTATCTCAGCACATCCTCCCTGAGCAATTTGCTTTCCTTGAAGACCGCCAGATACATGAAGCGATTGGCACTACTCAAGAGGCCATTCACTCTATCCGTGCCCGCCGTCTCAAAGGTATCATCCTCAAAATTGACTAGCCAAGGCTTTTGATCGGGTGGACTGGACTTACATGAAAATGCTGCTCATCCATCTGGGCTTTCCACTCCCTTTTACAAATTGGATAATGGCCTGCATTACGACCCCCTCATACAGTCTGCTCATTAATGGATCCGCCTCCCCTTTTTTCCATGCTGAAAGGGGTCTCAGGCAGGGATGCCCACTTTCCTCGCTCCTCTTCCTACTTGTTATGGAAGGACTGAGCAGACTCATCTATCATGAAAAATAGATCGGCAGACTATCAGGATTGAAGATCACAGATCAGTGTTATTTAACACACCTCCTATTTGTAGATGATGTCATCATATTTTTGGATGGGAGTGTTCAGGACACGATCACTTTTGAAAATATTATCGCCTCATTCTACAGGGCAACCGACATGATGGCTAACCACACAAAATCAACTATCTCCCAGGCTCACACTTCTGCTCAAGAATCTGAACTTGCCTCGCAACGTTTCCCTTATAATCCTCGTCCATTGGATCAGGGGTTCAAATACTTGGGCTATTGGATCAAGCCGTCGAGTCACAAGATTGCGGATTGGACATGGCTGATCACAAAATTAGAAAATCGGATCTCGCACTGGAGCCATCGTTTTCTATCAAGAGCAGGGAGGTTAGTTCTCATTAAATCAGTTTTGGAGGCCACGCCTGTATTCTGGATGGCTTTAGCCTGGATACCTAGAGGTATCCTTGCTCGCCTAAGACAATTATGCTGTAGATACCTCTGGAATGGGAGACAGGACAAAAGAGTATTTGCTTGGATCAGCTGGGATAACATTACTCTGCCAAAGAAGTGAGGAGGTTGGGGCCTTGAGGATCTTGCGCACTTTGCACACGCTCTGGCTGCGAAAATGGGATGGACTTTGCTTACTAAGCAAAATCTCTAGACATCGATCTCATACCACAAATACATATGGCCCTTACAACTCATGGATTGGATCCGATTACCTAATTGGAACATGACAGGTATATCAATAGTATGGAAAGCTCTGTTGCACTCGCTCCCCCTCATCCGCAGTCATCTAACATGGAGAATAAATGATGGATCCAGGGCTCGCATCGGAATGGATCCATGGACAAGAGGAGGAGGGAGGTGTTTTCTCCCACAAGAGCTTATTCGGATACTCGATCAACAAAATACTAGAGTAATAGCTCACATAACGGATCAGGAGAACTCATCCATATTTTCTCAAGCATGGAAAATAGCTACGCAGTTAAATCTGCCCCCTGACTGGCATCAAAGCTGGGAAGATTACACGATCGCTCTGAGTCAATCTCATATTCGCATCAAAGACGGACCAGACGATTTCATGTGGGACAAGGCTGAATCGGGATATTACTCCCCCCAAGGAAGGGTACCTGTGTATGATTAATTACAAAAAGCCAGAAATAGTGCAGAGCTGGTGGAAGATCATCTGGCGATTAAAGACCTCACCCCGAACAAAACTCTTCTTCTGGTGTTTACTCCGGAATAAGGTCCCCACGGGGGAAGCGCTGATGCGTAGATCTGTGCATGGTCCCACCTGGTGCATACTCTGCAAACAGCAGTCTGAATCGACCACTCATATTTTTCTTACATGCGGAATAACTGTTCAAATTTGGAAGGAGGTGACTGAGGAACTCAGCTTCATGAGTATTTGGGAGGGTTAAAGCATCACAGTAGCATGGGAGGCTTGGTATCAAGCTCATTCCGGTACAAACCAGGGGTGCCTTCCCCTTATCATTAGCTGGGCAGTTTGGCTGGCTAGGAACAAACTGATATTCGAAAATGGCTCGATTCGATGGCAATCTGTTACTGCCAAAATCGTTGCAGCATACCATGAACTGCCAGAAATTACCCCTCCTCGCATTCGCAGACCAGCTGCCCCGGACCCCATAGACCACTCCATACCATGGGCCTTTTTCGATGGTGCTGCGCAGCAGCATGGATGTGGGGGGGGGGGGTTCATTCTATATTTATCAGCTCATCATCATTACAAAGTTAAGATGGGCTTAGGCATGGGAACGAACAATTTCGCTGAGCTCATAACCATCAGACATCTTATGCATTTTGCACTAAATCATGATTGCAGAGATTTACAGATACACGGGGATTCAAATATTATCATTAACTGGATCAATCTAAAATCTAGATGTCATGCTCACACACTCTTAAATATTTTGGATGAAGTTATGCACCTCAAATCTCAGTTTAATAACATCATTTTTCGTCATATCTACAGAGAGCATAATCACAGCGCCGACAGATTATCCAAGGAAGCCACGCACATTCCAGGAGGACAGTGGATAATCCATGAACAGAGGGGAAACTCACAGTATCAATACTTCCACAGGCCTTACATAGATCAAATCTACCCTCGGGTGGAAGACCAATGATTTTTGCCATGTTATATATGATGATATAGAAATCTAGTTTTTACTTATGAACAGAATCCTGCGAGGTGCAATTATACATTTTTTGTTTATGATACAAACATTCTGTGTGATGTTTATTTTTGACAGCTTGATACAACATCATCCTGCGTGATGATTTTCTGATATGGATACAGACATGTACAGGAAGAACCATAGACTCATAAGTCATGAAGGAATTTCGCATATGCTGAACAACATTTACTACATGTAATTTTTCACTATTAATGGAAGATTACGATTTTTCCTTGGAAAAAAAAACACATAAGTTATATAATTTCAACACAAAATTATTGTGTGACAAGATATGGAATTTGAAACAAATGTTCAAAAATATTTATCCTTAATATTATCCAAGTTTCACCATCTCAAACCTCCAAAAAAAATGTTATAGTGAAAATTCCATGATAATTTGTTTAAAGTAGCAAAATCTTAGGATCATGAGCTATGATACCAAGTGTTATAAACCTTGATATGCCTTAAAAAGATAAGAAACCAATAATTGTAGTCATCTTCGAGGGGAAAACCTCCTTTTACAATGAATACAATGTACAAGAAAATATTTGATGATTCTAAGACTAGGTCTCTTTATTGTATATATGGGAGACAAATGGTACAATTATGATTAAATGGGACCATGAGAGGGTTCTAGCCTACATTACGATATAACAATAGAAATGTAATCACTCAATATCTAGGGCTTAATAAAATTTTAGGGTTAACATGGGGCTTATATAGGGATTAACACTCCTCAAGTATCTAGGGGAGTATATACAGTCATATGCAAAAGAAAGTGATGTTTTTCATCCCTATAATGGTGAATGAGGCTAATGTGCAGTTGAAACACCTTGAAAACATAAGACAAAAGAAAGGGAATTCAAGCGGTTCAAAGCAGAAGGAACACTAGGAAGATATAAGGAGGGGAAGAAGAAGTGGAAAGGGGGTAAGGATAAGAATACAATAGCCACAACATGCTAGTGCCAAGATCCTCGAAACCAATATAACATTGATGCTCACACATAAGATAAGTGCTAGTAATTGCATATGGAACTCAACTCTAAGAACCGAAAGATGGAAAGAAGAAAAATATCATAGCCACAAATTTGAGCAATCAAGTGGAAAGCAACTCAAACAAGGATGAGAATATTGTCTACACCTCGGTGTAGAAGGGGGTGAATCTCAGTATCCTTCAACAACATTAAGAAAAGACACGACCAAACTCTTCCATATAAAGATCCAAGTCAAGAAGACATAAATTGATGCTTTTATTCAACTCAAGATTATAGGCGAATCTCATTATAACAAATTTGGTCACCAAATTGGGATTGGGGTTTTGAGATCATCCTAACCCATATCCATTGGGATGTGTAAATGACGATGTATAAATGAAGGTAAAAAAGTAATGTATAAAATACAATTTGCTATCAATGTTGATATTATTAATGAAGTAGAATTGGATGTAGATCCACTTGATGTATGTGGAGTGGTGTTTGGACTTCCCCATATGTACATGCGGGGTGCAATTTTCATGTGTAGAGCTAACTGATTCCACATAATCAAGGATAGAAAATCCTTTTCCATCAACACACACAAGGGAAAGTCTATAATTTCACTGGTAAGTGCCAACTAAGCCGATAAACTGATCAGTTCTAGCAAGAAGTATGTTTTATAGATTTTAAGAGAAACTCATTCTCTAGATATTTGATGAGAGAAAATGCATCCCTTGAGGAGTGCACTAAGGAATAGATACAACAACAGGAAGAATTTCTACATGCATATAGGGCGTGTTATATGAACCTAAAGGGCTAACACCTAAGAAGGAAGTGGAGCATGAGATCCAACTATTTCCAAACTCTCCATTACTAAACATCGAGATGTATAGGAAATATGTTAGAAGGAAACAAGGTGAAGAAGTAATTGCAACAATTGTTGGATTAGGATTTTATTCAACCAAGTACCTCACCTTGTGGGTCACCATTCATAATTGTGCCAAATAAGGATGGGAATTGATGAATGTGCACTAATTACATGGAGTTAAAAAAAAATTACAGTGAATAATAGGTACCCCCATATCGAGGATCGATGACTTGTTGGACCAGTTGCAACAAGAAAAATACTTCACTAAACTAGATTTAAAATCAAGGTATCACTAGGTGCGAGACAAAGAAGAAGATACCTAGAAGATCACCTTCAAACCAGACATGGTTCATGCGAGTGGTTATTCATACCATTTTGTCTATGTAATGCACCATATACATTCGTAAGATTAATGAATGATATACTTTTTCCATATCTATATTCATTTTTCATAGTTTATTTAGATGATATACTAGTATACAGTGCTACACAGGAGGAACACTTCTCACATTTGATGTAGGTGCTAGAGACATTCAAGAAGCACAAGTTGTTAGAAAATATCAAGAAGTATGAGTTTGCACAACAATATTTGGTGTATTTAGGCTACGGTATTGGTGGAGGGGAGCTCAAGATAGAATCTGCGAAGATGGAGGCCATCATGTAGTTGCCAATGCCTACTAATTTTTTTGAGGTTAGGAGCTTCATTAGGGTAACATAGTACCTAAATAAATTCATAGCTTCATTTTCAGTAGTAGTTGCACCACTCCAATCCATAATGATGTGTGGCAAGGGTTTCCAATGGGGGAATGGCCGACAAAATGCCTTTGATGATTTGAAGAAGAAAATCAGTCAAGCATTGGTCCTTGCATTACCAATATTGCAACATTGCTTCAAAGTGGAGACATATGTGATTAGGTATGTTATGGGAACGATATAGATGTAGGGAAGAATGCCTATATGTTAAAATTATGAAGTGTTTCATGGGGCGGTTATTAACGACCATACCTACAATAAGGAGATCTATGCCTTGGTACAAGATATCAAGAAGTGGAAACGCTATCTGATGGGAAAGGGGATATGCATCCACATAGATCACTAGTTTCTATAGTGCCTACAGGCCTAGAGTAAGTTACAAAAAACTAGGCTTTAAAAGTGGATGGGGTTTTCACAACAATATCAATTAGTGATCAATTACAAGAAGGAAAACAAAAAAAGTTTGATGATATATTGTTAAGGCCTCCCACATATAAAATCATAGATTTGGGAACTATGATGCATATGTATCCTTTCACCCATGATTCATACAAAGAGACATATATAGATGATGAAGACTTCAAGGAGGTGTTTCAATAGTTGTAGATCTGGATTCATGTAGAAAATATAGATAAAACAATTGACTATCATCTCAAGAATGGGTTACTCTATAGGTTGGACAAACTATGTGTTCCTAATTGTGAGCGACTATACCTAATTGCAGAAGCTCACACCTCAAAGGTCATAGGGAATTTTGGTGTAGGGAAGATAATGGCTAACTTAGAGAGGCATGTGTATTGGACCATAATGCAAGAAGATTTAGCTAGGTTCATAAGGGGATGTATGCTTTGTTGTACGAACAAGCTTAGTAAAAAGAAACATGGTTTATACTATCGAAGCCTAGAATTGGACTCTTTTTGTCACTATGTTATCATTGCTTTTTTCTATTTCTTCATAGAATCCTTCCATAGACATCATTCAATATTAAAATGCTATCATTTTGATAAACAATGTCTGAACTACAAAGGTTACAAATGGAGAAATGAAAGGTAGCATGTCTAACTTTCTATTGTTTCATATATTTATTTCTAAAAATAGTTTAAACTATTGTAAATATAGAAACCAACACATTTTGTAGCTAGTTCTTAATTTTGTAGCTGAAACATAGGTTCACAAGGTTGCAAACATGGTTCAACAAAAGTGCAAGTTGGAGGATCTGGAAAAAGAAAATACTATGTTTTCCCACATGTTCAAGTCAACCAATCACCTAATACATCAACACATGGGCGAGCTAAATACTATAGTCAAAGCAGTGATTGAAGTTGTGGCATAGTATTCCAAGTGGTGGTAGAGCATTGGAAATGGAATGGATTGTTAGCGCTAATTATGGATCGAATCCAAGGATATCCCCATAATTCATGAGAGAAATTCATTTGTACAATTAAAAATGTCTAACACATCCTTAACAACTCCATTTCGTAAAGATTCTTGAAATCTCATATTGATATGTTGTTTTAAAAGCACACATTAAAACTATCAACAATTTTTGTCTTAAGACTGTATAAATAGCTATAATTGCAATGATGGAGACACAAAAATTTGGATTATAAACGTTTTGATATTAATATAAACTTTGTTCACTAGTTTATCAATTCTTCTGTGGCGCATTACTATTATGAAACTAATTTTATGATCATGGTTGTAGCAACTTTGGACTTCTCGTTTACTCAAGCACATGTGAAAAAGCTAGGAAGGACCCCCTGTTTTAGGAAAGCACACTACCTATTTTTTGTTATTTTATTTAGATGGATAGATTTTAATTTCAAAAAGTAATAAATTGTTTTCAAGTGCCATTAATTTGAATTGTTTAGATTGCTTCAATTTGAATTTAGTTTTCTTTAATTACAATTAGGTTCTCTCATAATTTGCTTACAACTTGATTTATTTATTTTTTGAATGTCAACACAATGTAGGTTATTCATATGGATCTTCTGATTGAATAGAGATTTGATTCCTCTTTAATTGTAGAACATTGAATTTTGTAATTAATTTATGACTAGTCTTTACATGGTTACGATGGTTTAAAGATGTATAGAACCATGACTATGTTGAAGTAGTTAAATTTCATTTATTTCTATTGTTGAGGAGGTAAATCCCCTCTGCGGACAGAGGCGATCCCTACTAGCCCAGCAGGGGTCTAGCAAAAAACAAACAATGCTATGACGCAAGCTCCTAGTTACGAAATGAAAGACTTGGGATAAGAGCCTACCTGGATTCCAACGCTAGATCTGAAGAAGAAGATGTCCCCGTCCTTCAGCCCTGGCAGATCACAATCCTTCCACGATCTCCGTGGATGAACACCTGCACACAGAAGAAACGAACAGATACATGCATAGGAACCAGTATACGTAACTAAACATCGGTCAGAAAAGATATTACTCGCATTAACATGATAGAAAAAGGAGTGGAACCATAATCATAGTCATCTATTAAAGTGATAAACGAATAGAAGTTACAACCAAGTTCTGACGTCGCAGCTTCCTTCGAACGGGTCTCAGGTTGTCCACGTCTCGCAAAGCTCGCCAAGGAAAGGGAAACCTCTCCAGAGTCTCGTAACAATGGTCTCCTCGCTTGAATGGGCCTTAAGGGAAAGAAGGGATTCTTTACGGCACAAAGGCACTTGGGAATAGGGAGATGCAAAGCTTCAGCACTTCAAGACTAGCTTGCCATGGATCTGAGCAAGCTTTTATAGATGGGGAAGGAGGGAGTTGGGATCCCTATTATTATGGGATTGGCCCTATCAACAAGGAAGGTTCCATGGGAGGTGGCAAAACCAATTTCCTTCCATAGAACTCCCGCAGCCAAACCTCCCAACTCAAGATAGGCAGTGGTTTGTGAGTTTGTTTGAACTCAACTTCCGCCATCCATATTTAAAAAAAAGTCCCTAAAATGGGTGGCGCGATTGCTGCTCTATGACAGAGCGCCAAGTGGCGCGACCTCTTTACAGGATTTCCCTGAGTGGCGCGAGTACTGAACTGTCTACCCGCGCCAATGCAAAAAGAGCTGTTTTTCATGGATTTTGCAAGGAGATGTCTCAAGGGGAAATGAAGCTCATACTCGGAGGGATGCATTGATGATGTTTTCAAGGCATGACAGTGTTCACAGGTCACATAATGGGTCCTCCATTGTGCGGGATGGGGAATGGTAGGGACGGTGACAAGTTACTGTGTAACAGATGCCCCCTAAAGCATGAGGCCCGAGAGAGAGAGGGGTGAAATGCTTTACGAGAACATGTCCAACTGAAGGCCCGCCGTCGGAAAACCTGCACAGAAAGATACAACTGATATCTCAAGTACATGATGTATATATATGGTATGGACGCGGCCATCCGAACAGAGTATGCTATAATCCGGATCTAGGGTATGGGCGCAGCCATCCAACTAAGATCAAACAAATAGACTCAGGTATGGTCGCAGCCATCCAATCATTGAGTCATGTACATAATGACAATAATCCACAATCGCGGCCTGGATTACAACAGACACAATCCAGGGTCTTGCGCTCCATCTCGACCCAAACAAGTACAAGTTCTAGCATGCGAATGTGTGAGCTGATGTCGAACATGCAAGAACATCGTCTGATTACCCAATGATGAAAATTTGTTAACGAGACGCGAGAAAACTCCTGATAACGTGGTCACTCAAGGTACCACGGTACAATCTAACAAGTGTGAATAAATGAGCTGACGTCGAACACCCGCAGAATCATCCGGTCGGAGGCCAATGATGAAAACCTCACGTCGAATGCGACGAACCTGCCATTAAGGCATGCAGGCTCCAAGGTACCATCAGGAGTCTCTAGACCAACTTCCTGGATAATGAGTTGAAGTCGGCAGGAAGTGACCTTGATCGAAGGTGGGCCCTAATGATTCCCACATCATCGACACGAGACAGAGAAACATAATGTTTTGTTGCGAATCAGGATCATATGAGAAACAGAGGAAGGTTGATATTTGCAGAGGCCAACTTCTCTTGAACATATGAACGGCACGACAATGGACTTGGCAGTATTTGACATCAACGGCAACAGATCAAAGGTCATGGCGACGAGGCAGTGAACAGATGAGAGGTCAAAAGAGATTACCCAAACCCATGGAAGCAAAGTGAAACAACGAGATGAGATATCCCCAACCCGACACGAATGCAGACAAGTGCCATGTTCAAGAGCGACATACTGCCGACGACAACGACGATGGTTCCATTTTTCCCCCACCATTTCTGGCGCGTACCCCAATTATTTTTGATAACAAGCTTGAAGGGGATAGCATATGCTTGTGATATAAGTCCGCCCTTCGGGCGAATCCATCCTAGTGCATTTAACGAGTCTTAGGAAGGAGAAACTCGGAGAACGTCATTTCGACGAAATCCAATGTCATCAGGGTTTAACGAGTCTGACAAAGGAAGAACTCGGCGTCTTTTCATGTTTAGAGAGTTTGAAAAGACAGCGGAAAAGAAAACTCCACAGGTCCCTTTTCGTAAATAGTTCCCCAGATCAGAAAAGGTAGAAAACAATATCCGGGAAAACCTCCTAGTCGCGATAGGCTAGGGTATTCCTTTTTCGTAATCGATCCAGCCCAGCCCGAAAAAGGGTTAAACTTATACTAGGTGAATGTCGATTCGTGTCCATTTTAACGAGATCGAAACGACAAGGGCCTCGGCGATCTTTTCATATTTAGAGAGTCAGAAAAGAGCTGAAAGATGACTCCAGAGTGACTTTTTCGTGTATTTACCGAGTCCGAAAAAGTATAAAATACAACTCGTTTCCACCTTTTAAGTCGCAAAAAACCTGTCACTGCACATACCCAACAAGCGTAAAATCCATTTTCGACATAATACATGCAAATATTTGACAAGAAATAACTTTTAAAACTCATTTTAACGTCGAAAAGTTATAAATATGTTCAATGGTAAAGAATAAAATTACTTTTTACTATTTACCTTGTGGAGAGCAACAGTGGTCCATTTGGAGCAGAATCTTCTGACGGCGATTGCGACCAATCCAGGCAACCATTCAGCGTCTCGTCTGTGACAGGTAAGAGGCGCTCCTTTTCTCTTTCTTTCCATGCATTTTTTAATGATTTCCCCTTAGAAATCAGCTCTGTAAGGGCACACTTGAAATTTTAGGGCCGGGCTAAGTGGCGCGGGTATCGGGCACGGACCCGCGCCACTGAGCTCTTTTTACCAAAGGGCCCGCGCCACATGGCGCGACTGTCAGCAAAACAGTCGCGCCAGCGGCGGAACCCAAATTTTCGCCTAAAATCCCACTACTTATGCCAAATTTCTTGAATTTTGAAGCTCACAAAGGATCTAATTAGGGGTTTTGAACCATGTGAATGCAGATAAACAGTCAGAATGGCAATCGAATGGAAGGAACGGGAACACGGAGATGAGGACGAAGAGGCCATGCAAAGCCGGGATTGCATGAATGCTCTAAGGGACTGTGGCTTAAAAAAGTTCTTCCTCACGCCATGCTTACGAGCTCAGCCTGAGCTCCTCCAATATCTGATCAACCTCTGGGATGAAAATGACCAAGTATTCAGAATACGAGACCAGGTGTTGGAATTGGAGGTCGCTGACATTTATTTCGTTACTGGATTATCCCGCAGGGGTCCGATCCCTGTACTGACTGGGAGCAGACCATCAGGGGAAAAGATGGAAGAAGTAATGGCGCGGGTGTGCCGTGGGGCACAAACAGGAACAGGGAGTAAGAAGGTATACATCTCAACCATCACTGATCTAGCACTGAGAGTTGTACTCCACACCATTACGCGGGCTGCTGGATCGCAGGCACCGCACGAGGCTACAAAGACTCAACTCTTACTGGCCTCAGAGTGCATGGGTCCCCGACTGTATGACTGGGCAACAGCTGTCACCATCAACATGAAAAGGCAGCTCACAAAGTGCAAACAGAACAAACTGAAGCAGTTTGGGTATGGTTCCATCTTGGTATCGTTCATTCTGGAACGCATACCAACCTTCGAGGGCCAAGAGGCCCATGTGGCGAGTCCGGTACCACGAGAGCCGAGAATGGCTCGCTGGGCAGCACTGATGCCCAGATCTGGAGGCGGGCAACAGATGTCCTGGAAGCCCGAGTTCTTCAGATGGATACGGCGCCAACTGATCGTTGTGGAAGATTGGCCCTATGCGGGAACTGAATTTACAGGGGACCCGGATCTCCCGCTACCAGAAGGAGACCACTGGGACGAAGAGCTGGGTAAGACCTCATATTTTGATTTTATGTTTATATGTTTTTTTTTGTTAATACACAGTTGTCTTAACACAATTATATATGCATGCAGATGTAGGACCTGAGAGACCAGCCGGGATGTCTCCTATCTTCCGTAGGACACAACTCGCCCCTGAGATCCAGGGGGAAGGTACCGGAGGAGAGGCACTGGTTCAGAACCTTGAGGGGATCGTCCATGGGATCCCAGACTATGCCCGACTGTCAGATGTACCGATGGAGTACCAGCGCCATACGGTGGGAGTCCCAAACCGGCTTCACCGAATCCTGAGGCGGCTAGTGCGTGCAGTAACGTGCTATCATGAGCACCATGCTGATTAGTCTCTAGGGTTTAGCCACACCTATTTTTTGAGAGACACAGTGTCTCCGGATGTATTAAGACACTTATGTATATTTTTGAGTTTTATGTGACACACTTCTATGTAAACATTTCGATATCTATATATATGCATATCTATTTCTGGATGAGTCTTCTTTACATGTGATGATGATTTATAAATTGCGCAAATGTCTATCTAACACCAAATTTGCTACTGTATCTGCTAATGTATTCAAATGCCTGGGTATATGATGATATGTAATATATTCAAAATTTCTTTCCAGTAATCGAATACGCAAATACAATCGTAAAATGGACGGGTTTCTTACCAAATAGTGCCCGTTCAGCTGCAACACTACAAGCTGTGAATCTAGGTACACGAGCAATTCACGGATACCAAGGTTTACTGCCTCGGTTAATAATTCCAACACGGCGCTATATTCCGCGATATTGTTCGTAGTACGTCCTAAACAAACACCTTGCAGGTCGATCAACTCACCAGCAGGATCGTAGATTACCCAGGCTGCAGAAGACAGATTCCTGGTACTGCGGGAGGCACCGTCCGCGAAACCAACAAATGGATGAATAGACATCTGCACAACCAGGAAGACCCGATCAGCAGAAAAGATGTTTACAAAGCACACCACACCATGCACACAAATGACAATCACACACCTATGTACACACACCACACCAAGAAATCATTTCAGGCGTAGTACTTCTTAAGGTACAGCCCATTTCTGGGCTGCGCCAATGGAACTCCTTCGTAGTCTATAAGCTCGTAGGCCCCATTTTTCAAAACACGTTTTACTATATAGGGGCCGTGCCACATGGGCTGGAGTTTACCGGCACCAAGCTTATCATGTGCCTGATCGTACAAGAGGACTAGGTCTCATTCAATGAAAGAACGGGGAGAAACAGATTGATCAAAATGAGATTTGACCCTCTTCTTTTGTGCTTCGATGATCAAAGCAGCTAGACGACGGGTTTCATCCAACCATTCGAGATACAGAAGACGCTCTTCCTCAGGAGAAGTACCCGGTAAGAGCTCCACAGCTAACTTAAGCGAAGGAATTTCGCATTCAACCGGCAAAGTAGCTTCCAGACCGTACACCAGTTGGAATGGTGTGAATCGGGTTGCACTTTTAGCAGATGTTCGGTACGCCCAGAGAGCTGAGAACAGTTGGAGATGCCAACTGGATTTATGAATCCCAACTGTTCGTTGAAGCATAGTGACCAAAACCTTGTTCACCGCTTCAACCTGACCGTTCGCGTGAGGGTAGTATGGCGTTGAGCTGTCGTGACGCAGGCCCAACGCAGCTGTCAGCTCCGCCATCATGTAATCACGGAAATGAGTACCGTGATCAGTGACGATAGCTTGAGGAACCCCGAATCGTGCGATAACATGGTTGAATAAAAATGAAGCAGCCGTTTTCCCGTCAGCAGCTAGTGTAGGCATCGCCTCGGCCCACTTAGTGAAGTAGTCGACGGCGACAATGATATACGCATGCCCCCCAGCCGAGTGAGGGTTACACGTCATAAAATCTACGCCCCATTTCGCGAAAGGGCCGACGGTAATAACGGGATGCAAAGGCAACGGCGGCGCGCGCATCTTGCGCTGAAAAATCTGGCACGGATGGCATTTTCGGACTGCAGTGATGCAATCCTTGAATATAGACGGCCAGAAGTAACCTGCCCTCAGAATCTTTTGGGCAGTGGCATATCCGGACATGTGTCCACCACAGGCGCCACTGTGGCAGTCATTCAAGACTTTCTCAGCCTCGTCCAATGTAAGGCATCGTCGGAGCACCGAATCTACTCCAATACGATATAGGGTATCTCCCACTATGCGGTAGGGTTGGGACTGGTGCCGAATCCGACGGCGTGCGGCTTTATCCAACTCAGACCGGAATGTCGCGGTCTGAAGATACACTATGATGTCCCCGTACCAAGGATCACGAGTATCGATAAGAAACAACGTTTCGTCCGGAATATGATCTTCAGAGTGTTCAGGAAGAGAGTCTGTAGGGAGAGAACAAATCAAATCCGCGAAGACTAGTGATTTAGTTGACTTGGCAGTGGTGAACTCCAAATCAAACTCCTGTAGGATGACGATCCATTTGGAGTACTTGCCCCCCAGCAATTGTCTAGAAAGAATATATGTCATGGGGTTGCAGTCTGAAACCACTGTTATCGTGCGCAACAGGATGTAATGGCGAAAGCGTTGTACGGCGTGTACGGCTGCTAAGGCCAACTTCTCAACATGTGCATAACGCGTTTCCGGGTCGAGAAGGTTCTGAGATAGGTAATAAACGACATGTTCATCACCGTTCTCGTCATCCTGCACCAAGACCATGGCGATGGTGCTTAATGCGGCGGCTAGATACAAAGTAAAGTCGCGGTGGTAGTCCGGAGGACGAAACAACGGAGCATTGACGAGCAATGTCTTCAGCTTCTCAAAGGATTCTTGAGCGATTTCGTCCCAATGAAAGGGAACATTCTGCTTTAACAAACGAGTGAATCCTTTGGCCACCTCGGCGTAATTCGGGATGAAGCGCCTAAGAAAATTCGCTTTCCCTTGCAGACTCTGCAACTGATAAAGGGAGGAGGGTGACGGGAGATTTATAAGGGCCTCAACCTTCAGAGGGTCGAGGCGAATTCCGTCTTTCGAGACTATAAAGCCTAAAAGACGGCCAGAGTCGACGCAGAAGACGCACTTATGAGGATTCAGCCTAATATTGTAGCGTCTGCAACGAAGAAATATCTGGCGAAGATGTTTCGGATGATCCTCTCGCTTACCCGAATGGGCAGGCAAGTCGTCCAGATAAGGCTGGACAATATGGCGAATATCATGAAAAGCATATGACATGGCACGTTGAAACGTGGCGCCAGCGTTCTTTAAGCCGAACGGGAGTTTTTTATATGCAAAAGTGCCCCACGGACAGATGAATGTGGTCTTATGTTGATCCTCAGGTGCGATGTTAATCTGGTTGTAACCTGAGAAACCGTCCATTAAGGAGTAGATCTCACTCCCGGCGCAATCGTCGATAATCTGATCGATAAACGGAGTGGGATAATTGTCCTTCGGACAGGCGCGATTGATATCGCGATAATCTACACAGACTCGAATGGTACCCTGCTTTTTATCGACGGGGACGATATTGGACACCCATTCTGTAAGGGGGATAGGATAAATAAACCCCGCGTTCAGAAGTTTTTCAACCTCTGCCTTGATAGCGGCGGCTTTCCGAGGATGCATGGGACGCAAGCGTTGGCGCACGGGTTTCGCACCTGGATAGGTTGGAATCTCGTGCACGACAATACTAGGATCAATTCCCGACATTTCCTCGTAGGACCATGCAAAAACATCTATGAACTCTTTGAAAAGTTCCGTATAGACCTGGATCTCCTCGGGAGAACAGGTCACACCCACATGAATGTTCTCAACAATCCCTGGTTTAACAGAGATGTTGATAGGAACCGTTTGAGTAATGTTACTCAGATTGCCTTCCGAAAAGACCTCATGCGTCAAGATCAGTGTTTGAAGAGGAGGGGAAGGAACCTAAGTAGCATAGCGCTCTAGACAGTCAGTCATTGCCCCCAGGCTAGGCATAAACGAGGAACGATGATGCCCATCGCCCCAGGGTAGCTCCTCCAGAGACATAGTTTCAATGATAGCCTCATCTGAGGGAAAAATCTCTCTAAGAGGATCGGGCGAATCAGCCTGACCAAGCCAGGGGGATTGTGAGTAGACGTCAAGAGCCATGCTCATCGGAGCATGCTGAGGAGGTGGAGGGTCCGATGCAGCAACAATCTCACAGTAGCTGATCTCTACTGGCGTTAAAGGCATGGACTCTCCAAGCTCATATACCTGCTCAGGTGTAGGAATCAGCCAGGGGTCATCAGTCCTGGACAACATGTTGACTTGAGCGGTATTCGGTGGCGGCGCAGGGAAAATACCCATGAGGACTGGGTCTTTGAAAAGACCAGGTCCTATGCTGTCTGGGGGATTCGAAATTTGATCCACATATGGCACGTTGTTCTCGGAGCTAGAGGTAAAAAATGACAACTGGTCTACCGTGACAATCTTGCCCTCGTGAGGGAACTTGATGAATCGAAAGACAGTAGATGGCACGCAGAGCATGGCATGGGTCCAGCTGCGGCCAAGAAGTATGTTGTAGTTGAGTTTAGCGTCAACTACTTCTACTTCCACGTTGACGGTTTTTCCCTGTAATGTAATCGCCAGACTCTCGAGAACTCCCAGGGGTTTAGATTCCCGGCCATCAAATGCCTCAAGGGCATTGGGAGATGACGATAAGGTTGGGGAGCCGATGGCTTTCCAACAAGCGGAGGACATAACACAAGTAGATGCACCCTCATCTACGACGGCTCTGTGAACGTTCAGACCGTTAATCCCGACTTGAATAACCAAAGCGATTTGATGTGGAAGCCGGGGAGTAAAATTCTCCAGATCAAAGGTGAGAAGGCTCGAATCGGCGGGATCAATACCACCGATGGCAGACAATAAAGCCTTCAGTTGTGAAGGACAACTCTGAAGAACCTCAAGTGCAGACATGGCACATGGCGCCTGTGCCAGATCCTCAACAATACTGTAATGTTGAGCGGCACGAGCGTTTGGATTATAAGAGGATCTTCGAAGAACACCCTTGGGAGGTGGCTTCACAACGGGTTCGAGAGTCGGCTTCTCAATTTCCAATGAACCAGAAGCAGATGCGGGAGGCGGTCCATCCGCCACTGCCTTCCCGGGTGCCTGCTGCTGATTATTGTAATCCTTGGACCTCGTAGCGATAGTGATAGGTGCATTAGTCTTCATCGTGAAAACTTGAGACCCAAATGGTACAGATGATGAACCTTGTTCGACCATCTGGGTCTGCTGAGATGGAAATGGCTCTTTTAAAACAGCCGGAGTTCCCTTTGAGCCTTTAAGAAGTTGACTGACTTCGGATCGTCTTGGACAATCTTTAGTGTAATGGTCACCTTCACATATGAGGCAAGGAAATTTCGGCTTACGTTGTGAGCCATCCTCAGACCGAGATTTAGATTCCGGTTTTGGGGCATCGGATTTTGATTTGCCTTTGCCCTTCTTCTTCCCCTTGGAGGACTTGTCCGCAGGATTGGCCTGAACGGCATTTACCTCCGCGGTTTTACTAGAATCGGATGAGGCGGGATTAGCAGAGGTATTGTTGGAAGAATTAGCCTTCTGCTTCCCATTCGAAGACTTCTTCGAATTTTGAGAAACGGAACCAATGACTCCATCCACCGAAGGGGTGGGCGGGGCCTTTTTGGCTCCGCGCCGTGGTCCATAAGGCAGGATGTCATAAAGCGTGCCAGATTGTGAATAAACAAGATCCAAGTACTGGGCACGTGCGATAGCTTGTTCCTCCGTCACACATGCTCCCATTGCGATATCCTGAGCGATTTTGTTCACAAAGGAGGTGGTGAACCAGTGAGTCAAATACGATCAGTATGTGAAACTTAAATCGATCGGCAATGACGCGCCACTCATGGATGTGATAAGATGCTTAGTGGCGGGTCACATGAGAGAAGACGGGGGTCGTCCCGATCTCATACGGGCCAGTGGCCCCAAATGCGTGAATTGCCCATAATTAGCAAGGTTGAATCTGAAAAATACCACGGGATAGCTCTATGTACCCATGACGACGGCTCCTGTTAACGTACGCTGGAAAAGACGCAAACGAACCGAATCGTCAGTCCAAGAGTTAGACGAGCACCAGAGGTGATACGTCATCACATGCGCCTGGGGGTCTTCTCCAGATTTGCCCTCAAACTTGGGATAGTCTCCTGGTATCTTGGTCGGAACCGGGGGCCAATATGGATTATGAGCAATCGGATCATTGGTCAACTTCGAAACGTCCGGTAGATCCAAGGTAGCCGGGAACGGCAATGGAGGGTTAATTCCCATGCCAGTCCCAGAATAAGGTCCGGTACCCATGCTCCACGATGGTTGTGAATATCCCTGCCCCCATGGGTTCTGTCCTGTAGGATTCTGACCGTGAGGGGCATAATTCGTATAGCCAGACTGATTTGGTTGTTGGTAACCATTGTGTGGGGCCTGATAACCAGGGTTCGGGCCCTGATTAGGCGTCTGCCCCGTATAAGCAGCGTTTGGATTTGGCTGCTGAGCATAGTTAGAACCGGGTGGAGGAGGATGATACTGAGAGCCTCCAGAGTGGTTATAGTTCGGTTGAGATTGACCATGAGGATAATAACCACTATGAGGATGAGTAGACTGCTGATAAGTGGAACCCTGCGGAGCCTGGTACGTAGGGCGCAGCTGTTGATTTGGCTGCGGCATTGAGTGAGCAGGCTGCTGAGCAGAGTGAACGGAATGAGAGGGCTGCCCTGAATGAACAGGTTGACCCGAGTGAGGGGGCAGCCCTGGATGAACAGGTTGGCCCGAATGAGGGGGCGGCCCTGAATGAACAGGTTGGCCCGGATAGACAGGCGGCGCTGGTTGCGCAGGCTGACCTGGTTGTAAGTGAGCCCAGGTTGCACCGAATAAGCCGGTTGGCCTGGAGGCGGGACACCAGGTTGTACCGGATGACCCGGTTGGCCTGGTGGTGGAACAGGACCAGGTGCTTGCTGGAAACCAGTTTGACCTGAAGAAGAACCATAAAGTGGTCCTGGCTGATATGCAACGTTAGAGACAACAGGATATTTCGGTTGCATCGGTAAAGAAGGCTGGATTTGCCCCCCAGGTCCATAGGCCGGTCCCTGTTGATACCCCGGCTGAGGCTGAGCAGGTTGACCAGCAGGGTTATAATATGGTCCTTGCGGATTATAGAATGGACCTTGCTGGCCCGCAGAGTAGCCTTGAATGGGCTGTCCCTGTGGGTCGTACTGATAGCCAGGTTGTCCTGCAGGTTGACCTTGGAAAGGTTGTGCCTGCAAGTTCTGAGCCTGGTTGTACGGTAAACCTTGAACATAAAGATAGGCCTCGGGAGCAGGGAGACGCAAAATGTCCCCATGCTCGTCAAGCTGACCCGGAAAACCATACACGGGAGTGCCGTCTTGTGCATAGTGCGAAAAGAAAGACCGGTAAGGATCTTGGGGGAGCTGTCCAGCTCTGGCGTTCGGCTGCTGTAAAAACAACCGATACTCCTTCGGAGAGATATTCTCCGGTATAACAGTAGCTAGATAAATGTCCTCTGGAGTTGGCCCAGATCTAGTAGCAGATGCTGAGGCAACAGCAGAAGAGGCAGCCACACAAACAGTGGGTCGCACGGGAACAGAAGTGACGGGCGTCGAAGGAGACACCCGGGGTGTAGTGGCAGCTGGCCTCGAAGCAGGAGATGATATTCCCATAGAGGCAGCAGCTGAGATAATCTGACCCAGAGATCTGTATCCCTGTGGCAAAGAAGGACCAGCTGACGATGTGGTAGCCAGCTCAGACTCGTCTCCCTCGAACAATCTACGAGGGATGTGCTGATAGTCATCAGACCCGGGAATTTCCTCACCAGAATCACTCATGGTTGATCCTGCCGTTAAATCACGCAGAAGACGGCGAGGACTAGGAGGAAAAACAGCAGCAATAAACGGTGAACCCGATGTAAGAGAAAGGAAATCGGCTCCTAATCTCAATTCAGACACAGGGTCCGAAAAGGGCCAGTTGAACTCAACTGGTTCTCCAAAGGGTTGCTCGGCGAGGACCGGTCCCCCGTCAGGGAACTCGGAAACAACAAGCTGCTGTGGTTCAACAGAAGGCTCAGAAGCCTCTGAAGAATCGTCCGTGTAAGGACTACCAGTAGACGAAACCGAGGGTTCCGCCACCGTGACAAAAGACTAGAAGAAGAGAGCACACACACACACGGGCTGAAAACGAATTAAGACACACGATCAAACAGTCACAAGCAATATCTAAACGGGTGTGTTATCGTGGGAGATTGATTTTACCACATTGGAAAATAAACAAATTCTACCGTTTCATGTTTTAAGAGTCAAGAAACGATAAAAAGATGACTCTATCTCTTTCAGAGTTGACACAAGCGTGAAAGGACAAGCGCTTAACGGTCTTTTCAAGTTTAGGGAGTCAGAAAAGACCAAATGACTGCTCAGGAAAAACTAGGCACAAAGGGTGTACCAAATATCCGTGAACTGCAATATACACCTTGGTTTGAAAAATGAAACAGAAATCGACCAAGGACTTTCCGTACGTGCAGGTAGTCTCCCCGAATGCTGTGTTCGGTGTATCACGGGTATAGGGCGGCAGACTCGGCTTCCTGTGGATAAAGGATTGAAAACCTATAGGGGTCTCCCTTTATATACGCGACGGTACGGGGAGCGCAAGTCCGTGCTAGCGCTGTCTAAAGCCGACAGGCGAACGACAGCTGCTAGGTTTAACGACGCCGGAACACGTCTCTAGCCTAGACCTTCTAAATATGTTGCGTTAAGTTCCAATGTTGCCTTAGGTTAATTGAATAAATTTTATAGTTGATCTTCAATTAAGTTTAAATTTCCAGGCCTTATCGTATGTAGTGTCTCCTAAATGCAAGCTATATGCCACGATGCAACATTTCGTTCGATGAAAACTAGTTAAATGAGAGTTGAGAGCTTTTATACAAACGAAATGAACGGAATACAAAAAAGAATGTCTCTAATGCAACTAATGCAATTGCACACTTTTCATCCAAACACTAATCACTAGCAATATGGAAAAGATCACAATTTGCACTAATTTAACAAAAGCAAAAGAGATTATTTTTTTGATTTTCAATGTTTAATGGCTAATGTGCACTGAAAACAAAAGGAGAAATTTGAGAAATGATATCTAAGAGAGCGAAGCAAACAACATTCACTCAACGAAGCAAGCAACCAAATCTCTAAATCGACCCAAAGTCCCTCAAAGCAAAGAAAGACTCGAAAACACCCAATGGACCGTGTGATCTAGGTCCAAAGCAAGGGCAAACGAATTCTAAATGAAAGAATGAACAATCACTCAAAAGACGCAGAAAAACAACCAAAGAATGTTAAGAGAGCGTGGAGAATCAATCAACAAGTTGACAGGACAATCAAGACACCAAAACTCCCAAGGAGGGCTCGATTCACTATGCCACTAGATGCCCTAGGGCTCAAATCGTGAAATCGATAGACAAAAGCAAACAACCAAAGGATAGCGGTGAATTCCAGTCAAACAAGACTCCAACACACTCAGACAATCAGGAAATCAAGAAGAAAAGTACTGGTCAAGCTCAGAAAGCCAAAAAATGAAGAAACTCAAAAAAGTCACAGGGGCGGCGCGACTGTGGCCTTGAAACTAGCGCCAGAGGCCGAGTGGCGCGACACAGACAAATGCAACAAGCGCCAAGTGGCGCGACTGTCGGGTTAAAACCCGCGCCAGTCGAGTTCTTCAATAAAAATTAAAAAACAAGCTATTCTAAAAGTAGACCAATACAAGCTAAGCAAACCAAGAGGCTAAAATAATGAAAGAATCCAACCCAGAAGGTTCATCAAGCAAGGAGAAGCAATCAAAGCGAACCAATCATAAAAGGGACAAGGAAAACCGGATGATCCCCAGCGGAGTCGCCAATTTGTTGATGAGGTAAATCCCCTCTGCGGACAGAGGCGATCCCTACTAGCCCAGCAGGGGTCTAGCAACAAACAAACAATGCTATGACGCAAGCTCCTAGTTACGAATGAAAGACTTGGGATAGGAGCCTACCTGGATTCCAACGCTAGATCTGAAGAAGAGATGTCCCCGTCCTTCAGCCCTGGCAGATCACAATCCTTCCACGATCTCCGTGGATGAACACCTGCACACAGAAGAAACGAAAAGATACATGCATAGGAACCAGCATACGTAACTAAACATCGGTCAGAAAAGATATTACTCGCATTAACATGATAGAAAAAGGAGTGGAACCATAATCATAGTCATCTATTAAAATGATAAACGAATAGAAGTTACAACCAAGTTCTGACGTCGCAACTTCCTTCGAACGGGTCTCCGGTCGTCCACGTCTCGCAAAGCTCGCCAAGGAAAGGGAAAACCTCTCCAGAGTCTCGTAACAATGGTCTCCTCGCTTGAATGGGCCTTAAGGGAAGAAGGGATTCTTTACAGCACAAAGGCACTTGGGAATAGGGAGATGCAAAGCTTCAGCACTTCAAGACTAGCTTGCCATGGATCTGAGCAAGCTTTTATAGATGGGGAAGGAGGGAGTTGGGATCCCTATTATTATGGGATTGGCCATATCAACAAGGAAGGTTCCATAGAAGGTGGCAAAACTACTTCCCTTCCATAGAACTCCCGTAGCCAAACCTCCCAACTCAAGATAGGCAGTGGTTGTGAGTTTGTTTGAACTCAACTTCCGCCATCCATATATAAAAAACAGTCCCTAAAATGGGTGGCGCGATTGCTGCTCTATGACGGAGCGCCAAGTGGCGCGACCTCTTTACAGGATTTCCCTGAGTGGCGCGAGTACTGAACTGTCTACCCGCGCCAATGCAAAAAGAGCTGTTTTTCATGGAATTTGCAAGGAGATGTCTCAAGGGGAAATGAAGCTCATACTCAGAGGGATGCATTGATGATGTTTTCAAGGCATGACAGTGTTCACAGGTCACATAATGGGTCCTCCATTGTGCGGGATGGGGAATGGTAGGGACGGTGACAAATTACTGTGTAACACTATAGATTAGACTTTGCTTTCATGTTTATTTTCAATAAATATAATTAGAGATCAAGCCCTGCATATACAATGCATTACACTTCACAAGTTTACAACTAGGGTCGATGATTTAAATGTAACAGGATTCTGGTACAATTGAATTGACCGAAATATACCATCACTAACTTGTACACATTTTTCCTTGGGAAAGAATTTCCATGGACTTTATGGGAGGTTTACCAAAAAATAGCCTAACTATTTGTTCATGGTAGTTGATAGGTTCAACAAGATGTGCATTCTCATGCCCTGTAAAAAGGCCATCGGTGGACAAGCAACAACAAACTTGTATTTTGGACAAGTCAATGTGCACTTTTGGATATCAAGTAGCGTTGTTTCAAATAGGGACATTAGATTTATTAGTGCATTTGGAATACATTGTGAGAGAATATAGACACAAAATTGAATAGGTCTATAACATTCCATCCAAAGATAGTTGGAAAAATAGAAGAAGTCAACAGGACTTTGGTACAACTTTTGAGGGGTTACAATTAGAAGCATCTGAACACATGGGATGAAAATTTAGTACATATAAAACACAATTATAATAGAACATCCCACACTTCTACTAGTATGACCCTATTTAAAACTTGTTTTGGATATTTGACACCATCATCTTTGGATATTGCATATGGATAACAATGAGGAGTGAGGTAGGATCTCACATGTGATATTTTAAGGGTAGAGAAGTTTGTTGAAAAGAACAAACAGATCCATATGTAAGTATAGGCAAGACTAAAGAATTCATAGGAAAAGTACAATGCTAGGCATGATCAACACATAATAAAGAAGTTATTCATAGTGGAAGATAGAGCATGGTTACAATTGAATAAAGGGAGGCTATAGGTCCTGGTAAGAAAATCAAGGCTTTGTTGTATGATCCTTTCGATATTGATCAGAACTGGATCATGGACCAAAGTGATAGCTCAAAATTCAAAGTGTTCAGAATTGCGTCGAACCTGAGCGACTGGATAGAGCTCGTCTTCCTGATTTCGACACAATGAATGGTTCGAAAAACTGACACCGTATGAAGAAGTTATCGCAATTTGAAAAGTCCAGTAAACTACAAAATTTGGACTTTGACTAAGTTTGACTTGGATTTGGGAAAAATCAGAAAGAGAATATTCTAGGGAATATTCCAGGGAATATTTTGAAGAATATTCTATATGAACCAACTAGCATTGGACAAGTGGCATCGTGTGATTCGTTAAGGGTTGCACGTGCTTTTTTATGGGCCAGTTACAGGGCAACACATGACCAGCTTTGAGGCCGCCATGTGTCCCCATGACCATGTAGTAAAATTTTGTTGGAGTTCCGGAGGATTGAACTCGAGACCTCCTACATAGCATGCAGGCAGCTTAACCAACTCCACTACTGATTGTTTCTTAACATCTATGCGGCGCGAGTTTTATTTATGGTGCTAAGGTTTCATATTTGAGGCTCGGAGGAGGACCATCCCCCCCATAGG
The DNA here is from genome assembly GCA_034641835.2 of Pinus albicaulis. NCBI lineage: Eukaryota > Viridiplantae > Streptophyta > Pinopsida > Pinales > Pinaceae > Pinus > Pinus albicaulis. The sequence goes on along the minus strand of CM076578.1, from coordinate 1,774,355,515 downwards.
ACTGCCAGCGCGTGACATAGTTCCAAATGACATATTTTCCAGTAGTTACGGCCTGCTAAAACCTGTCACATGCCAAAAATTACAATGTTCGGTTAACAGTAAACCTCCAGCCCGTGTTACCCGCCAGCCTAAACGTTAAGCCTATCACATGCAAATTGTTAACCATTAATGATATGGTTAGAACTCGCGGACAGTTTGGAGCACCCATCAGTTTTGGCGGATTTTCTGAATTTAACTAGAGTTGAGTCCAGTTCTCCACAATTAGTGGAGCTTTTTTGGGTGACACTGGACAAATCTTGTTTAGGCTCTATATTGAGCTAGGTTCGCGCAATTTTGGAGTGCCAATAGTCAATTTCGACTATCTTGGAAATTATAGAGCCATTGGTGAGGGTTGCAGAGCCATAAGATGACTTTTTAGCGGGTTTTTTCTTCAGTGAAGTTTTAGGGGCCACTATGGGCCAACAGCAGTTAGAGGCCTAGCCAGGGGAGCTAGAGGCCTTATTTTGAATTCCAATAGTCAATTTTGGATGTTTTAGATGTTATGGAACTAATGGTGTGGTTTTTAGAGCCTATAGAGGACTTTTGAAGGCCGATATGCTTCAGTGAATTTCCAGGGGCCATTAGGGCCAGCAAGTGCCAGCAGTAGTTCGGGGCCTAGCCAGGGCAGCTAGAGGCCTTATGCAGCGAACCAATAGTCATTTATGACTGTAATGAGCATTATGAATCCATTTATGGAGTTTTAAGAAGCTTTTGAAGAATTATAGAGGTCGAGAACCCACAGAGAATTTTTCTTTGACCCTAGTGCCAAGGGGTGCCACTAGGTGTTGGAGGCAAAACCAGAACAACCGGAGGCCAATTTTAATGAACCAATTCTGAATCCAATGAAGGGAGTTCTAGAGCCATTTGAAGACTTATAAATCTCTATAATCTTCAGAGAATTTTTGGGCAGCCCAGGACAAACCGTGGAGGGAGGCCTAGTTTGGGGATGTAGTGCTCATTTTGAGCAAATGATCAGCCTATTTTTGGTGTTTGATGTGTGATGGAGACAATAGGGGAGGTTTCAGGGATAGAAAAATAATTCTGAAGGAGTTAGTGCCATAGAGAAGCTCATTTTAGCTCAGAGCACCGACAGAAAGAATCAAGTCTAAGGGAGCCTAGATATTTTTGCAGAGTGATGATAGCCATGACAGGGATATAGATGGTATTATAAGCCCTTTGGTTCAGTTCAGTAACCATTGGAGTTAAGTGTGGAACTTGTAAATGAAACTTTACCATAATCCCAAAGAGCCAAGTCAGAGATGACAAGAGCTCAAGGAGACGTAGCCCACGATATTCGGGCGAACTCATAGATTAATTTTTATATTATGTGTGGATGTTTATTTGTTGCATTATGGTGTTGTTATACATGTTAAATTTCAGCAAAAGCAAATGGACTTAAGACACTTAAACAGTTAAAAATCATACACCTATTTCAATTAATAATTTCCGCAAAATTCAAGTACAAGCTAGATCTTTTATTTGTTTAACTGAGTGGGAGGTTCTTGAAAAGCATAACAAGTTATCCAACCCATTTTTAGTTTAGGTTGGTATCAGAGCACTTGGTTGCTTGATTGATAGAGAAATATCTTGCTTGTTTGACTTGAAAGGTGTTTAAACAGTGCAAAGGATTTGACTGTTTTATTGTTTGCAAACTAACTGTTGCTTGAGTTTGCTAGAGGTGAAGGGAAAGCTACTGATAGCTAAGTCTAGGAGAGGACAAGAAGGAAGAAAGGGCTGAAGGCATCTTCCTTACCCAAAGGACCTCACGGCAACCCTTGAAGCAAAAAAGGGTTTTCTTGCAAAAGGTTGCTTGAATAAGAGCTTGACTCTACAGCCATTTTGTTCAAAAGATTTGTCAATTGTTTTTGAAAGCTTTGTGAAGTTTTTTGAAGTTATTTAGTTCATTTTTAATGATGAAAACTTCTTCAAGTGAGGTTTCAAAATCCTCCTCCTTCTCAAGGTTCTTCGATGAAGACATGAAGCGATACTTCTACATCTTGAAGGACATGGTGCAAATTCTGTTTGAAGATAGAAGAGAAAGCACTGTACTTCGTGAGAATTTTTTTGCTATGAAGCAAGAGAAGGAATAAATTCTCCAAAGATTGCATGATATGGAGATGTAGCTCCATGAAGCCCAAGAGGCTTTAACCAAGAACATGTGTGAAGCAGAGGTAATTCACTCTAATTTGTCTTCAGTTTCCTCGTCAGGAATATGTGTTGGTTCATTTGAAAAGCACACTAGAGGTATAGGGTCCAAGTTAATGTTTAAAATGGGCTATGAAGGCAAGGGTTTAGGCAAACATTCACAAGGCATGGTTGAACCTATTTTGGTTGAGGAACGACCTAAGAAATTTGGTCTTGGTTATGTGCAATCTAATGGCGAAGACTCCAAAGCCATGAAGGCATATGAGGCAACTTCAAAGAGAAATTTTGTTCCAATTTCTAATACACAAACATGTCTAGTTTGTTTTCAAGTTGATTGGCATTGTGTGAAGCCTTTGTTGCAACAAGAAGATTGTAGACATGCAGCTTATGGCAAGCATGCGAGTTCAGACAATTTTGAAGATATAAACAATGATGTTAGTCTTCAAGAGAAAGCTGGAGTGATCTAAAAGGACTGTATTGGTTTGTTGTGCTAAGTGTATTTTCAGTTATAAAACATGTACAATTTGTCTCCATTTGTTTGCTTAAGGAATGAGTAATTTTAACCATGAAACATAGATGATTTTGTGAGTTTTAAGCATGTAAATAAGCCTAAATAACATTGAAAAATAATGTATAACAGAGAAATAACATCACACATAAGTTTTACCCAACAAGCATGATGAATCAATTCACCCCTCTAGGGCTACATCTACTGGTCCAACTCCCAATGACATGTCCCTCTTTGTCATTATGCTCAAATTGAAAATACATGTGTTTACAAGCCTCCAATGGTTGTTTTCTTTGCACCAGTGGCTCCAGAATGCCCAAATTAGTCTAGGTAGCCTCTTGGTTCACCCAAATTGGTCAAAAATTGACCTCCCTAGCCATTTTCCCAATCATAGCTACAAATGCTCCACTAAATGTGGAGAACTGCAGTTTAATTGCAAATAGAATAGCAAATTCCACCTACTTTAACTGGCGCGTTAAACCTCTGCCATATAAACCGTTTGCATTTAAGTTAAATTTTTAGGGGCGGGGTGGTCACAAGCCGACCCCCGTTAAACTCCACGGTTTAACATTAAAACTTCGCCACAAAAGTGGAGCGGAACCCAGAGTAGGCAGAGCTCCATAAACGGTTGCACTAACCATAACCCTCGGCATGGTGGTCGGATTGCACACGTGACATGGTTTTGATGTTATCGTTTTAACACCGCCAGCACAGAGTTTATTAATCGTCATATGTGGCAACTGTTGTTGCGGTTTTGGTAATACATGTGACCGCATATGTTGGGGTTTCCGACAGGTTGGGACAACAGGTGGTCCCCCCCCCACCCATGTGCAATTTTAACACAACATAAAACTATGCGGTGAACCATAAGGGTAAGAAACATCTAATAAAACAATTGGTAGAAGTCACGAGCGCCATGGAGGTCATGGGGTTGAACCCCCCAGACTCCAATAAAATTTGACACAATTGTCTAGGGGACATGTGGAAACCTTCGGGCTGGCCACGTGTCACCCATCCAATGAGCCACAAAACATTCGTATAACCATATCAACGTCCCTGAATGAGCCACGTGGCGAAACCTTACTGGTCTAGAGGAAACAAAATATTCCCAGAGTATTCGATTTTTTCTGACTGCACCTACATGCTGATTGGGCATCCCAGTCACTCTTGTCACAAATTTTTAGCTGTTTGGATCAAAATGAGATATCTCCCTCATACAATATTAGTTTTTGAACCATTCACGGCGCCGGAATCAGAACGACGAGATATACCCGGTCGCTCAGGTTCGGTACAGTTTCTAGCACTTTCAATTTTGAGAAAAATTCATGATCTCTTAATCACACCTCCCCATTGTGAAGCTTTTGGACCCCAAAAGACTTTAATTACTTGTTCAGTAGATGAGGGTACAACTCCCTTACCTTTACAACTTCCATCCACTTTTCCTTGCTCGGCTTATTGCCTTTGAGCACAACTCGAAGGTAGTCGACACTTCCCCTCTTAGATGCTCTTGTCCTCCTATCAAGGATGGTATCCTCCTTGAGCTCATCCATAAATTCTGGCAAGAAATATTCTATAGACGGTAGTTGAACATCACTCCCTTGATCATCGATCAAAGGGGGCTCATACAAACGTAATTTTTCAACATTGACCACTGAATACATTTGTATATATGAAGGAAAGTCATGTTGAAATGCATTGTTACCAACTTGCTTGATGATCTTGGATGACCATAGTGAATGGGCTTGAAATTTTTACCTTCTCCTTGCATCCTTTCTTTGCTTATGTGCAACCATACCGCATCTCCTTCTTATAACTTGTGATCAACTCTATGTTTGTCATGTCTCTCCTTGTATTTTCTTTGACTCTTCTCAAGTTGTTCTTGAACTTGTTGATGAATAATCTGAATTTTCTCAATGAACTTTCGAGCTTTGTTAATATCACTATGACCATCAATTGCAACATCCTTCTCAAAGATGAAGTCTAATGGCGATTTCGGCAAATACCCAAAGCAGGCTTCAAAAGGTGAAGTATTTGTAGAAGAGTGCTTTGCCCGGTTGTAAGCGTGTTGAATGTAATGCAGTTTTTCATCCCACAACTTGGGATGTTTGCTGCAATATCCTTTCAATAGATGCACAACGGTTCTATTCACCACCTCGGTTTGGCCATCAATTTGCGGATGAAAAGTAGTACTCTTTTTCAACTTTGTGTCCATCATCTTCCTAAGATTGGACCAAAAATTCCCAATGATCCCAGAATCCATGTCACTAACAACAGAAGTTGGCAATCCATAATGAACCCATACATGTTGAAAATAAAGTTCAAAAGTTTGTTCACCAGTAATGGTTTTCTTACATGGCATAAGTACACACATTTTAATAAATCTATCCACAACTACATAAAGATAATCATGATGTTTTCTTGACATAGGTAGACCTCCAACAAAGTCCATGGAGACACTCTCCCATGGCCTTGATGGTACTGGTAATGGCGTGTACAACCCAAGTTTCCTATTGCTAGGCTTGCTTATTGCACATATAGAACAACCTCTTAAAAAATGTGACACTCTATCTATCATGTGAGGCCAATAGCAATACCTCTGTAGATGTGCCATTGTTTTTCTTACCCCAAAGTGTCCAACAATAATAGACGAATGAGCCTCTCTCATGACACTAAGCCTCTCTCCTTGTGGTATACACAGCTTGCCCAAATGAAACGACAAATTGTTATGCATGTGATAATCATTTTCCTCAACTTGTGATCCAGGTGGATATTTGTGGCCACCCGTCTATTCCACTTGGGGCCCCACCGTTGTCTCTTTCAGTTTTTCAGTTTCGGCACAACTTACTATTTTTAGCAGTTTTTTCGGGTCCTGAACTTCCGAAGCCATTTTGAGGCCCTAAACGATGTTTTTCGGGCATCGTGCCTCTAGTAAATATCATTTCGTTTCGAAATGGATATTCATGGCGAAAGCTGTATTCCTCGGATAGATCTTTCTAATGATGTATCATGTGCGTCAAACAGAGATAGTATGCCAAAGTTACGTCCCTGGGAAGTTGAAACACCAATTTACCCAAACGGGGCCCATAGTTTTGGCGCTTCTTCTCTGTTTGACTCACATGATACATCATTAGAAATATCTATCCGAGGACTACAAATTTCGCCACGAATATCCATTCTGGAACGGAATGATATTCGCTAGAAGCGCGATGCCCAAAAAACATCGTTTAGGGCCTCAAAACGGCTCCGGAATTTCAGGACCTAAAAAACTGCTAAAAATAGTAAGTTGTGCCGAAACTGAAAAACTGAAAGAGACAATGGTGGGGCCCCAAGTGGAATAGAAGGGTGGCCACCAATATCCACCTGGATCAACTTGATTCTCTTCACTCAAACTAGCATACACATCTTGAAAATCAGCATCATGTGCATATTGTTCTATGTAACTCTCATGTACAATAGAATCACTTTTAAGTAAAATAGAAGCACTTATAATTGGCCTTGAAAGCATATCAACAAATTTATTGAAAATACCTTTCTTGTACCTTATAACCAAGTGAAAATGTTGAAGAAATCCCATCCAAATGAAATGTCATGATTGTTGCAATGTTGTTTGTGACTGCAAGTACTGTAATGGTTGGTGATCGGTATGTATAATCGTCTCTTTACCCATCAAGTAGTGTTTCCACTTCTTGACACTTTGTACCAACACATACAGCTCTTTGTCATATGTAGGATAATTAGTTATAGCACCATTGAATGTTTCATAATGAAAAGTGATAGCCTTACCTTTCTGCAAAATTTCTGCGCCCTGACATAATCACTAGCATCGGTTTGTATTCTCAAATAGACCTCCAGTTACCTAATCCAATTATCAAGATTTTATGCATTAACTTCACCATTAAACATTGGCAATTCAAACTTAACATCAAGTTTTAGAAAAGGACTTTTACCAATGTTATTTGACTTGTGTGGCTGATGTACTAAAGATGAAGTAGAGGATGATGATGATGATGATACAACAATCCAACTAGCTTCATTGAGAATGGAAGGTGCAACACTTGTTTGGTGGGAAGCCAAAACAAAGGAGGAGATCAAGAAGCATGGTAAGATTATCCTATCATGGATTGATTTCATTACTGCAATAAAACAATAGTTTTATCCATTAGCTCATATGCAGAAAGCCATGATGAATTGGCAAAATTTTAGACAATTGAAAGGAAAGAATGTGCAAGAATACACCCAATAATTTAGGAGAAGAGCTCTCTTATTAGGGGTAGATTTTCAGAGCCAAGATAGTTTGCTCAAGTACATAGGAGGCTTACATAGCTACCTAAAACATATTGTTCTCATGTTTAACCCTACAAGTCTAGATGAAGTTTGTGTTCAGGCTACACATCTAGAATCTAGAGGGAAAAACATTACTGGTGAGGGTAGGAAGAAACCTTTTAAGGGGAAAAACAAAAAGAAGACCTCAAAAATTAGGGGGAAAAATAATGCATCTATCAAGAAAGAGGGAGAAAAAGTGGTCTGTAAACATTGTTCAAGAGATGGCAATGAAGAGAAAAAATGTTGGAAATTACATCCTAAAAAGAGACCCAATATAACAACAACAAAGGGAAACAAAATACTGCAGCTATAACTCAACATGATTTAGGAGAGGATTCAGGTGATGAATCTAAAATTACAGCCATGGGATTGAAGAACATGAAGGGAAAAGAAATTGAAATAGAAGCCAATACTAGTACATCAAACTGTCGCATACAAGCTCCAAATGAAGAAGAGAGAGTTGAATTGTTTCATGTGAGGGTCATATCCAAACATACCAAGATTGAAACACTGTTTGATAGTGGGTCACAAGAAAACTTAATATCTAAAGACTTGCTCAAGAAAATTAATCTTGAGACCATTCCACATCGAAAACCATATCCACTTGGGTGGATTTGTAAGGATGAAAATTTACAGGTTTCAAAGAAGTGCATATTGCGGTTTGCAATAACTGCACATTTTGTTGACACTGTTGAATTAGATGTGGTTCCACTTGATATTACAGGTATTGTGTTGGGCAATAATTACTTGTATGATAGGAAAGTGATATTTCATCTCCATGAGAAAAAAAAATACCATTTATTCAAAGATGGCAAGGAGTACATTGTTAGAGCACATCGCAAGAAGACAAATATTGCAATGGTAAATGTTGGACAGGTAAAGAGGCTGGTGAATTCAGGTAAGAGTTTTGTTCTTTTAATGATTAAGCCTAAAGCTAATGTTAATCATGAATCATTTGATTATTTTGATCCTAAGTTGAAATCAGATTTATATGATGTATTTGATGCACATCATGAGATGTTTCAGGAGCCAACATGATTGCCTCAAAAAGGGAGATCCAACATGAGATTCAGTTGCAACAATATTGTCCTATTCCAAACATCGGCATGTATTGCATGTCAATAATGGAGAATGCTGAAACAAAGAGGCAAATCAAGGACATGTTGGACAAGGGACTCATAAGGCCAAGCACTTCGCCATGCAATTCACCCATAGTCTTGATTCCGAAGAAAGATGGGACTTGGCGCATGTGTGTAGACTTCAGAGCTTTGAACAAGATAACGGTAAAGAATCGATACCCACTCCCAAGGATAGATGATTTTCTTGATCAACTGAAAGAAGCAAAGTTTTTCACTAAGTTAGATTTACGAAGTGGATATCATCAAGTAAGAATTGCAGAAAGTCATATATGGAAGACTGCATTCAAAACCAAACAAGGACTCTTTGAGTGATTGGTTATGCTATTTGGTTTGTGTAATGCACCGCCAACTTTCATGTGTGTTATGGATAATGTTTTGCGTCTATTTCTTGATGACTTTGTGATTGTGTATTTAGATGATATACTCATTTTCAACAAAAGAAGATAAGAACATGTCTTGCATGTGAAAGAGGTACTTGATGTTTTGAAGAAAGATAAATTATTTCTTAAGATGTCAAAGTGTGAGTTCGGAAAGAATTCTCTGGTTTATTTGGGACACATTGTAAGAGGAGGCGAGTTGAGAATTTATCCTTCTAAAGTGGAAGACATTTTGAATTGGCCCACTCCCAAAACAGTAACTGAGGTAAGAATTTTCTTAGGTGCAATTCAGTATTGGAGAAATTTTATTGCTAACTTTTTTTCCATAACAACTCCTATGCATGCAGTGACAAGTGTGAAGAAAGGCTTCCAATGGGGAGGCAAACAACAACAAGCTTTTGAAGCTTTAAAAGACGAGATCAGTTTAGCTCCCAATGGCATGTCCCTCTTTGTCATTATGCTCAAAATTGCAAATACATGTGTTTACATGCCTCCAATGGTTGTTTTCTCTGCACCAGTGGCTCCATAATGCTCAAATTAGTATAGGTAGCCTCTTGATTCACCCAAATTGGTCGCAAATTGACCTCCCTAGCCATTTTCCCAAGCTACAAATGTCCACTAAATGTAGAGAAATGCAGTTTAATTGCAGTTAGAATAGCAAATTCCGCCTAATTTAACTGGTGCACTAAACCTTTGCCATATAAACCGTTTGCATTTAAGTTAAATGTTTAGGGGCGGGGTGGTCACAAGCCGACCCCCCTTAAACCTCGCGATTTAACATTAAAACTTTGCCACAAAAGTGGAGCGAAGCTCGAAGTAGGCAGAGTTCTATAAATGGTTGCACTAACCGCAACCCTCGACATGGTGGTCGGACTACACATGTGACATGTCTTTAATGTTATCATTTCAACACCGCAAACACAGAGTTTATTAACCATTTTTCATGGAAAATGTTGTTGCAGCTTTCGTAATACATGTGACCACATATGTTAGGGCCACCGGCGGGTTGGGATCGCCGACGTTCACCCCCCCCATTTGAAATTTTAACACAACATAAAACTATGCGTGAACCATAAGGGTAAGAAACATCCGACAGCACAGTTGTTCGATGTCGCTAGGGCCCTGGAGCTCACGAGGTCAAACTCCCCAGACTCCAATACAATTTTACACAACTGTCCAGGGGACACATGGCAGCCTTCGGGCTGGCCACATGTCACCCATCCAATGAGCCATAAAACATTCGTATAACCATATCAACGTCCCTGAATGTACCACGTGGCAAAACCTTACTGGTCTAGAGGAAACAAAATATTCCAAGAATATTCCATTTTTGCTGACTGTACCTGCATGCTGATTGGGTATCCCAATCACTCCTGTCACAAAATTTTAGCTATTTGGGAAAATGATCATAACATGATATCTCCCTCATACGAAATTGGTTTTTTGGACCGTTCATGGCACCAGAATCAGAACGAAGAGATATACCCGGTCGCTTAGGTTCGGTACAGTTTTGAGCACTTTCAATTTTGAGCAAAATTCATGATCTCCTGATCATGGAACCTCTACAAGTTCATCTCCTCAATAAGGCAAAAAGGATGGACATGCAAAGTAGCATATGAGGTATAATTCTTCCCATAGTCAAGTTGATTATGTTTATGCAAGGCATGACAATTTTGCATGCTTAAAAGGAAGAAAGAGTTGTTGTGCATATTGTGCTATGTTTAACCATGATGTTTCGAGATGCTGGAAGAGGATGAAGGCACACAGGAAGCAGTTGAGGCAAAGGCAACTTGCAAAGAAGGTGCATAATACTTGCACACATTGCCAGAAGAGGGGACATATTGTTTCCCAATGTTGGACATTGCATCCAACTAATTGTCCCAATCACATGAGGCAATAGGACAGAAAGACTAGCAAAAGTGGAACCAAGGATTACATCATTGATGTGAGAAAATATGTTTCACATGAAGAAGATTTGCATCAAAATAATTCGCTGTGGAAGTGGCTTGGTAAGAAGTGGTTTGAATTATTGACACAATAAGACATACACTCATTTGTACATATGCAAATTTTAGTTATGTATGCATGTTTTATGTTGTAATCTCATGTTTGTTTGAGTCACCTTGGATCGATGATCAAGGAAGCGATGTTCAACTACCTTCTGTAAATTTCTCGCTGGAAATTTCTAAGTGAGTTCAAGGAAGAAAATTCTTAGTAGGAGGATAGGAGCATTCAGGAAGGGAAGTGTTGACAACCTTCTAGTTGTGGTTCAAAGGCACTAGCCATGCAAGGCAAGTGTATGGAGGCTGAAAATAAGAGGGTGTTGTACTCTCATCTACTATATAGATAAGTATATCAGTCTTTTGGGATCCAAAATATTCCCAATGGGGAGGTGTGATCAGAACTGGATCATGGACCAAAGTGATAGCTCAAAATTCAAAGTGTTCGAAAGTGTGTCAAACTCGAGCGACCGGATGGAGCTCATCTTACTGATTACGGCGCCGTGAATGGTTCAAAAAACTGACACCGTATGAAGAAATTATCAGAGTTTGAAAAGTCCGATAAACTGAAAAATTTGCACTTTGAACAAGTTTGAATTGGATTTGGGAAAATTAAAAAAGAGAATATTCCAGGGAATATTCCCCGTAATATTTCGTATGAACCAACCAGCTTTGGACAAGTGGCAACGTGTGATTCGTTGAGGGCTGCACGTGCTTTTTTATGGGCCAATTATAGGGCAACACGTGGCCAACCCTGAGGCCGCCACGTGTCCCTAGGACCGTGTAGTAAAATTTGTTGGAGTTCCAGAGGATTTAACTCGAGACCTCCTGCACAGCACGCAAGCAACTTAACCAACTCCACTACCAATTATTTCTTAACATCTATGCGGTGCAGGCTTTATTTATGGTGCTAAGGTTTCATATATGGGGCTCGGAGGAGGGCCATCCCCCCCATAGGACTGCCAGCCCGTGACCTAGGGCCAAACGACATATCCGCCAATAGTTACGGCCTATTGAAACCTATCAGATGCTGACAGTTACAATGTTCAGCTAACATTAAACCTCCAGCTTGCGTTACCCGCCAGCCTAAACCTTAAGCCTATCACATGAAAATGGTTAACCATTACTAATATGGTTAGAACTCGCAGATAGTTTGGAGCGCCCATTAGTTTTGGCAGATTTTACGAATTTAATTGGAGTTAAGTCCAGTTCTCCACAATTAGTGGAGCTTTTTTGGGTGACATTGGACAAATCTTGTTTACGCTCTATCTTGAGCTAGGTTCACCCAATTCTGGAGTGCCAATAGTCAATTTTGAATATCTCAGACATTCTAGAGCCATTGGTGAGGGTTTCATATGAGGAATTTTGAGCAATTTTTTGCTTCAGTGAAGTTCTAGAGGCCACTAGGGGCACCATGGGCCAACAACGGTTTGAGGCCTAGCCAGGGGAGCTAGAGGCCTTATTCAAAAATCCAATAGTAAAATTTGGATGTTTCAGATGTTGTGGAACTAATGGTGTGGTTTACAGAGCCTTTATAGGACTTTTTAAGGCTGATATGCTTCAGTGAAGTTTTAGGGGCCACCAGGGCCAGTAAGTGCCAGTAGTAGTTCGGGGCCTAGCCAGGGCAGCTAGGGGCGTTATGCAGCGAAAAAATAGTCATTTATAACTGTAATGAGCATTGTGAATCCATTGATGGAGTTTTTAGAAGCTTTTAAGGACTTATAGAGGTTGAGAACCCACATAGAAGTTTTCTTTGACCCTAGTGCCAGGGGGTGCCACCAGGTGTCGGAGGCGAAACCGGAGCATTCAGAGGCCATTTTTAATGAACCAGTAGTATATTCTGAATATTTTTGGCGTTTTGAATCCAATGAAGGGATTTTCAGAGCCATTTGAAGACTTTTAGAGCTTTATAAGCTTCAGGGAATTTTTGGGCAACCCAGGGCAAACCGTAGAGGGAGGCCTACTTTGGGGGTGCAGTGTTCGTTTTGAGCAAATGATCAGCCTTTTTTTGGTGTCTACTGTGTGCTGGAGATAGTAGGGGAGGTTTAAAGGACTGAAAAAAAGAATTCTGAAGGAGTTAATTCCATAAAGAAGCTCATTGTAGCTCAGAGCATCGATAAATGGAATTAAGTCTAAGGGAGCCTAGATCTGTTTGTAGAGTGATGACAGCCATGACAGGGATATAGATGGTATTATAAGCCCTTTGGTTCAGTTAAGTGACCATTGGAGTTAAGTGTGGAACTTGTAAAATAAACTTTACCATAATCCCAAAGAGCCGAGTCAAAGATGACAGGAGCTCAAGGAGACATAGCCCACGATATTCGGGTGAACTCCTAGATTAATTTTGTTGTTATGTGTGGATTTTTATTTACTGCATTATGTTGATGTTACACATGTTTAATTTCAGCAAAAACAAATTGACTTAAGACACTTAAACAGTTAAAGATCATACACCTATTTCAAGTAATAATTTCTGCAAAAGTCAAGTACAAGCTAGATCTGTTATTTGTTTAACTGAATGGGAGGTTCTTGAAAAGCATAACAAGTTATCCAACCCATTTTCAGATCAGATATACTAGAAAAGTTGAGAGATAATTCCTAATAACTCATTATACACCCATACATCCACATTTACTCAATGGTGAATGTGGAATATCTAAAACTCTATGAGCCATCCATGCTAGAATGGGAAGAGGAGTAGGTCCTACCTTCCATAGAGCAATTAGCTCCAGATGTTTAGGAAAAATCAAAGAGGATGAAAATATTTAGAAGAGGTCTAGAACTACAATACAAGGACAACATGACCTTTGGAAGATTGGGTTGAAAGGTTATCTTCCAATAAAGGCTAAATGGTACTATAGGGCGAAGGTAGATGAAATATTCCCTTACCTCATTTAGTAGAATATTTTGGGAACCAAAAGCCTCCCAAAATGGGGAAATATGATTTGTATTGGGTCATTTTATTGTTTATCATCCATCTTAATTCTTTTAGTGTGGAAAAATAAGAGAAATCAACTTACAAGAGCAATTTTAGTAGCAATACCTAGTTTGAAGAATTGAGGCCAAAAACATTTCAAGGTTAGATTGAGGCCTTAAATGGCCTATGTTTGGGGGTAAAACTTTGTTGTTTAAGGAAATCACCCCTTAACACTATTATACACACTGAGTCCTTTCTAACAATCAAAAAAATATGTCATAGTGGAGTTTGGATGCAAAATTTATGTTTCTCGGAAGTTGACATATTGTGATTTACCACAATAATTTGAGAGGATGTCACATTAGTCCCAATTACTAATGGAAAAGGGGATAAACACATGGGAATTCTGAAGAAGACTCTTAAAATGTTGAATTAACTCATGTTGAGGGTTGAATGGGTCAAATTAACCCATAGTTGGCTATAAGACTGTGTTACAACTGAGCCACTAAAAGGAAAAGGGGTTCTATTCTATTAGCTTTCATTTTGTTCCATACTAGAGCAAAGTAGCTAAGTGTGGATAGGAAGAGAAACCAAAACAATGGGGGTTTGCATTATGTAGCATCCCATAGACCACACGTCTCAAACAAATCCATAAAGAATCTTCTTCTTCATATCTACATCATTTCCATTCCAAATAAAAGAGAGAGAATTTGTCCCACCTTCCAGCTCGGTTTTCTCCTGAAAGAGCTTCCTAGATCATATTTTGTTGTTCATGGTGTTTGGCGTATGATTTTATTTCACCATCTTATATTTTCTACGTTTTATCTATTGCATACATAAGCATAAAACAATAATTAATAAATCCATAAATCTAAGTAAAATTAACCCTCATAGTATATATTTCATACTTTAGTCTATTTTTATTACATCTATTATGATGAATTGTCCAATGGAATATCCATGATAGTTTATAGGATCAATTTGGGAAAAAAAACACAAGGCACATTGAAGTGAATCCAAGGTGTAACACACACCAAAACATCAATTAATCAACATTAGTCCACTATAATTTTTTTATGAGGTCAAATTTGATATTTCACAAGCTAAGTTGGCTATTTGATGCTAGTAATGGTGGTTAACTAATGTTCATGTCACAATGTTAGGTAAATGATGTCTATCAAAGGGAAATGACCAATAAGATATGTTTCTTGAATTTTAATTGGTTTTCAAGAGTAAGATTCTTTTTTTCAATAAATGTAGATTCAAATGTCAAATTTCAACCGCACATGTGGTAGTGTCTCGTAAATCACATTCTTTCATCATTTCAATGTGGGTTTATACTTTTTTTTTTTTAAGTTTTGAAGAGGAGCATGTACAAAGATAATAAACTTAGAGATTCCTCAATTGTTGGCAAAGATGATACCTTGTATTATGATAATATAGAGTTTGAACCCATTAAAATACCATCTTATATGTTAGGCCCTAACTGATTGTAATCTTAACATGTATTTTTTGCATAAGTGAAAAATATAGATCTATTTTGATGGAATTTCCCAAAGTGTTTCCAATAGCCTTAAAACTATTAATGCCAAAAATTAAGAGGTAAAATTGGGAGTTGAACTCAAACTTGCACCTTTATTATAAGCATGGTGGAAGGATAAAAATAAGGGAACCAAGGGATACCAAAAGTGCTCGCTTCATTTCAAAACTAGAGATCCTCTTCTAAAAATCTTTGATAATCAACTATATTTTCAAAATTGACAATAAAGAAACTATGTTTTCAGATGGTGTGTTATGATCCTTGCTCTATGGTTTTATGTTTGGTTGTTACAATGTTTGCATGTCATGGAGGCCCCATAGCTACTCAAACTTTTATTAGCATAGTCACGCAATTATGGTCCTGCCATACCTTCGTCATCTATGTTGATACTATAAGAACTTTGGGTTTTGTAATTGTTTTCATTTTTGTACCCAAAAAAAAGCTTTACAGTGCATATCTTGGATACTGCTAAACAGAGAGCATGCTTGATGCAGTGGTTATGCCATAGGGAGTCTTTAGTAGCATCATGAGAAGGATAATATATTGAAAAGTATTTAGTACTACTGTTGTTCTCAAGGTACTTACTAGTCGTCATGAGCAAGAATGCTATGCATCATGTTGACAAACTGCTTCAGTCTCATGTATATTTTGAAAATTGTTTTTTGATTAATAGAATTTTTGTGTCGATTTACAAAAAAAAAAGACAATTAAAAACTTTTAGAAAAGAGATAAACTTCACAATGTTTTATCCATGTTGAAAGAAATGTAGTGGGACAAATCTAAAGTAAGAGGCCATAAAGCATTAACTCCATATTTTTTCATTGAAAATTGATAAAGGAAGGCAAACTTATAACCTTTAGCTTCGAGACCTTCAATGTGGGAACCTCTTTAGGTTTCTCCACAATATACATGGTAGACATAAGAGGATTCAAAGTGGATAAATTATATGATTTATTTTGAGGCACATTCTTACAAGTCATAGGTTTTAAGAATGATGGAATGCCATTTCCCATCAATCCATCATGCAATCACATTGCTAAGATAAAAGTTGAATATTTGAAAATATGATAATAATAAAAAATACTCCAATAGAGATTCCAATAGTTGGGCCTTGTAAAAAAGACATTGCTCCCCTAGCGATATTCCAATTTCTTCTCTAAATTCACAATGTATCTAGTAGAATTCATCCACACGCACAAGATTTTCCCAAATAGAGACATGATCGTAATATGATATTCAACCTTTATCTCTTGGTTTGCATCAAAAAAGGTGAAACAAAGATTTTTTCAAATACTGAGCATGCAATCATTATATTAAACGCTTGTTGTATACTCTTCCTGTGAACATGGACTATGTAAAACACTTATTGGGTAGATATTTCTGCGAATAGTTGGCATGCAACCTATATAAACCACATTATCGAGGATCTTGTCATGCACCAAAATTTTTCCATCTAATGATCTTCGAGTGCTACAAAGACATTCAATCTTTCTTAGTGAAAGTTGGAAATTAGAAGTACAAAGTCTATTTAATTGTTTATAGCCATCCCCAAGTATAATGGCTTCTCCCACAAATACTCAATTTCGATATAAAAATGATAGTGCTCCTATCAACACAAAGAACCATGTACAAACTCATGCAATTTTTTCTCACAATAATTTTAAGATGCAAATATTGAAAAATTAAACCATGTACAAACTCATACAATTTTTTTTCACAGTAACATTAAGATGCAAATATTGAAAATTTATTCTGAAGTGTCACATAGAAAGAAGCAATGCGATGTGCCGATGAGAAGGGACACGTGGCGGCACAACGCTACACCGCGCATCATCGATGCAAAGTCCATCGCATACCGCGAAGTGGCGAGGCGATGCGATGCGAGGAATGCGATGTGATCGATAGATGCGATGCGATCGCATATCGCAATCGGAGCAGGAGAGATATCGCACAAACTAGAAGTCATGTTAGTTGCGATGCGAAGTAGCGATAGAGTCAAGTGGGACCCGTCGCATATCGCATATCGCAATTGGCAATGTTTATGTGATAAGAATTCTCAAGATATAAAAGTTGCGATGTGAAGTAGCGATAAAGCCAAGTGGGACCCATTGCATATCGAATATCGAGAGATCAGGTGGACGAAGGCACATGGATAACAGGAATCACTGAAGTGCGATAAAGAGAGCGGACGCGATAAAGAACAAAGCTGAAGCCTAAAGCATTTCAAGTCTAGTAGTGTGTGGATTTTCTTTTGCAAATCATTTCGGAGAGCAAAAGGAGGACCATAACATAAAACAAAAAGGAAAGTATGAAAGCGGGTAGAAAGGCGTGGGTAAGGACCCGACACAAAGAAAAAGATGCAGAGTCGAGAGAAGAAGAATATAGTGGCACTGTTGAAAACAAATAGAATGGGTCAAGTCGGACAAAATGAGTAGTTATGCAGCAAAGCTAGACTATAACGGCATAAACTGAAAAGACAGTGACAACAGCAGAATAGACAAATGTATGGCGAACCAAGAGCTGAAAGGGCTGATTGAAATGTTTGATTGTGACTGTAATTGTATTATTGAATTTATATTGTTTGTTTTGTAAAGGCAAGTCTCCGTAGGCAAGGCAAAACTCCACTGTAATACACAAATATATATACATTATGTTATATCATTCTGAATATGCTGGACAAGAAAATTAGAAGGGGGAAGGCAAAGAGTCATACCTGTTCATTTCGAATTCCTTGTGGAATGCAAATAGTTATGAGGTGATCCCTATAAATAATGTTACCAGCATATGCATAAAGAGGTTGAGAGGATGAAGAAATGAGTGAGATAGTGTAAGAATAAGAAGGAGCAGAGAGAGGAGTTGTGAAGATCCAGAGATGATATAAAGAAAATTTGAAGGCTGGAAGGAAAACAGTAAAGAAGGAGAAAAACATAGTTGATATCCAGGTAAATTAGCATATGATTTTATTGTACAGTGAGGAAGTTAGTGCTTCCATGTCAAATTGTAGCTTGATAGAAGTCCAGTTGTAGCTGGCTGAGGTAGGAGCCTCTTGTAGGTTGTAGCCTGCAGAAAATCGATGGGAGTTGGAGCTTCCTTGCAAGTTGTAGCTTGCGGAATTGAGGTAGTAGCCTACTTTAGGTTGGAGCCTACAGAAATTTAGTGGTGAGAGGGAGTTGGAGCTTGCCTTTGCATCACAACAATAATAAGATATGGTTTTCTCCCTTATGGGTTTCCACTTATATATGTTTTCTCAGTGCATGATGATTATGTGTTGATATTCTGCATTTAATCTGCTTAATACCTGTTGCTCACTTTTAACATTGTTTTTCCATTGTATATTAAGTTGATCACGAAATGAAGATGTGAATAAGTATAAAATAAAGTTTTACAAGACCATAACTACATTAAACTGATTCACCCCCCCCGCTCTCTCGTGACAAACTAAGGGTTCAACACCGTACCGCAGTGTGCTCCTTCGCATCGCTTAACAACCGGAAGGAGATCCTAGGTCCCCAATATGGCTAGCCTAGAAGGATGCTCAACAACAAAGCCCCTTTGTTCACCTGTATGAGTTATGCCTTCTGGAAAATAAGAATGAGGACGTACATAATGTCTCTAGGAATAGAAGTTTGGGCAGCTGTGGAATTGGGATATGCCCCAAAGGAGTATGACTCAGAGAAAGATGCCAAATAAGATTTTATAGCTAATGCAAAAGCCATGAATGCACTCTTAAGTGGTTTGTGTGAGACAGAATTTATCAAAGTAATGCACAACAAGACTGCCAAATAAATATGGGACACATTAGAAAGTATCCATGAGGGAGATAAAAAGGTGAAGGCTGCCAAGTTGCAAGTCTATAGAGCCCAGCTTGAAAATATAAAAATGAATGAAGAAGAAGATGTTGCACCTCTACTTCTTAAGGGTTGCAGAAATTGTAAATAACATGAAAGCTCTAGGAGAAGCCATTAGAGAATGTGTAATTATACAAAAGATATTGAGATCTTTACCATCCAGGTTTAACCCCAAGGTGTCTGCCATAGAAGAAACAGTTGATTGGGAAAATTTGACCATGAACCAATTACTTGGAAACTTAACAGCCTATGAGATGAGACTTCCATAGAGGAAGTCAAATGTGAGGGAGGCAGCCTTTAAGACAGAGAAGAGCAAAGAAGGAAAAGAAGATACATGCTCCTGCTTTGATGAAGAAGAGACCAAATTTGTCAAAATATTGGATAGAGGCTCAGGAAATTATAAAGGTAAACTTCCCTTTAAATGCTTTAATTGTGGAAGAGTTGGGCACTATGCATCTAAGTGTCCTCTTAAGAAAACAAATAATCGGACTCAAGAGACAGAGAAAACCAAAACAAATAACTGGCAAAAAGGGAAGAGATTCAATAGAAGATCATTTTATGCTCATCAAGATAGCAGTGCATCTGAAAACTCAGATGAATCCTCAAATGAAGAAGGAACCTCTGAATTTGTGTTGATGGCCAAGGAAGAGTTTGAAGGATTCCTTCTAGAAGATGAGGAAGAAGGTGAGGTAGATCTTGAGGGGGAACTAAGAAGTGCCCCGGAGGAAATAGACAGACTTAAACTCAAGTGCATAAAACAGAAATACATTCTCCTCAAATGTGTAAAAGAGGTACCAAATTCAGAAGACCTCATTCAACTGAAAGTAGAACTTGAAGAAGCTAAGAAGGTGGAAGACATTCTGCTAAAGCAAATTAAAGATAAACATCAGGAGTAAGAGAAATTGGAAGAAGAAGTGGTATGGCTGAGAAAAAAACTAGAAAACACCCAAAGGGAACTATCAGTGAACACTCCTCGAATGACAAGCACTGAACATTTGGACAAAATTCTTAATGCTCAAAGGTCTCCTCTCATAAAGGCTGGGATAGGATATGAAGGAGAAACCAGTAAGTCCAAGGTAGAATATAACAAGAATACCATTTTTGTAAAAGTTGTAAAGGATAATGAAGCAGCTCAAAAAGGAACTACAGAAGCAGAAGCCAACAAGAACTTGATGTGTGATGAAACAAATAGAAACAAGCAGCAACATTAAGAGACAAAGAACGAAATGAAGAAACAGTCAGTTGAAAAAGGCTCTTACAATCCTGAATATGAATTGAATAAATTCGGAAGCTATCAAAAGAGATTCTTTCCTCCTATGAGAAATATCACTTGTTTTGTCTGCCACAAGCTGGGACACATTACTGCATACTGTCAGACAAAGATAATAAATTTCAACTAGCAAAAAATGCAGAAATTGAAAAGACTACCTCAAGCAAACAAATGGAGAGGACAACCCTTCACCAGGTACACTAATCGTTTCGATGGGTATTGTTTTTTTTGTAAGGGGTTTGGCCATAAAGCCATGGAGTGTAGAACATATGGACAAAGATTGATGTTCAAAACCCCAAGGAGATATATGAACAATGAAGAGTTCACTCGTACACATAATCCATTTAAAAATATAATCAAATGCTTTGTATGCCATAAAATCGGACACATGTCTTCCAAATGTCCTCTCAAAGAATGCAGTCCATCTTCTCATAAAAGGTGCCAAAAAAATAGCTACCTGCAGTGGAAAAAGAAGTTGAATAAGTGTGACTTGGCTCTAATAGCTCAAGATCAGAAAAGCCAATGGTATATGGACAGTGGATGCTCAAAGCATATGACTGGAGATCAAAGAAAGTTTGTAACCTTTGATGAAAAGAAATCTGTAAATGTAACATTCGAGAATGATAAAGCAGGGAAAATCAAAGGAAAAGGCTCAGTCGATCTGAATAATGGAAGAGGAAAGGCTCAAGATGTACTATTTTTGGATGGGCTGAAAGCCAATCTGCTAAGTGTCATTCAAATGTGTGATAAAGGATGTGAGGTCCTTTTCAGAGCCCAATATTGTGAGGTAAGATCGAGCACCAAAGGAAAGACCTTAATCAAAGGTGTTAGAATAGAAAGTAATGTCTATATAGTGGAAGAAGAGAATGAAGCATGCCACATGAGCAAACTTGATGAATCATGGTTATGGCATAGAAGACTGGGACACCTAAACTTTGACCACGTCATCAATCTGAGCAAGAAGAATGCAGTCAGAGATATGCCAGCAATAAAGAAGCCTTCAAATGCCATATGCAAACCCTGCCAATTGGGCAAACAGACCCGCACATCTTTCAAGACCAAAGATGAACTATCAACAAGTAGGCCACTTCATCTTGTACACATGGACCTGTGTGGACCTTCAAGAACTAGAGCACCAAGCGAAGAATCTTATTTCATGCTGATAATAGATGATTTTTCCGGAATAACGTGGGTAGCATTTCTCAAATATAAATCTGAAGCACTTGAGAAATTCAAGATATTCAAGGAATTCGCAAAAAATCAAACAGGATGCAAGCTAAAGTGCATCAGATCAGACAGAGGAGGTGAATTCACAGACTATGATTTTTGATACCTATGCAATGAGCATGGGATAAAACAACATTTTACAATTGCAGGTACACCTCAACGGAATGGAGTGGCAGAGAGGAAAAACAGGTCAGTACAACAGATTTCCAGAGCTATGATGCAAGAAAGTAACATTCCCCAAACCGACTAGGCAGAAGCAGTACACACAGCTGTTCACATTCTCAACAAAGCTCATCTAAGACCAAATTGTGATAAGAATCCTTACGAATTATGGCATGGTAAACCAGCATAAATCAAGAACTTTAGTGTCTTTGAAAGTAAGTGTTTCATAAAAAATAATGATGAAAAACTAGGGAAGTTTGATGCAAGAGCTAATGAAGGAATATTTTTAGGATATGCATCCAATAGTAAGGGTTACAGGTGCTACAACAAAAGACTGCACAAAATTGTGGAAATCATTGGTGTAAGATTTGATGAAGATCTACCAAACAGAACAAGAAGCACAAGATGCAGCAATCCTCCAGATGATCATGAAGATGAGAACCAAGATAATGATGAGCTGAGCAAAACAACAGAAGATATTGAATTAAACTCAAAAGGTCCCTCAAGACACACTCAAAAGAACCATCTAGAAGATCAAATCATTGGGGACAAGAGTGTGGGAGTCCAGACAAGAAGATAGCTTGCTGAACAGATAGAAGAAGTATACCTAGCCATGCTATCTCAAATAGAGCCAAAGAAGTTTGAAGAAGCCAGCAAAGACAAAAACTGGGTAAATGCTATGAATGAAGAACTGGACCAAATTGAGAAGAACAATACCTGGGAATTAATTCCAAGACCCACTGGGAAAAATGTCATTGGCACAAAATGGATATTCAAGAATAAGATGAATGAACAAGGGCAGGTAATCAGAAATAAAGCCAAACTTGTATGCAAAGGATATTCACAAATTGAAGGTCTTGATTATGATGAAACCTTTGCCCCTGTAGCCAGAATGGAAGCAATCATAATGTTTTTAGCCTTTGCATGCTATCATGATTTCAAGGTATATCAAATGGATGTGAAGTCTACCTTCTTGAATGGAGATCTAGAGGAAGAAGTCTACATGGAACAACCTGAAGGATTCTCATTAATAGATAAACATGACTATGTGTGCAGATTAAAGAAAGCCTTATATGGTCTGAAACAAGCTCCTTGTGCATGGTATTCAAGGTTGGACAAATACTTGCAAAAACAAGGTTTCAAGAAAGGAGGAGTAGACAAAAATTTGTACATAAAGGCTAATGAAAATGAACTCTTAATTGTAGTAGTGTATGTATATGACATCATGTTTGGAAGCAACAAAGATGAGTTAGAAGAATAATTTGCTGAAGAAATGAAATCAGAGTTTGAGATGTCAATGATTAGAGAGCTCACCTTCTATTTAGGAATTCAAAATAAAAAAAAGAACACAGGAATATTCATTTCACAAGAAAAATACTTAAGAGAAATGTTGAAAAGGTTTCAAATGGAAGACTACAAACCTGTGTCAACTCCCATGATCACTGGATGAAAAATATGTGCCAATGATGGATCAACAGATGTAGATCAAAAAATTTGCAGATCCATGATTGGAAGTCTGTTATACCTAACTTCTTCTAGACCAGACATTATGTTGGCAATAGGACTTGTGGAAAGATATCAAGCAGCACCAAAACAAAACCATTTACTTGCAATCAAGAGAATATTTAGATATCTACAAGGAACTTCACAGTATGGCCTATGGTATCCAAAAGGAAAAAGCTTCACATTGACAGCATACATAGATGCAGATTGGGCCAGCTGTGTGGATGACAGGAAAAGCACAAGTGGAGGTGCATTTTATTTGGGAAAAATTCTGGTGGCATGGCTAAGAAAGAAGCAAACTTCTATCTCTCTATCTACAGCAGAAGCAGAATACATAGCAGCAACAACATGTTGCACACAAGTAATGTGGATGAAACAAACTCTCCAAGACATGAAGGTAAGCATTGATGAACCTATTTCTATCAAATGTGACAATACAAGTGCAACAAGTATATAAAAAAATCCTGTACTTCATTAAAAAACAAAGCACATCCCAATAAAGTACGACTTAGAGAACAAGTAGCACAGAAAGTAGTAAAGCTGGAATATGTACCAACTAAGGAACAAACAATAGACATATTCACAAAACCTCTTGCTAAAGAGCCATTCGAATATCTAAAAGACAAACTAGGGGCAGTGTCTGCAGATGTTACTCTCTAACATGATCAGAAATCAGAAATTAAAAAAAAAAAGAGACTGCATTCAAGAAACATCAAAACTAAAACACACTTTATTGTGAATATTTCACTTCATGATGCATAGTATAACCATCACAACCATTGCAAAAGAACACTACACTTCTTTGCTCATTTTAATAAAACAATTTAATATTAAAACATAAAAACAATTTAAAATACACTAAACAAAGAGTTAAATAACAATTTATGGAAAATAAATAAAGAATTAAATAAAAATTATAAAGAATAATTAACAATAAAATTGATTTTACATTAAAAAAAAATCTAATTCATAAATAAATAAAGAATTATAAAGAGTAGTTAACAATAAAATTGATTTTACATTAAAAAAATTTAATTCATTTTAAGAAAATAAATCATAAAAACATCTACTTCATTTAAAAAAAATCATTAATGAATATAAGCTGAATGGGTTTAATATAATTTAAATAAATTTAATAATTAAAGATATGTATTTTATTAAATTTAAATATTAAATATGTACAGATTTAATAATTAAAAGATTAGTGATTAGTATGGACACTTTCATGCATTTTAGATTTGGTTCTATACATAGTTAGAAATTCAAAATATAAAAAAAAATAAATCAAATTTATTACTAAAAAACTAGTTTCAAATCCATTACTAATTAATTAATTTATTATTAAATAAATAAATAGATAAATATATATATATATATATATATATAACCTATTTTCAACAATTATTTTTATAACTATTTGCCTTCGTTTACTGTTCAAGGCCGAGAGATGATAATAGATTAGGAGCGGGTCTTAACATCGATCTCACTATCGATTTAGATGGGGATGGAGGCGATCATGGCGAGAAAGAAAATGCTTTTCCTGTGGAAGAAGCGTTCAGCTGCCCATGCCATTCCTCAACGCGCCATTAGCATTAAACAATTGTGTGAGGCCAATAGGCTTCAAGAGGCAGTGGACACATTCAGGCATCTACTTTCAGCTAAATCTGAATCCACTCCCACTCTCATCACCTGCAATATTTTATTGAGTTGTTTAGTTCGACAGAATCGGCATGAATCAGCAATGTCTGTTTACACACGTATTGTTGAAGCAGAAATTGTTCCAAATCTGTTTACTTTTAACATTGTTATCAATTCTCACTGTCAAACAGGTAGAATGGATTATGCATTCGAAGTATTGGAAATAATGGAAAGTGTTGGGTATATACCAGATGTCATAACCTTCAGTACCCTCATCAAAGGGCTTTTCAGGGTAGGGAGGATGGAGGATGGTTTCAAACTTTTCGATCAGATGGCGACTAAACAACAGATCCCTAATCTTTTCACATATAATACCGTAGTAGACGGGCTTTGCAAGATGGGGGAAACCCACGAAGCGTTCGGGTTGATAGCTGTTATGTTGCAAAAGGGCCATGAGCCTGATTCATTCACGTTTAACACCCTCATGGATCGACTATGCAAAGAAGGTAAGCTCTGCGATGCCAAGAAACTACTATATCAAATGTCAAAAGAAGGGCTTAAACCCAATGTTGTCACATTCAGTGCACTTATTGATGGTTTCTGTAAAGCGGGCAAGTTGGAGGAGGCTGTGGAACTCTTTTATGAAATGCCCTGTAGAAACATATGCCCAAACGTCGTCACATACAATGCGCTTATTGATGGCTTGTGTAAGGGAGGCAAGATGGAGGAGGCTCTCAAGCTCTTCTGTGAAATCCCTAGCAAAAACATACGCCCTGATCTTGTCACATACAATGCACTTATTAATGGTTTCTGTAAGGGTGGCAAGTTGGAAGAGGCAATGAAACTATTTGATGAAATGCCCGGCAAAAACATACGCCATACTGTTGTCACATATAGTGCCCTTATTGATGGTTTATGTAAGCAAGGCAAGTTGGAGGCGGCCATGAAACTTTTCTGTGATATGCCAAAGAAAAGCGCATACCCTGATGTTGTCGCATACAGTGCCCTTATTGATGGTTTCTGTAAGCAAGGCAAGTTGGAGGAGGCTATGAAACTCTTCTATGATATGCCGAGAAAGAACATATGCCCTGATGTACTCGCATACAGTGCCCTTATTGATGGATTCTGTAAGCAAGGAAAGTTGGAGGAAGCTATCAAACTCTTCTATGATATGCCAACAAAAAACATATGCCCTAACATCATCGCATACGGTGCCCTAATTGATGGTTTCTGTAAGCAAGGTAAGTTAGGAGAGGCTATGAAACTCTTCTATGATATGCCAAGAAAAAATGTATCCCCTGATGTTGTCACATACAGTGCAATTATTGATGGTTTCTGTAAGCAAGGCAAGCTGGAGGAGGCAATGAAACTCTTCTATGATATGCCAAGAATAAATATATGCCCTGATGTTGTTGCATACAGTGTGCTTGTTGATGGTTTCTGTAAGCAAGGCAAGTTGGAGGCAGCTATGAAACTCTTCTATGATATGCTGAGAAAAAGCATATACCCTGATGTTGTTGCATACGGTGTACTTATTGATGGTTTATGTAAGAAAGGCAAGTTGGATGAGGCTAGGAAGTTGTTCTATGAAATGCCCAACGAGAACATATGCCGCAGTGTTGTCAAATAAAATAGGATTATTGATAGTTTCTTTAAGGAAGGCAAACAACATGAAGCCACCAAAGTGCTTCATGATACGCTGGACAAGAAGTAAAATCTGGATGTTATCACACACAATGCTCTTATTGTTTATCTTTGCAAAGGAAATAGACTTCGAGAAGCTCTCCAGTTGTTAGATGTTATGGTGCAAACAGGCAATCAGCAAACAGGCACTTATTGATGGGTTTTGCAAGGTGTATATTCTGGAGAAGGCCAAGGAGATCTTTCAAGTTTCAAGAGATTTGGGAGAAATGTTACAGGCTGACCTATTTAGGTATACAATAATAGATG
Source organism: Pinus albicaulis (assembly GCA_034641835.2). Taxonomy (NCBI): domain Eukaryota; kingdom Viridiplantae; phylum Streptophyta; class Pinopsida; order Pinales; family Pinaceae; genus Pinus; species Pinus albicaulis. Next base: position 1,774,328,929 of record CM076578.1, on the reverse strand, counting down.
GACTCTACAAACATCTCATGATAGACTCTAGATCAACAAATCTTCTATGAGACGCCAAAACAGGGTTTGGGTCTTGATGTTATCATATACAACACATTGATTGATGGACTATTCAAAGTGGGTAATCTTAAGGAGGCACTAGAGTTATATAAACAGACGAAAGACAATGGCTACGTCCCTACATGATTACATATGCCGTCCTCATGGATAAACTATGGAAGGAAGGCACACCCCAAGATGCCAATATACTAGTGCATGTGATTTTAAGAAAGGTTTGACCCCAACATTGTGACATATTCTGCTGTAAACAACAGTCTCTCTAAAAATATTGCCGAAATGCACCGCGCTAGATTGAAGTGTGTGAATTGCAATTGATAAAGTGCAGTGGTGCTGAACAGGTTTGGTCGGTGAGTTCGATGAAGTGATCTGAGTGGAATTCACATAAATGTGCATCGAGTGTTTACTCTGACCAAAATACATTTGGTTTAGTTTGTAGTGGGTTCCATATGTTGATTAAATACACCAATTGTTCAATCTAAAAGGGTTTGGCCTAGCAGTTAATGTGCTGCGGCTAGCAATGGCTGCAGTGCCCATGTAAATTATATTGATGTTTGTAGCCATGGCTAGCAATGGATGCAGTGCCCAGGTAAATTGTATTGATGTTTGTAGCCATGACAGGTACTTCTGCACAGGCCTAAATGTCTAGGTGTGCAGAAGTCGCCAATAGATCTCCTTAGGACATTTGCTCAAGTATGAATAATTTGTTAATGTAACTTAGCCTATGTTTAAACTTAAGAAAGACACACAATTATTATGTTGACTAATCAAGCTAAAGAAACTTAGGAAAAGTAAAGTAATTTACTTTAATAATGATTATGTATTAATATCAACTGTGGATCTCAAGTAGGTGAGATCTAATCTTGGCTGTCAGTTACTTTGGAGATTAAGGTTAGGGATTTAGCTCAATGTGAAGTTATAAAAACAAGACTAAGGAAATGAGAAGACACACCATACAACAGTACTAGCATTTGAGAGAGAGATTTTCTCAAGTGAGGAGTGTGATATACTCTAGTGTGCCAGGTTCGGGAAAGTGCAGAAGAGCGACATTGAAGATCTAGATCAACCAAGGAGGTCGAGAACCGATCTAGGACCTGATTTGTTGGATCAGATCCAAAGCATCTTGTATCTGTAATTTTCATAAATGGGCCCTTATTCGAGGACCGCAACCGAAGTAAGTTCATATTTAATGAAGAATTGTTGATCGAGCAGAATCTGTTTGTGTCATTGTGATTAAGATTAGTTATGAAATTTTGCTTCTGCTAATTAAATTAAGAATCTAGCTGTGCATTTATTCAGTAGATCTATAATCTGCTAGGTCAATAAATTGCTGGGTGCTAGGTTCAGGAAAAATTAACAAATTACAATGATAGGACATCACTATTTTTCTAAGCATTTTCTATGGACAATGTATACTAGTTTTTTCCTTTTTTCTTTAGTTAAATATTCATATATTTGTGATAAAAGGCTGAATGGCACATTTAAAAACTAACTGTTGTATATTTTCTTGTAAACTTTCTGAGATAAAAATGTGCACTAAATTTTTGTGTGTGCAGCTTGATGTTATGTAAATATGTGATGCATACAGACACCGTGTTGGACGTTTAGTTTTCTGTCTCATTAATAGACCGACCAAAACATGACAAGGACATTTTGTTAAATTTAAATAACCATGGTATGTTCTATGCTTAATGCAGTTTTACTTCAATCTTTCTTATAGGGCCGATTCAATTTAGCAATCACATAAACATAAAAGTAAAATGCTGACAGAACATAATGATAGATCAACAGAAGACACACCAGTAATATAGATCAGAATTTACAATTCTTCTTGTCCAGCGAAGATAGAGAGTAATGTTCGTTACGGCAGTCAACAGGATGCACCAGCCAGCAAAGTCTTCCTCAACATCAGATCAGCCAATCCTCCAAGTGTCACACACACCCCTCAAAGACAGCTCCGAAAAAGTCAACGCTGGTCAACAGAAAAAGTCAATGCAGAAAAGTCAACGCTGCGGTTTAGGGCTGCAGTCGAAGGTCTCATTTTTCCTTGATCTTTGTGCCCTCTAATGCAGCCTCAAGAAATCGGATTTTCTGCACAAGTTGGAGGTCAAAACTCCAAGGTTTGACCCACGAACAACGCTGGTCAACGCAACAGCAAAGAGCCCTAAAAACAGTCCGCACTCCTTCAGCTTCAGATCCGCACGTGTGTGAGAGAGAGGCCTCCAAAGGCTGATCGAACCAATTAGATCACAAGAGGAAAATGTGTGATGAGTTGATGAGCAAATGAGCTTCAAGTCTCTCCAATTTATATCCATCAGTGAGGGTGTGTGACACATCTATTGGACTTGCAAGTCTACATTACAAATCTGACCGACCTTGCACATGTGTGGAAAATAAAATCAAAATATATGTTCTGCTCATCCAAACAAAATGATCTTTAAATCAATCTTGCACCTCTCCGAAAGATGAATCCAACAAAAATATAATAATCATCAGATGAGCAGTGCAACATGGATTTTGGACCTAGTTGCCCTAAATTAACACTCCCTCTCAACTAGGGAGAACTCCATCTGTCCACCAGTGCCATTCAGTGATCAGTACCATCGTGTACTATCATATATCATCCTGCACTCCTGCATCATCATGTCGTAACTTATTTTGCTGGCTCTTCTTTGCAAATAGAACAAGGAGGGCGAGTCACAAAGACATCACGCTTTGCTGACCATCAGTCAGGTTAGAGGTTAAAACCTCACTCAAACTCAAAAGAGTCTCATACTAACCCAAAGTTAGTTTACTGACCCGAAGTCAATTTAGAGGTAAGAACCTCATTAGACTTGATCCCAGATCAAGGTGTTGGACACGTGCCATCCTAGACATAGAGAGTACGACAATCTCCGATGCATCCATCGGTCTTGCTATTGGTCTCTATCCACATTTCCCACCTCATTGGCCAAATGAGAGGTACTTCCCATGATTCCGAAACTCCATGGGTAGGATGTGTGCAGGGCATAGATTGAAGAGAGGTGAATCAACTCAATATCATAATGGTGGGGTAGAATCACAACAAGGTTCGACAAGCCCCGTGTGTGCTTATAGCTCCAAGAAGCTATCCCCAAGCCCCCTGGAGCTCCTAGAGCTCATAGTCCAACTCAAGCAAGACCCTCACAATAGGGTCTGTCCACGATTCCAAACTTCTCACGGAAGGTTAAGAATTTGACCTTCCCCAGGGGCTTCGTGAGAATATCCATGACCTGCTCATCAGTCCCAATGTGATCGAGCCTTACGACGCCTCGTTGTACCATATCCCGAATGAAGTGGTACCTAATATCACTATGCTTGGATCGATCGTGGAACATAGGATTCTCAGAAAGACGAATCCCACTCTGGTTATCACAAAGGATAACGGTGGTATCTAGCACATGTCCAAACAACTCACTGAAGAGCTTTCTCAACCAAACAGCTTCACAACAGGCCATATTCGCTTCAATGTATTCGGCCTCAGCGGTGCTCAAAGCCACCGACTTCTGCTTCCTTCTCATCCAAGATATCGAAGCAGAACCCAAGGTGAAGCAACATCCAGATGTGCTCTTGCGATCCACCACACGGCCAGCCCAATCAACATCAATATATGCATGGAGTCTCAAACTCCTGACACTGTATCTCAACCCATGGTTGATTGTGCCTCGAAGATATCTCAATAGATTCTTGGCACCAATCCAGTGAATGTGATGAGGCTCAACCATATGTTGAATCAAAATGTTCACTGCAAAACATACGTCCGGACGGGAGTTCACTAAGAACGTTAGGGCCTCCACGAGTTGTCGATAGTCGGTGGGATTTCCTAGCTCGGGCCCAACAACGCTTCCACACAACTTCTTAAAGTTGAGTTCCATCGGTGTCCACACAGACTTACAGTCCACCATACCAAATCTCTCCAGTAGCTTCACGACATATTTTCCTTGAGAAAGAAAAATCTCGCCTGGCCTTTGCCAGACCTCCAAGCCAAGGAAATAGTGCATCAGTCCCAGGTCTTTCATTTCAAATTCAGAAGCTAGCTCTTTCTTACATTGATGAATGAGAGGGTCAACACCTGTTAGGAAGAGATCATCCACATAGAGAACCAGAAAGAGAGGCCTTTCTTTATCAACCTTAAAATAAAGGTTTGGATTAGCACTACTTCGAGTGAAGCCCAACTTCATCAAGTAGCTATCTATCCTCTCATACCAAGCCCTGGGGGCTTGCTTCAACCCATAGAGGGATTTCTTCAACCTGCATACATAGGTGTCTCTATCTTGGACTTTGAACCCCAGAGGTTGCTCCACATAAACCTCTTCCTTTATTGAACCATGCAGAAAGGCAGTCTTCACATCCATTTGATGGAGATTCCATCCTTGTGTTGCAACAAGGGCAATGATAGATCAGATTGTGGTATAGTGGGTGACAGGTGCAAATATATCATCATAATCTATGCCTTCTTTTTGAGAGAAGTCTCGGGCAACAAATCTTACCTTGTACTTTTCAGCACTTCCATCCACTCCATGCTTGATCTTAAAGAGCCATTTCGAGGTGACAACAGATTTGTCCTCTGGTCTCGGGACCACTTCCTAGACATCATTCTTCATAATGGAGTCACATTCTTCGTGCATAACATCCTTCCAAACTTGATGCTTTACGACTTCTTCATATGATCCAGGCTCAGATTGTACAATTGTACTCATGGTTGCTAGATACCTTTGGTATCTATTCGGCTTCTTGCTTTCACAGAATGTCCCCCTTGGGGTAATATGTCTCTCGGCATCTTCGAGAATGTCCCTGAGCCATGAGGGTCTCTTCTTATTTGAAGCAGGTGGATCAATAGGATCCATAGTTCCTTCAACATCGGGCATTGGTTCATCCTTCGATTCTTCCTGCCTTCCAACTTCTTCTTCTTCTTTGTCTTTCTTTGAGCTAGGAAGATTTCTTACTTTCTTGAGGGCAACATCTTCATCGAAGGTGACATTGTGGCATATTTCCACTTCTCTTTGACTAGACACATAGATTCTATATGCCTTCAAAGTTTCACTGTAACCCACAAACATTCCCTTCTTTCTAGAAGCATCCAGCTTGCTTCTCTTTTCTTTCGATACATGAAAAATAAATAGGACTAACAAAGACTCTAAAATGAGAAACATCGGGTTTCTTACCAAAGAAGACTTCTTCGGGAGTCTTGGAGTCCAGAGCGGAATGCAGACATCTATTTTGAACGTACACAACAGTGTTCACAACTTTCCCTATAGAAACTTCGAAAGACCTTGGTCATATAGCATGGCACAGACAACTTCCACAATGGGCCTGTTCTTTCTTTTAGCTATACCATTTTGCTCAGGAGTATACATAGTTGTGGTCTCCCTCTTAATGCCAGCTTCTCAGATAAATCAGAATGTATCAATTGCAAGATATCAGATGCCTTTGTGACACTTGAGGGGAAAGGTTCCCTTGTATGCTTACCTTCATGATCATCTTTAAACTCGGGCATCCCTGTCACCACCTTCCTTGCTTCGGGAAGGGCTTTGTAATGAAGGTGTGCAAACCTCCGGTGCCATAACTTAGCTTGAAGAGTTGTATCACATGACATAGCCCCCAATGGACTTTATCCAACCTGGTAGAGTGTATCAACTCTAAAACCAATAGTAAGAGCTTCTTTGAAGTTCTTCTTCCAGATGCGTACCTTTCCATCCACGATGCCATCTCGAATCCTTTGTCTTCCATTGCCGAAATAGACACAAGGTTCTTCTTCAAATTAGGTACGTACAACACATTTTGTAAGCGGAGGACTTGATCTTGAGATAGATGAAGGGTCACAGTCCCTGTCCCTTTCACGGGATAGGTGGCATTATCTCCAAGGATAATTTCTAGATTAGTATCATTTTCAATCAAATCAAAGAGGGCTTCTTTATAACCAGTGAGGTGCCTTGAAGCACCACTATCAATCAACCAAACATCCAGGGTGTCAGGAGGAGATGCAACAGAGAGGGAAAATACAAGAATATAGTCATTTTTCTTATTATCAACAGCATTAGATTCATTATACCTGGAATTTCTTGACCTCTTGAAAGGTTACCCATTTTCGCTACGATCAGAGGGAGCCTTCCTCTTTCCTCTAAACCTGTTGTTCCTTTGATTGCCATTCCCCCTGAAGTTGTTGTTGTCATCATCCCTGGGAGAGTCCCTTCTATTGGGGCACTCTCTTGCATAGTGACCAAACTTGTTACAAGTGTAACATCTTCCTTTCCTTCCTTTGGGCCCCGCTCTTCCGTGGTTTTGATTTCTCGGACCACCATTGTTTCTCTTCTTTGCATGAGCGGCGAAGGCAGTAGGGTCACCTCCATTTCCATTAGAGGGATGATCTCTCTCCATCATTCTTGTCTTCTCTTGAGTGCATCTCGACAATATTTCATCAAAATCAGGAATCACATTATTATTAAGAATATTGGTATTGAATGCATACCAATCACGGGGGAGACCTCCAAGCGCAATGAGAACCATCTCTCGATCAACTATTTCTTCTCCAATAGCTAGGAGATTATTCCTGATTTCAGTGAGCCTCATAAAATAGGATTGAATGGATTCTTCTTGGCCCTTCTTGATATTCTTCAATTGATTCTTGAAGAAAAGCACTTGATTAGCATTGCTAGCCCTGAACATGTTAACCAACTTATCATACATCTCTTTAGATGTGCTCAACTCGGAGATATAAGCAACCAAATGCTTATGAATAAAATCCCGAATAATCATCTTTGCTTTGATTTTCCCTTTTCTATACTTCGTCTTTGTGGCAGCCAGTGCATTTGATGGAGGCTCATGGATCTTCCCTTGCACATAGTCCATGAAATCTTGATCTTCTAATGCCAAATCCAAGGACATTTTCCATGCATGATAATCAGACTTATCAGTAAACTTATCATTAGATTTGAAACCCTTATAGGTTGAGGAGGGCATTGGTCCTTGATAGGATTTCTTCTTTAGTGATTGCTTTTCACACTAGCTTGGTCTTTGTCTTCACCTTAGCTCTGATACCATGTTAAATTTAGATAACCATGGTATGTTCTATGTTTAATGCAATTTTACTTCAATCTTTCTTATAGGGCCGATTCAATTGAGCAATCACATAAACATGAAAGTAAAATGCTGATAGAACATAATAATAGATCAACAGAAGACAAGCCAATAATATAGATCAGAATTTACAATTCTTTTTGTCTAGCAAAGATTGAGAGTAATGTTCGTTACGACAGTCAACAGGATGCACCAGCCAGCAAAGTCTTCCTCAACATTAGATCAACCAATCCTCCAAGTGTCACACACACCCCTCAAAGACAGCTCCGAAAAAGTCAACGCTGGTCAACATGAAAAGTCAACTCAGAAAAGTCAACGCTGCGGTTTAGGGCTGCGGTCAAAGGTCTCCTTTTTTCTCGATCTTTGTGCCCTCTAATGCGGCCTCAAGAGATCGATTTTCTGCACAAGTTGGAGGTCAAAACTCCAAGATTTGACCCACGGTCAACGCTGGTCAACGCACCAGCAAAGAGCCCTAAAAACAGTCCGCACTCCAGCTTTAGATCCGCACGTGTGAGAGAGAGAGGCCTCCAAAGGCTGATCGAACCAATCAGATCACAAGAGGAAAATGTGTGATGAGTTGATGAGCAAATGAGCTTGAAGTATCTCCAATTTATATCCATCAATGAGAGTGTGTGACACATCTATTGGGCTTGCAAGCCTACATTACAAATCTGGCCGACCTTGCACATGTGTGGAAAATAAAATCAAAATATATGTTCTGCTCATCCAAACAAGATGATCTTTAGATCAATCTTGCACCTCTCCGAAAGAGGAATCCAACAAAAATATAATCATCATCATATGAGTAGTGCAACATGGAGTTTGGACCTAGTTGCGCAAAATTATTATATTTCTCCTTAAATATGTAGTTCTCGAACCTCAATGATGCATGCCTTCTTTTAATAAACAAGCACAACTTACTAGCAGGAGAGACATATGTTTTGTGTAGGTGCTTTAACTCAATAGGTAATCTTTGGATCTCAAGGAATAATGACTTCTTGAGCAGAATAAGGATTTGAATGCGTCAATTGAAGATACCACTTTGGGACAGAATTTGGAGGTGAAGCTGAAACTCTTACTTATTATCTTGCTGCATAAATTTTACATCGTTTACCTGGCTTAAGGTTAACTAATGTGCTTGCTTCAATTTCTGGAGTATACCAACTAGATTTATATTATGGTTAATGTGGGTACACTCAACATTCCTGGCTTTTATGTTGCATTTGCTGCCAAAAAGCATTGTACTATTCTCTTTTCCCTAACTTTGTCATTTTGGAACTTTGTCTGGACTATATGATTAAACCAGGGGGACCCAAATACGCTTCTCTGGTTATGGTATCTGCAAATTTGAACCACCAGCAAATTTGATCATTTTGTATGGGACACTTGGGATGGGATGCAGTTAATCAATCTCTTCACTAATTGATATTCCAGTTGGTTGTCATCAAATAGGATCTGCATTTGCTACTTTGTGCCTCGGCTTCTTTGTCTTCAGATTAAGCAGTTGAATCTGGTGGAGGAAAGTCTACAGAATTCTGTTCTACATCAGAAGCTCATCAAAAACCTTCTGTTATTGAAAAATTAGGAACATATGTATTTTGTTACACTCTAAAAATAAAAGTGGGACTTTATTTTTTTGAGAGTTTACAAAAATCCACTGGTTTAAATGTGAATTGGCACAACCCAAGCTAACATTGTCAGTTCAAGTTATTGACCTACTAAGCAGGGCACTTTTTCTTACTAATATTTGTAATCAAGAGCTGTTTGGAATCTGATGAATATCATGAAGCTTTTCATGATAATCAGAGTCCCCAGTTTGTCTTGAGAAGGCTAGATGGATTTCAATATAAGTAAAGAATTTCATTCGTATTTATTTCCTCTGAAAAGCAAATGCTTTTTCGATATTGATTGGGCAAATATTTCTCTAAAATTTATTGGGTGAACTTCTGAAGCTCTTTGACCCTTATAACTATTTCTTCTGCCAGATCCTTGTGCAGTCTCAACCAATGGTCCTGTGTAAGGGTTGCCTCCGTTTACTCTTCAGAATTGTCCCTTTTAGTGTATTGTCTGTGCTAGATTTGGTCCAGTATTTGTTGTTACTTGTTCAAATATTATCCTCAATGTCCTTTTACTATGTTTACCTTCTACCTTTAGGTCTGTATTTAGTGAATTTTGATTTCATTTGTTTGTACATACCGTTGAAAAACCATTATCCCGTGAGATTATATTTGTATCTCAATTATTGGAAACTTCATTGTGATTGAGGTTTTGAATGATGAGACTTCTTCTCCCCCTGTTTCTGCCCCTGCTTCTATTTCCAGCAGCTCTTGACATGTTTTTAGAAGATTTTGCTGTATTCATTTTATGTCTCTTTCTCGTAATTTCTTTGATTCAGTCACATAGATTTGTTCTAAGAGCTTTTCTTGTTGCTATTAGCATAGTTACTGTAGAAAATCCATGAAATGCTGATCTGCTTGCCTTCTCGCCTTGCTTGAATGAGCCTGAAATCCTTGTGCAAATCCTAGGAAATAAGCCATTATTTCCTAGTGCATGGGCTGCTCCTATTTCTTAGGAATTAGCCCCTATTTCCTAGCACATTCCCAAGGCAATTATTCCTTCTTCAATACTCGCACAAGCTCCTCTTGCACATTCTTCTTTCACAAGATCACAAGCTCATAAACTCATGCTCAAGAGTGATTACAATTGTGCCTTCTTTCCTCCTTATAAGCAATTCGAATGCTAAATCTGGAAAATTGTATTTTGGGAATTCATTTTGTGATTGATGAGTTAAACAGAGTTGAACTAACTCATGCAGCTTGTCTCATCTCAATTCTAAAATTTGAGATTCAGTCACTTGTGCTTTTCCCAAATTAACTCGCACTAGAAGACAACAAACTCAGCCTTCCACTTTTGCACATTAGTTAACTGCTTCATAACTCATCCTAACTTTTAAGAATTCGCCCTAAATTTTAGGAACTCGTCCTAATTTTTAGGAATTTGGTCCAAACTCATAAGAATTGGTTCCTAACTTATAGGGACTTGTGCACGCTGAGGAAAAACTGCTTTGGTCTCTTTGACTAAGGCACAAGTCAAAGAAGGACCTTTATCACTACCATTTTCAACACTCCCTCTTAGCGAGGAAGGTGCTTCTGGAAGAACCTCGTCCATTTGGATTTGTCTCCAACAATACCACTTTCTCTGTTGCTACAACTGCTCCCTTTGAACTAGAAGACTTCCCTGCTTTCTGTTAATTTTTCTTAAGGCTATATTTTTCTTTGCTTTAGACAATTGCATTTCATCATTTACATATTTAATTCACTCCACAACATCATAACATCATTAAAAACATATGCAATTATACAGAAAGTACAATATCATCATCAATGCAACATAACATGAAGGGACAATAGAAGAAAAACATTCACACATAAAGACACTAGGATTGGTCAGAGACAAGGGCAAAACTCCATAGGGGGGGAAGCTCTTTCAAATTCTTTTTCTTATTAGATTGTCATAAAATGTTCAAAAAAGAGAGTACAATGATCCAGATCTTCAACCACAAAACTGTCCAGCAAAATCAACTAAACAACATCCAAGAGATGAACCCAGTAATACTAATAATCAAAACCATGATTCAGAAGCCTGTGGTCAACTGTCAACATCTGTGGTCAACTATCAAATGAAACCCTAGTTTCTGTTGAGAAATCTATAGGGCAACAATTAGAATGATTTCTCTTAAACTTGATGACTGCTTGTGATGTCTTTTTACTTTTTCTTAGTTATTAGCTTCTTCTCTTATTATTATGTTGTTCTTATCATCAAACAACTACCAAAACAAGAAGATCAATAGTACACAAGAACACAGGATGTAGGCTGCAAGCCAGGGCCAAAACCTATCCACTGTTGAAAAGCGTAACTAGGTTCGATCTTCATAATGACATGTAATTGTGACTTATCTAAATGATGTAATGAAGAAAATAAAATTATTATTGTAAGCCTTGCTTCATGGGTTTCATGAGCAAGTGATTTTATTTTAGTTGGCTCCCATTGAGAGCATTAGGATTTGTCATTTAAGTCAAGGAATTAATGTCCTGTATGAAGAGCTTTTCTTGAGCCTATGCCATGTATATAAGTCTATCTAAATAGCCCTCCAATGACAAGCACAATCTTTCTCTTGCTATGTCGGCCTCAAGATAATGAAAGGATTTCATGTCGGCTCACATCATGGGACACACCTTTTCGGATGCACATGTCAGCTCATTTATGGAGCACCAACTACTATATATACCCGACTAGGGTCACCATAGAAGATACAATTTAAAGCTTAGACATCTTTGTAGTTTTCGGATGGGTTACAGTTCGGATACCTCAGATCTCAGACCAGATTGCAGAAGATATGATTCAGATGACCTCAGACAAGAAGCTCAGATATATTACAGTCAACAAAGCTTAGATTCCTCTGAGATTTTTGATGGCAATCACAGTAGACAGAGTTCAGATCACTTTGAAATTTCGGTACCATTGTAGAGGACAGGGTTTTGGTCTACTACAAAGATGAAGGTTCAGTGCTATATGATGCTACAACAAAGACAAGTCTTGGTGGAGGTTTCGGTGCTAAAAGAAAAACACAGTTGGGACAAAGGATAGCTATATTTCGGTGCTATAATAAGGTCCAAGGTTCGGTGCAACAACATCACAGTTTGGTGTCGCACTATCACAGTGCCAAAAGGTCATGATGATGTTTCGATGCCATAAGGTCAAAGATGAAGAGGAGTCAAGAAGAAGAAAGGAGCAAAAGACAATCAAGAGAACTAGTGTCTTGGTCTTGGAGTGACTACTAGGTCAAGGGTCTTGGTCTTGGTATTCGTCAATTGGAATCTCTATAAGAAGAATTTGTGCGGGTTTTCATCTCAAAGAGTGAGAGGTTTTGGCCTTGGCTCATTGTGTCTCTTGTCTATTTATGTTTATGCATTGGTTACTATTTGATGAAGAAGAACACTAATAAACTAAGAAGAAGAAGATGCTAATCTAAAGAAGTAAAAAGCATTCACAAACAATCACTAATGAAGAGAAATCACCTAATGCTAAAGCCCTAGATTTCTCAACATCCACTTGAAAGGAAAACCCACAAATCTCTTCTCTTATAGATTCTTCAAATGATGAATTCCAAGACTTTTAGACCAAGACCAATACCCTTCCAAGACCAAGTCTGACCTTCTTGATGATGTGCTTCCTTTGTCCAAGTCAAACCTAGTTAAATCTCTTCCAGCTGCACAACTTCAACCCCTAGCTACAGAATTTCGCCCTCCATTGCAAGTCTGAAATTTTCGGTCCCAACAACAATAACTGCTTCCACACGTGTGAGCAATTTCAGGGCTTCCTTTGACCTTCGATTGGGTTCCTCCTCCTTCTAGGGCTTGTAGGCGATCTAATAGACATTCCTTCAAAGAGAGAGAGAGAAATAACCCAAACCTTCGTCCTTGTTCCTTGTTCCTTCTTCTCTAGCCTTCTTTTGCTTTTCCATCGCTTAGGTGATGAGAATATGAGTGAGTGTCCATAGGAGGTCGAGTTCCCTCCTATATATAGGCTTCCAAGGAGGACGACATGCCCTAATGAGGGCGACTTCTTAGCTGTAGGCTGACTTGGCCTTGGAGGGTATTTTGACACTTTTTTTGGTAAGTTTGGCAGGGATACATCTTCATCATGTCCAATATATCACCTCGATCGGGGCGGGGAATTGAACCGACGACTTCACATCAAGGAGTGTCTTAACAGAGCACCCAGTCATCGTCTATCCAAAGACACTTTGAACGACACTTTTAAATCCAAAAGTAATTCTTTTTACATGTTACAATGTGCGTGATGGGGTCTTCTTCATATGTCAATGACTCTTTTGACTTCTTGATCGTAGGACAAACCCTAGAAGCATTCGATGGGTGCTTTGTGAAAATTCGTACTACTCGGAATCCTATTGCAACAACTGAAGGAAAATATTCTATTTGTTATTTACTTAACAAATTATTTACTGTGTTCAACAAGCAAATATCGAAATCCATTCACTACAAATTTCACAAATAAAACCGCAGAAGAAAAAGCTAGTGCAGAAACCAGATCTGAGCAATAGAAAATCATAGACACATATGACACCGTTGTTTTTGGACTAATGTCCCCGGAAAAACCCAATGCTGGAAAACTAGTGCAACAACTAAGGGTTTATATATTATGCAATAAATTATGGGTACAAATCTATGATTGGCAAATCTGTCAAATCATGTAGACAAATTGACAAGTAAAATCTTGTGAGACAAACCTCACTCCTCCACGGGAACCTGACACTGGCTTGCACCCAAAACAAGCTGCTCTGCGCTGCCTCTACGCAGTGACTGCGTCACTCTGCGTCACAGCTGTGGATGCCCTCTGTCTCTGCGTTGGTCTCTCTGCTGGCTAGAAACTGAGGCCTTATGGCCTCCAGAAACTCTCTTCAGGATCTAGCACTGACCCAACACTGCCTCCTCAACAGAAAACGTAATCCCTCTTAGGTTTTGCAAAGTGCCTGCGTAGCCTTTGCGTCACTGGCTCTGTGCTGCCTCTGTGGCTTCTATTGCCTCCTCTGCTATGAACTCTTCGGATCAAGAATCCTTCCAACCAGAATTACTACCCCTCTCTGCAAAAGATCTCTCGATCAATTTTCTCCCTGAGCACCGCTCACTAAAGAATTTCGATCTTTTGATCCTCTGGTTCTCTCGACGCTGTTTCCAAATGACCCTTCAAGTCCTTATAATCTTCTCGTTGAAACTTCAACAATCGAGATTAAGTCTCTAATCAACGGCTAAGATTAACTTTTGACTTGATCTCTGCCTTTTCTAGAATATTCACACTGTTTTATTAATACCCTTTAATTATTTTATTTTCCTAAGTTTAGACTTAGGGTCCCTTTAAAAATAATTAATTATTTTAATAAAAATCATTATGAGTGGAATTTTCACAAACAGTTTATGGGTTCTCTGGAATACACGTGTCTAAGTCTCCCTACCAAATTTGAGACTTAGAGCACATCCGATGCTACCCAAATCAACATGCTTGACCTCTAAATTAAAAGACCTTGAGCATGAAATCCATGGTACAAAAATAACAATAATAAATTTCCTTTCTTTTTCCAATATACAAGAATCAAAAGTACATTTCATATTTATGAGACCGAACCTAGTTACACATTTCAACACTCCTTCTTAACTAGGGAGGTATTCATAACGATACATGGACATTCTCAAACTGAAGAGATCTCATAAGAAGAGTCGGATCTAAGTCTCCTTGCAAAATTTGAGACTTAGAGTACATCCGATGCTACCCAAATCAACATGCTTGACCTCTAAATTAAAATACCTTGAGCATGAAACCCATGCTACAAAAATAACAATAATAAATTTTCTTTCTTTTTACAACATACAAGAATCAAAAGTACATTTCATATTTATGAAGACTGAACCTAGTTACACATTTCAACACTCTCTCTTAACTAGGGAGGTATTCATAATGGTACATGGACATTCTCAAACTGAAGAGATCTCATAAGAAGAGTCAGATTTGTAAGCCACCTCATAAGCCATCGTTTTAGCTCATCTCTTTGCATCATACCAACCAACATTGTCACATAGCAAGACCTTGACTAACGACTCTATCTCTCCACAAGATCAGAGCACAGTGTTGTCTCTCAAGGCACATACCCCACTCGGGTGTTCACAGGGTATGTCCTTTTAGGACAATTCTTATCTTGGATTAACACATCCTCCAATAATTTCCTGTTCGACTACTCTTACATCTTGGATGCCCTACCTCATCCTCAAAGAGTACCAGAAACCAGATGCTTACCCAATCCTCCATTCTTTCTTCACAGAGTGAAGACAAGAATGATGTGTTTATCTCTCCCTCTCAACTAGGGAGGTTATATCAACCAATCCAAGCTTGTTTCTCAAATACACAAGCTTCTTATAAGGAAGAGATTTTGTCAAGATTTCAGCGACCAGCTCATCGGTGGAGATATACTATAGCTGCAACACTCAATCTTGCACCAACTTTCATATGTAGTGATACTTGTTATTTATGTGCTTTGTCTTTCCACGGAACACTGGGTCTTCAGACAACCTTATGTCGTTGGTGTTGTCATAATGTATTACCGTAGGGTCAATCGATCCTTCAAACAAGTCGGACAACAACTTCCTCAACTAGACAACTTCTCTGCTTACTTCACAGGTTGCAATGTATTTAGCCTCAACACTTCTCAAAGCAATTGATTCTTGCTTTCTACTCATCTAGGATATCATGGAGGATCCTAAACTAAAACATCCTCCAATAGTGCTTCTCCCATCCATCTGACTGCCTCCCCAATTAGAATCTGTATATCCAATCAAGTGGACATCATTCTTTCTATCATACTTTAGGTAGTAGTGGATTGTTCCTTGCAGATATCTCAATATATGCTTGGATGCTATCCAATGGTCATGCTTGGGCTATACTTGGAACTGACTGAGAATATTCACTGCAAAGCAAATGTTTGGTCGAGTATTCACCAAATACATCAGAGAGCCAACCAATTTTCTATACCTTGTCGGATCCACAGGGCTTGAATACAAACTTCTTAGCCTCTTCAAATTTGTGACGATAAGGGTTGTCATAGGTTTGCAATCCATCACGTCAAACCTTTTCAACATCTGAATCACATATTTATCGTGACCTAGATATATTTCATTGGGTCCTTGCCACACTTCTAACCCTAGATAATAGTGCATCAACCCTAGATCCTTCATATCAAATTCTGCCACCAGTTGGTTCTTGCACTCTTAAATACAACTTTCCACACTTGTCATGAGAAGATCATCGACATATAGAAGAATGATTACCGACTCATCCTTCACAACTTTAATGTAGAGATTCAGATCAACATAACTTTTCGAGAAGCCCAATCTTTGTAGATATGTGTCTATCCTTGCATATACCAAGCCCTTGGTGCTTGGTTAAGGCCATAAAGTGCTTTCTTTAGCCTGCAGACATGAGTCTCTCTATCATTCACTTCAAATCACAAGGGTTGTTCTATGTAGACTTCTTCATTGATAGTACCATTCAAGAATGTCGTTTTGATATCCATTTGATGGATCTTCTTGTGAAAATTTCTGAACACAAAAACCCTACTGCAGAATATTGATTTACTTTTCCTACTTGTTTTATTATTCACAAGTTATTTAACTGAAATATTCAGAAAAAAATCAAAGTAAACACAATCTGCAGCCTACACACATACAAATCATTTACTGAAACATAGCGCATATATGACAAAGAACACACATGATTTTTCGGACAAATGTCCCTGGGAAAACCCAATGCGGGAAAACCGATGCAATAGCTCTTTAGGGGTTTTATTATTAAGCATAATCTGAATACATCAAGGGCACTAGTAGTGGTTTGCCCGATGAAGAATTTCACGGCAGTGGTACCTTATCACTCGGAGACAGAAAATATGGCTGATTCAAACCCTCATGGGAATTACTGAATACAAGCCCTTTCTAGCATTCTGGAACCCCAATGATGTACCTCCAGCCTCTGCGTCAGCCTCTCCCGTCACCCTGAAGCCGCTGCGTCAGCCTGGATGGGCTGCATCCCTCTTGCTGGTCTCTCTGCTGCCTGCTACAGAACTGCCTCTCTGAAGTATGTATTCTCAGCCTCAGATTAGAACATCCCTTGCCGATCTGCCCCTCACCAACACTGCAAGCTCACTCGAAAATTCTCAACAAACCATGCCCCATAAGATCGACTTAGCTCAAGTGCTACTACAATGTGTATATCCTCCAACTGACCCCAAGCCTTCCTTTAATACTTTTCTCGTTGAGAAATCAACGATTGCGATCTAATCACTAATCAACGGCTAAGGTTAGAGAAAGCTTGATCCACATCACTTAGAACATTCTCACCACATGTGTAAATTAATCCACTTTAATTTTTCAATTTCCCCAAGTTAGACTTAGGGTCCCCATTAAAAAAAGTAATTATTTGAATAACTTTTACACTAGGTGGAATTTCTCCAAACGATTTCTGGGTCTTGGAGATCTCATGTGTTCTTGCCCCTCCACAAAGTTTCGGAGCTAGAGAACATCCAATGCTACCCAAAATCTTAACAGTTCCATCCCATCAATGTTGCCAAAGAGACCAACAATTGTATGGTTGTATACCTTGTTGTAGGTGCAAATGTCCCTTCATAATCGATGCCTTCTTGTTTGGAGAATCCCGAGCAACAAATCTTGCCTTATATTTATCAATACTTCCATCTGCTGCATGTTTAATCTTGTAGAGCTACTTGGAAGTTACCATAGATTTGTCTTCAGACCGAGGAATGATTTCCCAAACTCCATTTTATTTTATTGATTGATATTCTTCATTCATGGCATCTTTCCATTCTTGATGTTTGACAATCTCTTCAAAGGTGGGTGGTTCTACTTCAATTAACTTTGTCATATAGGCTGCATACCATGAATATCTCTTGGCCGCTCCATGTCCCTCTACATCTAGAAGAGTAGACTTTAACCAATTATGTCTCTTTATACTCTCAAGGATGATGACTTGTTGCATAGGTTTAGTCGGACCTACTTCTTCATGATTTGAATCTTCTTCCTCCCTAATTCGTTCTTCTTCAAATATTGGAGATTCTTCATCATCAAAGTCAATCGGGAGATCCTTTCTTGAATGCAATACTTCATCAAAGATCACATCTCGACTTAATTCTATTCAGTGTCCTTCCTTTATGTAGATCCTATACGCCTTTGAAGTGTTGCTATAGCCAACAAAAATTCCCTTGATGCTTGTTGGATCCAACTTCTTTCTCTCATCTTTCGGAATGTGAATATAGACAGGACAACCAAAGATTCAGAGATGGTCCACACTTGGTTTCTTTCCAATGAATGCTTTCTTAGTTGTCATGTTGTCTAGTGATCTGTAAGGACTTCGATTTTGAATATACACAACAATTTTTGTTGCTTCACCCCACGAAAATTTAGGCAAGTCTTGATCATGTAACATGGTTCTAACACTTTCTTCAATCAATTGATTTTTTTTGTTCAACAACTCCATTTTGCTTAGGATTATATGGGATTATCAACTCCTCCTTAATCCTAACGTCTTTATAGAAAGCTATGAGTTCCTTTGATGTGTATTCTCCTCCATTGTCAGATCTTAGTACCTTTATCCTCCTTTCTATAAGGTTCTCTACTTCAGCTTTGAATTCTTCAAATTCGTTGAATTCTTCATCATTGGACTTCAAAAAATATATCCAAGTTTTCCTTGAGTGGTCATCAATGAATGTTACATAATATAGATGACCTCCAAGAGACTTCGTAGAATAGGACCACAGACATCAGAGTGAATGAAATCCACAATTTCTTTTGACCTTGAAGCACTGCTTCCAAATTGTCTCTTAACATTTTTACCTAATGCACATCCCTTGCACACTCCTTCATGATCCTCCTTGAGTTCAGGAATGCCATTCACCATCGAATTTAGAGTTGGTAGGATTTTGTAGTGAAGGTGTCCAAAGCTTTGATGCCAAAGTTCACATGGACTTACGTCAATGTGAACCAATGCTTGAGAAAGAGGTGTCAGCAACTTGTAGAGCCTTCCTTTACAAAGACCAATGACTTTTGCATTGTTGATGCTAGAGTCTTTGCCCCATACTACAACCTTTCCATCTATGAAAGCAACTCCATCTCCCTTATCTTATAAACATGAAATAGAAAGTAGATTCTTTTGCAAACCTGGTACGAATAATATGTTGTTGAGATGAATATTTCCTCCATTCTCCAGCTCTAGTGAGGTTGATCCAATTCCTCTTACATGATATCTCTTTTTATCACCAAGTTCAATAGAGTGGGAAGACTTTCCTCTTGATAAGGTCTTTAGTTGCTTGTGCTCACCAGTGTTATCGGAACCAAACTGGTTCCGAAAAACCAGTCGGTCTGACCGGTTTGGAGGCAAAACCGGTCTGAACCAGCCCTCCGAACCAGAAATGACTGGTTCGGTACCAAACCGATCGGTTTCCACACCGAACTGACCGGTTCCGTACTGTCCGGTTCGGGGAACTGGCTGGTTCCGTACCGTTTGGTTCGGGGAACCGGCCGGTTCCGTACCGTCTGGTTCGGGGAACCGACAAGTTTAGACCGGTTCAAATTCCACCGATTCACAAGCCTGGGCATTAAAAAACTATTATTATTATTATTATTTTATTTTATTTTTCCCTAGTTACTAACGCCACCCTAGCCTCCCCCCACCCCCCCAAAGCTACTTAAACACCCCCACCCCTTCTATTTCACTCACACTATTCATTCGTGTCTCTTGCAATTCTTGAGCTGAGTTCGGTGAGGAGAATTCAGAGAGTTTTTTGTAGGGTTGTTTTAAGGGATATTTTTTGCAGTTTTGAAGAGCTTATTGGAATCTTGGAGAGTTGTTGGGTTGGTAGATTTTCAAGCTACTTCAAAGATTTTTTTTTTTCTCAAAGATATTTGGGTTTTCTTCAGTGTTTTTGCAACTAGTGGAAGATTTTTTTTATTATTTTGTTGGGGTTGCTACATAGTTGATTTAAAAGGATTTTGGAGCTGATTTTCTCCAAAATTTTAGAGGGTAAATCAAGGGCCATGGGAATCAAGCCATAATCCCATTGCAGACTTTGATGCTACTCACTCTTCAGATGAAAATAAGGAGGATGACTAGGATGATGATTTTGATGATGATTGATGGTTGATGATTTGATCATTGATTTGTTGTCGCTGTAGCTTGTAGTACTGTAGGTTGTAGTATAATACTATGATCTATGATGTTATTTTGGACTATAAAGGCCTTTTAGAGCCTGCTTCTTGATGTTTGTAACATTTTTGTTTCAATGATGTTTTGCACTAAGTGCTATTTTGGTTGTATGCACTATTACTTGCTATATAAATGAAAATTTTTGCATATTTGTGTATAAATGGTTTGAATTCATATGGATGCACATGAATATATCTGTTTTTTCTTTAAAATATGAATATTTTATGTGTTTTTGGTAAACTGGTTTTTTTCCGGTTCCGACCGGTTCCCGGTCCACAAGGTTTTTCGGTTCGATGACCGGTTCGGTTCCGATAACATTGGTGCTCACCTGTCATATGTTTGAATGCTCCACTATCAATTACCCATATGTTTTCATTTGCAAACATACCTGTAAGTGCTGAGAATAACCCTTCGTATTTTGTAGTGGAAGTCTTGGTCATATGATTCTTCATAGATAGTAGGAGATTCTAAAAGGTTTTGATGCCTTGCTTGAGGGGGCTTGCCATCATAGAGAACTACTTCAATGACTTCTTCAAGTATGTAGTGATATTCTTCATGCCCTTTGTCAACCTTAGCTTTGATACCATGTTGAGAAATCTATATGACAACAATTAGGATGATTTCTCTTAAACTTGATAACTGCTTGTGATGTCTCTTTACTTTTTCTTAGTTATTAGCTTCTTCTCTTCTTATTATGTTGTTCTTATCATAAAAAAACTACCAAAACAAGAAGATCAATAGTACATAAGAACACAGGATGTAGGCTGCAATCCAAGGCCAAAACCTCTCTTCTTGAGAGGAAAACCCACAAATCTCTTCTCTTCTTATAGATTCTTCAAATGGCGAATTCCAAGACCAAGTCTGACCTTCTGGATGATGTGCTTCCTCTGTCCAAGTCAAACCTAGTCAAATATCTTCTAGCTGAAAAACTTCGACCCCTAACTATATAATTTCGGCCTCCACTGTAGGTTTGAAATTTTCGGCCCCTGCAACAGGTACTGCTTCCACACGTGTGAGAAATTTCAGGGCTTCCAAGAATTCCTTGACCTTTGCTTGGGTTTCTCCTTCTTCTAAGGCTTGTAGGTGATCTAATAGACCTTCCTTTGACCTTCTTTCTACAATTTCCTCAACTTCAATATTGCAACATCAAAACCCTAGCATTCCTTCTTCGCACGTGTGAGAGAGAGAGAGAAATAACCCAAACCTTCATCCTTCGTGCTTCTTCCTTCTTCGCTAGCCCTCTTCTACTTTTCCTTCCCTTAGATGATGAGAAGATGAGTGAGTGTCCATAGGAGGTCGAGTTCCCTCCTATATATAGGCTTCCAAGGAGGACGACATGCCCTAATGAGGCCGACTTCTTAATTTCCAGGCCGACTTGGTCTTGGAGGGTATTTTGACACTTTTAAATCCAAAAATAATTATTTTTACATGTTATAATGTGCTCGATGGGGTCTTCTTCATATGACAATGACTCTTTTGACTTCCTAACCGTAGGACAAACCCTAGAAGCACTTAATGGGTGCTTGACCTCTAAATAAAAATACCTTGAGCTAGGAGGGGTCTTCCTTGATGAGGAAGATTGTCCAATGGAGGGAATTTGTCCCTGAGCTGCCAAATTAACACTCCCTCTCAGCTGGGGAGAAATTACCAACTGCCACATACGACCCATCACAAATATCTTGTTAAAAAATGTCGTCTTTTCTCATCTCTGCTTATCTATGCTCATGTGTTAAACACTCTCAAATCTAAAAGAAGAAGAATTTGACATCGGAGGGGAGCCCAAGCTACCACCCAAGAAACACATCATTGGGGAGTTCCAACTCAAACCACATCAATATAAGAGATACTAGCTCAATTTGGAACAACATCAGGGAGCCTTGCTCAATCTGGAACCACATCGGGGAGCCCAACTCAACCTAGAATCCACTAAAGGAAGGTCCTATGGGACACTCTCACCTCATCTCTATGACAGTGGGGAAGGTCCTATGGAACACTCTCACCTTAAGTCATCTCATGTAGGGGATCATCCGGCTACCACCCTATATCCAAAGACAATGGGCGAGATCAGACCTACCCAAATGCGTAGGGATCACACTCTTTTGCAGAGTCCTTGACCATAAGTGAGATCAACTTACCAGAGTTAAAGATCACACTCTACCCCATTGTCCCTGATATTCCCATCTTGACCTTTGAGAGTTAGATGGTAGAACACCTGCATCCACCAACTTGGGCGAGATCCACCTACTGCAATGGGTAGGGATCACACTCTATCCCAAGTTCCTCATCCCATTGGCCAAATGGGGAGGTTATTGTTGACTTTTGTAGCTTGGGAGGTACTCCAAGTCTTGAGGATCGAGGGTTTGGAGGAAGGAGCTCCACAAGTGGCCTTGTGGGCTTGAAACCCAAGCTTGGGGTTTTGCACCCAAAGTTGTTGGGCCAAAATTGTGATGAGAATTTGACATGTGATGGACGGAGATGATAGAGGATGTCGAGACGAATCCAATGCATCGAGAATCATCGAATTTTGAGTTGTCAAAGTAGAGTTATGAGTTTTTGAAATTTACATGTGGGTTTGTACACCATAATACAAGTCAACCTTGTTGTTGGAGAGCCCAAGAGTGGGCTAGACGCTACACATGAGACATGTATAAATAAGAGTCGTTGGGAGGTCATTTAGACATATCCAAGGAGCAATCAAATGTTAGAATACCTCTGCGATTAGACAACAAGTCTAAGGGAGGATGAAAGTAGGCATGGAGCATTGTTTTGGGTCTGCATAGCGTGCGAGTTCCCTGAGCTGCAGGGTCGCAGGTAAGGAGCATCCAACAAAGTCTTTTGGACGTGTTTTTGACTAGTATTGGAGCAGACCAAAGGTTCAAGTCCTAGTCGCAGTCCAAAGGTAAGTTTCAAGGTGATTTTTGTGTATATTTGTGTATGGGATATCTCCTACAAGTGGGTGGCAGACTGTTGTAGCAAACAACAGGTGATTGGTAGAGAGTTGAGGGTCGTGAGGTCTTGTGGAGAAGGTTATCTCTAGGCCACAACCTTTAGAGGAAAAATGCAGCGTGTACAGGTGTTAAGGAGGATTCAAACTTGATTTTCCTTATGCCTAGAAGAAAGCCTAGTTTGTTGTAGCACTCTGAGATAATTCAAAGCCTTGTGGAGGTGCCCAAGGTGTGTTTAAGATCATGGAAGGGACAAAAAATTAGGTGGAAGTTTGGACAAGGGAAGAGCAATTTTGGAGTAGTGGTTTAGGGCTGTTGTGTGCCCTAACCAGTCTTGTGAATGCACATAAATCAAGGGAAAAGAGGCAAAAACAATTTGTTGTATATGACTCCTTGGTGATGGTTTATTGCTAGTGGATGAGGTATGGACATCCTAAGGAGAAAATTGTATCAGTAGTTGTTTGGGTGTCACGTCAAGAGGAGCAGCAGAAGGTTGCATGTATGTATGTCCTCTCGAGTTGATATAATTTGTAGGTGGATGGTTTTCCTAGAAGAGGACTATTGGTGAAGTCTGTTGGTAGCCAAGAAGAAGGGCTTCATAGGTGATGGATGCCCTAACCATTGTGCAGATGCTACAACAAGGATTGGTCAGTCGTGGTTTTTTGGAGGGCAATGTGAGAGTGGACCAAGTATGGACATTGGATTGGGCATTTATGGTCTGTTGGAGGACAACGTGATAATGCCCAAGTTGGAGCTTGATGTGCACCATATTCATGGACTTAGGTTGTTGCTAGAATGATCCAAGTGGATATTGGTGGCCACCCACCTATTCCACCTAGACCTCCAGTCAATTTCATCAATTTCCTTGTTTATAGCAGCATTTACTATTTTAGCAGTTTTTCTGGTCCTGAACTTTCGACGCAGTTTTGACCACCTAAACGACGTTTTTTTTAGGTCCACAGCAGACCCGTAGCTATAGGCAGTGGTTTGCGGCAAATCCTGTAGTACTCAGAGAAATCTTTCCAACGAGATATAGTACACGCCAAATGAAGATAATATGACCAAGTTACCACCCCGGGAAGTTGGCTGCCCAACTAACCCCAACGAGGCCCACAAACTCTTGGTTTTCCATCTCTTTGGGTTAAGGTTTTTCCCTTGTTGTTTAATCATAAAAAGGCCCTTGAGCTTCATTGTAACACAATTTAGAGGCATGTAGCCACCACATCTCTTTTCAGAGATAAACTACCATCGCCCGAGCTAGTTTATTTCCATTCTGTATGTAAGGATATTTCAGTTCTTTGATATTAATGAAATGAAGTTTTATTTTTGCTTCATATCTGTGTTTATGTTTATATTTGTATTCTATTGCGTTCCTGCATAATTTTGGATCAGTGGTATCAAAACAGTTTTCTCTTTCTCTATTTTTTTTTGCATGTCCCCAACGAGATCACGATATAAAGAGTTAGGGCTTGATCTGGTAATATTGCTCGAGGAGGCCCTCGAAAAACAAAAGAATGCAATTATGGATAACTTTTCCTAGATCCTTTGATGGCTACCCATCGGCGATGCATCTGCATCCAACGACCACCTCTGGAGGCGCCACTCCTTTTAAGGTACAAGTTAATTTTGACATTCCCATATTTGAAGGCTAGATAGATGTAGATGTCGTAGATAGATATTTAAATCTGTTGTAAGGATAATTTTCGGTTCATGACTTTTCCAATCAGAAAAAAGATTACTTTTGCACTCCTCAAAGCTGCCCCCCATGTCAAGGACTGGTGGGAAACCTATTGTGAGCAAAAGGACGACATGGAATCCTCATTGTTTTCAGTCTTACCCACTTGGAATTCTTTCCAAGACGCCATCAAGGAACAATATTACGCTATCGGGAGCTATGAAGATAAATACATAAAGTGGACCACACTGCGGCAAGGAAGGGACCAAGATGTGTTGGAGTTCACAGATGGTTTTCATGCCCCTCGCACGAAGCTGGGTATCAAGGATTATGAGCGGCATTTGGTACTCAAGTACCGCGAATGTTTACATAAGTACATCCAGGACGAAATGGAGTTCCTGGACATCTCGCTCAGTGTTGCCTATCGATACGCTGTCAAGATGGAGCATAAGTTTAAACAGAAGAAGTGAGACTTTGGATCTGCGAATTTGAAGCAAGGGAAAGGCGCCCCAAAACTGCAAAACAAAGAAAAAAGCCAAGGTGGGGTGACCCAAGAGAACCCGACGAAGCCGCAAGCAAAGAACAACACCATGAAGGCAAAGAAGGACACAGGAAAGTGGTGTGAGTTCCATAAGAGCTCCACTCACAACATGGGTGAATGTCGAGCCAAGTAGTCACTCGTGGCCGAGCTAAAGGCTTCCGAATCAGATGCATGTTTCGACTCTGAGTCAGAACCCGACAAGGGGAATGATATAGGGAAGCAAATTATTGATGCAAAGCCCAGTGCCATTGTTTCCACCACCAAGATCTAGAAGGACGAGCCCGAAGATCCAGAGGACGGGGAGCGCCTTTTCCACTCACAGATGTGAGTGAAGGGTTCTGCACTGCAATTCATTGTCGACAACGGGAGCCAAAAGAACTTCATCAGAGGTCATGAAGCGGTTGGGCCTACCGACCACAACACACCCGCAACCATACACCATCAGGTGGCTTCACCAAGGACGAGATCTCCACATCAACGAGCAGTGCTGCCTCCCCTACAACATCAAGTCCTTCAAAGATGAGGTACTGTGTGATGTTTCTCCTCTTGAAGTTTGCGATGTATTATTAGGCCAACCATATTTGTGGAAGCGACTTGCTGTTTATGAATCTAGGCCTCACACTGTTATTATTAATTTTGGCAATAAGTTGTACAGGATATTGGAGGTAGCACTGCCTACCACGATCTCTTTGATCACTGCGAAGCAATGTAGTAAGATCATTTCTCAGACCAGGAAATTTGTTTTCCTTATGATTCGCCTTCAAGGAAAGAAGAATATTGTGGCCACGACTTCCAAACAGAGCTCCTCTGCATGGCATCAGCAGATGGACAAGGTCGTGGAAGAGTACAGGGACATCTTCACCTCACTCGCAGGGGTACCTCTACACTGTCAGGTCAAACACTCCATCGACCTGACCTCGGGCACGCCGTTACCCAATGGGCCTATCTATCGATGCTCTGTTATGGAGAACGATGAAATCAAGAGGCAAATTCAGGATCTGTTGCAGAAAGGGCACGTCAGGCCAAGTTCATCATCACCCTGTGGGAGCCCAATCATGTTGGTGCAAAAGGACGGGACCTGGAGACTCTCTATTGACTATCGGGCACTGAACAAGATCACTATCCATAATAGGTGTCCGATTACACAAATTGATGACCTTCTGGAGCAACTCAAGGGGGCCAAATATTTCAACAAGATTGACTTAAGTCCGACTATCACCAGGTACCAATCGAACCCTTCGATGTGTGGAAGACTGCCTTAGAATCCAAGGAGGGACTTTTCGAATGGCTGGTCATGCCTTTCGGGTTGACGAATGCCCCGACAACCTTCATGAAGCTGATGGATGACATCTTGCGACCCGTCACAAACTTATTCGTGGCGGTGTATTTGGATGATGTCCTGATCTTCAGCCAGAGTTGGGAAGAGCAACCTCCACCACATTCGACAGATCCTCCAAACATTGCAGCAACACAAGTCTTGTGCCAATTTGGAGAAATGCACTTTTGGCATGACCCAATTTCAATATCTGGGGTAAATCATTGATGACCAGGGTGTGAATGTGGACCCAAAAAAGATATAGGTCATTTGGGATTGGCCATCCCCAACCACTCGAACAAAGCTCCACAACTTTCTAGGTCTTGCCAACTTCTACCGCAGGCTCGTGTTTGGGTTCTCTCATATCACTTGGCCTTTGAGTCAAGTCACCAAGGGAGGAGCGAAATAAAATTTCTTTTGGTCTGAATCCTAATAGAAGGCATTTTCCGAGTTGAAGCACCACCTCTACTCCGCACCAGTGCTCACATTCCCAGACCTGCAACAACCATTTGAGATTGAGACAAATGCCTCCTAGTATGCTATTGGTGCAGTTCTTACTCAGTAGGGGCATCTAGTGGCATATCAGAGTGAGACACTTTCGAAAGTATCCCACTTATGACAAAGAGACGTATTCCATTGTGCAGGATTGCCGACATTGAAAGCACTACATCCTGGGGAAGGAAAAAATCATCCACACAGACCACCGACCCCTGCAGTTCATACAAACACAAGGGAAGTTGCTGAACGATCGTCATTAGAAATGGTCCACATACCTGCAACAATTCCATTTTAACATTGAGTATAAGAAGGCCAACACCAAAATGTTGCAAACTGCTTCAGCTGATCGCTGATCGTGGCACTGACCATTGTTATCAACTCTTGTGGGCACGAGACTTTGGGGTGGCCGCATCTTTACAAAGGCAATCCAGAATTCGACAATACATACCATACACTCCGGGAAGGAAAACAAGTTCCAAATTTTCACCTCCAGGATGCATTGTTATGCCACCTGGGACACCTCTGTGTTCCTTCAAGCGAGCGTGGCAAGATGATTTGGGAAGCACACTATAGTCAGGTTGTTGGACATTTCGGGGTAGAGAAAACAATGGCAGTGCTGCAAAAATATTTCTATTGGGCGAACCTTCGACAAGATGTTGGGAAATACATTAGATCTTGCACTACATGGGCCATTTCCAAACTGACCATTAAGAAACAAGGCCTATATACTCCATTGCCTACTCCTAGTCGACCTTGAGAATCCATCTCCATGGATTACATGTCGGGCCTTCCTTCTACCAAGCATGTCAACGACTGTGTTTTTGTGGTCGTCGACAAATTCTCTAAGATGGCCATTCTGGCGGCTGGCAAGAAGAGTATCACAACAGATGCCACTACTAAGCTATTCATTGAATGAGTGTGGGTACGCTTTGGGATTCCACAATCCATTATCTCAGATCGAGACAACAAGTTCCTAAGTACATTTTGGTCAAGTCTCCGGTCGATGTTAGATACCAAGCTCACTAAGTCCACGACTTTCCACCGCTGATGGCCAAACAAAGGTCGTCAACAAGATGATTGTACACATTTTGCGCATTTACAACTCGAAGCATCCACACACATGGGATGAAAGCCTCCCCGATGTCCAACACATCTACAACCGAGTTCTCCATAGCTCCACTGGCCACAACCCCTTTCAGGTGGGGTTGGGATTCTAGCCATTATGTCCCATTGATGTGGCCATACCATTTGCAAATGCTCAGGCAGATACAGATGATGTTCAGTCCAAAGTTGACAGGGTGAACAACTTCATTGAGCGCATTCATCATTTCTGCCGGCAGGTCCATGACATATTGGATAGAGCCAATGCTAAGTACAAGCAATGACATGATCAACTTCGGGTGCCACACAAGTTCCAGGTAGGCAACAAAGTTTGGCTACATTTGCAGAAGGAGCGCCTCATGAGGACCCATCGCAAGATTCACTTGCTTCGATATGGGTGGTACACCATTACCAAGGCTGTAGGGAAAAATGTCTTCGAACTCAACATTCCACCATTCCTTGGTCTGCACCCAGTGTTCAATGTTGACCATACTTTCCACCATTAGTGGACATATCCAACATTGCAAAACAACTCACACCAATGGAGTTAAACCAAGATTGCATGGAACAGGTCACAGCTGATCAGATCATGGACACATAGATCAAGAACACCCGCCAACATAGGATGTAGCTATATAGAGTTCTCAAAGTAGACCAACTCCTTCAACAGGGCAAATGGTTCACCAGGGACCAAGTTCAACAAAAAATTCCTCACCTCATGGAGGATCTACACATAATGGGGACCATTTCTTTTTAAGGAGGAAGGATTAATCCAGGTGGATATTGGTGGCCACCCGCCTATTCCACCTATTCCTCCAGTCGGTTTCATCAGTTTCCTTGTTTATAGCAACATTTACTATTTTTAGCAGTTTTTCAGGACCTGAACTTCCATAGCAGTGTTGACCCCCTAAACGACCTTTTTTTGAGGTTCACAGCAAGCGAATAACTTACGACTATGTAGGGGCCTATGAAAAATCCTGTAGTACTCAGAGAGATATTTCCAATGAGGTATGGTATCCTCCGAACAAAGATAATATGACCAAGTTATGACCTTGAGAAGTTGGCTGCCCAACTAACTCCAACGAGGCCCACAAACGCATGGTGTTCCATCTCCTTGGGTTAGGGCTTTGGTTGTTTATGGTTTTTCGTTGTTGTTCAATAATAAAAGGCCCTTGAGCCTCATTTTAACACAGTTCAGAGACATGTAGCCGCCACATCTCTTCTCAGAGATAAGCTACCATCACCCGAGCTAGTTTATTTCCATTATGTATGTAAGCACACTTCAGTGCTTTGATATTAATGAAATGAAGTTTTATTTCTGTTGCATATTTGTGTTTATGTTCATATCTATATTCTATTGTGTTCCTACGTAAGTCCGGGTCATAGCGTGGCAGTTGTTGAGCTCAAGGGTCTGATCAACTAGGAGTAGTTGGAGAAGCCCTAGACTTGTGTGTGGAGAAGGACATCTACAGCAAATGATGGGCAATCCTCCTAGCGCGTGTTTATTGTGGGAGATGGACATCTTGTAGTGATAAGTGGCAACCCTTCGTGCCCTATGTTACTCTTCATTGGAGCAACACAGGAAGACTATAGTGCGTTCAAGTCCCTAAGTCGCTGAGGAGCAGTAGTGGGGAATTGGGAGTTGTTCAAAAATGGAGTTGTGAACAACTCGACAGGAGTCTCAATGAGTTGTCCTTGATGGACTAAGGCACAACTAGAGAGTATATTGAAAACCGAGGTTCAATGGCTAGATGGACTTGGAGCATTGATTCAGGTAGGTGCTGTAGATCGCGAGCCGAAGGACCATGTAGGTATAGGGTACAACCGAGAGGAGCTGAGAGAACGCGCTATAGCCAGATTGTCAAAGTATCTTATTGAGGGTAGATTGGTGGTCGATGGAATGGCACTAAGCCCTAGTTTTGTATATCTTATATCAGTGTATGTATGAGGGCCATTATCCTTGGTACGGGTGCCTTAGATTGTTGTATTATTCGGGTTGATTAATATAATTAAGTTGGGTTATTGTATAAAAGTTGTGTATATTTTTTGCACTAGTAGATTTACTGTTGTTTATATTCCGATGTGAAAAGTAGCTTTGTTGTGATTCATGGTTTGGTAGCGTCAATGATTTAAGATTCTATCCTAGACACCGGGATCGTGGAAAAACATGGTATTAGAGTGTGTTTGAGCTACTCTGAGGGACAATGAATCATAATATGCACAAGGAAGCAACTGAAAGGGAGTTGTGGGTGTCTAGATCATGGAGTAGAGGTATCTGCTGAAGACATGGAGATGTGGTCTTGATTGACTTGACAACGAGATTGGCTGGGAGTTCTGGTGGATTGGTGGAGAGCCTGGAGAACAACAGTTTGTTGTAGGGAAGATTGTCGATCATGGACTTCCTTTGACTTGCCATGGATCATTGGGACAACTTGAGGATTGCTTTGGCATGGATGAGATTGGTTTGATTGAGATTTCTTCATGTAATGGACCAGATATTTGCAGGCTAGAGTCTTCAACGGGTCGTGATGTTGCATATCCGAGATTGGAGGTATTTTCACGTGTGATTTTTGATCTAGGAGGATGAGTGCTTGCAGGACTGAGCTGATGAAGATCGTGTAGGCTCAGAGGGAGTATCGCCTCAGAGGAAGCGGCCTAATGGAGGTTTGGGATATTTAGGTTCATATATGATGAGGCAGAGGCACCTATTGAGATTGCCGGGTTCATTCTACAGAGTGTGAAAACTTCAATCCCGAAGTACTACTAGGCTCAGAGGGAGTATCGCCTCAGAGGAAGCGGCTTAATGGAGGTTTGGGATATTTAGGTTCATATATGATGAGGCAGAGGCACCTATTGAGATTGCCGGGTTCATTCTACAGAGTGTGAAAATTTCAATCCTGAAGTACTACTACAGTGATAGATTTATTTCTCCTACTTATTCCTCCAATAAGTTATTTGCATAATTCTTCCAATAAATTTTGAAATAAAAACTACTGCAATAATCACTCAAGTATATGCAGAGAATAGAAAAGTAAAAAAATACAAGTATAAGAATCAATCACATAGACACAATAATTTTTAGACAATTATCCCTGAAAAAACCCAATGTGGGAAAACCAATGCAGCAGATGAGGGTTTATATATTAATTTTCAGCAGTGAAATCTTTACAAGGAAATTCTGGCAGAAATGACTAAGAAATTTTCTCGAGATACACCTGAGATAATTCTTCTTTAGTCCTCCGAATAATTTCTGACACCTGGCCCTCCCTGCATCACTTTGAGTGCCTTCGGCATACCTATTTGTATAGAGCCAACATAAGCTTGCGTCACTACTGCATGAGGCATCTACACTGCTCTGGAGTGCTACCTTTTTGCTTCTCTGCTTCCTCATTTCCTCGTGCCCTGACACTGCTGATGCCCTCTACTTCTTCTATCCTTGAAAATCTCCCTCTGAAATCGAATTATATTCCTTCATAATCGACTTCCCTCAGGTTACTGAACGCTTGCCCAACTTGCTTTCCAAATGACCCTCCAACCTTCTTTTATAATCTTCTCATTGAAGAATCAACGACTTAAATTATAAGTTTAGTCAATGGCTAAGATTAAAACTTGACTTGATCTTCATTCTCTGGAAGATTCACACTGTTTTATTAATACCTGTTAATTATCTAATTTCTCTAAGTTTAGACTTGTGGTCTCCATTAAAATAATTAATTATTTTAATAAAACATGAATCGAGAGAATTTTCCACAAACAGTTTCTCGGGTCTTTGGAATACTAGTGTCTAAGCCTCATCACCAAATTTGAGATTTAGATCACTTTCTGATGCTTCAAAAATCAGCACTCCCTCTTAGCAAGGAAAGTGTTCTAGCAATTTTCCTGCGGCATACTGCTCTGACCTTGAAGCATCCACTGCGTTGCTGATGCTTGGCTGTTGCTGCCCCTCATCTGCTGCGCTGCTGCCTTCTGTACTGCTGCCCATGACACCGCCACTGTCACTGCCTCATCTGTACTGTAGCTCCCTCTCAATTATGCATCATTCCATTTCTGCTATTGAAATGGATCCTTGATCATCCCTATCTTCTCTTTGAAGTAGACAAACTTGGTCTTTCCCAGAGCCTTAGTGAGGATGTTTGCCACCTGTTCTCCTATTGGACTGTATTGCAATTGTATAGCTCCTCGCTGGACAGTATCTGATGAAATGACACCTTACGTCAATGTGCTTCGACTGATCATGAAACACAGGATTTTCAGAGAGCTTGATGCAACTCTGATTATCACATAAAATGCTAGTCGCTTCCATATTTTCCTTGAGTAGATTCACAAGCAACTTCTTAATCCATATGGCCTCGCACGAAGCAATGCTTGCAGCCATATATTCTGCTTGAGCTAAGCTCAGAGTCACAGACTTGTGTTTGCTGCTGCACCAGGAATTCATTCCTAATCCAACATTGAAACAATACCAATTGGTAATTTTACGATCCACTGGACTCCCTGCCCAATCTACGTCAGTGAACCCACCCAATCTGATGTCATTGCCTCAGGTGTATCTCAATCCAAGCTCGATTGTTCCCTGCAAATATCTGAGAACATGCTTGGATGTTGCCCAATGTGTCATCCTTGGTTCCACCATGTATTGTTTGAGGGTGTTGACAGCATAACATATGTTTGGCCTAGTGTTGACCAGATACATCAGGGATCCTATGAGCTGCCTAAACAAGGTAGGATCAGCCTCATCATCTTTAGAAGTATCAATCTTATTCCAATTGGTGATCATTGGTGTAGCCATGGGTATACAATCCTCCATCTTGAAACTCTTCAAGAATTCTGTAGCATATCTCCCTTGACCAAGGAATATCTCACCCTTCTCCTGCCAAACTTCCAACCCCAGAAAATAATGCATCAACCCGAGATCCTTCATGTCTAATTCTGCGGCTAAATTCTCCTTGATGAGCCTAGATGATCTTGTTAGGAATAGATCATCTACGTACAACACCAATATCAAAGGCTCATCCCCTACTCTCAGATAATAGAGATAGGGATCTGTGTCACTCTTGAAAAATGCCATCTTTTGCAAGTAGCTATCAATTCGACCATACCAAGCTCTTGGGGCTTGCTTAAGTCCATACAAGGCTTTCTTAAGCCTACACACATGAGT
This sequence comes from Pinus albicaulis, assembly GCA_034641835.2. Lineage (NCBI taxonomy): Eukaryota > Viridiplantae > Streptophyta > Pinopsida > Pinales > Pinaceae > Pinus > Pinus albicaulis. The sequence goes on along the minus strand of CM076578.1, from coordinate 1,774,295,704 downwards.
ATTCTGCTCATGCGTCTCAAATCCATCTGGTTGTTCGATATATACTTCATCTTCTATCACCCCATTCAAGAATGCAGTCTTGACGTCCATCTGGTGAATCTCCCATCCCATTTTCGCAATAGGGGATATCATGGATCTAATAGAAGTATATTTGGCAATTGGGGCGAAGAACAATGTTACCGATGAAATAGGTAACCTGACCTCAAAACGAGAACTCTAGCCCAAAAAGACTCAAAAAACATGAAAAAACACCCCAAAAACAAAAAACAAAAGTGTATACCAGAACGCACTTGGTTTTTTTTTAATGTCAAATTTCAACATTTTATAAAATTGTGCTAAAAACAAAATTGTTTCTTGAAAAAAAGATTGAAAAAACACCCTCAAAACAAAACTAGTTGATGCTGGAATAACAAAAAAAAAAATTGTGTCATATTTTTGATATTTAAAAAAATAGAAATAACATTTTTTAATTTTTAAAATTCAAACATTAAAAAAAACCTAAAATTTAAGAAAAAATAAATTTAAAAAATAAAAACATTTTAAAGCTTAAAATTTAAAAATATATAAGAATAAAAAAATAAAAATAAAAATAAAAACAAAATAAAAATTTTAATTCAAACATTAAAAAAAACCTAAAATTTAAGAAAAATAAAAAAAAATAAAGATTAAAATTTCAAAATATATAGAAATAAAAAAATAAAAATATTAAATTAAAAGAAGAAGAAGAAGGAGTAGTTAAAAAAAAGAAAGAAATATAAAAAATAAAATATAGAAATTAAATGTAAAAAAGAAAAAGACAATGTTTATTAAATTAAAAAAAAAAATTAAATTTAAAAAAATATATTAAATTTTAATAAATTTAAAACTTTAAAATAATTTTTTTTTTTTTTTTTAAAAGCAAAAAAATGAAAAATGAATAAAAAATAAAAAATGAGAAATAAAATACAATAAAAATATCAAATTAAAAAAATAATTTTAAATTTAAATTATAAAAAATAATATATATATATATATATATATATGAACTTAAATTGAAAATATATATATTAGATTTTATTAAATTTAAAAAAAATGTTAATATTAAAATAACAAATTAAATTTAAAAAAGAAAAATATTAAATTTTAATAAATAAATGAATAAACAAATAAATTTTGAAATAAAAAATAAATTTTAAATATAAAGAAAAAAAATATTGTTAAAATAAAAAGTTAAAAAACTTTAAAAATCAATTAAAAATGAAAAATTGAAAAAAAAAAAATAAAAAAATATATTTAAAAAAAAAATTAATAATAATAATAATAATTAATTTGAAAATATTAAGTTTAATTAAAAAAAAAACTAATTTTAAATACACAATTTTAATTGAAATAAAAAAATATAATAATTTTATGTATTTAGAAAATAAATAATAAAAAATTAAAAATTAAAAAAAAAAATATTAAATTCAAATAAATTAAAGAAAAAAAACAAAATTTATTAAATTTTAAAAAATTAAATGAAAAACTAAACATAAAATTTAATAATAAAAAAGAATATGAAAAAAAAATCAATTAAAAAAAAAAAAAAAATTTCAAATATAAAAATTAAATTAAAAAAAAATAATCTTAAATTTTTTGAATTTTAAAAAAATCAAATTAAAAAAAAAAATATTAAAAATTAAAAAAAATTAAAACAAAAAATAAGAATTTTTTGATCGTTGTGGTACTGCCAATCGGCCTCCCGCCCAGGTGGCAGCGGAGGCTGCATGAGTCCCCTGCCCGCCAAGCGGCCGGCCTCCGCCACCACCTAGGCAGGAGGGCGATTCCGGGAATTGCATTCCCGCGGCGGGAGGGCGATTCCGGGAATTGGCCTCGCGCCGCGGGAGGGTGATTCTCGGAATCGGCCTCGCGCCGCGGGAGGGCAATTCCCGGAATCGGCCTCCCGCCCAGGTGGCGGCGGCGGCGGCGATTCCGGAATCGGCCTCATGCCACGGGAGGGCGATTCCCAGAATTGGCCTTGCGCCGCAGGAGGGCGCTTCTGGTAATCAGACTTGTGCCGCGAGAGGGTGATTCCCAGAATCGCCCTCGCGCCGCGGGAGGGCGATTCCCGGAATCGGCCTCGCACCGCGGGAAGGCGATTCCCAAAATCGGCCTCCCCCCCAGGTGGCGGTGGAGGCCGGCTGCTGGGCGGGCGGGGGGTTGCATGCAGCCTCCCCGCCCGCCAAGCGACCGTCCTCTGCCGCCATCTGGGCGAGACGCTGATTGGCAGCGCCACCACAATCTTCTTCTTTTTTTTTTTTTTTTTTTTTTTACCAAAAATATAATTTTTTTTTTCAAATTTTTTATTTTAAATTTATTTATTTATTTTTTTTAATTTAATTTTAATATTTTAGATTAATTATTTTTTAAAATTTAAATTTTATTTATTAAATTTTGATTTAATTTAATTTTTTTTAAAATTTTTTTAGTTCATTTAGTTTTTCATTTTTAAATTTTATAAATTGTTTCATTAAAAAAAGAGAGAGTAAATTTATGGATATTTGTTTTTAAATTATTTGAATGTGGTTTTTTTTTTTTCATTTTTTTTTGTTTTTTTAATAATTGTTTTGTTTTATTATTATTATTATTATTATTTTTTTTTTTAATTTAAAATTTAAAATTTAAAATTTAATTTTTTCTTTTTTAATCTAAATTTTAATTGTGTAATTTAAATTATTTTTAAATTTTTTATTTTAATTATTTTTTTTTATTTTAATTATATGTTTTTTTTTAATAACTTAGAAAAAAATGTTTCTGATGTTTTTTTATTTTTTTGGGTTAATTTTTGTTTTTTTTCTTTAAATTATGTGTGGTTTTGTTTTGTTTTTTTTTAAATTAAATTTCAAATTTTGTCATTTATTTTGATATAATTTTCGAATTTTTTTGTTTTGTTTTGTTTTGTTTTTTACATTTTTATTGTTTTTATATATATATATTTTATCTAAGTTTTGTGTTTTATTACCAACATGAAAATCACCACTCTAAAAAAAAAAGGTTGATGCTTCATCAATACGTTTCAAAATTAGAATGAAAATCACCACTTTAAAAAAAAAAAGTTGATGCTGCATCAATACGTTTCAAAATTAGCATGAAAATCACTGACATTTTAAAACAAATATTCATACTTCATAAATAAAAATATTAGAGTGTCAAGAATGTGCAAAAAAAGAGGGGTGATTCTGCATCACCACTTTTCAAAATCGGGTGCTTTTTATGCTACCAAAAAAAAGTAGGTAACAATGCGGTTACCTATTTCATCGGTAACAGTGTTGAAAGTCTTTTCATAGTCTATCCCTTCCTTCTGAGCATACCCCTTTGCCACAAACTTGGCTTTGAATTTTTTTATGCTGCCATTTGCAACATATTTGATCTTGTAGATCCATCTCAAACAGAAAACTGATCTGTTTTGACGCCTAGGAACCACCTCCCAGACATCATTTGTCATGATGGAACCGTACTCTTCCACCATTACGTCGACTCATACCTGATGCTGAGCTGCCTCCTGAAAAATAGAGGGTTCCCCAACCTGGGCTACCAAGGCTTGGTACTTGTTCGGTTGCTTATGGTGCCTCTTCTCATTTCTGGGGGCCTCGACAAACTCCTCTGCATCCTTTAGAATTTGTCATAATTCCCTGCTCGTCCTACCACTGGTAGTGGGTGGCTCTACCTGCTACCCCTCCTGCAAATCTTTTGGAGATGAATCCCTTGGATATTTCTGTTGAGATTTTGTGTATTTTGGGTAGCATCAGTTATGCTCTAGGTCCGAAATTTTGAAGAAGGACTAGAGTTCACCTGATCTACAAGACTCAGAAATGGATTTGAGAAATTTCATCTGGTTTAGGAGATATTAAATTAATTAATCATTGTAATGTATTTCCTAAGTTAAAACTTAGGAAAATAAAATAATTAAAGTGAATTTAATTAAACATGTGATGAAATTGTTTTAAGTCACACGGATCAAGCTTGCTTTTAATCTTAGCCATTGATTCAAGATTTAATCTTGGCCGTTGATTTGTTAATGAGAAAAGTATAAAGGAAAGGCTTGGGGTCATTTGTAAGACACACAGAGGCAGAGCACTAAAGCTAAGCTGAGATTCTAGGGTGGGATTGCTAAGAATTCTCAAGTGTTTCAGTTGCAGAGAGGAGAATTTAGACCAAGGGGATGATCTGATCTTGGGGTCTAGAATACACAAGAAGCAGAGAAGAGATCAAGAAAGATAATGCAGAGGAAGGCAGCTGCAGATAGCAGTAGCAACAAGGATAGTGTGATTTTCAGGAAACTCTTCAGGGTTTACACATAGAGCCTTAGGGGCAGCGTAGTGACTGCGTCACCCAGTCTGGGGTAACGCAGTCCCTTCCAATGACAATGATGAGCATTTGCAGGCCTTCAAAGGCTGACGCAGTGCCTTTCAGGGGCAGATCTGGCGTTTCTAGGCCTAGATCTGGCTAAGCTCTGTAAATCCCATTTGAGGGTGTGGATCAATCAGTATTGTTAGTATTAGATTAGCCAGGTGTTGCAGATCTAGAGTTTTATCTGTAGGGTTTTCTAGATCTGGAACCCAGAGTTGTGTATTCATAAATATTCTTAATAATAGAGCCCTCCAGCAGCCAGAGACTAGTTTTCCCACATTGGGTTTTTCCGAGGACAGTTTGTCCAGAAATAACTGTCACTTTGTCTATGTGTGCATGTGCTTATTCTAGATTTGAATTGGTAGAGATCTGTTATGTGTTTTGCTTTGGTGTTAACTTGAATTTATTCAGTTGATAACTTGTATAAGTAGGAGAAGCTTAATTGGATTAACAGAAATAATTTCTGCATAAGAATTAATATTCAGAAATTTCTACATGGTATCAGAGGAATTGTAGATTTAGAAGGGTCACCAGCTGAAGAATCTGAAGGATCTAGTTGCAGAAAGTAGCTGGAAAGGTAGCAGAAAAGTAGATTTGAAGGGACAACACAATTTTCAGGAGCAGAATCACGTAGAGGGAAGGGTGACGCTGTTCAGCACTGTGTCTTAGCAAGCCCACGCAATTACTGCACAAAGGAAGCTCAAAAACAATGCTGGTTGGGTCTGAAGCCAGCTAGTGTGATTCAGATCTGAATTTGTCAGATCCAGAAAAATCTGTAGAAAAGTTGCAGAAATTCAGAAGAGTTGGTGGGGTTAAACTTTTGAAGTTTTCAGATTTTTAGCCTTAGCACAAGTGACAAAGTTTGGGAAGAGATTACATTCTTAGAGAGTTTCTTGCCAAAGGAAACTTGCAGTTTGGTCAAAGGATCAAAGAAGAAGCTGAATCATAGTTGATTTAGTAGATTTCCAAGGAGGGAAATCAAGTGTCAAAGGGAGCAGAGGGTTCCCATTTCGAAAAGGACCCTAGATCCAAGATATTTAGCCTAGAGAAGAGGAGCTCCGACACATTCTGAGCAGATGGCTTCTCATGGACTGCGTGATCAGGATAGGCTAGAAGGCCTCTCAAACTTTTCGGTATGGAAAGATAGGATCCTTATTGTCCTAGAGGCATATGGTCTAAGAGATCATGCAGAGCAGACCCTGGCCACACCGATAGATGTGGATCTCATAAGGAAGCATAGAGAAGTAGCTGAGCATGCCAAGCGGCTGATAATGGACAGTATCACGGATCATATTGTGCCACACATAGTTGAGAAGAGGACAACTAATGAGATGTAGAAGGCCTTGACTTCCCTATATGAGGGAAAATCAGTCCAAAGAAAGATGCTGTTGGAGGCCCAAATGAGGTCATTCATGATGACCAAGGGAGAAGACATCAAGCATTTCCTCTTCAGATTGCAGTCAATCAAGGATCAGCTGACTGCAACTAGTGCAACCATAGATGATGTAGTGATAGTCAGGACTGGCCTCAATGCAGTCACGGATGAGTGGGAAACCTTTGTCCAAAGTATCTTGGGCAGAGCGGACCTCCCAGATTGGGACAACTTGTGGTCAAACCTACGGCAAGAAGAACTACGAAGGTTCACCAAGAAGCAGCATAGCCCTACGTTGAGCAAGGTTAAGAAGGAAGAGGTGGAAGATGCAGCCTTAGCATCGAAGAAGCAGCCGAAGAAGAAGAAGAAGGATCTTTCTAAGATCAAGTGCTTCTAGTGTGGCGAAATGGGATATTTTGCCAGCCATTGTCTAGAAAAGAAGAAGGACAAGGAAGCATCTTCTTCCAAAGCAGCGGTGGTAGATGATGGGTCAGGAGATGATGTAGCCATGAGTGCTCATGAACCCCGGAGGTGGGGTGACATGGACATGTAGAGGAGCTACATGGAAGCAAGGCGGGATCCTTGAGCAACTAATCTATTGGATCACAAGCGAGCTACGACAACCTTAAGACAGTAGTGGGACAAGTGGAGCAGTGGGTACATAGATCACAGATGAGGCAGATTTGGAGGCTTGGAGGAGCAACATAGAGCATAGCAACAGCAGCGTAGAAGCAGTAGCTGCGCAGAGGCTGATGTGACTTCAGCGGCGCAGTGCAGAGCTGCAGCAGCGCAAAGAGCTTTAGAGGGATAGCGCAGTGCAGTAGCAGCGTGATATATTTCAGCGCAAGGAGCTGATGTGACTTCAGTAGTGCAGAGGGAGTCTGATTACGCAAGTAGAGCTGTAGCTGTGCATCGTTCTTTAGATGTCAGCACATATCTGTAGCCTATGGAGCTTCAATGATGAGGATGCAGCTCATCTGACTTGTTTGTCAAAGATTGGGCAGGAGATTCAGTTGTTTCTCTCAACAACTAAAGTTGCAGTGCAGCAGATCAGCAGTTGCAACATATTGAGAGGGAGCTGCAGTACAGTGGTTGCAGTGGCAGTGGCAGAGTCATGGGCAGCAGTACAGAATGGCAGCAGTAGTGCAGAGTTGAGTAGCAGGAGGCCAAGCTTCAACAGCACAGAACCAGTGCCCAAAATCATGTAATGCATAAGTGTGATGTATTGCTAGAGCACACCCTTGATGCTAAGAGGGAGTGTTGATATTTTGTGTATTTGGGGTAGCATCAGTTGTGCTCTAGGTCCCAAATTTTGAGGAAGGACTAGAGTTCACCTGATCTACAAGACCCAGAAATGGATTTGGGAAATTTCATCTTGTTTAGGAGATATTAAATTAATTAATTATTTTAATGTATTTCCTAAGTTAAAACTTAGGAAAATAAAATAATTAAAGTGAATTTAATTAAACATGTGATGAAATTGTCTTAAGTCACACGGATCAAGCTTTCTTTTAATCTTAGCCATTGATTAAAGATTTAATATTGGCCGTTGATTTTTCAACGAGAAAATTATAAAGGAAAGGCTTGGGGTCATTTGTAAGACACACAGAGGCAGAGCACTGAAGCTAAGCTGAGATTCTAGGGCGGGGTTGCTAAGAATTCTCAAGTGTTTCAGTTGCAGAGGGGAATTTAGACTAAGGGGATGATCTGATCCTGGGTTCTAGAATACACAAGAAGCAGAGAAGAGATCAAGAAAGACAACGCAAAGGAAGGCAGCAGCAGACGACAACAACAACAGCAACAAGGACAATGTGATTTTCAGGAACCCTTCAGGGGTTACACAGAGATCCTTAGGGGCAACGTAGTGACTGTGTCACCCAGTCTGGGGTAACGCAGTCCCTTCCAGTGACAGTGCTGAGCATTTGGAGGCCTTCAGAGGCTGATGCAGTGTCTTTTAGGGGCAGATCTGGGGTTTCTAGGCCTAGATATGGCTGAGTTCTGTAAATCCCATTTGAGGGTGTGGATCAGTCAGTATTGTTGGTCTTAGATTAGCCAGGTGCCACAGATCTAGAGTTTTCTCTGTAGGGTTTTCCAGATCTGAAACCTAGAGTTGTGTATTCAGAAATATTCTTAATAATAGAGCCCTCCAGCAGCCAGAGATCGGTTTTCCCACATTGGGTTTTTCCGAGGACAGTTTGTCCAGAAATAACTGTCACTTTGTCTATGTGTGCATGTGCTTATTCTAGATCTGAATTAGTAGAGATCTGTTATGTGTTTTGCTTTGATCTTAACTTGAATTTATTCAGTTGATAACTTGTATAAGTAGGAGAAGCTTAACCAGATTAAGAGAAATAATTTCTGCATAAGAATTAAGATTCATAAATTTCAACATGGTATCAGAGGAATTGCAGATTTAGAAGGGTCACCAGCTGAAGAATCTGAAGGATCTAGTTGCCGAAAGCAGCTGGAAAGCCAGCAGAAAATCAGATCTGAAGGGACAACACAGTTTTCAGGAGCAGAATCACGTAGAGGAAAGGGTGACGCTGTCCAACGCTGTGTCCTAGCAAGCCCACACAATTACTGCGCAGAGGCAGTTCAGAAACAACACTAGTTGGGTCTGAAGCCAACCAGTGTGATTCATATTTGAATCTGTCAGATCCAGAAAAAATTGCAGAAAAATTGCAGAAATTCAAAAGAACTGGTGGGGTTAAACTTCTGAAGTTTTCAGATTTTTAGCCTTAGCACAAGTGACAAAGTTTGGGAAGAGATCAGTTTCTCAAAGAGTTTCTTACCAAAGGAAACTTGCAGTTTGGTCAAAGGATCAAAGAAGCTGAATCATAGTTGATTTGGTAGATTTCCAAGGAAGGAAATCAATTGTTAGAGGGAGCAGAGAGTTCCCAGTTCGAAAAGGACCCTAGATCTAAGATCTCTAGCATAGAGAAGAAGACCTTCGACAAATTATGAGTATGGCTCCTCATGGACTGCGTGATCAAGATAGGCTAGAGGGCCTCTCAAACTTTTCAGTATGGAAAGCTAGGATCTTGATTGTCCTAGAGGCATATGGTCTAAGAGATTATGCAGAGCAAACCCTGGCCACGTCGACAGATGCAGATCTCCTAAGGAAGCATAGAGAAGCTGCTGGGCATGCCAAGCAGCTGATAATGTACAGTATCAAGGATCATATTGTGCCACACATAGCTGAGAAGAGGACAACTAATGAGATGTGGAAGGTCTTGACTTCCCTATATGAGGGAAAATCAGTCCAAAGAAAGATGCTATTGGAGGCCCAAATGAGGTCATTCAGGATGACCAAGGGAGAAGACATCGAACATTTCCTCTTCAGATTGCAGTCAATCAGGGATCAACTGATTGCAATGGGTGCAACCGTAGATGATGCAGTGATAGTCAAGACTGCCCTCAATGCAGTCACGGATGAGTGAGAAACCTTTGTCCAAAGTATCTTGGGCAGAGCGGACCTCCCAGATTGGGACAGCTTGTGGTCGATCATGTAGCAAGAAGAACTACGAAGGTTCACCAAGAAGCAACACAACCCTGCGTTGAGCAAGGTTAAGAAGAGGAGGAAGATGCAGCCTTGGCATCGAAGAAGCAACCGAAGAAGAAGGATCTTTCTAAGATCAAGTGCTTCCAGTGTGGTGAAATGGGACATTTTTCCAGCCATTGTCCAGAAAAAAAGGACAAGGAATCATCTTCTTCCAAAGCAGCGGTGGCAAATGATGGGTCAGGAGATGATGTAGCCATGAGTGCTCATGAACCACAGAGGTGGGGTGACATGGACATGTAGAGGAGCTACATGGAAGTAAGGCGAGATCCTTGAGTAACTCATCTCTTGGATCACAAACGAGCTATGACAGCCTTAAGACAATAACAAGACAAGTGGAGCAATGGGTGCATAGATCACAGATGAGGTAGAGGTAGAGGTAGATTTGGAGGCTGGGAAGAGCAGTGTAAAGCATAGCAGCAACAACGTATAAGCAGTAGCAGCGCAGAGGTTGACGTGATTTCAACAACGTAGAGCAGTGCTGCTTATGCAATGCAGAGCTGCAGTAGCGCAGAGAGCTTCAAAGGGACAGCGCAGTGTAACAAGAGTGATAGATTTCAGCACGAGGAGCTGATGTGACTTCATTAGTGCAGAGAGAGTTTGATTAGGCAGGCAGAGCTGTAGCTATGCATCGTTTTTTAGATGCCAACACAAATCTGTAGCCTATGGAGCTTCAGTGATGAGGATGCAGCCATCTGACTTATTTGTCAAAGATTGGGCAGGAGATTCAATTGTTTCTCTCAAAAATTGAAGTTGCAGTGCAGCAGATCAACAGTGGCAGCGCTATGAGCAGCAATGATGCAACATATTGAGAGGGAGCTGCAGTACAGTGGTTGCAGTGGCAGTGGCAGAGTCATGGGCAGCAGTACAAAATGGCAGCAGTAGTGTAGAGTTGAGTGGCAGAAGGCCAAGCTTCAGCAGCACATAACCAGTGCCCAAAATCATCTAATGCATAAGTGTGATGTATTTCTAAAGCACATCCTTGATGCTAAGAGGGAATGTTGAGATTTTGTGTATTTGGGGTAGCATCAATAGTGCTCCAGGTCTCAAATTTTGAGGAAGGACTAGAGTTCACCTGATCTACAAGATCTAGAAATGGATTTGGGAAATTTCATCTGGTTTAGGACATATTAAATTAATTAATTATTTTAATGTATTTCCTAAGTTAGAACTTAGGAAAATAAAATAGTTAAAGTGAATTTAATTAAACATGTAATGAAATTGTCTTAAGTCACACAGATCAAGCTTTCTTTTAATCTTAGCCATTGATTAAAGATTCAATCTTGGCTGTTGATTTGTCAACAAGAAAAGTATAAAGGAAAGGCTGGGGTCATTTGTAAGACACACAGAGGCAAAGCACTAAAGCTAAGCTGATATTCTAGGGCGGGGTTGCTAAAAATTCTCAAGTGTTTCAGTTGCAGAGAGGGGAATTTAGATCAAGGGGATGATCTGATCCCAGGGTCTAGAATACACAAGAAGCAGAGAATATATCAGGAAAGACAGCATAGAGGAAGGCAGAAACAGATGGCAGCAACAACAAATGGCAACAACAACAGCAACAACAACAGACGATAGCAGCAACAAGGATAACGTGATTTCCAGGAAACCCTTTAGGGGTTACACAGAGACCCTTACGGGCAGCGTAGTGACTGCGTCACCCAGTTTGGGGTAACGCAGTCCCTTCCAGTGACAACATTGAGCATTTGGAGGCCTTTAGAGGCTGACACAGTGTCTTTCAAGGGCGGATCTGGGGTTTCTAGGCCTAGATCTGGCTGAGTTATGTAAATCCCGTTTGAGGGTGTGGACCAGTTAGTAATGTTGGTCTTAGATTAGCCAGGTGCTGCAGATCTATAGTTTTATTTGTAGGGTTTTCCAGATCTGGAACCTAGAGTTGTGTATTCATAATTATTCTTAATAATAGAGCCCTCCAGTAGCCAAAGACCGGTTTTCCCACATTGGATTTTTCCGGGGACAGTTTGTCCAGAAATAACTGTCACTTTGTCTATGTGTGCATGTGTTTATTCTAGATTTGAATTGGTAGAGATCTGTTATGTGTTTTGCTTTGATGTTAACTTGAATTTATTCAGTTGATAACTTGTATAAGTAGGAGAAGCTTAACCGGATTAACATAAATAATTTCTGCATAAGAATTAAGATTCAGAAATTTCTACAATTTCTTCCTTGGAGAAGAAGTCGGGCTAACCTCAGCTCGTCGTAGAGGTTAGACTAGTGGGTCGTCTTTAGACTGCGTTGTTGAAGGCATCTCTTGAGATTTTCTGAAAGCTCTTTCCTCCATGAACTTTACATTCCGCTGCACTACAACCTTCCTGCTTCCAGGAATATAGATTCTACAAGCCTTAGCATTTTCACTATATCCCACCAGATACCCATTTTCAGCAGTCCTATCCAATTTCTTCCTCTTTTCTTCAGGTACATGGAATTATGCCACACTACCAAAGATCCTGAAGTGGCTTACCTCTGGCTTCCTGCCAGTAAAGCCACTTTCTGGAGTGATCTTACTCAATGCATTATGAGGAACCCTGTTCTGAACATATACAACTGTATTACAAGCTTCAACCCATAAGAATTTAGGCATGTCTTTATCATACAACATTGCTCTTGCAGCCTCGACAATAGTTCTATTCTTCCTTTTTGCGATTCCATTTTGCTCCAGATTATATGGATAAGTCCACTCTCTTCTGATGCCTTCCCTTGCGCAAAACTCTGTGAAGTCTTTATCTATGTATTCTCCACCATTGTCTAATCGTAGTGTCTTTATTCGCTTTCCTGTCAGATTTTCAACCAAAGCCTTAAAATCATTGAATCGATCAAAGAATTCGTCCTTGGTCTTTAGAAAGTAGATCCAAGTCTTTCTGGAGTGGTCATCAATAAAGGTGACGAAATATTCGGCACCACTGAGAGCTCTAGTGGAAATTGGTCTGCAGATGTCCAAGTGTATTAATCGCAACACACTCTTAGCCCTGTTGCTGCTTTTGGGGTACGTTGCCTTGGCATATTTCCCCAATATGCATCCTCTGCAGACGTCATCTTGCTTGGTTCTTTGTTCAGGAACTGCTGTGACAGTCTTCTTGAGAATTCTCAAAGCACCATGGTGTAAGTGCCCCATTATCTTGTGCCATAGTTCATTCAAATCCTTCTCATCATTGCTGCCTATCAGCGCCATTGAGGATTCAAGCTGCAACTTATGGAGTTTATTTCCCCTGACTCCGATTTGTGCCTTTTTCTAACTCAGGTGTTTGACGTATACTCTTTTTCCAATGAAGTAAACGTCATAGCCTTTGTTTTGAAGCTGAGACACAGAGAGTAAGTTCATCCCCAAACCAGGTACATGCAACACATTAGTGGCTCGAAGCTTATTACCAGCTTCGGTTTGAAACACTATGGTTCCTCTTCCCACAAGGGTGCGTTTCACCTTATTTTCCATGGTAATTTGAAAGTTCATCTGCTCTTCTCGGTAGCTGGAGAAATATTCTCGTACCCCCGTCATATGTCAGAAGCTCCACTGCCAATCATTAGGGGAGTTTTGAGATCTAAAGTGGGCCTTCTCAAGAAAATGTACAATCAAAATTCACTGTATGAGAACCAATCACATTTTAAGGGATCACATCATCCATAATGGTTGATGTGACATTGTTTGAGTTAAATGTACTTACTTGTCACATTCTCAATGATGGATAAAAACTCATGGTTAACCATCGTAGTGCTCTAAGTACTTTTAAAGTCATAAAGTAAAGTACTCATAATAAATATCATTTTACATTTTTTGAATAAAATATTATTATTGTCATTTCATATTTTTTGACAGAAACAATGCATATCCCTATACAATCTCCATGTATTTACACACTTTTCAATATATATTATATTTTTATATTTTCAAATATTTATTTTTAAATGCTATGTTCTTCTCATTTTATTTAATATTACAATTTAAAATTAATTATAAGTTAATATTTATGCATATATGTTACACATATGAAATCAAAATAAATAAAAACGTAACATTGTAATTTTAGGATAAATCAAATCTATAAATAATCTCATTATTATATTAATAACAATACAAACATATTAAAATTAAAGAAAAACACATTTTAATTTTGTAGGATGAAAAAAAGTATATTAGTTTTGTATGTTGAAAAAAAATATATTAAGTTCAACATGATTCGGGGCAAAAAAATATTAAATTTCAAAGTATATAAATCTTATATTATACTTACAAATATAAATTATATTTATTTCAATATATATATATATTTTTTTGAATTAAAACTCAATTCATTTCATTATGATTATATTAATATTATATATTAGTATATATAATATTATGAAAAATAATCTAAATGTTATAAAATATATATTATATTCTTTTTTATATTATATATTATTTCTTTTTATGTTATAAATCAAATCAATTCAATATGTAATATAAAATTCATACTTAAAACAATATATTACATATATTATATTATATTAAAACAATATAGTATATTATATTATTTTTATATAGTATATTAATTACATATTATTATATAATTTAAATAATATAAATTTTAATTAATAGTATATTCTATAATTAAAAATTTATGAATTTACATTTAAATTTTATTTTAAGTTATCAAAGTACAAAGGAAAAATGTATTAGTTGTGCAATGATAATGATTTTTTCTTGAAAAACTCATTCTTATTTATAGTCACATCAATACAATTTTTTTTATTAATTTTATTTTGATACAATTTTTGAATTGAATTTAACCATGGTTACATGGATTTTGGTGCAAAAATTGAATTGCAAATTCATAAATATTATTTTCTTAGTTTAGCCATTATTTTATTATTTCCTTTGGAGGCCCATTTTAGACCTCAAAATTCCCCTAATGATACCAGATCTTTGGAGAAGCAGAGCTTGTCACATAAGAAAATTCTTCTTCCAGTCTGGATGCTAGTACAAAGATGTCGTGATCCATCTGTTCTTTCATGCTTTCCCTTTTATCTGGAGAGTTGCGTGAACCCTTCTGAGTTACTGATGCAACAACGTCTGGTCTTTGTTCCATTGCAGGTTCTCCACTCCTGTTACTCATCTCAAGCTCTGACACCATGTGAAAATTTCAATCCTGAAATACTACTGCAGTGATAGATTTATTTCTCCTACTTATTCTTCCAATAAGTTATTTACAAAATTATTCCAATAAATTTTGAAATAAACACAATTACAGTAATCACTCAAGTATATGTAGAGAAAAAAACAGTAAAAAAATACAAGCATAAGAATCAATCACATAGACAGTTAGTTTTGGACAATTGTCCCCGGAAAAACCCAATGTGGGAAAACTGGTGCAGCAGATGAAAGTTTATATTTAATCTTCAACAATGAAATATTTACAAGGAAGGTCTGGCAGAAATAACTGAGAAATTTTCTAGAGATACACTTGAGATAATTCTTCTTCAATCCTCCGAAGAATTTTTGACACCTGAGGGGTTCACTACCCCTCCCTGTGTTACTCTGTGTGCCTTCTACGTACCTCTCTGTGTAGAGCCAACGTAAGCCTGCGTCACTACTGCGTGAGGCCTCTCTGCTGCTTTTGAGTGCTGTCTTTCTGCTTCTCTGCTTCCTCCTTCTCTCGTGCCCTGACACTGTTGATGCCCTCTGCTTCCTCCGCCCTTGCAAATCTCCCTTTGAAATCGAATTCTATTCCTTTAGAATCGACTTCCCTTGGGTTATCGAACGCTTGCCCGACTTTTTTTCTAAATGACCCTCAAGCCTGCTTTTATAATCTTCTCATTGAAGAATCAACGACCCAAATTAGGAGTTTAATCAATGGATAAGATTAAAAATTGATTTGATCTTAGTTCTCTAGAAGTTTCACACTCTGTTTTATTAATACCCATTAATTATTTAATTTAACTTAGGGTCTCCATTAAAATAATTAATTATTTTAATAAAACATGAACCAAGAGAAATTTCCACAAACGGTTTCTGGGTTCTTTGGAATACTGGTGTCTAAGTGTCCTCACCAAATTTGATACTTGATCACTTTCCGATGCTACAAAAATCAACATAGAGCATGCTGTAGTGATGGACACTAGATGCGCTAGTGTTTTCGAATGATAATGGTTACTTCCTAGTCTTGGAAATACCTCCCTCGCTAAGAATTTTGATTTTTGATTGTTGAGTGTTGATTTTTGTAGCTTGGGAGGTACTCTAATCCTTGAGGATCAAGGGTTTGGAGGAAGGAGCTATACAAGTGGCCTTGTGGGCTTGAAACTCAAGCTTGGGGTTTTGCACCCAAAGTTGAACCGTGACAATACTTTCACACTTGATGGATGGAGATGATAGAGGATGACGAGACGAATCCAACGCATTGCGAATCATCGAATTCCGAGTTGTCAAAGTGGAATTATGAAGTTTTGAAGTTTACATGTGGGTTTGTGCACCATGATACAAGTCGACCTTGTTGTTGGTGTGAAAATTTCTGAATATCTCAAACATAAACCTTACTATTAATTTTCATATTTAATTCTCCTACTTACATTAAGTTATTAATGTGAAATATTCAACATTAACATCGAAGTAAATACATAAAAAACCTACACATATAGATCTAAACTGAATACATGCACAATGACAAAGTGACACACAAGGATTTTCTGGACAACTATCCTTGGAAAAACCCAATGCGGGAAAACCGGTCTTCTGGATGCTGGAGGGTTTTATTATTAAGTAGAATCTAAGTACAAAAAATCTAGGCACCAACTAGATAACCCGACAGAGAAATAAAAATGTAGCTATACCTTTGCTATGGAGACAGAAAAACTGACTTATTCACACCCTCAAACGAGATTTACAGAACTCAGCCCTTTTTAGTCTTCAGAAAACCCACCGCTGCTTTGAAGCCCTCTATGTCAGCTCTGCCATCTTGCGTCAGCCCCTACGCTGCTCAGAAAGGGCCACCGTCACCCCATACTGGGTTATGCTGCCCCTGCGCTGCCCTGGTTGGGCCTGCGTCAACCCTGCTGGCCTCCTGTTGGCCCCGTGTTGCCCTTTCTGGGCTTGCGTCAGCCCTGCGTAGCCCCTGAAGCCTCTATGTAGCTACTGCTCCCTCTGTGCTGCTCAGTCTGCTGCTTCTCTACCTCTTGTTGCACTATTGGCCTGGGATCAAACCATCCCTTTTGCCAATACTACCCCTCGTTGCAACTGAAACACTTCTAAAATTCTTAGCAAACCACGCCTTAGAATTCCAGCTTAGTCTCAGTGCTCTGCCACTACGTGTGTTCTCCAAATGACCCAAAGCCTTTCCTTTATACTTTTCTTGTTGGGAAACCAACGCCCGTGATCTAATCTATTATCGACGGCTAAGATTAAAAGAAAGCTTGATGCGTGTGACTTAAGTCTTTCTCATCACATGTTTAATTTAATTAACTTTAATCTTTTAATTTCCCTAAGTTAGACTTATGTTAATTTTGGACAAATAGGTCCAAACTCCATGCTGTGATGGTCATATGAAGATGCCAATATTTTTATTAGATTCCTCTTTCAGAGAGGTGCAAGATCGATCTAAAGGTCATCTTGATCCGATGAGCAGAACATTTATTTTGAATTTATTCCACTTATATGCAAGGTCGGCCATAATTGAAATGTAGGCTTGAAGCCCTAACAGATGTGTCACACACCCTCACTGATGGATATATATAGGTCAACGTTGGAGGTCATTTCATCTATCACTCATCACACATTCTCTCTCATCATTTGATTGGTTCGATCACCTTGGAGGCTCTTCTTCTCTCACACATGGGAAAACGCAACAAAAGAAATTTATGTTTTTAACCTAGGGTTTTAGCGTAGGTTTGACCAACGTTGACTTTGGTCAACGCATGGTCAAACTGACCCTAATCTCTCCCAAAATTTTGATTTCTGCAGTTCGCATCTTTTAGCATAGAAATCGAGGTTGGACGTTGACTTTGACCTGGATGCGTTGACTTTTGCTGCTACTATTTTTGCGTTGACCGTTGACTGGGACAACGTTGAATTTTGTTGACTTTGGTTTGACTGATATAGCGCTGTTCGAGAGGATTGTGTGACACATTTTAGTTGGCTGACCGTATTGAGACTTTGCTGGTTGAAGAATCCTGTTGACCGCTGTAATGCACCACAACACATATATTTTGCTAATTAAGTTAAGTGTATTTTTGGCTTGTCTTCTGTCGATCTATTGATATGTTATATCAACATTTTACTTTCTTGTTTATGTGATTGCTATTTGGTATTGGGGATAAAAGTAAAGTTGCATCAAGCTTAAAACATCTTCAAAAATTTACATGGAATCAGAGCTGAGGTGAAGACAAACCCCAAGTTTGTAGCACTCACCGAAGAAGAGCATAGGTACCTCAAACTATAATGGCTTCAAAGCTGATGACAAGTTTACTGGGAAGGAAGACTTCCATGTCGGGAAGATGAATTTGGATCTTATGTTGGAAGACCAAGATGTCATGGACTATGTGCAGGGTAAAATCCAAGAGCTTCCATCATCTGCACCTGCTGCCACTAAGTCAAAATATAAGAAGGGCGAAATCAAAGCAAAGCTGATGATCCAGGATTCAATTCATAAGAGTCTGGTGGCCTACATCTCTGAGCTAGGCACATCCACGGAGATGTATGATAAGTTGGTCAACATGTTCAAGGCCAACAATGCAAATCAAGTCCTTTTCTTCAAGAACCAACTGAAGAATATGAAGAAAGACAGGGATGAATCTGTCTAATCGTATTTTCTGAAGTTGATCGAATCAGAAATAATCTTCTGGATATTGGGGAGACAATAGCTGATGAATAAATGGTTCTCACCGCACTTGGAGGTCTCTCCTTCGAATGGCATGCATTAAATACTACCATTCTCAATAACAATGTGATACCTGATTTTGATGAAGTATTATTGAGATGCGTACAAGAGGAAACAAGGATGAAGGAATATGAAAATGAAGGAAATGCTACCTTCACTGCTCGTGATAAGAAGAAAAACAATGGTGGTCCGACGAACAAAGGAAGAGCAGGGGCCCAAGGAAAGAAAGGAAAATGTTAGACATGTCACAAGTACGGCCACTATGCTAGATAATGCCCTTTCAAGAAGGATTCTCCTGATGATGATGACAACAACAACAACCGGAGGAATGGCAATCAAAGGAACAACAGGTTCAAAGGGAAGAGGAAGGCTCCCTCTGGTGGAAATGGACAACCTTTCAAAAGGTCGAGAAATTCCAGGTATGAGGAATCTAATGTTGTTGATGATAGAAGAAATGAATTCATTCTTGTATCTGCCATCTCTGCTACATCTCCACCCGAAACTATGGATGTCTGGTTGATAGATAGTGGTGCATCAAGGCACCTCTCTGGGTTTAAGGAAGCACTTTCTGATATGGTTGAGAAGGATGTTAATCTGAAAATTATCCTTCGAGATAATGCCACATATCCCATGAAAGGGATAGGGACTGTGATCCTCCACTTATCTCAAGGTCAAGTCCTTCACTTGCAAGATGTACTATATGTACATGATTTGAAGAATAACCTTGTGTTTATTTCGGCCATGGAAGACAAAGGTTTCAATGTGGCATTCGCTGATGGGAAGGTGCGCATCTGGAAGAAGAGTTTCAAGGAAGCTATCACGATTGGGTTTCAAGTTGATACACTCTACCAGGTTGGGGGAAGTCCACTGGGAGCAATGAAATGTGATACTATCGGAAAAATTGAACTACGATACCAGAGGTTTGGACACCTTCACTACAAAGCCCTTCCCGAAGCAAGGAACGTGGTGACGAGGATGCTTGAATTCAAGAATGATCATGAAGGTGTATGTCAGGGCTATGCCGAAGGGAAGCATAGAAGGGGACCTTTCCCCTCAAGTGTCACAAAGACATCTGATGTCTTGCAATTGATAAATTTTGAAATGTTTGGTATGCTGCCCATGACATCCTTGGGAGGATGTTCTTATTATATGACGTTCATAGATGACTTCTCTCACAAAACTTGGATATACTTATTGAAGAATAAGGATGAAGCTTTCATGTGGTTCCATACCTTAAAAGACTTGGTGGAAAATTAAACAGGGAATAAGATCAAGATTTTGAGGACCGATAATGGCACTAAATATGAGATGAACAAGTTCAACAATTTTTGCAGAGAAGCTGGCATCAAGAGGGAGACCACAACTGTATATACTCCTAAGAAAAATGGTGTTGCTGAAAGAAAGAACATGACCATTGTGGGAGATGTCCGTGCCATGCTATGTGACCAAGGTCCTCCGAAGTTTCTGTGGGGAGAAGCTGCGAACACTGCTGTGTACATACAAAACTGATGCCCGGATTCCACTCTATACTCCAAAACTCTCGAAGAGGTTTTCTCTGGTAAGAAACTTGACATGTCACATTTTAGAGTTTTTGGTTGTCCTGTTTATTTTCATGTGCCGAAAGAGGAGGAGCAAGTTGAATGCTTCTGTGAAGAAGGGAATGTTTGTGGGCTACAACGAAACTTTGAAGGATTATGGAGTCTATGTGCCTAGACAAAGAGAAGTGGAGATATGCCACGATGTTACCTTTGACGAAGGTGCTTCCCTCAGGAAAGTAATCAATCTTCTGAACTTTGAGGAAGATCATGAAGTAAGGGTTGGAAATCAAGAAGAACTGAAGGATGAGACGATGCCCAATGTTGAAGGACCGATGGACCCTATTGGTCCACCTCCTTCAATGAAGAGAAGACCATCATGACTCAGGGACACTCTCGAGGATGTCGAGAGACATATGGCCCCAAGGGGGACATTCCGTGAAAGCAAGAAGCCGAATAAATACCAAGGGTATCTAGCAGCTATGAGTACAATCATACAATATGAGCCTGGATCCTTTGAAGAATTCGTAAAGCATCAAGTCTGGAAGGATTCTATGCACGAAGAATATGAGTCCATTATGAAGAATTATGTCTGGGATGTGGTTCTAAGATCGGAGGACAAAGCAATTGTCAGCTCGAAATGGCTCTATAAGATCAAGCATGGATCTGATGGTAGTGATGAAAAGTTCAAGGCAAGATTTGTTGCCCGTGGCTTCTCTCAAAAGGAAGGCGTAGACTATGATGATGTATTTGCACCTGTGGCTCGATATACCACCATCTGATCTATCATAGCCCTTGCTGCTATGCAAGGATGGAATATTCATTAGATGGATGTGAAGACCACATTTCTGCATGGTGCGATAAAGGATGAGGTGTATGTGGAGAAACCTTTGGGGTTCAAAGTCTAGGATCGAGACACCCATGTCTGCAGGTTGAAGAAAGCCCTCTATGAGTTGAATCAAGCCCCAGGGCTTGGTACGAGGATAGATAAGCTACACAGTGGTAGATCACTCGGCGTGTCTTTAGATCTGATCTTTACTTCAAGGTTGATAGAGAAAAGCCTCTCATCTTGGTGATGTATGTGGATGACCTCTTCCTAACAAGTGCTGACCCTCTCATTCATCATTGTAAGAGGGAGCTCACTTCTGAGTTCGAGATGAAGGACCTAGGACTGATGCATTACTTCCTAGGCCTGGAGGTATGGAAGAGACCTAGCGATATTTTCCTTTCTCATGGAAAATATATTGTGAAGCTACTAGAAAGATTTGGAATGGTGGACTGTAAGTCTGTGTTGACACCGATGGAGCTCAACTTTAAGAAGTTGAGTGGTAGCGCTGCTGGGCCCGTGCTAGCAAATCCGACTGAGTATCGTCAACTCGTAGGGGCCCTGATGTTCTTAGTGAATACCCGTCTGAACGTATGTTTTGCAGTGAACACTTTGAGTCAACACATGGTTGATCCTCATCACATTAATTGGGTTGGTGCCAAGAATCTGTTGAGATATCTTCGGTGCACGATAAACCATGGGCTGAGATACACTACCAGGAGCGCGACACTCCATGGATATACTGGTTCCGATTGGGCTGGCAATGTGGTGGATCGCAAGAGCACATTTGGATGCTGCTTCACACTTGGGTCTGCTTCGATATATTGGATGAGCAGGAAGCAAAAGTCGGTGGCTTTGAGCACTGCTGAGGTTGAATACATTGCAGTGAGTATGGCCTATTGTGAAGTAGTTTGGTTGCGAAAGCTCTTCAGTGAGCTGTTCGGGCATGTGATAGATACCACCGTGATACTCTGTGATAAACAGAGTGGGATTCAGTTTTCTGAGAATCCCGTGTTCCACGATCGATCCAAGCATATTGATATCAGGTACCACTTTATCTAGAAT
Source organism: Pinus albicaulis (assembly GCA_034641835.2). Lineage (NCBI taxonomy): Eukaryota > Viridiplantae > Streptophyta > Pinopsida > Pinales > Pinaceae > Pinus > Pinus albicaulis. The sequence continues at coordinate 1,774,274,124 of CM076578.1, read as the reverse complement.
ATGGTACAACGAGGCACCGTAAGGCTCGATCATATAGGAAATGATGAGCAGGTCGTGGATATTCTCACAAATCCCTTGGGGAAGGTCAAGTTCCTAACCTTTCGTGAGAATCTTGGAATTGTGGAACAACCCTATGCTGAGGGTCTTGTTGGACGATTAGCTCGGGGAGTTCCAGGGGGCTTTGGGGATAGCTCCTCGGAGCTATAAGAAACCACAAGGCTAGGCTTGCCGAACATTGTTGGTGTGCTTCTGCCCCACCGTTATGATATTGAGTTGTTTCACCTCTCATGATTTGTGCCTTGTATGCGTCCTACCCATTGAGTCCCAGACTCATGGGAAGTACCTTTTATTTGGCCAGTGAGGTGGGAAAAGCTAGAGACCAGTAGAAAAGACCAATGGACGCATTAGATATTTCCGTACTCTCTATGTCTAGGATGGCACGTGTCCGACCACTTGATCTGGGATCAAGTCTAGTGAGGTTTCGGACCTCCAACTGATTTCCGGTCAGGTAAACCAACTTCGGGTTGGTATGTGACTCCTTTGAGTCCTATAGAGGTTTTAGACCTCTGAGCTGAATTTGTCAGCCGAGAGTGATGTCTTTGTGACTCACCTTTTGTTCTGAAATAAAGAAGCCAACAAAGAAAGTTATGGTGTGATGACGCACGATGTTTGGATGGCACAGGTTGATAGAGTTCTCCCTAGTTGAGAGGGAGTGTTAATTTTTGACAACTAGGTCCAAACTCCATGCTGTGATGCTCATATGAAGATGCCAATATTTTTATTGGATTCCTCTTTTGGAGAGGTGCAAGATCAATCCAAAGATCATATTGATCCGATGAGAAGAACATTTATTTTGAATTTATTCCACTTATGTGCAAGGTCGGCCAAAATTGAAATGTAGGCTTGAAGCCCCAATAGATGTGTCACACACCCTCACCGATGGGTATATATAGGTCAACATTGGAGGTCATTTCATCCATCACTCATCACACATTCTCTCTCATCATCTGATTGGTTCGATCACCTTGGAGGCTTTTCTTCTCTCACACGCGGGAAAAGCAGCAAAGGAAATTTTTGTTTTTGACCTAGGGTTTCAGCGCAGATTTGACCAGTGTTGACTTTGGTTAGTGCATGGTCAAATTGACCCTAATCTCTCTCAAAATTCCAATTTCTGTAGTCCGCATTTTTTGGCACAAAAATCGATGTTGGACGTTGACTTTGACCTCGCTGCATTCACTTTTGTTGCTGCTTCTTTTGCGTTGGCTGTTGACTGGGACATCATTGAATTTTGTTGACTTTGGGTTGACTGATATAGAGCTGTTTGAGAGGGTTGTGTGACACATTCTGGTTGGCTGACCGTATTGAGACTTTGCTGGTTGAAGCATCCTGTTGACTGCCGAAATGAACCACAACACATATATTTTGCTGATCAAGATAAGTGTATTTTTGGCTTTTCTTCTGTCGATCTATTGGTATGTTCTATCAAAATTTTACTTTCTTTTTTATGTGATTGCTGTTTTATATTGGGGATAAAAGTAAAGTTGCATCAAGCATATAACATCTTCAAAAATTTACAACTTAGGATCCTTAATTAAAAATATTAATTAATTAAATATATCTTTAACATGATGGAATTTATTAAATCGCTTTTTGGGTCTTGGAGATCTCATGTACTCTAGTCCCTCCATAAAGTTTGGGAGGTAAAGCACATCCGATGCTACCCCAACACCTCAAAATCTCAACACTCCCTCTTAGCGAGGAATGTGCTCTAGCAACAATACTTCACCTCGAAGTGCTTCACTGATCTCTGGTGTGGGTCTCTGCGCTGATGCTTGGCGTGTTGCCCTTCATCACTGCGTTGTTGCTGCTCTTCTGTACTGCTGCCCATGAGGCTGCCACTGCGACTACTACATCTGGACTGCAGCTCCCTCTCAAATTTCTGCATTGTGCGTCCAACTGCTGCACTGCAACTTAGTTGCTGAGAGTAAGCAACTGAAGTTCTCTTGCCCAATCTTCGACAGACAAGTCAGTTTGGCTACATCTTGTCACTGAAGCTCCATAGGCTGCTTCTCTTTGTTGTCATCTGGAGGCTGATGCGCTGCTATAGCTCTGCATTGCATAAGCATACCTCCTATGCGCTGCCTCTACATTGAAGTCCCCTACACTGCTGTTGCGCTGCGCTGTCCTCCTAAAGCCTCTGTGCTGCTGCAGCTCTGCACTACATAAGAAAGCTTGCTCTGTGCTGCTGAAGTCACATTAGCCTCTCTGCGCTGCTACTGCTGCATCTGCATTGTGCTGCTCCCTCTCAGCATCCAGCTCTGCCTCTGCTCCATCCGCGATCTTCTGCACCCACTGCTCCACTTGTTCCGTTACCGTCTTAATGCTCCTGTAGCTTGTATGTGATCCAAGAGTTGGGCTATTCAAGGATCCTGCCTCCACTCTGTAGCTGCTCTACAAATCAAGATCGCCCCACGTTCATGGTTCATTAGCGCTCATGGCTACGTCATATCCAGAGCCATTGTTCGCCACAACAGCCTTGAAGCTAGAAGCTTCCTTGTCCTTCTTCTTCTGAGGACAATTGGTGGCGAAATGTCCTAGTTCGCTGCACTGGAAACACTTGATCTTTGACATATCATGCTTCTTTCTCCCTTGCTGCCTCTTTGATGCCAAGGATGCATCTTCCTCTTCTTCCTTCTTCACTCTACTCGAACCAATGTTGTACTTTCGTTTCGTCATCCAGTGGATTTCCTCTTGTCAGAGGATAGCCCACATGTTGTCCCAGTTGGGAAGGTCTGCTCTGCCTAAGAGACTTTGGACAAAAGTTTCCTAGTCCTCTGTGATTGCATTGAGAGCAGTCCTCACCATGACATTGTCATCTACCTTGAATCCCATGCCAGTTAGTTGATCCTAGATCGATTGTAGTCTGGATAGAAAATCCTCTCCCTTGGCCATCATGAATAACCTCAGCTAGTTCTCTAGAAGCATCTTCCTCTAGACGAATCTTCCTTCATATAGTGTGGTTAGAGCTACCCACATATCATGAGCTGTTGCCTTCTCGACTATGTGTGGAACCACATGATCTTTGACCCCGTCCATGATGAAGCGCTTGGCATGTGCCGCTGCTTCTTCATGCTTCTCCAGGAGCTTTGCATTGGTTGGTGTGTCCAGGAATATCTCTGCATGCTCCCTCAAGCTGTATGCCTCCATGAATACTAGGATTCTGGCCTTCTAGATTGCAAAGTTGGACATGTCATCCAACCTATCCTGATCACGTAGTCCATGGGGTGCCATGTATTTAGAAAAAAAGTGTCGGAACGAATCCTCCTCTCTATGGTAGAGACTCAGATCTAGGGTCCTTGGCGAGACAGGAACCCTCTGCTCCCTCTGACAACTGACTCCCTCTCTTGGAAGTCTACCAAACAAAATGAATCATCTCTCTTCAATCCTCTTATCGATTTTCAGACTTCTTTCGCTGGAAATCTTCTGAGAAGCTGTTCTCCTCCCACTCTTCGTCAACTTAGCTTAGGCTAAATTCCACACCGACAGAATTTTAACCCCACCAAAAACTATGAAGGTTTGCAGCTTGGCTTCCGGCACTCATAATTAGCAATCACCTTCAGGACTGCGTCACCCTGGCTGGCCTCTGCGTGAGAAGACAGTCTCAATGCAGCTTCTGCACTACCTCTACGCTGTAAGTGCGTGGATATGCGTGGAGATTGCGTCACTCTAGCCCCTACTTGGCTCTGCTTCCTTCTGCTGTTGCGCTGCCTTCTCTGGTCCGGTTTTCTGCTGCTACTGCTGATTTCTGCATCATAGATTCTTCAGTCTTCTTGCTGGAGATCCAGGCTAGATCTGCAATCGCTTTGATACCATGCGAAAATTTCTGAATATCTCAAACAAAAACCCTACTGTTAATTTTCAGATTTACTTCTCCTACTGAAATTAAGTTATTAAGGTGAAATATTCAGCATTAACATCGAAGTAAATACATCAACAACCTACACATACATATCTAAACTAAATACATTCACAATGAAAAAGTGGCACACAAAGTGCAAGTTCCCTCAGCTATAGGGCTGTAGGTCAGGAGCATCCAACAAAGTGTTTTGAATGTGTTTTTGACTAGTATTGGAGTATACCAAAGGTGCAGGTCCTAGCCACAGTCCAAAGGTAAGTTTCAAGGTGATTTTTGTCCATATTTGTGTATGGGATATCTGCTACAGGTGGGTGACAGACTCCTCTAGCAAAAAATAGGTGATTGGTAGGGAGTTGAGGGCGGTGAGGCCTTGTGGAGAAGGCTATCTATAGGCCAAAACCTCTAGAGGAACAATGCAACTTGTACAATGGTTGAGGCTTCAAATGTGATTTTCCTTGTGCCCGGAGGCAACCCTAGTTTGCTGTAGTAGTTTGAGATAATTCAAAGCCTTGTGGAGGTACCCAAGGTGTGTTGAAGATTAAGGAAGGGACGACAAAGTAGGTGGAAGTTTGGACAAGGGAAGAGAAGTTTTGGAGCAGTGGTTTAGGGATGTTGTGTGCCCTAACCATTCTTGTGAATGCACATAAATTGAGGGTAAGGAGGCAACAAAATTTTGTTGTATATGACTCCTTGGTGATGGCTGATTGTTAGTGGATGAGGTATGCGCATCCTAAGGTGAAAATTATATTAGCATTTGTTTGGGTGTCACGTCAAGAGGAGCAACAAAAGGTTGCAGGTATGTATGTCCTCTCAAGTTGATATAATTTGCAGGTGGATGAGTGTCCTAGAGAACTGTTGGTGAAGTCTATTGGAAACCAAGAGGAAGGGCTTCATAGGTGTTGGATGCCCTAACCAGAGTGCAGATGCTACAACAAGTATTGGTCACTCGTGGTCTGTTGGAGGGCAGGGTGAGAGTGGACTAAGTGTGGACATTGGATTGGGAATTTATGGTCTATTGGAGGAAAACGTGAGAGTGCCAAAGTTGGAGCCCGATGTGCACCATATTTATGGACTTAGGTGGTTGCTAGAGTGGTAGTTGTTGAGCTTGAGGGTCTGATCAACTAGGAGAAATTTGAGAAGCACTAGACTTGTGTGTGGAGAAGGACATCTACAACAGATGATGGGCAGTCCTCCTAGCCCGTGTTCATTATGGGATATGGACATCTTGCAGTGATAGGTGGCAGCCCTTCGTGCCCTATGTTAGTCTTCATTGGAGCAACATAGGAAGACTATAGTGGGCTGAATTCCCTGAGTAGATGAGGAGCAACAATGGGTAGTTGGGAGTTGTTCACAAATGGAGTTGTGAACAACTCGACAAGAGTCTCGATGTGTTGTGTCCTTGATGGACTAGGGCGCAACTAGAGAGCAGATTGACAGCCGAGGTTCAGTGGCTAGATGGACTTGGAGCATTGATAGAGGCAGGTGCTGCAGATCGGGAGCCGAAGGACTAGTCAGGTACATGGTATGACCGAGAGGAGCTGAGAGATCGCGTTATAGCCATATGGTCAGAGTATCTTTTTGAGGGTAGATTGGTTATCGATGGATTGACACCAAGCCCCAGTTTTGTATATCTTATATTAGTGGATGTATGAGGGCCATTATCCCTGGTAGAAGAGCCGTAGACTGTTGTATTATTCAGGTTGATTAATATAACGAAGTTGGGTTATTGAACAAATTGTGTAAAAAAAGTTATGTATATTTCGTGCACTAGTATATTTATTGTTGTTTATATTCCGCTGTGCAAAGTAGCTTCGTTGTGATTCTGGGATTGGTAGCGTCAGTGATTTAAGATTCTATCCTAGACACCAGGATCGTGGAAAAACAAAATTTATCCTACAAAGTGGGAAAGATGTTAACTAGGGAATACTCTGTATAGACCAAGATAGGGGAGCATATGTCTTCCACAATATGGGTGAAAAATAGGGGCAATACCCTATTGTCCAAATATTCCTCAACCCCACGAGCTCTACGGCTAAATTTCTCACCCTCGGAGCTCAAACATGGGGGACGAGCTAGCTTATTGTCCTCGATTAGCTCAGAGCCTTACTTAGGAGGGTCACATCCATCAATCCATGTTTCTCTCTGTATATCAACGTGCTTATATCTGGTACCAACCCAAATAATTCATAGACGAGTTCAATCATACTTCTTTATGAGATTATTTCGAGCAATAGCCTCTGTTTTTCTATTCATTTTGAAAATTTCAAGTCTGAAATCCTATTGCAATAATTGGAATTAATTAATTAACAATTTATTTGCTACGACAAATATCAAATAAATCACACTATAACCTTCACAATTAAAACTACGGAAAATAATAGTGCTGGAAACTGAGAAATATTCTAGCACACACATAAAAATTGACGCAATTATTTTTGGACAAAAGTCCCCGGAAAAACCCAACTTGGGAAAACCGGTGCAGTAGCTGAGGTTTTTTTATTATGCAGTAGTGAAATAATCTGAGTACAATCTAGATGTTGAATGCTGGCTATCCTACAGAGACAATAATGGAAAAAATTTCTTGAGGGAAATTACCCTCACTTCGAGCAATCTCTACACTGTGTGAGTTTTGAAAGGCTAGCCATCCAACTAGCCATGCGTAGCTTCTGTGTCACCCTAGCACAATTTTCTACATTCTTAGCCTAGAACAACTGAAAATCAAGCCATCTTGCCTGTTGCTGACTTTCTGGGCTTTGGAACTGAAAACTAGCTTCGCCCTAGCAAAATTAGACTGCCTTCTAAAGCTTCTGCACTTCCTCTACTCAATCTCCTCAAGAAATTTCAGCCTCTCTGCAATGTACCCACCAGATCTGGAAAATTTTCCTCTGACTTCACTGTCCCTGCCCCTCTCTGTCTCTTCTTCCTTCTGAAACTCGAACTCTTCGAACAAGCTACCGGCCCCTCTGGAACAATCGAACTCTCCAATGAAATCGATCTCAAGTATATGTTATCTATCTACCCATTGACTTCTTCTTATAATCTTCTGTTGGGACTCCAATGACAAAGATTAAATATTATTCGATGGCTAAGATTATTTCCCAGTCGATCTCTATGACTTTCTAGATAATTCACACCTTATCTCAATTAATATTCATTAATTAACTAGAGTTCGTAAGTTTAGATTTAGGAAATATTAAAAATATAGTCTAATAATCTATTTGATACACTTCTAGGTGGAATTTCCAGAAACGATTTATGGGTTATGGAGAACGCCTGTGTTTTAGCCTCTCCACAAAGTTTCGAGACTATAACATCTCCGATGCTACAAAAACTAACACTCCCTCTTAGCGAGGAAGGTGTTCTAGTGGTGCATGTGAAAATTCATGTTACACAGAATCCTACTGCAACAACTGATGGGAAATCTTCTATTTGTTATTTTACTTAACAAATTATTTACTGTGTTCTACAAACAAATATCGAAATCCATTCACTACAGCCTACACAATTAAACTGCATAAACAAATCTGAACACACACTGATGACACAACCATCCGACACAATTGTTTTTGGACTAATGTCCCCAGAAAAACCCAATGCAGGAAAACTAGTGCAGCAAATCTGAGGGTTTATGTTATAATGCAGTAAATTCTGAGTACAAATCTATGATTGACGAGACTGTCAGATCATACCGCAAAACTGACATAAGAGATCTCGTGAGACAAACCTCACTCCTCCATAGGAAACTGGTATTGATCTGCACCAAGGCTGGATTGCACTGCGCTGCCTCTACATAGTGATTGCGTCACTCTGCATAGTGACTTCGTCACAACTATGGCTTCCCTTCTGTCTTTGCATTGCTCTCACTGCTTGCTGGAAACTGAGCCTTCGGAAAATCTCTCTGGGGTCTGATACTGGCTTTGAGCTATCTCCTCTATAGGAAAACGTCTTTCCCTCTAGCTCTACGCAGTGACTCCGTAGGCACTGCGTCACTGGCTCTGCGCTGCTCTGTGGCTCTCTTTGTCTCTGCTGCTGTGTACTCTCCGTCTTAGGAAACCTTCCAACTGGAAATACTGCCCCTCATTGCAATCAAGGATCACTTAGATCTGATTTTCGTCCGAGCACTTGCTCCGTCATAAAAAATTGATCTCTAGATCCTCTGTGTCTCCACGAATGTATATTGCAAATGAACCTTCAAATCCTTATAATCTTCTCGTTGAGGATTCAACTACCCAGATTAGATCTTTAATCAACGGCTAAGATTAAATTTTGGCTTGGTCCGTTTATTCTAGATCATTCTCACTCATATTCTATTAATGCACTTTAATTATTTTATTTTCCTAAGTTTTGACTTAGGATCCCTTTAAAAATAATTAATTATTTCTATAGAATATGATCCAAGTGGAATTTCACCAAACGCTTTATGGGTTATTTATAATACACGTGTTTAAACCTCTCCACAAAATTTGAGACTTAGAGAACATCTGATGCCACCCCAAATCAGCACTCACTCTTAGCGAGGAACGTGCTCTAACAATATGCCCTGCTACATACTGTTATGAATATGAAGCATCTCCCTCTGCGCTATTGATGTTTGACTTTGCTGCCGATCAACTCTGCGCAAATGCTGCATCTGTACTGTCGTTGACACTGCCACCATCAACGCTGCATCTGTACTACAACTCCCTCTAAATTCTACATCCGTGCTGCTGATGACTCTGCCACTGCCAACTGCTACTGCACTGCAACACAATTTCTTTCTGAAACTGAAAAACATCCAAAATTTGGACAAGTATATTGCATCTTGGTGATGAAGTTTTGACCACTGCTAGCCTCTGTGCTGCCTCTCTGAAGCTGCTGCGTTGTTGCTACTCTGCACTGCATCCTTCTGTGCTGCCGCAACACTGCTCAGACTCTGGCACTGCTAACAACTGCGCTGTCACTTCAACACTCCTCTGCACCAACTGGCACTAATCCATCTTGCTACTGCTATTTTGGGCTCCCGTAGTGAGGTAATGATTCGAGAGGTGGATCCCTCAATGATCCTGCCCATCTTGTAGATATCTGGGTTTACAACTCCAAATAATCCCACCTCCGTCCTTGAGGTATATGAGAAATCATAACAAACTCCTCCTCCTCTATCTTCGTTGCTCCGACCTGAGGATCATGTTTCTCATCCTTGTCCTTCTTCTTGAGAGGAAATCGTGTGGAGTAATGCCCCATCTCACCACACCAGAAACATTTTATCTTTGACAGATCCCTCTTCCTCCTACGCTCCTATTGCTGCCCCTTTGATGCAAGGGCCACATTCTCTTCCTCCTCCTTGATCTTTGAATCGTTGCAGCTGCCGCCCTCAAGGTGAAACTTGAGTAAGTCTCCACATCTCTTCTTGCTGAAGAGTTTCCCACATTTTCTCCTAGTCCGACAAGTTTTCTCTGCCTAGGATGCTCTGGAAAAAAAACTTGGTAATCCTCGGACATTGAGTTGAGAGCCAATCTGACCATCTATGTGGCCTTAGTCGCTGCTCCTACTGCTGCCAACTGATCTCGGTTTTCCTGAAGACTAGACAGGAATGGATCAACACACTCTCCCTTCTGCATCCTGGTGGTCCGCATTTTCTCCTCTAGAAACATCTTTTGTTGCTCGGAAGACCCCTCATACAACGTTTCCAACACATCCCACATCTCCCTAGCTGTTATTTTGGCTGAGATGTGTGAAACAATGTGATCCCTCACTCCATCAAGGATCAACCGCTTGGCTTTAGCCATATTCTTCTTGAAGCCCTGTAATAGTGTTGCATCCACCGGTTCAACCTGAGCACTGTCGATAAAGTGCTTGAGGTCATGCTAATCTAGATGGAAGGAGATCCTTGCCTTCTAGATTGCATATTTGGAGGCACCCTCCAACTGGTCTTGGTCATGCAATACGTTGGTGGCCATCTCACCCAAATGTTGTTGATCTACTGCCTCTCACCCTCTGCATAGCTGGCTTTACGCATTCCTGATGGATCAAGCCACAAAATCTGTTGCTACTGCATGGGGGATCTGATTTTCTTGGACCAAAAAATCACCGAGGTCAGAAAATCCCCAAATGTGTGTTTCAGCTATGCTTCCTGATGCTCTGCACCAACAATCACTGCTGCGCAGTCAAATGCATCCTTCCAGCTACATATCTGGGTAGATCTGCTACACTTCTCCCTCTGCCTCGGACAACCAGCAATCTGGAATAATCCTACCTCTTTGTCTGCTCACTCAGAGTGAGATTTTCCTTGCTAATCTGGACTTCTAGCTTGGACTATGCACTTCAGTGGGAAATCGATCTGCTACTTACGCAACTCTTTGATCCCCAGCTGCTGCTTCAATGCTGGATCTGTTCTTTGTCTCACCTGCACTCAGCTTAAACAAGCTCTGAAACCATGTGAAAATTCATGTTACACGGAATCCTACTGCAACAACTGATGGAAAATCTTCTATTTGTTATTTTAATTAATAAATTATTTACTGTGTTCTATAAGAAAATATCAAAATCTAGTCACTATAGCTTACACAATTCAACTGTGGAATAAATACAAGTGCGTAAACAAATCTAAACACACATAGATCACACAACCATCCGACACTGTTTTTTTTGGACTAATGTCCCTGGAAAAACCCAATGCGGGACAACCGGTGCAATAGATCTGAGGATTTATGTTATTATGAAGTAAATTATGAGTAAAAATCTATGATTGACAAGACTCTCAAATCATACAAAAAACTTGATAGAAGAGATCTCATGAGACAAACGTCACTCCTCCACGGGAAACTAGCACTGATTTGCACCAACGTTGGACTGCCCTGTGCTGCCTCTGTGCAGTGACTATGTCATGACTCACAACTATGGCTGCCCTTCTGCCTCTGCACTCATCTCATTGCTAGATGGAAATTAAGCCTCCAGAAAATCTCTCTGGGGTTTGATACTGGCTCTGCACTGTCTCCTCTGTAGGAAAACGTCTTTCCCTCAAACTCTGCGCAGTGACTGCGTAGGCACTGCGTCACTGACTCTGCGTTGCTGTGTGGCTTTCTGTCTCTGTTGCTGTGTACTCTCTGGCTCATGAAACCTTCCAACTAGAAATACTGCCACTCACTGCAATCAAGGATCACTTAGATCTGATTTTCGTCCGAGCACTTACTCCGTCAGAAAAATCCGATCTCTAGATCCTCTGTGTCTCCACTAATGTATTTTCCAAATGACCCTTCAAGTCCTTCTTATAATCTTCTCTTTGATGATTCAATGACCCATATTAGATCTCCAATCAACGACTAAGATTAAAATTTTGACTTGATCCATTTATTCTAGATCATTCTCACTCATATTCTATTCATACACGTTAATTATTTTATTTTCCTAAGTTTTGACTTAGGGTCCCTTTAAAAATAATTAATTATTTCTATAGAATACAATCCGAGTGGAATTTATTCAAACTCTTTCTGGGTTATTTAGAATACATGTGTCTAAGACTTTCCACAAAATTTGAGACTTAGATCACAACCTTTGCTACCCCAAATCAACAGTGCACTCCTGCTACAACACCCTGTCTCTGTATCACCCTCTATCACGCTGCTGACGTCTGGCCATTGTGACTTCCTGCCACTGCCCAAAAACCACTGCGCAACTCTGATGCTGCATCCATGTTGTTGTTTACACTTCTATACTGCTACCAACTCTGCATCTGCACTGCAACTCCCTCTCATATGTTGGTGCCGCAACTAAGAAGCATCCTAAATATTGAATCAACTGTGTCTCTGCTGCATCTGTATCTTGAGCATCTGACTGCTACTAGCCTCTGCACTATCCACTATAGAATCTGCGCTGCTATTGACTTTGCCACTGAGCCTCCTGCTCTGTTGTCAACACTTCTCTGCGCTCCTCAACACTTGACTGCAACTGTCACTCTGGCATCTGACTGCATCAATTGACATTGATCCATCCTGTTACTGAATATTATGGGCCCCCGTAGAAAGGTAATGACCCATGAGGAGGACACTTCAATGGGTCCTACCCAAACCTCTACGTTGATTTGGGACTACAATTCCATATTTCCCTACCTCTCTCCTAGAGGTATAGCTACAAACATATAAAACTCTTCTTCTAGTATGGAGAATAGCTTGTCTATCTCCGTGGATGATGCCACCTGGTCCTGCGTGTCCTTCTTCCTGAGAGGACACTGTGTGCTGTAGTGGTTGAGTTTCCCACACTTGAAACACTTGACCTTAGACAAGTCCTTATTCTTCTTCTCCTATCCCTGACTGGCACCCTTCGATGCTAGGGCTACATTCTCTTCCTCACTCTTCGGTCCCTTGCTGCTACTGCCGCTGATGTTACTCTTTAACAGTGCCTGCCTCGACTCCTCTTGCTGTAGATCAGACCACATCCTATTCCATTTGGGAAATGTGTCTCTACCCAAGATACTTTGGACAAACACTTTCGACTCTTCTGAGACACTGTTCAGTGCCAATCATACAAGCTCTGTGGGTTGGGGTGCCACCCCAATGGTTGCAGGTTGGTCTTGGATCTCCTGAATCCTAGTGAGAAAGGCATCTATTCCCTCGCCCTTATGCATCCTGATTCTCCTCGGCTTCTATTGTAGGAACATCTTCCTCTGCTCAGAAGTACTCTGGTATAGCTCGGAGAGAGCATCCCACATTTCCTTGGCCACACCTTTGTTTGCCACATGTGATACTATATGATATTGGAATCCATCTAATATCATCTGCTTTGCCTTTGTGATTTCCTTTTTGTACTCCTTTAGCTAATTAGGGTCGCGGGGAACTGCCACCACACTCTCCACATAGGCTTTCATGCAATGTTCATCCAGTAGGAAAGACATCCTGACTTTCCAGATGACATAGCTGGAGGCTCCCTCCAACCTATCCTAATATCTAAGCCTAGATGTGGCCATCTCTGAAATTGATAAAAAATCTCCCTCTTTCCCTCTACTTTGCTATTGATTATGCTACTTTCACTCCCTTATGGAGTGAGAAGATCTGCTCATAGGTACTGCCGATCTGCAACTGGAAAAATTAGATCTCTAAGACTCAAGATCCCCTGAGAGAAATTTTCCCTTTGTGTGTGCTTTTCTCTTCCATCTGACAAAAATTATTCTCTAGAAAACTGCTGCAAAACCCTTTGTGATAGGTCGGGAATTTTTTGCCACCCTGCAACTGAAAATCAAACCCTCTGTCCAGAAATTCACATTCCCTGGCTTAGGCATTGTGCAACCCTTGAAAATTTCGGCTTGCTGCTCCCTCTGAACAATGAAATTTTCTTCTTTCGCCTTTGAGCTGCTCGCCTGTCAATCTCACTCTACTACCATGTGAAAATTTCAAGTCTGAAATCCTATTGTAACAAATGAAATTAATTCTTCTAATTGTTAATTAATTAACAATTTATTTGCTACGAAAAATATTGAATAAATCACACTACAACCTTCACAAATAAAGCCTCGGAAAATAATAGCATTGGAAACTGAGAGATATTCTAGCACACACATAAAAATTGACAACCATTTTTGGACAAAAGTTCATGGAAAAAACCAACTTGGGAAAATTGATGCAAAAACTAAAGGTTTTTATTATTATGCAACAGTGAAATAATCCGAGTAAAATTTGGATGTCGAATATTGGATATCTTGCAGAGAAAATACTGGCAAAAATTTCTTGAGGGAAATTACCCTCACTTCGAGAAATCCTGACACTGTTTGAGTTCTGAAAGGCTATCCATCTAGCTAGCCGTGCACAACTTCTGCATCATCCTAGCAAAGTCTGCTACATGCTCAACCCGAAACAACTGCAAATCAAGCCGTCTTGCGTGCTGCTGATTGGGAAACAGACTCTTCGGCACTTTGGAAATACTTCCCGGCCTTTGGAACTGAAAACCAGCTCCACTCTAGCAAAATCAAACTACCTTCTGAAGCTTCTACGCTGCCTCTTTGCAGCCTCTTGGAGAAATTTTGGCCTCTCTACAATGTACTCATTAGATCTGGAAAATCTTCCTTCGACTTCACTGTCCCTACCCCTCTCTGTTTCTGCTTCCTTCTGAAACTCGAACTCTTCCGACAACTATTGGCCCTCTCGAAAAATATTACTCTCCAAGGAAATCGATCTCAAGTATATGTTCTCCATCTACCCATCAAATTATTATAATCTTATGTTAGGATTCCAACAACCAAGATTAAATCTTAATCGATGGTTAAGATTCTTTCCTAGTCGATCTATGTGAGTATTTAGATGATTCACAACTTATCTCAGTTAATACTGATTAATTAACTATATTTTCGAAGTCTAGACTTAGGAAATATTAAAAAAATAGGCTAATAATCTGATTGAGACACTTCTTGGTGGAATTTCCAAAAACAATTTCTGGGTTAGCAGAACTGTGTTTTAGCCTCTCCACAAAGTTTCGAGACTAGAACACCTCAAATGCTACAAAAACTAACATTCGTACGAAGCATCAAATCAAATATTATGTTAGAGAAAATACATGACATAAAAGTATACCTTATTCTTCCTTTCTCCCTCTCACGTAGATAGCAACCACAAGCCTAAGCTTGTCTCATTTAGTAGTATTGTCTCAATGCATGAATATATCTCTATCCTAGCAATATTCAAGATTTTCTGCCAATCAGATCCCACTCTACAATGTATCATTGTCGTATTTAGAATTTTCTCAAACAACTCTCTAAAGAGCTTTCTCAACCAAACTATCCCACAACTAGCCATCCTAGCAACAATGTATTCAACCTTGGTTTTTCTTAAAGCTACTAACTTCTATGTCATCAAAATATCATGGCAACTCCTAAGCTAACACAACACCCAGATGCGCTCTTCCTGTTAATAATAGTTTCCAACCCAGTCAACATTAGTGTATCCATGTAGTCATACATCTCTGGAAGTATATCCCAGACCAAGATTGTTTGTCCCATGCAAATGTGCTTGGTGACAACTCAATGTGTATGAAGCGACTCAATCATGAATTGACTTAGGTTGTTTTCTGCAAAGCATATATCTAAATGGGTGTTCACAAGGAACATCAATGCTTTAATCAATTTTCAGTTGCCAAGTCAGGTTCAACAATATCTCCGCATAACTTCTTGAAATTCAATTCCATCCGGGTGTTCAAGGATTTGCATTTCATCTTTCCAAATCTCTCCAATAGCATCACGGCATAATTCCCTTGAGAAAGGGAAATATCTCCAGGTATTTTCCAAACTTCTAATCACAGAAAGTAATGCATCATGCCAATATCCTTCGTCTCAAACTCAAACGCCAACTCTCTCTTACTTTTATAATAAAAGGATCATTACTTATCAATAATAGATCATCAACATATAAAACCAAAATCAAAGGCATACCTTGGACCACTTTGAAGTAGAGGTTCAGATCGACACATATTCTAGGCTTTACCAGATAAATGTCAATGTGGACATACTAGGCTCGGGAAGCTTGTTTCAAACCACACATTGTTTTATGCAAACATAACACTAACCAAACCAATCATTAGGGAAATTTTGAGGTCTAAAATGAGCCTCCTAAGGAAATAATAAAATAATAGCTAAACCAATAAAATAATATTTATGAATTTGCAATTCACTTTTTGCACCAAAATCCATTTAACCATGGTTAAATTCAATTTAAAAGTTGTACTAAAATAAAATTAATAAAAAAATGGTATTGATATGACTATAAATAAGAATGAGATTTTCAAGAAAAAATCATTATCATTGCACAACTAATGCATTTGTCCTTTGTACTTAAATAACATAAAATAAAATATAACTATAAATTCATAAATTCTTAATTATAGAATGTACTATTAATTAAAATTTATATTATTTAAATTATATAATAACATGTATTAATATATAAAAATAATATAATATAATATATTGTTTTATGTATGAATTTTATATTACATATTGAATTGATTTGATTTATAAATAAATATTTGAAAATATAAAAATATAATATTTATTGAAAAGTGTGTAAATACATGAAGATTGTGTATGGATATGCATTGTTTCTTTCAGAAAATATGAAATGACAATAATAATATTTTATTCAAAAAGTGTGAAATGACATTTATTATGAGTATTTTACTTTATGACTTTAAAAGTACTTAGAGCACTACCATTGTTAACCATGATTTTTTATCCACCATTGAGAATGTGACAAGTACCTTTAATTCAAGCAATGTCACCTCAACCATTAAAGATGATGTTATCCCCTAAAATATGATTGGTTCTCATAAAGTAAATTTTGATTGTACATTTTCTTTAGGAGGTCCATTTTAGACCTCAAAATTCCCCTAATGATACCAAGCTTCAAGCAAGTCAATACCATGCAATCAAATCAACCAATTTTGATTATCAAGTCTTAACACTAATATCAAAAACCAGGTTACAACTTTGTCAAGCCATCCATATGATCATAATATGAGTCATTTTTATTACTAATTGTAAATTCATCTATCTAGGACAAGTCATGTAAGTTTATGATATTTCTACAATAGCTAGAATAAAAATCACTGCATATTAAGGAGTAATCATTTACTGCCATGTTAGCTTCAATGGTAAAATAAATACATGATGATATAAATAGTACAAACCCTTGCAAACAAAAGATTAGTTAAGTCATTCACTTTCCCTGCAATAAGTCACACATTGAGTAGATCTCATTGATTCTCAAACTTCCCTGCTCATAGAACTTTCTATCATCTGCTCCATGTCTGTCGATCTGTCATACTCCTTGTGTGCCCCTGGTTTTGTGCATAAGATTTTCTATTTTTGTGACCTACAGGCTCAATCGCACCCATAGGCCTTCTTTTGTGCGACTGGGAGGTCCATAGCCGCACTCATAAGCCTTTCTTCCAATGACCGAGGCTTAGATTAGGAGAAACCTTCTCCGCTCAGATCATAACTTGTAAGAACTTCTTCAACAACAATAGATGGTTATTTATGTCTAGAAACCTTACTTCAACAATCAAGAGTCATCTGCAAATAATAATAAGTGTTGAGATCTCATGGAGACATCAACCTATCTATCATAATACTGTCACGCATTAAAAAAACTGTTAGATCATGAAATCAAATTGTATTAGGTTCTTAAACATATATCATATCGAATCATCATCAGATACTTCATTGTCACATACAAACATGACATAAAACATTCATCAAAGATTAGTGTCATATAATTAGGGCAGCTGACAAGAATTATCATCCTTCAAGGATCATAATCACAACATCACTTCTTAATCACATTATTCAATCATCAAGTCAGGGCATCCAATTTTACCACATTGTCAAATTTACAAAGCTCATCAAAACCTAACAAGAAGATCCTTAGTATCAACCTTATTATCACATTTGTATCATTAGTGTTACCATGCTTATATGAAGTCTTAACAATAGTATCAAATTATCATATATCAAAATCAATGTATCTAGCCTTCTTTATGACATCAAGAAATCCACCATGTCTAAAATGTGAGATGCTTTCCAAATATCAAGAACGCCAATATATCACATGTACCATAAATCAAACTTACTTTTATATGTATGCATGAAGGTGATATTCTTGTCAAACCTTAGGGCTTACCTTGCCATCCAATATTGCAGCTTATACATACCTTGAAGTATTCATATGCCTTTGCAAATTGTAACACTTATTTGTCTTTGGCAGATGTAGCACTTGCATATTGTAATTTCCGGATGCTATTTTGAAAGCTTTCTAAAACTTTTCTCAGGTATTTATTTCCTTTTCCAACACCAACTCTTCTATTCCTGCACTAGCTCTCTTTCCCTAATGTATGATCCTCAAGAAGGATCTTATTTTCATATCTCATATAGAGGTTGAAATCAGTGTGGAAAAAGTCGCCAAAAATTCACGATTAAATCGGCAAAATCCGATTTTTTGGACTAGCTGATTTAATCGGCCAACTTTTTGGCGATTTTTTTCCCAGTTGAAAAAGTTGGGATTAAATCGAAAAATTCGGGATTATATCGGGAGTTTTTCCAAAAAATCAGAGTGAGGTATTTTCTTTAATTACTTTTATATTTTTTTTGGAAAAAATTGAGATTTTTTCCAAAAATCGGGATTTTTTTTTTCCAAAAATGAATATTTTTGTATTTTTTTTAAATTTTGCCGACTTTTTCAAAAAAATCCCGACTTTATCGAGTTTTTAAACTTTTGTACCCTTTCCGATTTAATCCCGACTTTGAATTTTTCCACATTGGTTATAAGTATACAATGTACATATACTCAAATATTCATGCAAGAAGTATAAGCAATAATAAAAAAAATAAGTCTAGTATCACAAAGAAGTAACAAAAATCGAAAAGGTACTTATCTTTAACCAAAAATGATCATCTCCCTTTTGAATCAACCTCCAAGGGTTAGTACTGTCTATTACCCATGTATCAATGTTGCCTTCAATATTTCCAATGACTTCATCATCAACCAGGTCTAATTGAGGCCATCTCATCTAAGGTTAGATCAAACCTGTCACAAGTGCTAGAACATATTTTCACTGATCATGCTTGGGTTTCAAGACTGCATATCTCAAACCTTTGTCATAATCCAGGGTTTCTTCCAAATCCTAACCTCATAATATCCATTAAACCCTCATAACCAAATTGCCTAAGGTCTCCTTCAAACCCTAGCATTATTTTAGGTCTCCTCCATATTCTCTTTCTTCCACCGATGGTGTCTTTAAAGGGGTGATCTTAATGACTTTTCTTCAGCCCAACTCTGGTTCCATGTTAATTTTTCTTAATGCTATATTGTTCTTTGCTTTAGACAATTGCATTTCATCATTTACATATTTAATTCACCCCACAACATCATAACATCATTAAAACATATGCAATTATACAGAAATAGCAATATCATCATGAATGCAGCGGAACATAAAGGAATAATAGAAGGAAAACATTCATACATAGAGGCACTAGGATTGGTCGGAAATTAGGGCACACCCCCAAAAGGGGGAAAACCCTTTCAAATTCTTCTTCTTATTAGATTGTCATAAAATGTTCAACAAAGAGAGAGTACAATGATCCAGATCTTCGACGACAAAACTATCCAACAAAATAAACTAAACAACATCCAAGAGATGAACCCAACAATACTAATAATCAAAACCATGATTCAGAAGCCTGCGGTCAACTGTCAACATCTATGGTCAACTGACGGAATCTGCAGTCAACTGTCAAATGAAACCCTAGTTTCCAAGCGCACAGAAAGGGAGATATGCATGCGATTGAAACGTTCCAATCACATCCAGAGGCTTGCATGCGTGTGTCTGCAGCCGAAAATATCTTGTGGCATCCTTGCGGCTGCAAATTAAAAACTCTATCACATGTGTGAGCTTCAGACCTTTCAATTTCGTACTCGTGTGAACTAACTTCAAACCTGTGCAAGCCAAACCAAAGAAAGAAGAATGATTGATGATCTCCAAATGAGGGTCACTTGACTTGTATGTATAGCCATCCAAGGGTGTCCAATTTCCTTTTGGGCCAACTTGTCCTTTTTGTGCACATGTGGCTTTTCATATTAAAATATATTTTTCCTTAACCAAATTAAATTATTTCCAAGGGCTAGGAGGGGTCTTCCTTGACGAGGAAGATTGTCCAATGGATGGAATTTGTCCCTGATCTTCCAAATTAACACTTTCTTCTATGGAACTTGATTTGAAAACCTGTTCTTTCCCACCATGTTCTGCAAATCCTTCACTTCAGTCAGAGGTGCCATGTAGCCTGTGTACCTCTGTGTCTTCTTCCTCTGGCTGGAAATTATACTGGAAGATTCAACTCTCTTATGATCTCCCTTAAAAAAATACTTTGTCCGCTTGGATTGAACTCTCCCTATACTGGAAATCTCTAATTGAGTGGTTGCCTCCACTAGCCCTTGGCTATGCTCCTCATCATCTTGTTGGTCAGTCCAGTTGCCAACTAGCTTAGACTCAAATTGAGATAATGGCTGAGGCTCCATCTTGAGAGCTCTATCATGCTCTCGTTTAACCACCACATATTTACTCTAAGCTGTCCCTGCATTGCTGCTCAAGGTTGCATTTTTCTCTACCTGCAACTTGTAGAGATTCTTCACCCTCACACCTATTTTCTTCTTACATCCAGAAGTTAAGTGTTGGAGGTAAGCCTTGCCTCTAATGAAGATGACATCATAACCCTTGTCCTCAAGGGTAGCTACTGAAACAAGATTCTACCTCAATCATGGAACATAAAGAACATCTCTGAGATGAATAGGATTACTTGACTCCCTCTGAAAACTGACAGTACCAAATTTTCTAGCTGCATACTGACCATCACCTCCTAACTCAATCTGAAACCTCATGCCCTTCTCCTTCTCGTGGCTGAAACTCTTCTTGTTCTCGATCATGTGGAAGGATGCTCTTAAATCAATATACCAAATACTTCTATTTGCTAAGCTTTCCATGCAAGCAATCAATGAGAAATATTTCTCGAACTGGGCAGAAAATGCATCTACCTTCACTGATGCGACAACATCATCCTTGTTGGACTCCTTCTTCCGATTTGGACACTTAGTATCATAGTGCCCAAACTCATGGCAGTGGAAGCACTTTATCTTACTTGGATCCTTCTTCTTGTCCTTCTTATAGACTCGACATCTCCTTTGCCTTTCTTGCCCTTGGCCTTACTTGCAAGAGAAATATTCTCCTCTTCCTTCTCAACCTTCGACCCCTTGCCACTGCTACTCTCGAAAAGGCTGGGTTTGAGCTCCTCCTGAGTGAAATCAATCCTTATCTCATTCAACAATCCCTTAAATAAAAGTAGCCCACTCTTTAATAAACCCATTTATAGTAGCTCACAACAGTTCATTGTCTTCTGGTTTCTCTCCTACAGCTGCTAGCTGATCACGAACATTCTGAACTCGGGTGAGATAGAAAGTTACGTTCTCACCCTTTTTCAACTTGGTGACCCTCAACTTCTCCTTTAGAATCATTTTATGATTCTCAGATGGATCCTAGTATAGCTTCACAACGACATCCCACATTTCCTTTTTGGTATCTTTACAAGCAACATGCAGGACTATATGATCCTGAAGTCCATCTAAGATCATCCTCTTGGCTTTGGCTGTCTCACTTTGGAATTTCTGTAATTGGTTAGGATATGTAGGTTTTGCAACCCCTTTCTCAAAAAACTCCCACAGTCCATACTCGTCCAACAAGAATATCCAGAATTTCCAAACACCAAAATTCAAGGCACCATCAAGTCTACCTTGATCTCTAAACCCTACTGTGGCCATCCCGCCTACTTAGAGAAATATCCAACACTTGCGCACTAACAACATTGTAGTCCTTCACAAGAGACTGTACTTAGGGCCTCTAATTTTGCCTCTCCTACGAAATAAAGTCCTTCACAAATCTGGACTTAGGGCTTCTTTTGACACCTAATAGCAACCCTCCTTACTGTGCTTAAGATACCAAACAATCACTGTCCAATCTGGACCATCAACCTACAAATTTGATCAAGTTAAAATGGCATACATACCTCTTGAAGAATCCTTCCAGCTATCTGAAACCCATGTCCTGTGCACTAATCTTCTGGGATCTTGGCCCTAGTTAGGGCTGCCAGTAGCAACTGCTACAACCCACCTACTCAACCTTAAAATCTCTTCAAGAACTGCGTTGTTCTTCCTTCTAGCCAGCTCTTATATCTTCTGCACAATAATTCAAGAGACTAACCTCTCTTTATGACACAAAGATGTCTTGTAGTAGCCTATACACAAAGATCTATACCCAAACACCATGCACCAAATTGCCCTTGAATGTTGCCTGTAATCTGCCCTTAACACAACCCTGTCCAAACTTCAAAAGAGACCCTACCTTGCTCCTTCGTTCCACCTGAAATAGCTCCTTAAGTGTTGCAGCTATCGCATACCATATGCACACTCACTATGACAAATTTTATCTTGAATGTGCTATCTTTATTCCAATCCACGCTCTGATACCATGTAGAAAATCCACGAAATTCTGATCTGCTTGCCTTCTTTCCTTGCCTGAATGAGCTCGAAATCCTTGCGCAAATCCTAGAAATAAGCCCCTATTTCCTAGCGCATGGGATGCTCCTATTTCTTAGGAATTAGCCCCTATTTCCTAGCACATTCCCAAGGAAATTCTTCCTTCTTCCTTCACAAACACAAAAGCTCATAAACTCATGCTTAAGAATTATTACAATTGTGCCTTCGTTCCTCCTTATATGCAATTCAAATGGCTAAATTTGGCAAGCTATATTTTATGAATTGATTTTGTGATTGATGAGTTCACTAAGTTGAACTAACTCATGCAACTCGTCTCATCTCAATTCTAGAACTTGAGATTCAATCACTTGCCCTTTTCCAAATTAACTCACACTAGAAGACAACAAACTTGTCCTTCCACTTTTTCACATTAGTAAACTGCTTCATAGCTTGTCCTAATTTTTAGGAATTCACCCTAAATTTTAGGATCTCATCCTAATTTTTACGAATTAGCTCTTAACTTATAGGAATTGGTTCCTAACTTATAGGAAATTGTGCATGCTAAGGAAAAAATGCTTATGGTAAGGCACAAGTCAAAGAAGGACCTTTCTCGCTACCAATTTTCAATAGTTACAGGAGTTGCTTATGCACTCCCATGTTGTATTACACTGGTTGTAGTCTTTTAATTTCATTGATCTACTTTTTTGGTCATTCGTTAGACATGAACAAAATTATCTTATTTTATACTTCTTGGTATTCTAATTGCAATTAGTACCTGCGATATTATTGTCCAA
The DNA here is from genome assembly GCA_034641835.2 of Pinus albicaulis. Classification (NCBI taxonomy): domain Eukaryota; kingdom Viridiplantae; phylum Streptophyta; class Pinopsida; order Pinales; family Pinaceae; genus Pinus; species Pinus albicaulis. Next base: position 1,774,251,379 of record CM076578.1, on the reverse strand, counting down.
TGACATCAGTGGCCCTTCATCAGATACCATTTTGTGCCAAAGCCATGTAAGTTCAACTCTATTTACTTGTGAGCGTCCTTCCTCCAAGTTATCTATTTGTGCAATCTCAGGGCTAGTATATTATTTATTAATTATCAATTGCACCTTGTAATCTTTAGACTCTAGTTGGTGTATGCCTGCAATATTTTATGTAGTTCTTTAGCTCATGCATGTTACTCAACGCAACCTAGTTGGCAATGTAACATTTACTGGAAGCATTCAATGGCCTCATGTTCTACATTGGATCAAGGTTATCTCCGTGCTTCATATTGTTCAGTGTTGATGTCATTCTGTATTTATACACACAACTGATTTGGCTTTGTGAAGTTGGTGACTCGCTGGTTTTGGCTTTGAATGATGTGTCTCCAAATATGTGAACCATTAGCTTTCATATGCTTGCGAACAACATATATGAAGCATTGAATTGTATTGGACAGTGGAAGCATTTTTTATTCTAAAGACATTGTATTTTCTCTCCTCAGCAAGTCTGATCAGAGAGCTTGATCAAAATTTACATATCTTGACATTTTAGAAATTGCAATCAGAAATATCCATTTCAAATGTATGCTATTTTCTGCATTTGGATTTTTAAAATGGAAACCTTCACGGATTAGGTAACATTATTTTTAAAATTAGGATGTGTATTTGGTATTCGTCTTGTTTCATGAGTTATTTCATGCAAGTGCCTACTATTTTCAAATGAGTTCTTGCATGATGCAATTTTTCTTATTCTATACATTCCTAAGCTTAAGGGTTGCGAATAGAGAAATATTTGTTGGTGTGAAACTTATATTATGAAGGTATGCTTTCAGATGTGGGACAACTCAGTGTTAATGAATATTGTTATGTAGAATCAAGGGGGTAAGGGAGGAATATTTAATGAATTAGATGTGTAGGGAATGTAGAAGCCTAAAGAAATATTTATAGCCATTTCGAATGGGGTAACTTTTTGGTCAACAACGAACTATTAGACTGAATTTAAGAAACAACAATTTCTTTGAGATTCCTTTATAAACATTGGATTTTGTTTTCTTATAGGAAAATTGATGTGGGTATTTTATTGGAACATTTTTTCATAAAATATTTTATAATATTTGAAATATTTTATTATGCAAGTTTATTTCATTAAATGTTAAATTTATTAGTGCTAGATGTTGCACAACTTTATGAAAATAATTAAAATACAAAAATGTAATATCACACAAATAAATACATCATTCATGGAAATGAACATCGAATGTATCATGGAAAATACGATATGGGAGAAAAACCTAGCTAGAAGGTGAGGCCTATGCTCTGCTCTCTTTTCTTCAATTATGAAAATGCAAATACAATGAATGGACACTCACAATGGAGTTGCAGATGACACTGTCGTTAGAATGGCTACTGCAAAATATTCTTACCTTCTACATTATGTGCTCAAATCCCACTCATAGATGCTTTGCCCTACCATGGAACAAGTAGAATGCTAAAGAATTGAACCTTCTCTTCCAGTGGCCTAGTGTTTAACATGGATTGATAGTTGTCTAGGGTTAAGATTTTTGCATACCTCAATCCTCCATTAGTGTCAGGTCTTGGGCCTTCTAGAATCTTCTTGAAAGTCTTCATGTGGCTGGCCCCACATATGTGAGTAATGGGGCTAATATGGCATCCACTTGATATCATGTTGGTTAACAAGGTAGGTTAACTTGTGGGAGGCATAACTTCCGCATATGAGTTATGATTGACATGATTTTCACACCATTGGAAGGTCTAAATGTGTATAACAACATTGAGGGGTTGTAAGCTATGCTTATAAATTTTTTACCCACAAAAATGTTGTTCGATACCTTAAATGGCTTTGGAAGGTTTTGGATCCCAAATTTTCAAAATGGGACCTACCACTAAAAAAGGCCTTGCAAGCCAATTCCTCTAATTTCTCAACCAAAAAAATACCAAGATAGATAATAAAGTATATAATGATCCACTTAGGACCAATATTGCATCTGGTCATTGTTGAAATTTATAGGAGATGAGGCTTATTAGCACAATTGTTTTCTCCTAGATAGGGTTGGGACTATAGGAAAACCTAAACTCCTTGCATCCCAAAGAGGATCATATTAATTAAAACATAAAATATTTGCATCATATATACAAAATTGAGTAGTTTTTCAACTTTAACTAATTAAAAAAGCATATATCTATCTCAAAATCCTATAACTCTCATTTTGGGTCGATGTCAGATGGACCTTGTAGTATATGCAAAGTTGAATAACCTTTTCAATGAGATTAAATAATCAATGTATTCATTAGAAAAGGTTGTGTATTGATCCATCTCTATATGTAAAGTTGAATAACCATTTCAATGAGATGAAATAATCAATGTATTCATTAGAAAAGGTTGTATATTGATCCATCTCTAAAAAAAGAGAGCCCAAATAAGAAATACATTAAAAATTTCGGTAAAAATCCACTTAAAAGCAATCAAATTATGAAGATAAAACATAACACATATGCATCCTCACCCAACCAACTTAAGCTGATTTTTCCTATGTAATCCTCATACCTTTTTCTAGCTCTCATATCAATCCAACATCATTGTAGTATATTTTTTATGTGAATGATAGTGCATATAGATAAGATTGAGGCTAGGATAGGGATCTAACCTACTCTACCTTAGGCCAAACCACTATATCCATTTAATCATTTAGGGCAGAACTTGTGAGTTTGAATCATCATCAAAAACTTAAAAGTGTAAAATTTTGTTAATGTGTGACTTGTATTAAGGTTTAAATATTCAATTGATGAAATTTTATATTTAGAACATTCTTTACACTTAACTTTAAAAAAAATATTTACACATTCATGTGTCTTTAATTTTCCAATTTAGTTTTAAAATATGGAAGCATAAGTGAGATATTTACTACCACATGCTATGTCAATCTCTTTGTGCTTTGCTCAAAATAATTTTTGAAGCATTTTCCATACTCGTATTCTTCCCTCAATAATGTACCAATTATTCTTTGGATTTGCTCTTAGAGAATTGCATTTTCCTCCCTTGGATTTGTGAGTGTTTTATGTTATATTTCTCTTTTTTTCCAATCTTTTATGTCACATTGATTATGTCTTAGTTTTGTTGGGAGTGGGAAGAAGGTGACGACATATGGCAAAATTTTCTCTTGTTTTTGCTATTTTTAATTACATTTCTAATTTTTGCAAGTTTACTAGTTTACATTGTCTTATTTTTTCCATTTTTGTGATTTATTTTTCATTTTTACTAGTTTTCTATGTTACATTGTCCTATTTTTTTCATGAATGATAGGGACCATGAGAATATATGATTTTTTAAACATACAACAATGTATTCACGCCATTGCCAATGAATATTTTAATATAGGCTTGGCTGACTCAACTAAAAGCTTTGCTTGGGCTATTAGATGATATTTGTATGGCCTTTAGCCTTGAATGGCTTCAAACACCTTCAGTGCATGATCACCTCAATGGTCATTGACCAACATGGATCGAAATGATGGAAAGTTGATGGCTAGAATGTTAAAAATTACCAAAAGAAATTAACCGAGAGAGATAAATTTACCAACAACAAAAAACACACAAACACAATATTTATGTTGGAAAATCCCAATTTGGGGAAAAACCAACCCATAATATTCTATAAGTGTTCCTTAGCCAAACCTAGCTAAGCGAGCTTTCATCATTCACATCCTTGGCACATTACAATGAAGTATTTCAAAGCCTTTTATCGGTTTCATTAAATGCAATCCACATGCACAAAACCATGGGAAATCAAACCATGTGCCCAAAACCATCATTGTTTGATTGAGCAACTTTGACTCTTTCACTGTTTCAAGTTTTACCTAACAATCTCCCCTTAAAATTTGACTTGGGTCAATGTTTATCTTGGAAAACCTCAATCTGGGGAAAAACAAACTAACCCATAATATTCTATTAGTTATCCTTAGCCAAACCCCACCAAATAAGCTTTCATCATTCACACCCATGGCACATTACAATGAAGTATTTCAAAACCTTTTAAAGGTTTCATTAAATGAAATCCATAGGCAGAAAACCATGTGCCCAAAACTATCATTGTTTGATCGAACAACTTTGATTCTTTCACTAGTTCAAGTTTTACCTAACAATCCCCCCCTTAAAATTTGACAAGGGTTTCCCTTTACCAAATTTGGCCAAACTGGCCAAGTGAACCTACACTGCTCACCTCTAGGCCCTACCCCCCTCAATGTTTATATCCAAGGCATCTTGTAATTTGTCATGCCCCCTATCACCTAAGTCTAACTCTAGACTTTAGTAGTAATTTCCTAGGGTACACATGTCTTACCAAGTCTTACTACAATGTCCATTTACATGTAAAATTTTCAACTCCACAATATATCTATATATATATATATATATATATATTGCTGTTATTTAAGGTCATCCATTTCACCACTAAAAATCTACAATATGAAACAAACAAACCATAATAAATAATATCATTGAATCATTCCATCAAACACTTTGTGTGCATCCACGACATAAATATTGCTTTAGTAGGAAGCTTGGCATAGGTTTTCTTGTGCGCATCCTTGCACATATCAATGGCTCTTATCATTCTCAACCATGTTGATTAAAACCCATCAAGCTTCTCTCTTGGATTTTACCTCACCTTGTGGCTCTAATACCATGTTAAAAATTAAGTGAGAGATAAATTTACAAACAACGAACGATACACATAAACACAATGTTTATCATGGAAAACCCCAATTTGAGGAAAAATCAACAAACCAAATATTCTATTAGTGTCCCTTGGCCAAACCTGTCCAAGCCGACCAAGCGAGCCTTCATCGCTCATGTCCTTAGCACATTACAATGAAGTATTCCAAAGCCCTTTAAAGGTTTCATTGCATGCAATCCATGAACACAAAACCATGAGCAACCAAAACCATGTGCCCAAAACCACCATTGTTTGATTGAGCAACTTTGACTCTTTCACTGAGTTAGGTTTTACCTAACATAGAAGAGTATTTTTCAGTGCCCTTGCATAGTGTCAAGACGCACCATGGACATGTTAGGCACCCTTTATCACACTGGGCACATAGTATACCTTGGAAACACACACTAGTTGAATGTATGAAAATACTTGGAAGGAAACTTAACAAGATAAGGAAAAGTGGGGGTTATTGCAAATGACCTTGTTCAATTTGCAAGCATGATGCATGGAAAACAAGATTAGCATAAAGAGCTTGATTGGGTTCAGTGCTTGGACTACATGTAGACCCAACGAGTTGGGTGGTCCACACTTGGGGGTTGCAACAAACAATAGAGGCACCTTTCAACACAAGCATCCATGAAACACAATCACGAGATGCACTCCTTGGGTACACATCCACCAAGCACACATCAATATGACACACATTCATTAGATGCATTTTGGACACACTTGGGGGTGATGGGATGCACTTGGACACGCTTGGGGGTAATGGGATGCACTTGGAAGTTGGTTGCACTACTAAGCGCACTTGTTGGATGTGGATGATTGGAAAACAAGTCACAAAGGAAGCAAGTTGACATATGGTAATTAGGTCCACCTTAGAGTGAAGGAACTTGCAATTGCAAGGAACATCTCAAATAAATGTGGGATGCCTCAAAAGTTCCAAGGCACAAGTAATTTGTCATTCATTAATGAGGACTGTAAAGGAGTTTTGTGGTTTGTGCTAAGTTTAGGGTTAACATGATAAATAAAATTGCACTAGTTAAGTGAGAAGGAGAGTAAGGAAAGACCTATAGGAGGTAGGCCTATGGTTGCTTTAGGAGTTAAATTGTACAACTTTCTTGGGTTGTATGAAGAAGACAATGTTGCTTAAGATTCATTATACATTTATAATAAAATTGTAGGCAGGAGGCTACAACTCTCTTGTTGTATATCTATGGCATTATTCATATGATAAAGTTGATGCACTTGCCTTGGTTTTTTTTTATATACATGTGTTGTGGAATTTTTATGATTATTGGATGTTGTCTCTCCTTGCTTTGCTTTATGTTGGCTAAGTATTGAAATATTGGCTAAGTGTTAAAGAATTGTTGGGATGTTTTAAAAGTTGTGGTTGGACATGTGCATATTGTTGAATGAGCTTGGTTGGGTATGACTTAATTACATTTGACATAATGTAGCTTAAGGTGAAGCTATGGGTAGACCCTAAATGAAGATGTGTAAATTGACAATCTGGCCAAGCCCGTGTCACAAGGAAAGCTAGTGCCACACAACCTCAACTGCCAAAACAAATTTAGGTGAAGCTCAATTTTGTGAATAAAAATTTGGGTAAATTGTAGGTTTGTGACACTACGAATTAATGCGGCTTAGTCTCTAAGCCATTTGCAAAGAGTGGAAGCTTGCTTGGCTGTATGTAAGTGGAATATTTTTATTTAGCACTAATTAAGATTTATTTATTTATTCATTTGGATTGTGTATGAGGTGCAAATATGAACATTATTCTACCAATTTAGAGAATATGTATGATTTTAATACTTTCCCTAGCTTCAACTAGGTGGTTGTACTCAATAATATTTTCAACAAATTTTTATCTTGCTTGGGGAAAAAATATAGGCTTATAAAACATTGTTTATTTTGATCCATGTATGAAGTATTGGTAGTGGGTTGAGAAATAGCTTACAATATGAATACATTGGCTATTTTGGTGCAAGGATTTGAAAAATCACCTACATCCACACTCTACAGTCAGTCAAAGATCTACATTATGGATTAAGGAAAGTCATTACAAATTTAATAGTCAAATCATTCCCTTACATTCCTTTTCATGTTTTGTGTCTATTCTTGTCTCTACCTAATGTACAATGTTCAATTAAGCATTTAGCTTCTTTTCAAACTTTATTTTAAAATTTTTTTATTTAATGGAATTGGCCGAATTTCCTTTCATAGATTGATCCAAATTTATGAAAGGAATGAAATGAATGCATATTTATAACAAAAACACAAAGATACAACAAAAATTGACTTCTATTAATAAATGGAATGTGTTGAAACTATACAAATGTGGAATGAAACACACTCACTCAAATGCTTGTAGCTTCTAAGAAGAAATGTGATGAGTATGCACATACACTAGAGCGCCTTAAAATGAGGTCAAAAGGCCCTTTTAACATGAAGCAACAATGAGGAAACCATAAACATTCCAAAAACCTAACCCTAGGAGATGAAATGCCAAAAGGTTTGTGGGCCCCCCAGTGGGGTCAGTGGGTATATCAACTTTCCAGGGTTGTAACTTTTGCATAAGATCTCAGTTTGGCATGCTCAATAACCAATTGGAAAGGCCTAGCCAAGAAGTACACATTTTGATTAGGCCCAAGTGATAGCTCAAGCTCTGTCCAAGGCCGCACAACATCAAAAAAACATTGTTTGGGGCCTCAAAACAACCTTGAAAGCTCAAGACCTGAAAACCTGTGGAAAAACTACCAAGATGAGGAACTGTGCTTTGAGCTAGTGGAATAGATGGGTGGCCACTGATATCCACCTAGATATGTCCTCCCCCTTTAAAAATAAATGATATCCATTCCATTGAGTGTCCCCATCAAATGGGGAAATTTTTGCTTAACTTAGCCATGGATGAGCCACTTTCCTTGGTGCAAGAGCTGCCTTGGTTTGACAATCCGATAAAGCTGGATCCTTTGTTGGCAAATGCCCTTAACCTGTGTGTCCATGATAAAATCAATGGTTTCCTATTCCGTATAGTCAGGTTTGAGCTCATTAGTGTCATCTGCTCTGTTGTCTTTGATGTGTTCAATGATGGTGGAAAGTGCGGTCGAAGGAGGTCCACATTGAACATTGGGTGTAAGCTAAGGAAGGGGGGAATATTGAACTCAAAGGCATTGTCACCCATAGCCTTGGTGATGGTGTAAGGTGCATCCTGAAGTGGACGAAACTTCTAGTGGGGTCGTGTAAGGTGATTTTTCTGCAAATGCAACCAAACCTTGTCTCCCACCTGAAATTGTGTGGTACCTAGTGTTGACCATGACACTATTTGTACATAGTATTGGTTTTTTGTAAAATATCATGGACTTATTGAAGGACATGTTGAATCCGTTGAATGAATTTGGTTTCTTTTTCAAATTCAGAGTGAGCATGGGAAGATTCCACCTGTGTGGACACAAGGGGTAGAGCTACATCAAGAGGACCCAATGGTTGAAATCCCAGACCCACCTGAGAAGGGCTATGGCTAGTTGAGCAATGGACTCCTTTTTTTGTAGCTATGTTGAACATAGAGGAGATTTTCATTCCATGTGTGTGGATGCTTGGAGTTGTATATGCACAAGAAATGCAAAATCATCCTATTGACGACCTCTGTTTAGTCATCAATTTGGGGCTAGAAGGAAGTGGATTTGGTGTGCTTGGTGTCCAACAATGACCAAAGGGGCTCGACCAAAAATTTCTTAGGAACCTACTTTCCTAATCTAATATGATGGTATGTGGTATCCCAAAATGCACCCACACTTGTCTGAAGAAGAGCTTGGTAGGGGCCTTTACTGTGATATTCTTCTTGTAGGCTGTCAGAATGGCCATCTTAGAAAATTTATCAACAACCACGAAGACATAGTCATGGCCTTGATTGGTTAAAGGAAGACCAGCCATGTCGTCTATCGAGATGGATTCCAAAGGCATGTTAAGAGTAGGCATAGGGGTGTACAAGCCTTGCTTATTAATGGTTGGTTTAACAATGGTGTAAGTGGTGCATAACTCGATATACTTGCTGACATCTTGTCGAAGTTTCAACAAATAGAAATACTTTTGTAGAAAAACTGCTATCTTTTCCACACTAAAGTGTCCCGCCATTCAACTGTATTGAGCTTCCCAAATCATCTTTACATGCTCATTTGAAAGAACACATAGATGGCCCATATGGCATAGTAGTCCATCTTGAAGATGAAAGTTAGTGACGACCATGCTCGTGCTCAAAATTTGGTAGGTGGTAGTGAAGTTAGGATCTTTCTCATAGATTTGGGGCTACCCAGAGGCCTCATGTTCGTAGGAGTGGAGCACCATGGTTAGTGTTGCAATTGGAGGTTGATTGAGGTAGCTAGCGATGTGATTTTTGCTCCCTATCTTATATTTGATATTGAGACGAAACTGCTACAAGTATGTGGACCATTTTTTATGGCGGTCGTTCTGCAATTTTCCTTGTGTTTGCATGAACTGTAAAGGATTGTGATTCATGTGGATAACCATTTCCTTCCTGATAATGTAATGCTTCCATTAGTGACAGACTTGTATAGTGGAATACATTTCTTTGTCATAGGTGGGGTACTTATGGGCAACATATGATAGTGTCTCACTATGGTAGGCTACCAGATGATTGTGTTGAGTGAAAATTGTATCGATAACATAATTTGAAGCATTTGTCTCAATTTCAAAGGGTTGTTGCATATCAAGTAAGGAGAGAACTAGAGTTGAGCACATGTGGTATTTTAGAACATCAAAATCTTTTTGTTTCGACTTGCCCCACACAAATTTTGCTTTGCTACCATCCTTAGTCACTTGGTTGAGGGCCCATGTAATATGAGAGAATCCCAACACGAACCTGTGATAGAAGTTGGCAAGGCCTAAGAAACTCTGAAGCTTAGTTAGTGTGGTTAGGGTTGGCCAGTCAAAAATGACTTGAATCTTTGCTGGATCCACATTCACACACTATGCTCATCAACAAATTGTAGCCTAGGTATTGGACCCTATTAATGTTGAAGGAACATTTTTCCAAGTTAGCATATAAATTGTGCTATCGCAAAATGTTAAGGACCTACTGAATGTGCTGCAAGTATTCTTCTCAACTTTTATTGAAGATGAGGATATCATGCAAATCTATCACCACAAAAGAATTAGTGAAAGACAACAAGATATCATTCATTAGCCTCATGAAAATTTCTAGGGATTTTTTCAAACCAAAGGGCATGACCAATGATTCAAAAATACCTTCTTTGGACTTGAAACCAATCTTCCATACATAAATTTGTTCTATTGGGACTCGTGGTAGCCGAACTTCAAATCAATCCTACTTAAGTACTTGGCCCCCTTGAGTTGGTCAAGAAGGTCGTCAATTCCTAACTATAATTTTTCTCATGGCCGTATAATCAATACAAAGTCGCTAGGTCCCATCTTTGTTCTACAAGAGTAAAATTGGGCTTCTGCAAGGTGAGGATCTCAATCAAATGTTTCCTTTTTGGAGCAAATCTTACATTTGGCACTTGATTTCCTCATTTTTTAGAAGAGAGAAATGATAGATTAGCCCATTGGTCAGAGGTGTGCTAGGAGTTAGATCGATTGAATGCTTGACCTCATAGTGCAGAGATACCAAGTGGGTGAGGAGAAGATGCATTTGTATTCTTCCACGACCTTGTCCACTTGCTTCTGTTGTATGGAGAGGCCATGTGTGGAGACCATGCATATGGCTGCGACCTTCTATTCACTTCGAGAACAAGTCAAGAAGAAGAAAAATTTCTTGGTCTGGGAGAAGACTTTCCTAGATTTCTTAGTGGAGATAAAAAAAATGGTGGTAGGTGGAACTACCTTTGGTATTTTGTATAGTTGTCTGCCCAAAGTAATAGTAACACTGCAAGGTCTAGAATCATACACAAAATGACATTTCCACAAGTATACTTGGCCTAAGAAAACATCACAAACTTTAGGGGGCCAATATCACACAACACCTCATCCTTGAAAGGCTTGATGCCATAGGGTAGGCGACACTATTGGTTGACGCAAAGATATCACCATTGGTGGAGCCACTCGATGGTGTAAGGTTGTGGCGGTGGTGTTGTCGGTAGGTCTAATGACTTGACAACCTCTACTAAGATGAGGTTCTTTTGTCTTCCCCTATCAACAATGAAGTGCAGCAGAGCACCCTTTACCCACTTCTACGAGTGAAAATGGTGCTCACCTTTCTCTAGTTCTTCAAGTTCACTTGGTTAGACCTTGGTGGTAACAATGATGGCACTGGGTTCTACATCAATCATCTGCTTTCCCTTGTCTAGATTTGATTCAGAGTTGAAACCTACATCTGACTCTAAGACTTTCAACTGAACCACCAACAACTGCTTTGAGTGGTGTTTATTGATATTATGCCAAGGGATGTTATGGAACTCACACAAGTTTCCTTTGTCTTTCTTCGTCTTCCTATTACCCTTCTTTGTTTGCAGCTTAGACATGTTGCCCTGGGGTGGTCCATTCTAGCTCTGTCTTTTGTTCCACATGTTGGGGCTACCTTTTCCCTGCTTCTGTTGTGAGAAATTCACAGATCCAAACTCTTGCTTCTTCTGTTTAGTTTGTACTTGATTTTGATAACATATCGATACACCATGCCTAGTAAGGAGATGTCCAAAAATTCCATTTTTTTCTAGATGCATTTGTGTAGACTGCCATGGTACTTGAGCATCAGATGTCGCTCAAAGTGTTAGACACCTAGCTTGGTGTGCAAGGTATGGAAGATATTTGTGAACTCTGGCACTATTTGGTCCCTCTCTTGCCACAGTGTAGTCCATCTCATGTATTGGTCATTGTAGTTTTCAACAAGGTAATATTGTTCCTTAATAACATCCCTGAAAGAGCCCTAAGTGGGTACAACTGTAAACATTGCAGATTCCTTTGTGGCCTTTTGGTCACGGTAAATATCCCACCAATCCTTGACATGGGGAATAGCCTTAAGGAGTGCAAAGGTACTCTTTTCTATATTGGAAAAATTGTGGACGTAAAAATACCTTTTAACAGATTTAACCATTTGTCTAGAGCATCCACATCTATCTAACCTTCAAATACAAAAATATTAAAACTAACTTGTATCTTGAAGGGGGCAACACCTCCAAAGTGGCCACTTGACAAAGATGCGTCAGCTGCTGACAGTCGTCAAAGGATCTAGGCAAAATCATCCATCATCTCGTTCCTTTGTTGCACAAGGCCTTCCTCGAGAAACAATTTAATAGGATCTCCTTATCCCTTGTCTTTCCTTTCTTCCACCATGGGAGGCCACTGAGGTTGGCAAGGGTGATTTTGCAAAGGCTCATGTAGTTTGAGTCCCAACTCTTTATACCCTAACTTCATTGGGGACATGTATAGAGAAATAGATAAAGAACAAACCACTCTAATACCACTGACTTAGAGTTATGAAGGGAATGACATGAAATACAAATTCACGACAAAAACATTACAATGAGTTTGGTGATAGTATACTTATGTTATATTTGATTTTTCATTAGCTTAATTATATTATTATTATTATTGAAATATCTATTATTATGTTTATAGGAGAGGTGGTCAACCCATGGAATCAATCCTAAAACCTTTTGCATAAAGGTCAAAGCATTCAACCACTTAGGCCAATATACCAAACTTTTCTTTTTTTGTAAGTAAAACCCACGGGGGATGGGATTTGAACTGGTGACCTATTGCAAGGAATACCTTAACAATGCACCCATTCACCGTCAATCCAAATACCCGTGGGCGGCCATTATACCAAACTAACATACATCATAGACATTGTTAATTATTTCAAAATATAAAATGATTGAAATAAAATAATCCAATAAGCTTTTACTCCACATACAAACTTTTTAATAAAAAAATTTATGGGAAAAAAAGGGTTCATGTATAAATCTTTGAAAGTATATATTTGCTTGATAATGAAATAAAATAGGAACATAACATTTTACATATAAATAATATTGATGATGATAAAAAGATACATTTGAAGGATTTTGATTTAGTTTTTTTTTTTCCCTTCAACTAGGCTGAGCCTACATTGGGGCCCCAATGTTGGATGGAAGAATGATCTTCCTACTTGTGGAACGTTGTCACCAAGATTGAGTGAGGTTGAGGTTAGTTCGAACCTCTACACCCCATTGGATGATTTTGACTCTAGTTACATACATTTTTCATTATTTATTTTATTTTATTTATTACTTCACATTATCACCTCTTGTTCTTGTTTGTGCAGCAAGCCAATCATATATAACATTTTTCAAATTTATCAACAATGTAAAGCACAAGCATTCTTCATTACCAATGAGAAATAAAACTCTCCAAATAATTATCACTTTTATTAGGCTTTAAATCAGATCTGCCAGGAACATCTTTTTTATTGTTATTTCAAGATTTAAGTTGTGATCAGTACTGAAAATACCTAATCATGACCCGCCACGATCACAAGTCAACCCATTCTGAATGTAAAAGGAGACAGTTAACATCTCTCGTTCTTTTGCAAAAAGCAGTCTGCTAAATGCCCTTGCAAACTATCCAAGATGCTATTGCAAAAATGACCAAAGACACAAACTCCCTTATTTCCTCCAGTTTCTCAAAGAATTGGATACATTCACTTACAGTGCTAGACTTTATCCTTCATCAATACGGTAGTTAAACAAACTTTAAGCATGCAGACATAAATTTAGAAATTCACCACCTCAGAAATATTCGCAAGTTATCTGTTCCAGCTGAAACTGAGCATATTTCATGTATGAAAATTGTTTCAGTTGATGTTTCCCTTATCAACATAACAAACTTAACCAAGAATGCAGCTACGGGTACAGGATGCTCCTTGAACTGTATAAATATAGCCCTTGTTTATAACTTTTTTTGCCTCCGATTTCATTAAAAGAACTTCACCCTTTTGGAAGCACAAGTCTCCCAGTACAAATCAAGAACACTTTCTCATTAAGAGATAGATTGAATAGAAGCTATTATATAATCCATAATTGTAATAGTCTCTTTCCAATTCATCTCTTTGTCTATATATGTAAGCAATGTATTCCATGTTGGAATGTCTGGGACAAGTCCTTCACAACTCATAATTCTTAAAAACTCCAAGGCTTCCAGCAACTTGCCTTCTCCGCAAAGCCCACCTATCAAAATATTATATGTAACTAAATTAGGAGGGCAACCTCTTTCCAACATTTCATTCTTGAGTTTAATGGCACTGAGCAATTCACCTTCCTTGCAAAACCCATTGATCAGTGTATTGTAGGTTATTGCATTGGGATAATAACCATTGATCAGCATTTGATTTAGCAAATAAAATGCTTTCTCTAATCTTCCTTCCTTGCAAAGTCCATCCATTAGGGCACTAAAAGTAACAGCATTAGGTATAAGGCCTTTTTCCAACAACTCATCCAAAAGATCTTCAGCGTCTGCCACTCTATTCTGCTTGCACAGTTCATTTATTTTTATATTGCAAGTTACAACATCGACAAAACAGCCTGTTTGGTTCATCTCATCCATGAACTCAGCAGCGTCCTGCAATCTGCCCTGCCTATACAGGCCATAAATAAGTGTATTATAAGTAGCAAGGTCAGGGTCACATCCCTTTTCTTTCATCTGATTGAAAAGATTAAATGACTCTTCTGCCCTATCTCTCATACAGAATGCATGCATCAAAATGTTATAAGTGACAACATCAGGGGTGCAACCATCTTTTTCCATATCACTTACCAGTTTAACAGCCATCTCCATTTTGCCATCCTTGCAGAGACCCTTGATCAATATATTGTAAGTGCCCACATTTGGAGTAAGGCCCTTGATTGCCATTCTCTTTAGCAATTTACGAGCACTCAGCATTTTCCCAGCCTTACATAGACCCCTGATTAATGTATTGTGAGCTATAACATCCGTTTTACATCCCTTTGCCTCCATTTGCTGCATCAATTCAGAAGCCTCACGCAGTCTACCTTCCTGAGACAGCACATCAATTAATTTTGTCAAAGTGATTGCATCAGGAACATAGCCTTTGGCTAACCCTCTTTCAAGAAATAGAAGTGCCTCTGCTATTTCTCCCAGTCTACAACACGCACTGATCAAAGTATGGAAAGTGACCTCATTTGGCTCACAGCCACTCTCTATCATGTCCCCCATAACTTTCTTGCAGACATTCAAACTCCCTCTTTTGCACAATGCATGTATGAGAGTATTGTAAATCACTACACTCGGCTTGCAGCCTTGGCAATTCATAGTCTTCAACAATCTGAATGCCTCCGCGAGGCGATTAAGTATGCAAAGAGCTTTTATCAGTATCCCAAAAGTATAAACATTTGGGCTAATTCCAGATTTCAGCATTCTATCTCTGTAGAAATCTCGCGCAATATCAACATTATCCTTAACTAAAACATTAAGAATTGCATTGTAAACTTTAATGGTGGGTTTGCAATCAAGCTCTTGCATGATATCCAATACACCAACTGCTTCATCTGGCATCCTAGCCCGGCCATAGTCATGAACCATAGTAGCAAAAATGGATTCATCCGGCGCGCAGTTTATCTGTCTCTGCATCTCGTGGAGAATATCTCTGGCAGTCTTGAATCTTCTTTCGAGGCCAAGCTTGTGAATGAGGACCCTGTAAGTTACAGGATTATGGATGAAACCCGGTTGCTTCTCTGCCCATCGGAAGGTGCGAAGGGCTTCCCGAGCATCTATCTGCCCCAAAATCATGTTTGCAACATCACCGTGACTTCCAACAGAATAAGAAGACGAAGAAGAAGAAGAAGTAACAGTGTCTGGTGTAATCAAAGTTGAAGATGAAACCCTCAAGGAAAGGGAGTCATTAGAGCGCAATCTAATCACAGGAGGAAACTTTCTTCCCGCAGCAGCCCTTCTCGCCCAATGAAAAATACTAATACTTATCATACTTTATCCCTTTCTTCCCTAATCCTGCTGCTTCTTGGTTTGAAGGATTGTTTTCTCAGGTGAGAATAATAGTATATATCATACTTTATCCTCCTGATCTGACCCTCCTGCTTCTGGGCTAAAGGAATTTTTTTCTAAGATAAGAATACTATCTATTGTCATACTTTATCCTCTTTTTCTGATCCTTCTGCTTGTGAATTTACAGGAATTACTTTCTCATGTTGATTATGGCTTCTATGGACAAAGTGGGTTTCAGGAAACTTGTCCTGGTGTCAATGAAATCTCTACTAAACAAGCCGACTGGGCATGTAGAAAACTTGGTATAAAGTTTCTCCGACTCTCTATGGCTGAATTTTTTTGAAACAATACAGTGTGATTCAAGATACAAATAGTGATCAATTAGATACATCACGAATAAATTTTGGTAAGAATTTCATAAAATAATTGGGGATCATAACCGCAACAAAGTTCACATCAATGTCGTAAAAAATGGAAGATAAAATTTGTCATTTTCATAAGGATTTCGTCAAACAGTTGTTGGACAAGGTACTTCAAAACAGTTAGCTGGAGTTTGGTAAAACATTGGGCTACAGTAAGAAATGGGTAAATTTTTTTTCAGAATGTGAGTGGAATCATTTTCATCTGAGAAACAAAATCCCATGTTAGTATTCACGAAAATAATAGCAGTGAAAAGGCATAAAGAAGATGGAAAGATTGTGCCTGTAACCAATTTCAGAATACCAAATAGCGCCGTTAACAGATATTTCCTTGGAATTATTCTCCTCCCCACGACCTAGATTTTGTCGGTGCATTTAAACGCTTCCAGGCACATTGGGTTCTTGCCGCCAAGTAGGCAAAGGCCTTGTAATGGCACACCTCCTCACTGCGTGAGCACCTCCTAGTGGCATACCTCCTCACTGCTGGAGCATTCCATTAGAATTGCCATGGAGTGTTCTGATGGGCAAGAAGGCCCACAAACTTTACCCAGGTGTTTATCAGTGAACGTTATGCTACCTTTGCTCGTATTCGAAGGTATATGCAGGAAAATACTGCACATGGGTTCGTTGGTTGCTACGTTGATGGTTTAAGGGTATCATGGCCAACGAGCCGTGGTCTAAAAAAAATCCATAGAATCATTTAGAAATTTTGGTAAGATTAAAAAAAATTTTGGTAAAGATTTTTGAAAATTTGGATTACAGTGGTTAAATTTCAGTATTTTGGGTACTCACATGTTGTGTAATTCAAACACTCCAACTACTTAATTTTTGAATTTTTTTACTAGATTCGAACAGTAAACAACTCCTTTAAACTAATATCTAATTATATTTTATTTTATTATGCAATGGGGTTCTTTGGTTGAATAGGAATATTTAGGTGATCTCAATCAATCAAGCAAAGACTAGTCTATAATTAGCATAAAAAAACACAAAAGTGAATTAAGATGGTTAGGTTGTTTAAAAATTAAGTTAAAAAGTGTGGTTAAGATGTTTAAAAATTAAGTTAAAAAGTTTTTGTAGTATGTGTGCTATGATGTAGGCTTGGAGACTGCTTTTCATTGTTAAGTTAATTTTTATTAGTGTTTTTAATGAAGTTTTTAAGAAAAATAGAATGGTGATATATAAAGAGAAGAATGTTTTTCTTAGTTTTAATGACAAGTTCTCATGTATGGATTTTTATTAAAAGTGTATACATAATTTATTCATAGAAAAATGAGGAAAAAGTTTGTAATGGAGTTTTCAAGAAAAATATAATCGTGACATATAAAGAGAAGAATGTTTTTACTCATGTCAATGATAAATTCTCAAGTATGGATTTTCATCCAAAATGTATACACAATTTATTCATATAAAGACGAGGAAAAACTTTCTAATTGAAATAACTATCAAAACAACAAACCTCTAACAATTCTCCGTATGATTTCTCATTGTAATTACTATATCTACACAATTTCATTTATAATATTCAAGACATGAGTAATTGAATGACTATTTCCTCTTTTATTTGAATTATATAAATATGAAGTTAGCATAAAAATAAATGTTGTGATGAACAAACATAATCTAATAATAAAGTATTTAATGATGAGTTTGGAGAGCATCATATAATTCTATTAACAAATATTACTGGAATTAATATAAATATATTTTAATTGAAATTAAAATTGAACTTTCTTAAAGTTATAGTTATACATCGATAAATTTGATCTCTTGGTACTTGATTAGTCCATATTTAAATGAATTTACATTGGTTTTAATTCCAAAATGATAAAGTGAATTTCAATAATGTTAATATTTGTTTGTACCTCTCTCTTTTGTGTATTAATATTTTTTTATGAACCATATTGCATTTCTAATCAATTTGCAGAAAAAAACAACATGCCACGAAAATTAAACTGTTTGTTTAACACTTACATCATTATCTCTCTAGAAATAATATATATGATAATGATGTCAAATGAGGTAACCTTATATCATCACATATGAGAGGGAAAATCACAAACATGCATATACACATAAAAGAAAGATATTATATATATACATTTAATATAAGCACTATTGTATAGACTTATTAAACGAGATACTAAATTTACATATAAATACAAATATATGGAGAAAATATTCATATATAAATATTGGCATAATGTTAATATAAATATATTAACTGATGTGGTGTAAATTAATTGATTTATGTGGGTTCTAGTTCCCATTATGTCACTTGTTCAAATCTTATGGGGAGGGTTTGAGGGTGGAAGCCACCTATGGGGGATAAAAATTGTCTCATGGGGTATCCATGCTCGACTAAACTTTGCAAAATTTTGGCGACAATATCTCATAGATGGGTAAATTGTTATTCCATTGAACACTGGGTTTGGCCCTAGCCTAGTCTCAACCTAGTTAAAAAATTAAATACAAATAACATTTTTCTTTTTACATATTTATATTATAGAAGTTGGGAATTCAATGGATTTGGGTAAGGTTATAATTAACATTAATTCATTTACACATCAAAATATTTAACCCCTCTTAATGATGGAAAATTAAAATATATTTTATAAAAGCATGCAATCATTAATGTAAAGAGCAATTAACATCTACTTTTTTCAATTATGCCTTTAGTTATCAAGCTTCAAATTGAGAAATGCCTGTTACTCATTGTTCATGATTTAAAGTCATCACGAGTTGAAGTAATAAGCCTAAATATTTGATGAAGAAAAGACAGTGGGAAGATACAATTTTCTCTCTTGTCCGCTAGGGTTTAGAGTAATGTACAATATTAACAATGCTTTTACCTAAGGCCAAGGTTGTTAAGCAAAAAAGTTTGCGATGGCTAGGCACAAGGTGGCAATTTCTTACTGTGAATGCTAAAATGCAACTCAATGTTGAAGACTTGCATAAATATACCTTCTAGTGCATTCTTTTTCAATCACAATTGTGACCATATCTCAATATCCAATAAGATAGTATGTAGTTCAAGCATATCAAATAGACTGAGACATTGGAAGGAAAACGAAAAACAGATTTTGAACAAAAAAATAAATAAAAATTTGAATCTAATAAGCCATGCAAAGATAGAATTGAATGACGATATCAAAAAAATAACACATTGAAATAAAATGAGGCATTTGAAGATAAAAAAAATGATACATTTGAGTTAAATTGGATACTAAATAAAGCAAAGAAATAATGCATTTAAAGGAAATGAAAAAAATTCAAAGTAACAAGGAAAAATGTATTTGAATAAAAGAAGTCAGAAAACAAAACATATTATCAAAATACTTCACTTACTATTTGGGAAGGCCAAATCAATGTGATAACTCAACCAAATTTAATAAAAATACATTCGAATTTATCAAAAGGCTAAGCAAATTTTACAAAATGTACTCAAATTCTTCCACAATACAACCAGATTTATATGAATGCTTTAAAAAACTCTGTTAAAGATAGTCTTCTTCTACAAATTGATTTTCTTGGTCATGCAACATAATTCATTAAGAAAACTTAGTACACAAAAGAAAAAGGTACAAACTAACATATTACCCCACCCTCTAGCCCGTAAGCAAGGGTAAGATATACATAAAGGCTTAAGGCCATTCAACAACAAAGCTCAAAGCGATTGCAACAATATACTTGATATGAGCTCATTATGTCACTTGTGGAATTGAAGTTGGGTGGGGCGGATAATGACCATTCCTCCCAACCACTCAAGATGAATCTTATTAACATTATTATTTTTCAAATAATGTTTGTTGTCCATTACATTTATTCTCGTGATATCTTCACACTTATATAACCCAAATACAAGAGGCAAGAAACCATTCAATTGTTCATGTTTTGAATGATTCTAATGAAATTTGTTCATGTTTTGAATGATTCTAATGAAATTTTGTGGATATATTGATTACAATGAGAAATCAGATAGAGAATAGCTGTGCTATTTGGTGCTTCAATAGTCATCTCAATTGGAAGTTTTTTCCTCAACCTTCTATGGGTGAATTGTGTATGCACTTTGGATAGAACTCCATTATTGAGAACTTGTCACTGAGAGTCAATGAGTCATTACTATTGCAAATTGTTGAAGTGATGACTCTCTTACAAACTTTGGACAATAGAGCTTATTTGAAATGGTGGTTTCCAACCTCTTATTGAATTCTATCAATGACCCATTAAAATTACATGATACATAATACCCCTCTATTTCTCTGTACCCTAATAATCCTTGGAATAATCTCCATTATATATCACTATTGTATTGGTTTTGAAATTTCCATTGTAAATACTAATTGAAATGGACTTAATGATGAAGCGTTCACATTTATCCACCTAAAAAACCTTTTAAAATATCTATTTTCATTAAAAAAAAAAAATAAACACTAAATATTTGAACAATATAACCACCTTAATTCACGTCTATGTTCTCTTTTCCCACATACCTTAACTCAACTTCAAAGTATGCAAGTTTAATACATTCTTTATTATAGTAATAGAATATTTATTTTTGGAAATAAAATGGTAATGTAAAGATGTTATAAATTAATATTGTTTTAACGTCTTAAAAATTAAAATATGAAAGGAGAAATATGACTTATTGATTTGAAATTTTATATTAAAAATAAATTAATATGGTTACTTTGTGCTAAATGAAATTGCATTTATAAAAAATTAACATTATAAAATATAATTGTATTATAAAATATAGTTAGATAAAATAATCAAAAATAATTTATTGTTTTATTAAGAAAAGTAATTTCATTTATTTAAAATTATAATTTTAACTATTTAAAACTACAAAAATTAAATTTGTTTTTATTAAAAATAATTTTTTTATTCATGCAAAATTATAATTTTAACCCCTCACACCTATAGAAACAACCCATCTTTTATATATATATATATATATAATTATTATGGTAAATGATCTGTCTAATTTGAACATACATTTTAAATATTACTTATGTTTGAGACTATGCAATAACTTTAAGCATGCCTCCAATATATTAAACTTTTTTTCTGAGCATGCTTTCAACCTAGAGTTCAAATTCTGTTTTATTTATTTATGTTTTCGTAGCTTTATAAATGGATGGATGGACATACTTTTTCCATAAAGTTTAATGAAGGCCAAGTCTATGGATAGAAAATAACCAACACCTAAATCATAGTTGGTGTACTTGTTGGTAATTTAGATATGTATGAATTTGTTTTACTTTATGCGTGTTCAGCTTGGTTGGGCATATAGTAGGGATGGGTATTGTTTAAAGATAGGACGATGGAAATTTTTTAAAGAAGTTTGGGAAGAACGGGTATGTATTTTTTGCGCTTCTAGGGCAATGGAATCCAAAAAACATTTCAGTTTGGAATGTGATGTTGTCAAAGACATCAAGGATAATTATGGAAATACATTAGCATCGGTCCCTTGGCATGGTCTTTTTAGCGAAAAGACTGTTAGAAGGTTGGGCCAACTCATCATCAATTTGAATAAGAAAAAGATTGAATTACAAAGGGTCAAAAGCAAGGTGGAAAGTTTGAAATTCTAATATTACATATATAAAGAGAACATATGTAGGATATATGGTCGGCTATTGAATATGTAATGTTCGTTTAAAAAAAATAAGTAACATAATCATAATAATTACAATGGTTAATAAAGATAATTAATTTATACTTACAAATATAATAAGAAATACTTTTTTAAATCTTAATTTTTCTCTAAAGATGTGTATATCATCCGGATAAAGAGGTACATATATACAAATTTAAGCATCCATCCCCGTATGTCCCTAATAAGTATGGATAAAATCATTGATTATGAAATAATCAGTATTGTTATTATTCATCTCATTTATATTTTGTTCTTTTATATGAAATATATATTCAAATCTTATTCATGGTCTCAAACTTCTTAGAGACAAAATCATCATATTGTCTCAAATCATGGAAGGAAAATTAGCGAGACGATTTTCCATAAACAAAGACGGAATGAAATATTTTTTAACTAAATACAAATACAAAATGAAGTTAGTGGGTATATCTACACTGTGCTGACACTGATTGAAACATATACAACCAATGTAAAGTATATAATCTAATAGAATGCAAAATAGGCAAAAAAAAAATAAAAATCCTTGAAGGACGTCCTTCTTCAAGCACATGCCTAATTTACAATAGTAATGAAGGGAAAATAAGCTTGTTTGCAGGAACTATCATGGTTTACCTTTATCATATGATGACCATGACCCTAAATGGCCACAACAACATGAAGATAAAGAGTGGATGAGGGCTAGGAGGGAATCCAAAGATGATGGTTGAAAATTGGTAGATGGAAAAGTGGCAGATTGTAAATGGATATGGATAGTCGATGACATATTCTCTAGGTTTTTCCCTCAAGAGAATTCCTTCAGCATAACAATCTCTAATGTCTTGCTTGGGTTCAATATTTAGGCAAATTTTATTTTCCATGAATATGAGAGAACCTTTTAACAATAACTTAATAGGTATATTTTCTTTCAAATTACCTTGCAAGGTGATTTTGAGGGATCCATTTATATCCAAGTTGTCAAAAAAAATTGTCCTTAACACATTAGATACATCAACTTATTGAATATGTGTTTTTGGTGTCAAATCTCAAACCATCAAATTAAGGATTATCTCCAAATTCTTACAAATTTGTAACCCCTATGCTCCTCTAGGAAATTTAAATTTGTTCACTCTCAATGAAAATGAATAAAATACAAGGGAAGAAGAAGAAGTAAGGAGAAAAATTGATGGTTTTAGGAACCCTAGCAGTCAGGATGGGTTGAGCTCGGGCTAGCAGCTTCCAATGGGGTTGCTGCAATGTGTAGGCAGTGCCTGACAAGTGGGGTCTTTGGAGGAAGGCAGATGGATGTACGATTGGGGTGCGTGTGGTGTGCGTGGAAGCATTGGAATAGCGTGCAGCTATATTTACAGCCGTAAGAGGTCACTTTCTTGAGAAGGTTTTTTATCTTGTTCTTTTAACAACCTGTTTTTACTTTGATCAGGTTTTGGTCACTTTATCCCTGTTTGGTTATCGAAGGGCATTTTGTGGAGGGTGCTGGTAGTATCCAGCGGGGAGGCAGCATTTCAGAGTTTCTTTATCACAATCTCTCTAGGGTTTGTCGGGATGGTCAACGAGTCGAAACACATTGAGGTAGATCATGAGCCTGAGGATTTTCTAACAATGTGGGGAATGGAGATTTCAGAGGTAAATCTAAAGGGTTTTTCTGGAATGGAAGTAGGCAAGGTTAAAAAATCTGGAGGTCTGGGTGTGGGTGACAGGATGGTCAACGTTCCAATGTAGCCCGTGAGCCCTGTAATGGAAATGGCAGTAGGTGCTAACTGCATGCAAGCGGTTACTCTGACTAGAATCTATGATCTTAGGTCAGGCGGTGCAGATTGGAGTTTTTTTCAGCCAGAAGGGAGATACAACGAAGGATCTAACCTCTTTGCACATTCTAGTGGCCTGGAGGACATTATGGCAAGATGTGGTTTGTTGAAGAGGGTGAATTCAAAGCAAGAGCTCAAGAGGGCTGGTTATGGATTTACGTATGGAGGTGTTTCTGCGCCAGGTTTTCTAGGGGTCTCGGGGTTTATGGAAGGGGAGAAAAGAACTCAGTTGGCCCACATTGAAGAGGAGGGTTTGGGCTGTATTGCAGCAGAAGAAAAGGAAAGGCTGGTGGTCCTGCAAAGGAATCCAAGCCCTCCTTCGAAAGGAACTCAGAGTACAGGGTTAGCCACCCAAGGCAGAAGCCCCAACAGAAAGGTGGTGGGGGGTTCTAGTTCGTTGGGTCAAGGAAAGGAGGCTTCACAAAGTGGTCAGGCAACTAGAGTTATGAAGGATAAATGAGCAACATCGATAGATGCAGAGACAAGAGCAGCTCATGCAGAGGGTATCTTCAAATATAACATCTCCGACAGTGAACCGGATCACCCTGACCCTTCGCGGAAGAAAGCCAGGGTGGTGAGAAGGAAAGACTTGGTTTCAAATTTAGTCTTAGGAATTGATCTAACCATTGATGAGGTAATGGATACTTCAGAGCGAACTTTAGTGGGGAAAGAAAAAGGGAAGAAAGTTACTACTCCTTTCTTGAAGGAATAGGCAGAGAATACCTGGAAGAAAGGGCATGATCTAAGATTTGAAGTATGCATATTGGAAAATGGTTGGTTTATGTTTTGGTTTAAGAGTAAGGAAATTGCCTCCTGGGTCGTGGAGCAGAACTGGGGCTTTGGACGGGCGTCGATCCCCTTCAAGCGATGGCACCCACTTTTTGATGCACAGAGGGAGAAGTTAGCTGACCTCCCTATCTTGGTCAAGATTCTAGGGCTTCGTTAACCACTCTGGACTCCAAATGTGTTCAGGGATATAGGGAATGTGTTAGGCCATTTCTTGGAGGTGGATATGTCTTTTATGGAAACATGTGATTGGGGGACTCCAAGGATACTGGTTCGTTTAAACCCTAGAGAGGGTTTGTTGGAGGCCATTCAACTTCACTATCGGAATTGGTCTTTTATCCAAACCCTGGACTATGAGCATATTCTGTTCATGATCAGGAGATCATGAATTTTGCTCAAAATTGTGCTCTAAATTATACCAAACCTGAGCTACCGAGTAGAACTTGTCGTTTTGATTTCGACGCTGCGAACGGTTTGAAAAACCGATGTTGTATGAGGTAGATATCGTGTTCTAATCGATTTCCCAAACAACTAAAATTTTTGTGATAGGGGTGACTGGGATGCCCAGTCATCATGTAGGTACAGTCAGCAAAAGGTGGAATATTCTTGAGAATTTTCCGTTTTCCCAAGCCAACCAGTGAATGCTAAGTGGCGTTATGTGATTTGTTGAAGGGTTGTATGAGTTTATCTTCGAGCCAATGAACAGGTGACATGTGGCTAGCCCGAAGGCTACCACGTGTCCCCTGTACTGTGGTGTAAAATTATGGTTGGAGTCCAAGGGGTTTGACCCCATGACCTCCGACGCGCCTGCAAGATCGGCCACCAACTTTTCTATCAAGTTTCTTAACCTTTTACGTTCTCCACACATTTTTATGTTGTATTATGATTTAAATTGGAGAGGGGGGGGGGAGGGTGGGGGGTGGGGGACCGCCAGCGGTCCCAACCCACCAGTAGCCCCAACGGTGTTCACATGATACAACAAATAAAATCGTGACATATAACATTACCATCCGACAGTTTTGGAAAACCTTAACCTCCGGCGTAGTACAAACCCGTCATATGCGTGGTTTACGAGCAGGGGTTGCGGTCCAACGGTTTTATAAACCGTAACAACTAGTGGCTTCAAAGCATGTCACATGAGCGCAATCTGACAGACATGTCGACGGTTTTGGGAACGCTGCTCCCATCACAATTCTGCTCCAAGTTTTTAACGCGGAGTTAAACAAGACTGCGGGGTTTAAGGGGGTCGACATGTGGCCACCCCCGCCCCTAACCATAACAATAAATACAACGATTAGTTATATGGAGGATATTTAAGTGTGCCACTAAAAATTTAGAGGTTTGGCCAGTTTTAGTTGCGGATAATTGCAGTCCTCCAGATTTAGTGGAGGTTTTGTAGGGGATATTGGGCAAAAGCTTAGCCAGGTCAATTTTCGACCAATTTGGGTGAAACAAGAGTCTACCTAGAATAATTTGAGCATTCTGGAGCCATTGGTGCAGAGAAAAAAACTATTGGAGGCTTGTAAACATATGTATTTTCAATTTTGAGCATAATGACAAAGAGGGACATGCCATTGGGAGTTGTACCAACAGATGTAGCCCAGGAGGGGTGAACTGCTTCATCATGCTTGCTATGTAAATCTTATGTGTGGTGTTATTTCTATGTTATACACTATTTTTCAGTGTTATTAAGGCTTATTTACACGCTTAAAACTCATAATTTCATCTATGTTTCATGGTTAAATTCCTCAATCCTTAAGCAAACAAATGGAAACAAATTTTTACATGTTTTATAACTGAAAAGACACTTAGCACAACAAACTAATACAGTCCTTTCATATCAGGTTGGTATCAGAGCTAGTGTTTATTCTCTGGTGTTGTTGTGTGCAAAGATTTGTTTAACTGTTTGCAAGTGTTCTTACTAGGCTCAAGCTTAAGAGAGGAGAAGGCAAATTAGTGGAAGCAAGAGGGTCTCAAAGTGAGCCACAACAAAGGAGGGAAAGATTGCCACATTCTCCACCACCTAGTTCACCTCCAAAAGAAGCAGAAGCAACATTAAGCATGCCTCCAGAGGAAGAATAAATCCATGAAGAGGTGGATCCCAAAGAAGAAGAAAGAGTGTTCAGGAAAGCATTCCTTGAAATGACTGAGATGGTGAGAGTTCTTTATCAAGGAAGGAATAAGAGGCTAGAAGGAGATGGATCCAAACTTCACAAGGAAGGACAAGGATCATCAGGAGGTCAAAATGATGAAGATAAATAAAAGAAGGGCAATGGAGGAAATGGAGGCAGTGGAAAGTCACCATGCTCACCCTCATCATCATCATCCTCTACTTCATCTTCAGTACATCATCCACACAAGTCAAAGAAAATTGGTAAAATTACTTTTCTAAAACTTGATGTTTAGTTTGAATTGCCAATGTTTAATGGTGAAGTCAATCCAGAAAATCTTGATAATTGGATTAGGCAATTAAAGGTCTATTTGAGAATTCAAAACCTTCATGATGATGATTTCAAAATACAACTAGCTTCATTGAGAATGGAAGGTGCAACACTGGTTTGGTGAGAAGCCAAGACAAAGGAGGAGATCAAGAAGCATGGTAAGATTATCCTATCATGGACTGATTTCGTTATTGTAGTAAAACAACATTTTTATCCATTAGCTCATATGCAGAAAGCCATAATGAACAGGCAAATTTTAGACAATTGAAAGGACAGAATGTGCAAGAATACACCCAAGAATTTAGGAGAAGAGCTCTCTTATTAGGGTTATATTTGCAGAGCCAAGATACTTTTCTCAAGTACATAGGAGGCTTACATAGCTACCTAAGACATACTATTCTCATGTTTAACCCTACAAGTCTAGATGAAGTTTGTGTTCAGGCCACACATCTAGAAGCTAGAGGGAAAAACATTACTGATGAGGGTAGGAAGAAACCTTTTAAGGGGAAAAAAAGAGAAGACCTCAAAAGGTAAGGGAAAAAAGAATGCATTTGTAAAGAAAGAGGGAGAAAAAGTGGTGTGTAAACATTATTCAAGAGAAGGCCATGATGAGAAAAATTGTTGGAAATTACATCCTGAAAAGAGGCCCAAACATCATAACAACAAAGGGAAACAAAAAACTGCATCTACAACTCAAAATTATTTAGGAGAGGATTCAGGTGATGAATCTAAAGTTACAGCCATGGGATTGAAGAACATGAAGGGGAAAGAAATTGAAACAAAACCTAGTATTAGTACATCAAACTGTCACATACAAGCTCCAAATGAAGAAGAGAGAATTGAACTATTTCATGTGAGGGTCATATCCAAACATACCAAGATTGACACACTGTCTGATAGTGGGTCACAAGAAAAATTAATCTCTAAATACTTAGTCAAGAAACTTACCCTTGAGACCATTCCACAACCAAAACCATATCCACTTGGGTGGATTTGTAAGGATGCAAATTTATAGGTTTCAAAGAAGTGCATATTGCGGTTTGCAATAACTGCACATTTTGTTGACACAGTTGAATTAGATGTGGTTCCGCTTGATATTAAAGGTATGGTTTTTGGCAGTCCTTACTTGTATGATAGGAAAGAAATCTTCCATCGCCATGAGAACAAATACCATTTATTCAAAGATGGCAAGGAGTACATTGTTAGAGAACATCGCAAGAAGACAAATATTGCAATGGTAAATGCTGGACAGGTAAAGAGGCTGGTGAATTCAAGTAAGAATTTTGTTCTTCTAATGATTAAAACTAAAGCTGATGTTAATTATGAATCATTTGAGGATTGTGATCCTAAGCTGAAATCATATTTATATTATGCACATCATGATATGTTTGAGGAGCCAACAGGATTGCCTCCAAAAAGGGACATTCAACATGAGATTCAGTTGCAGCAAGATTGTCCTCTTCCAAACATCGGCATGTATCACATGTCGATAATGGAGAATGCTGAAATAGAGAGGAAAATCAAGGACATTTTGGACAAGGGACTCATAAGGCCAAGCACTTCGCCATGCGATTCACCCATAGTCTTGATTTTGAAGAAATATGGGACTTGGCGCATGTGTGTAGACTTAAGAGCTTTAAACCAGATAACATAATCGATAACCACTCCCAAGGATAGATGATTTGCTTGATCAGATGAAAGAAGCAAAATTTTTCACTAAGTTAGATTACTAAGTGGATATCATCAAGTAAGAATTGCAGAAAGTGATATATGGAAGACTGTATTCAAAACCAAACAGGGACTCTTTGAGTGGTTGGTTATACCATTTGGTTTGCGTAATGCACCAGAAAATTTCATGCGTGTTATGGATAATGTTTTGCATCCATTTCTTGATGAATTTGTGATTATGTATTTAGATGATATACTATTTTTTAGCAAAACAAGAGAAGAACATGTATTGCATGTGAAAAGGGTGCTTGATGTTTTGAATAAAGATAAATTATTTCTTAAGATGTCAAAGTGTGAGTTTGGAAAGACTTATCTGGTTTATTTGGGACACATTGTAGGAGGAGGTGAGTTGAGAATTGATCCTTCTAAAGTGGAAGCCATTTTGAATTAGCCCACTCCCAAAATAGTAACTAAGGTAAGAAGTTTCTTAGGCACAACTCAGTATTGGAGAAATTTTATTGCTAACTTTTCTGCCATAGCAGCTCCTATGCATGCAGTGAAAAGTGTGAAGAAAGGCTTCTAATGGGGAGGAAAACATCGACAAGATTTTGAAGCTTTAAAAGACAAGATCAGTTCAACTTTGGTCCTTGCATTACTGAATTTGAGACAACCATTCAAGATACAAACCGATGCTAGTGATTATGCCATGGGAACAATACTTTTTCAGCATGGTAAGCCTATCGCTTTTCATTCTGAAACATTCAATGGTGATGTAACTAATTATCCTACATATGACAAAGAGTTGTATGCGTTGATACAAAGCATCAAGAAGTGGAAACACTACTTGATGTGTAAAGAGACGATTATACATACCGATCACCAACCATTACAGTTCTTGTAGTCGCAAACAAAATTGCAGAAATCACGACATTTCAGGTGGATGGGATTTCTTCAACAGTTTCACTTGGTTATAAGGTACAAGAAAGGTATTTTCAATAAAGTTGCTGATATGATTTCAAGGCCAATCATAAGTGCTTCTACTTTACTTAAAAATGATTCTATTGTACATGAGAGTTACATAGAACAATATGCACATGCTGTTGATTTTCAAGATGTGTATGCTAGTTTGAGTGAAGGGAATCAAGTTGAGGAAAATGATTATCACATACATAACAATTTTCTATTTCATTTGGGCAAGCTGTGTATACCACAAGGAGAGAGGCTTAGTGTCATGAGAGAGGCTCATTCATCTCTTATTGCTGGACACTTTGGGGTAAGCAAAATAGTGGCGCATCTACAAAGGTATTGCTATTGGCCTCACATGATAGATAGTGTGTCACATTTTATAAGAGGTTGTTCTATGTGTGCAAAAAGAAAGCCTAGCAATAGGAACCTTGGGTTGTACACGCCACTATAGGTACCATCAAGGCCATGGGAGAGTGTCTCCATGGACTTTGTTGGAGGTCTACCTATGTCAAGAAAACAACATGATTATCTTTATGTAGTTGTGGATAGATTCAGTAAAATGTGTATACTTATGCCATGTAAGAAAACCATTACTGCTGAACAAAATGCTGAACTTTCTTTTCAACATGTATGGGTTCATTATGAATTTCCAACTTCTATTGTTAGTGACAAGGATTCCAGGTTCATTGGGAATTTTTGGTCCAATATTTGGAAGGTGATGGACACAAAGTTGAAAAAGAGTACTGCTTTTCATCCGCAAACTGATAGCCAAACCGAGGTGGTGAACAAAATTGTTGTGCATCTATCGAGATGATATTTCAGCAAACATCCCAACTTGTGGGATGAACAACTGCATTACATTCATCACGCTTATAACCAGGCCAAACACTCTTCTACAAATACTTCACCTTTTGAAGCATGTTTTGGGTATTTTTCGAAATCCCCATTCGACTTCATATTTGAGAAGGTTGTTGCAATTGATGGGCATAGTGATATTGACAAGGCTTGAAAGTTCAATAAGAAAATTCAGATTATTCATCAACAAGTTTAAGAACAACTTGAGAAGAGTCAAAGAAAATAAAAGGAGAAGCATGACAAACATAGAGTTGATCACAAGTTTCAAGAAGGAGATGAGGTATGGTTGCACATAAGCAAAGAAAGGATGCAAGGAGAAGGTAAAAAGCTCAAGCCCATTCACTATGGTCCATTCAAGATCATCAAGCAAGTTGGTAACAATGCATTTCAACTTGACTTGCCTTCATATATGCAAATGTATTCAAATTTGAATGTTGAAATTTATGTTTGTATGAGCCCCCTTTGATCGATGATCAAGGGAGTGATGTTCAATTTCCTTCTATTGAAAATTTCTCGCCAAAATTTCTGGATGAGCTTAAGGAGGATACCATCCTTGACAGGAGGACAAGAGCATCTAAGAGGGGAAGTGTCGACTACCTTCGAGTTGAACTCAAAGGTAGTAAGACAAGCAAGGCAAAGTGGAAGGAATTTGGAAAGGTGAGGGAGTTGTACCCTCATCTACTGAACATGTAATCAAAGTATTTTGGGGTCCAAAAGCTTCCCAATGGGGAGGTATGATCAAGAGATCATGAATTTTTCTCAAACTTGAAAGTTATCAAAACTATACCGAACCTGAGCGACCGGGTAGATCTCATCATTCTGATTATGGCATCGTGAACGTTTTGAAAAATCGATGTCGTATGAGGGAGATATCACGTTTTGATCGATTTCCCAAAAAACTAAAATTTTTGTGACAGGGGTGACTGGGATGCCTAGTCATATGTAGGTACAGTCAGCAAAAGGTGAAATATTCCTGAGAATATTCTGTTTTCCCAAGCCAACCAGTGAATTCCAAGTGGTTTTATGTGATTTGTTGAAGGGTTGTACGAGTTTATCTTCGAGCCAATGAACGTGTGACACGTGGCTAGCCCAGAGGATGCCATGTGTCCCCTATACTGTGGTGTAAAATTATGGTTGGATTTCGGGGGGTTCGACCCCGTGACCTCGAGCGCATCCGCAAGACCGGCCACCAACTCTACTATTAAGTTTCTTAACCTTATACATTCTCCACACATTTTTATGTTGTATTGTAATTCAAGTTTTGGGGGGGGGGTGGGAACCACCGGCTACCCAAATGGTGTTCACATGATACAACAAATAAAACCGTGGCATATAACCATACCATCCGACGATTATGGAAAACCTTAACCTCTGGTGGAGTAAAAACCCATCATATGCGCGGTTCGCGAGCGGGGGTTGCGGTCCAATGGTTTTATAAACCATAAAAAATGGCAGCTTCAAAGCATGTCACATGAGTTAAGTCTGACAGACATGGTGATGGTTTTGGGAACGTTTCCCCATCATAGTTCCACTCCAAGTTTTTAACGCGAAGTTAAACAAGACCACGGGGTTTAAGGGGGTAGGCATGTGGCCACCCCCACCCCTAAACATAACAACATATACAACAGTTAGTTGGATGGCAGATATTTAAGCACGCCACTAAAAATTCAGAGGTTTGGCCAGTTTCAGCTGCGGATAATTGCAGTCCTCCAGATTTAGTGGAGGTTTTGTAGGGGAAATTGGGAAAAAGCTTAGCCAGGTCAATTTTCAACCAATTTGGGTGAAACAAGAGTCTACCTAGAATAATTTGAGCATTGCAGAGCCATTGGTGTAGAGAAACAAACCATTGGAGGCTTGTAAACATATGCATTTTCAATTTTGAGCATAATGACAAAGAGGGACATGCCATTGGGAGTTGGACCAACAGATGTAGCCCAAAAGGGGTGAATTGCTTCATCATGCCTGCTGTGTAGATATTATTTGTGATGTTATTTATCTATTATACACTACTTTTTAGTGTTATTTAGGCTTATTTACATGCTTAAAACTCATAATTTCATCTATTTTTCATGGTTAAATTCCTCAATCCTTAAGCAAACAAATGGAAACAAATTTGTACATGTTTTATAATTTAAAAGACACTTAGCACAACAAACTAATACGGTCCTTTCAGATCAGTTCATATGTCATCGATGCCATCAGTATGGCCACTTGGCCAAAGATTTTTCTCTGGGGATCAGGCGAAAGAGGAGACCCTTCAATGGGAAATCTCAGTGTTCCTCTGGAAGGAAATTGGGGGAAGAGAATCGAGGTTCTGATTGGGGCTCGAAGGAAGGTTCTCAGCTCCCTAAGGATACTTCAGATGACCAGGAGGTCGAGGAGGGTGGCGATGTATCTATGGGGGAAGGAGGTCCTGAAGGAAAGATGGATGCGGATGCCTCTCGGGCTGCGGATCCCTTGCTTCATGCCGAAGCTTCTAAGGAGCCTCCTCAGACGGGTCTGGCTCTTTCTACTCCCTCCTCTATTTTTGCACCATCATCTATTTCAGTTTTCTTAGAGATTGGTCCTTCCAGGCCATTTCCTTTATGTTGAGATTAAACAAGATGATGAGCTTAGTGAAAATTAAGCACCTTCACTAAGTGGGGCCCGCAGGCTATTTTTAGGTGTATGTCTATTTTTAGACATGGTGAGCATATTCTATAAGTTGCAGGATGCTATTTGTAGATGGTTGGTCAAATGTGAAAAATAGATGAGATTATATTTTTAGAAGATTGGGCGAAGTCTATTTATAGATCATCAATCTAAATATAGATGCACGTCGATTATTATTAGCCCTTAATAATAATACGACAATAAATATCAACTTATTCTCTTGGAGCACTTTATTTCAGTGTACAGATTTGGAAAATCAGCGGGCTAAAGGAATTACAAAATTCCTAGAGTGGTTGGTGACTCATGCATGAAGGACTCAGTTAGAACTAAAGTGGCAGAGTTGTGAAAAATTTGGAAGAGTATTTACGGGAGTTATTATTAACTCAGTTAAGTGAGTTAAAATCAACTGTGCTAGTTGTATCTAGTTCTAACTGAAGATACACTAGTGAGAGTTTAGTGAATTAATTATTTAATTAATTCACAACTAGAGACTTACTTGCAACTGAACAAATACAATAGTTAACTACTTGCATGTCAGTTCTAGTGGAGACCCAGTGGGGAGATAGGTGAAAGGGTAAGATGGACTATCTGTTGTGACTATAGTGATGCACTCAATGCATATGACACACATTGGAGATGCCAATGAGGATTTCATAGTCAAGGCAAGGCCAATTCGAATTCATTCAGGGGTCTTCTTTAGCAAGGATTGCGCAGTGGAGGCAGGCTGCCGGGAGGCAAGAAATTGGTGCATAGATATGCAAATTTTTGCATGA
Source organism: Pinus albicaulis (assembly GCA_034641835.2). Classification (NCBI taxonomy): domain Eukaryota; kingdom Viridiplantae; phylum Streptophyta; class Pinopsida; order Pinales; family Pinaceae; genus Pinus; species Pinus albicaulis. The sequence continues at coordinate 1,774,217,640 of CM076578.1, read as the reverse complement.
CAGTGTATAATGATTATTGATTGTACTGAGAGCTTGATGTACTAATATTTGTATGAGATTATTACATGATCCATTGATATACATAATATATGATAGTTGGTGTTTTTAGATTTAAGCTTTCCTGTTAAACAACTGTGTTTATGTGCGATTGATTTTTCTTCATATGTGTTTTGCAATTGGCGATTTAATTTCTGCAAAGAATTAAGTGGAAGGATTCTGTATTTAACATAAGATTAATTTGTTAGATTAGGAGAGTCTGGTAATACTATCAGTATTAATAAATTTCTACATGGTATCATAACAGTGTTAATCACTCGAGATTTCAAACTTGAAGCGGTGTTGAGTTTTGTGCTGGTGGACAATTCGAATTTGTTGCAAGAATTTCTTGGTGTGACAATTGAGTATACATTGAAATGGCTTTCAGTGGGTTGTGGTTGGAGTATGCCCTTGAGGGTAGCTCAAACTACATAGCCTGGAAGGACAGGATGGAGGCAGTGCTTGAAGATAATGGACTGAAGGAGTACATCGATAACGATGTTCCTAAGCCTACTTCTGGCGATGCTGCATTACTTGACACATGGCAAAATAAGGTAGCGAAGTACTTGATGCATGGCAAAATAAGGTAGCGAAGACAAGAAGAATTATATTGGAAGGTGTGAAAGACCATATTTTTTCAAGCCTTCACGGGAAAGCCACTCCATTTGCAATGTGGAAGGCTTTGATAGATATTTTCCAAAGCAGCAACGACCATAGGAAGTTGGCGCTGAAAGATAAGCTCAGAAAAATCAAAATGGAGAAGGGCGACAGTATTCCAAAATATCTCACGAAGTTTGTCCAATGTAGGGATGAGCTGGGGAGTGTGGGAATTACAGTTGCATATGATGACTTGGTGAGCTTGGCTCTCTTTGGGCTTTCGAAGAGTTGGCACAACTACTAAGACTTTGTTAATGGATGGGAGAAGCTGTCAGATTGGGAGCGACTTTGGTTGGATCTTATGTAGGAGGAGATAAGGCTGAATACCAGGGATGGCTCTTCATCGAAGAATGATGATGAAGAGAGTTGCGCTTTGGCTACCAAATCAAGGAAATTGAAGGGGAATAAATCCCATCCAATATCTGAGGCTAAAGGCAAGAAGCTAGATTTGTCCAAGGTGAAGTGTTTTCACTATCACGAACATGGGCATTTTTCCACTAAATGCGCACAGAAAAAGAAGAAAAAGAAGGCTGCTAGAGTTGCAGCGGGTGAGGCCTTAGCCTCACAATTTGAACTTTATTTCTCTTTGATCTCATGCTTTGTTTCAAGCGTAATGGGATTGGTGTGGTATCTTGATAGTGGTGCTTCCTTCCATATGACAGGAGACAAGGAGTTGTTTAGTGACTTAGTGGAGAAAGATCTCCAAATGCATATATATATGGGTGACGATGGTAGATACAATGCGACCAACATTGGAACAATTACCTTTGAGAGGGAGTCAGGTAAACCATTTCTGTTGAAATATTTTATGCATGTTCCAGGTCTGAAGAAGAACTTGGTCTCGGTCGCGATGTTGGAGGATAGAGGTTATGACGTTGTTTTCACCGAGGGAAAAACATTCCTACGACATAAAACAACAGGTAAAACCAAGAGGATAGGGATTCGAGTTAAGAATATCTACAATCTGGAGGTAGATGGCTCCACTACAATGATGGGAAAAGCAGAAGAAGTGGTGAGCCGGAATGAGGGTGAATTATGGCACAAGAGATTGGGCCATCTTCACCATGGCGCCTTGAAGATTTTGCAACATATTTCTACTAGACTTCCCAAGGGTACTCTTGTGCAGTCAGATCAGTGCAAGGGATGTACTATGGGTAAGTTTGTGAAGACTACCTTTCATGAGAAGGAGAACTGTGCTTCAGTGACCTTGGAGAGAATTCACATAGATGTGTGTGGACCTTTCTCGGTTGCTTCAACAACAAAACACAGGTATTATGTTATATTTTTTGATGAATATTCCCATAGATGCTATATATTATTCATGCAGAAGAAGAGTGAAACATTCTAAAAGTTACGTGAGTTTAAATAATTGGTGGAGAAGGAGATGGGAAAGTAAGTGAAGGCTCTGCAGAGCGATAATGGTGGTGAATATATCTCGAACAAATTCAAAGACTTTTGTAGCAAAGAAGGAATTCGAAGAGAAATCATAGCGCCTCATAACCCATAGCAGAATGGGGTCACATAGAGGAAGAACAAAATGATCGTGGGTGCTACGCGAGCTATGCTACATGACCAGGGCCTACCAATGCACTTATGGGCGGAAGCATGCAACACTGCAGTTTATGTGAAAAACCGTTGTCCTCATAGATTTCTTGGCATGAGTACACCTGAAGAAGCTTTTACTGGTAAGAAGCCTGATATTTATCATTTAAAGATTTTTGGCTCATCTGTTTACATTCATGTGACAAAGGACGCCAGGAAGAAGCTGGAGCCGACTGCAAAAGTTGGGATATTTGTGGGGTACACAGAAACACCCCATAATTATTGTGTGTATTTTCCAAACAGTCAGATGACTATGGTGTGACAGTATATAAAATTCAATGAGGTGAAAGCCATGAAGTTGTTTCTTGAGAGGGAGCTACACTTGCATGCAGAGGAGTAACTTATTGTTCCCAAAGATGAGCCTCTAGATGTAGATCAGCCACAAGAGGAGATTCATGGAGTGGAGGAGTCTACTCCTGTAAAACCAAACATCAGAACATGCATAAAGCATACCACATAAGTTGAGAGACTGAAGCTTGATGTGGCACAGAATGTAGGAGTCTATACATTATAGCGCAGACATAGATAGTCACCTAACTGATTTACTGGATACATGGCTCTTATGAGCAAGTGTATCGTGACAGAGCCATATTCTTTTGAAGAAGCAGCGCAGGATCCCACATGGGTAGATGCCATGGTGGAGGAGTATGAATCCATTGTCAGAAACAATGATTGTGAGATTGTTCCAAGGCTGGTTGGTAAATCAATGGTAGGTTCAAGATGGCTCTACAAGATAAAGCAAGTTGCTGATGGGAGCATCGAGAAGTATAAGGCAAGATTTGTTGCTCGGTGCTTCTCACAGATCAAGGGGGTTTATTATGAAGAAACATTTTCACTTGTCGCACAGTATTCTTCAATAAGGACCATCCTTGCTCTCTTAGTGCAGATGGGTTGGCACATTCATCAGATGGATGTGAAGACTGCATTCCTTAATGAGATCATTGAGGAAGAAGTGTACATTGAGTAGCCTGAAGGATTTGAGATCTTTAGCAGTGAGTTGCACGTGTGCAGACTCAAAAGAGTGCTATATGGGCTGAAGAAAGAACCTTATGCTTGGTACACATAGATCGCCAGCTGTTTCACTGGACTTGGCTTCACCAAGAGTGAGGCGGATGCAAACCTGTACCAAATTGTGGTGGAGGGTAAGCTTTTAATCATTTTTCTTTATGTTGATGATTTAATACTAACGGGTGATGTGCAATTGATACACTCATGCAAGGAAGATCTTGCAAAGGAGTTTGAGATGAAGGATTTGGGCCTCCATTATTTCCTTGGATTGGAAATATGGCAGCGAGAAGGTGAACTGTTTGTGTCTTAAGGCAAGTATGCTCGGGAGATACTTGGTAAGTTTCACATGGAGGATTGCAAGCCCATGGATACTCCTATTCTAGGAAATTGGAGGAAAGAGGATGCTACATCTGCAGAGGTAGTGGATGCCACTTTTTATCGAAAATTGGTGGGTTCGCTCATGTATTTAGTTAATACAAGACCGGACATATGCTATGTAGTGAACTAGCTTAGTCAAGCGATGGTTAAGCATACCAAGCTCTTTTGGAAGGTAGGAAAGCATGTCCTGAGATATCTCAGGGGCACATCTGAGTATGGCTTGTGGTACACATAGACAAATAAGGTGAAGTTGCATGGCTTCACGGATGCAGATTGGGCAGGCAGCCCAACGGAAAAAAAGAGCACATCGGGAGGGGTTTTCAGTATCATATATACAACAGTTTCTTGGTACAACAGGAAACAAAGATCCATGGCACTCAGTTCAGTGGAAGCAGAATACATGGCAACAAGTCAAGCTGCATGTGAGGCTATCTGGATGAGGAAGATCCTGGTCGGTTTGTTCGGTTCTCATTTAGATCCTACAGTGATACATTGTGATAAGCAGAGTTGCATTAAACTCTTGATTAATCCTGTGTTTCATGATAAATCTAAGCATATAGATATCCGTTATCATCATATCGGAGATCTTATGCAGCGAAAGATCATGTTGCTTCAGTACATTCCTACGGAAGATCAGGATGCAGATATTCTGATGAAGGCGCTCAATAGGAGAAAATTTGACTACCACAGAGGCAATATCGGGGTGAAGGATAATCCCTATATTGTTGAGAGGGAATGTTGAGATTCAACAAGATGATGAGCTTAGTGAAAATTAAGCACCTTCACTAAGTGGGGCCCGCAGGCTATTTTTAGGTGTATGTCTATTTTTAGACATGGTGAGCATATTCTATAAGTTGCAGGATGCTATTTGTAGATGGTTGGTCCAATGTGAAAAATAGATGAGATTCTATTTTTATAAGATTGGACGAAGTCTATTTATAGATTTTCAATCTAAATATAGATGCATGTCAATTATTACTAGCCCTTAATAATAATATAACAATAAATATCAACTTATTCTCTTGGAGCACTTTATTTCAGTTAACAGATTTGGAAAATCAGTGGGCTGAAGGAATTATGCAATTCCTAGGGTGGTTGGTGACTCATGCATGAAGGAATCAGTTAGAACTGAAGTGACATAGTTGTGGCAGAGTTGGAAGAGTAGTTATGGGAGTTGTTATTTAGTTTAACTCAGTTAAGTGAGTTAAACTCAGTCGTGCTAGTTGTATCTAGTTCTAACTGAAGATACACTAGTGAGAGTTTAGTGAATTAATTATTTAATTAATTCACAACTAGAGACTCACTTGCAACTGAACAAATACAATAGTTAACTACTTACATGTCAGTTCCAGTGGAGACCCAGTGGATAGATAGGTGAAAGGGTGAGATGGACTATCTGTTGTGACTATAGTGATGCATTCAATGCATCTGACACACATTGGAGATGCCAATGAGGATTGCACAGTCAAGGCAAGGCCAATTCGAATTCATTCAGGGGTCTTCTTTAGCAGGGATTGCGTAGTGGAGGCAAGCTATCAGGAGGCAAGAAATTGGTGCATAGATATGCAAAATTTTGCATGACAATGTGTAATGATTGTTAATTGTACTGAGACCTTGATGTAATAAGATTTGTATGAGATTATTACATGATCCATTGATATACATAATATATGATAGTTGGGGCTTTTAGCATTAAGATTTCCCATTAAAGAACTGTGTTTATATGTGATTGATTTTTCTTCATATGTGTTTTGCAATTGGCGATTTAATTTCCACAAAGAATTAAGTGGAAGGATTCTATATTTAACATAAGATTAATTTTTTAGATCAGGAGAATCTAGTAATACTACCAATATTAATATATTTCTACACTTTCCTATCGTCTTCTGGGATCTCAGCACCTGTTGAACCCACCCTTGTTAGTGTCATCATGTCCATCCCCTCCTTGTCTTCCTTGTCGAGCCCCATTTTCTCCTCTGTTTCCTCTGATATCTTGGTTGCTGCAGAAGGTCGTCGGCTGTATAATCTTAGGCCGAGGGGTGGGGGAGAAAAAGCCTGAAAATCTTCTAGATATTGTGGGTGGACTTAGAAATATCTCTATCTCCAATTCTGGCCCTAATATGAGAGGGCGTAAATCTAATCTGTCCAAAGCCTAGCTAAAAGCAAAGCTGGACATTGCTGAAGGAAATAAAAGATCTATTACTGGGGCACTTAGATCTATGATTGCCCAGGGCTAGGTTATCAAATGATTGTTCTATCCCTCAACTGCAGGGTTTTGCTAGTAAGCCCAAAAGACTAGCTATCCGCACCCTGCTCTCTGGGTATGGGCCAGATATTATTCTGCTACAGGAGACCTTAGGAGCTGGAGAAGAGGTCGCTGCAGTGTTACGAGGTTTGTGTCCGAGGTGGGTTTTTACAAGTTTGGATGCTTGTGGAAGGTCTGGGGGGTTGGTGGTGGGACTGAAATCCAATAAAACGAAACTCTTGAATTCATGGGGCAGGGATCATGTTTTGGCGATGGAGGTTTATTCTCTGGAGATGTGTTCCTCCTTTCTGATTCTAAATATTTATGGCCCTTTTTTGGAGAGGGAAATATTCTGGAACAATATCCTGTCAGGGCACTTCTTGAACGATCCAAATCTTATCATTGGAGGGGACCTAAATTTTTCATTGGGGCAAGCTGAATCCTAGGGTTCGAATGTAAGGGTTGATCCCCTGTTTGAATTTTTCTCATCCAAAATTTTGGAAGGGCACTTGGTTGACATCAAACTTGTTAAGCTTAGGTCTACCTGGAGGAACATAAGGATTGGAGAAGCTAGGGCGGCTAAGCGATTAGACAGACTTTGCTGAAGTAAGATTTGGTGGATAGGTTTCAAACCTTTAGGCAGTCGGTGAGGGAGGGTGGGGACTCGAACCATCTCCCCATTCTTCTTGAAATCAAAGGTAGTATTGACAAACTAGGGGCACATTTCAAATTCAACTTGGGGTGGCTTAAAGAGGACTCTTATAAGGCACTCTTCAAGGGCACTTGGAAGTCTTGGGGGGCATCTGATCCTCTGTATAAAGTTGCCTACCTCTGGGAAAATCTAAAAAATATGAAGCAAGCAACCATTACCTGGCTAAGCAAAGAAGAGAAGCACAAGAGGAAAGACTGAAATGGTTAGGAGAGGAATTGGATAAATCAGAAAGCCCTGAGTTCGATAGTTATGAGTCGGAACTGAAGAGGAATAATATCCTTTCTCTGGAAGGGGAAAGAATAAATATTCTGCTTGAAAGAGAGGAACATTGGAGGTTAAAAATTCGAGCCATTTGGCTCAATGCAGGGGATGAAAACGCTAAATTTTTTCACAATTTTGTGAAAGGAAGAAGAAATTCTAACACCATATGGGGAATGAGGAAGGAGGATGACAGGGTGGAAAAATCCTTTCTGGAGCTGGCTAGCATGGGCGAGGAGCATTTTAGTAGGATATTTAAGGCCCCTCTAGAGGTATCCATAGCAGAGGTGGTGAGGGTGGTCCAACTCTTTCCAGGATATGTGGATGCAGAGGAAAACTAGGTATTGACCAGGCAGATGAAAAGGGAAGAAGTGGAAGGGGCCCTTAAGGTTATGCAAAAGGACAAGTGCCCAGGTCCGGATGGGTGGACTGTTGAGTTATTCCAACATTTATTTGAAGATCTGGGCAAAGAACTCACGAAAGTGGTGGAGGAATCCAGAATACAAGGTGCTATATTTTAACCTTTTAACTCTATTTTCATTGCTCTTATCTCGAAACGAGATTAGCCTGATTATTTTGATTATTTTAGGAAAATCTCCCTCTGTAATTGTGTTTATAATATTATTTCGAAAGTGATCATTGTTATATTGAATCCGATCCTATATAAAAATGTTTCGAAGGAACAATTTGGCTTCCTTGAAGGTAGGCAGATCCATGAAGCTATAGGAGTGGCTTAAGAGAATCTCCATAGCATAAAAAGAGATAGAAGGAAAGGGAAAATCATAAATATTGACCTGTCTAAAGCCTACGTTAAAATAATTTGGTTATACCTTAGAATGCTATTAACCCATCTTGGTTTCCACATATGCTTCATTAATTGGGTGATAAGCTGTATTACAAATACCAGCTTTGCGGTCCTCATAAATGGGGTCGCCTCTCCTTTCTTTAAGAGCCAGAGGGGGCTGAGGCTGGGATGCCCATTGTCACATTTTCTCTTTATTTTAGGAGCAGAAGGTCCGAGTCAGTTAATTGCGGATGAAAAAAGGAGGGATGATATCAAAGGAATAAAGGTAGCCATCAATCTTCATATCACACATCTCCTTTTCGTTGATGATATTATTCTTTTTAGCAGTGGCAGTAGAAGTGAGATCCAGACCCTCAAAAAACTTATTGACCTCTTTTTGAAGGCAACTGGGATGAGCATACATTTTGGATAATCAGTTATCATTGCTGAAGTTCTCTCAGAAGATGATATCCGAAGAAATTTAGTGGAGCTCCCTTTTCAGGTGAAAGGCCTTGTAGACAATTTGAAATATCTAAGTTTTATTCTTAAGCCTAATTCATAAAAAATAGTGGACTGGCTTTGGCTATTAGCTAAGATAGAAAAGAGAATTTATCATTGGATTTTCCATTGGCTGTCAAGAGATGGAAGACTGGTGTTGGTTAAATATGTGATATTGGCAATTCCAGTATACTGGGCTCTTCTTGCTTGGGTTCCCAGAAACATTCTCTCAAAGGAGCAAAAGATATGCAACAAATTTCTGTGGGTAGGATCAAAGGAGGAGAAGGTCATGCCCTAGGTGGCATGGGACAGGATCGAAATGCCAAAAGAATGGGGAGGATGGGGATTAAAATACCTTCTGTCTTTCATGTCTTCCCTAGCTGCAAAAATGGGTTGGAGGATTTTATATAAGGACTCTTTATGGTCTCAGTGTAGAAATTTGAATAATAGATGAATTATTCACCAATATTATCCTGATTACACATTATTTGAGCTTCATGCATAATAAATAACCTCTTCTACCATTGATCATCAATTTGCGGAATTAGAAGCAGTCGCATGCGCACATTAAAAATAATCAAGCACACATATAACAAAATATGTAATGGGGAAAGCTTACAGCTGAAAACCCCCAACTATCTGTATATTATAATGATAGAGAACATGTAAAAATACATAGCACAAACTCCTCACAAGCTCTCAACACTATCTCACATGCTACACACAAAACAAGATCAGATCATACATATCACATGCTCCAATATGCTCCCCTTGTCTGCCTGCCTCTACTGCGCAATCCAATATGGAAAAGAATTAGATCCAAGTTCAAATCCCACTGGCTTATACTGTGCAATCCTCATTGGAAATCTCAATCAATGTGTGTGCAAATCTCATGCACAGCTATAGTCACAACTGATAGTAGACTCACCCTTTCACCCACCTCTAACACTGGTCTCCACTGAACTGTCCATGCATTGCAGTTAACCGATGTATTCTTTAGTTGATTTATGAGTTAATAATTAGTGAATTAATTAATAATTAATTCACACCACTCATCACTAGTGTATTTATTAGTTAGACTAAATACAACTAGTTCAACTAAGTTAAACCGAACACAACTCCACCAACTGTCTCATCAACTCCACCAAACTCCGCCACATGAGTTCTAACTGAAGTCAACCATGCAATAGCTCAACTAACCCCTAGGAAAAGCGTATTTCCTTCTGTCAGCTGCATGTGCCACATCCAAGCATCAAACTGAAGTGCTCCAAGAGGATAAGATAATGTTTATAGTCCAGATATTATTAAGGGCTAATAATATTTGACTGATCTATTTTTAGACTGGCAGTCTAAAAATAGACTTCGCCCAATGTCTAAAAATAGAGGTCCATCTATTTTTACCAACTTGACCAATCATCCATAAATAGCATCCTGCAACTCATAGACCATGATCCATATGTCTAAAAATAGACTTTGCGACAAAAATCACCTATGTGGCCCCCACCTAGTTTTGGTGATCACTTTCCAACTAGGATCAGGAAAGATGTTTCAGGATGCCTCCTTCACTGTTTCTTGTTGCCATCTTCAACACTCAGGTCATGAAGAGGAAGTATATTGACCCATTGGAGATTACTAATTGGCTTAGAGACCCAGGGAAAAAACCTTACAAGTCCTCAGTGGTTTGGAAAGTGATCCTCGGTTTTATTAATATAATAGACAAAGGACTAGTCTAGCAGGTTGGGAATGGGGAGAAGGTAAGGATAGGACTTGATACATGGGTAGGGTGTAAAGAGTACTTTGCTGCTGGAGGAGTTGAGGATTTTCCTTAAGGACAAAGGGATCTAGTTTTTAAATCAAATTGCTAATGAGGCATCCTATTTGCATTGGGATTAGGGTTGGAAAAATAGGGAAGAGCTGCAACTAGAGCCGATTTGGCATGAAGCTTGGCAGAAGTATACTTGTGAGTTGGAACGTACCCATGTACACATTAGGGATAGGGAGGGTGATCTAAGATGGGATCCTAGCCCATCAAGTAAATACACTCCTAAGGTTGGATATGCTTTCTTTATGGCCAAAAAGGGATGGGAAGCTCTTGCTTGGTGGGAAAAATGGCTTTGGGAACTGAAATGCCCGAAAAAAATTTGGATTTTTTTTTGGTGTATGCTCAACAATAAAGTTACTATGTGGGATAATATGCTAAAGAGGAAGAAGTTTAGGCCAGGGCGGTGCCCTCTCTACAAACAAGATTCAGAAACAGTCTTTCACCTCTTCATTGAATGTCATTTCTGTAGAGTGGTTTGGGGTGAAGCGATTTATTTTTCTGGAAAATTTCAAAGATGGGGAGGAAGATCGGTGGTGGAAGCTTGGGAGGTGTGGTGGCAGGAGAGTTTAGGGGAAAAGTGGAAGACTCTACCTTTGCTTATCTCGTGGGGGATCTGGCTGGCTAGGAATCGGGTTATTTTTAAGGACCAAGAGACCCTGATTCAGAGTATAGCTGCAGAAAGTATGGCCATCCTTGCCCAAATTCCTGAACCTAAATATGCTCCTCCTACAAGGGTGGTTATACAAGAAGATATCAGAGGAGATATGCCCTGGGCCTACTTCAACGGTGCGTCCAAAAATGATGACATTTGTGGGGCCAGATTAGTGATCCATCTTACCTCAGACAATCGGAAAGAAGCCTTGGTGGCTTGGGGGTTGGGTCTAACAATTATGATGAACTTGAATCTTTGCATTTTCTTCTATGTTGGCTAATTTAGCTGGGCATTCGATTTGTCCATATTTTTTGGGATTCCTTAAACATTTTCAAGTGGTTCGATAAATAATTCATGTGCCAAAGTTATCTTTTATTTCCTATCCTTAAAGAAATTTGGTTCCTAAAAAATTCTTTCACTTACATCTCTGTCTGTCACATTTACAGGGAGCAGAACGCTACAACATACCTACTTTCTAAAGAGGGCTTACAACAAGTTCTGGGTAGTTGGAAAATAAAAGAAACATATGTTGAGGGGATGGTTGAGTCAGACCAGGCTCCTTTTCTTTGACTAGGCTTTTTCTGGAGAGACGGTTGTCATATACTATTTATGTTGTTGTTTTCTTTACTCGCATCAAACAAATTTTAAAAAATATTATAAATTGTTTTTGGCCAACTATGGGATCTGTTTGAGCTCGTTTCATCATAAGAGGGAGCTCAGGTCTTGTTGACTGGCATTTATGTGCTATGGCCAAGCTTCGGGGTGTTTTCCTCTTTGAGGAGCCCTGGTTTTTTTGGGTTGGCTAAGCATAGACTGATTTGTTCCTTTGTGAGAAAGATTCACGCAGATATATAATATTTTTGTGATTTTTGAGATTTTCGTTGTGAGTGAAACAAATTTATGGATATGTTTATCTGTTTCTCTGTGAGGCACAAATAGATAGAATTCTTTTGCATGTACTATGCAAAATTTTTATGCTTAATAGAAAGTTTCAATTTTTTCCTTTGAAAAAAAAATGAATAAACTACAAGGACAAGGAAAGCACTAAAGTGGGAAAACAACCTTAGACTACCTTATAAATGGTAATGTCCATCTCAAGGTTATTAAACCCAGTTCAAACCACAACAGTCACTTTGAAGAGTGTCCATTAAGGTCCTTTAAGCTTTCAACCTATCATAAAATATGTAGGTTAGCTTGTTTGGTTTTGGAGTCACCTTACCAAATACATGTTTTGGTGTCAAATTAGTTCAAACCATCAAATTAAGGATTATCCCCAAATTGTTACTAATTTGTAATGCTACACCCCTCAAGCCAATTCAACTTCTTGGACCCTCAATGCTAATGAATATGGATAAACTATGATGATAAGAAATACACTACAATCTGAAACACCTTCAAACTATCTCATATATGGTGATGTATATCTCAAGGTCATTAAGCCCATTCAAACAAAAATAATCACTCCAAAGAGTGTCCATTATGGCCTTCCGAGTATTCATCCCTATAATAAATCCATAAGAGTGATTGTTTGGTTTTTCAATAATGGGATTTGAACATTGCAAAGAATAGGCAGGTGAGGATCTTTCACAATAACCTAAAACCTTAGACCAAAATTTTCATCTTACCCACACCAGAGTTTTGATCTATTTTGAAATTTTGAATTAGGATGATGGCATGGAAATAATGGAAGGTGGGCGTGTGGTGACCATTTTTCTCTCCCTGCATTCTCCATGGAATGCGAGAGATCTATTTAACCTCAATTGTAAAGGAAAAATTGTCATACATTTAAAGAGTTAGATATTATTTGTTCATAAGAGGTTAATATTGTTGGTTTAGCATTTAGAAAAACCCTTGAATTTATCTAGGGAAATTTGACAATATATATATCTCATCCTCAAGGAGTCAAGGAGGGGTGGTTACTTTATTATCAGTTGAGATTTCCAAGATATTATTTATTGGGATATCAAGTAGACTCTGAAACTCATTTAGGTTACTTTTTATTGATATCATAACACTTAATGGGTGGAGAAGATTTATGTATCTAATGATGTGATTGAATTGGTATTATTGTAGTGATGGATGGTTGAAAAGTTCCCTAAACTTACTAATATATCATGACTATAACAAGTTTGAATATCAAGAGGATAAGAAAGGTTTATTTGCTCAACAAGGAAGCCTAAAGGGAAGGGGCAATGGTTTTGCTTACATTCTAGCTTAGGTGAGCTTATCCTAAATATATATAGAAATAATAATTCATCTAACATGTATCGTATTAGAAATTAAAAGGTGTAGTGTTCTTAACAATTTGGATAGATTTGTTCTTAATAGTCACTAACCTATATTATTTTAGATCATTTGGAAAATTCATAAGTCACTCATGCGTTGATCCCACTACTTATTGAATGTTTCTCATTTGATTAGTTCCAATTCCATCAATAGAATCAATAAAATTGAATTTGGTCCCTGCATTATATAAGGACAAGAAATGGATCTTATAGTGGAATGAGGTTGTTTGTAGGTTCACCTCTTTTGTTATGGGTTTTGGTAGGGAAATATATATTATTAGAAGGTGAAGGTAAGAGATTACCACAAAATATTTCGTAGTTCTTAAATAAAAAATTGCAACCTTATCCTTTTAATGAGGAGCTCCAAAACCAAGCAAAGAAACTAGAACATATCTTAAGCATCAATTAAGACAAAATAGCCAAAGGGGCTCATATTTGAACTTGAATTCACTAGATTGGGAGAGGGGACAAACCCACCAAATCCTTTTTTTGCTATGACAACCAAGGAAAATTTTGAATGCATCAATGATCTTAAATTCAATGGCATTAGATTTGATCATTAACACATGGTATTTTAGTTGGAAATTATACAGGAATACAAGGTGGTTGGTATTTTATGGATTTGATTGGAGTATTTGTTGTACTCCTAATGATCAAATTGGGATGGATGCCATTCATGTTCACAATCAAGTTTTGGCAAAATTTCTAAGTAAGGTTTTAACCCTGTACAACTAATTGTTGCAAACAAATTTTTAATAAAAAAAATATGTAATGGAAAATACACATATAAACACTTATTTTATCATGGAAACACAAAACCAAGAAAACCAAATTGATTTTTCAATATATTCAATTTTATAGAATTTGTTAAAATTACCGGAGAGAAAATAAATTTACTGAGAGAAAAATTAAAACAACCAACAGTAAACAGAAAACATAAACATAATATGTTATCATGGAAAACCCAAATATGGGGAAAATCAGCTAACAAAATTCTATTAGTGTCCTTGGCCAAAACTCAGCCAAGTGAGCCTTCATTGCTCTCCTCCCCTAGTCCATTACAATGGAGTTTTCCTGAGCCTTTTAAGGGCCTCATTACATGTAATCCAAAAGAATAAACCACGGGGAAAAAAAACCACATGCCCAAAACCACCATTGTTTGACCAAACAACTTTGACTCTTTCATTGATTAAAGTTTTACCTAACAATCCCCCCCTTAAACCTTGATTTTGGGTTTCCTTGTCCAAATATTCCAAACCAGGCAAGTGAATCAACACCACTCACCTCCATGTCTAGGGTATCTGATAATCCAACATGTTTCCCTATCACCTAGGTATAAATACATACTTTACTAGTAATTTCCTAGAGGTACGCATGTAATACCATGTATTACAACATTATGCCCATTTACATGCAATTTTAAATATTTCAACTTCATTATAATAATATTTTTTCATTGTTTTTATACCACTTCCATCCTATTTCCATGCACTTAAAATATCATTTCAACCTATGATTTATCTAACTTCAACATGTAGCAATGTGCTCATTGATCAAAACCTGATTGAGGTGTTACAAAATCATAAAGGCATACAGATTTTCTTATTCTTGATAATTGCTTGTGATGTTTCTTGTTATTGTGATTCTTTATATCTTCTTTATTTTAGTTCATTAAGCAATTACCAAAGCAACAACACATAAAACAATAGGCACCAGATGTAGACATTATTCCAGGGAAAAACCCCCCTCGAGAGGAAAAACCAGTCAAGATAATTCTTCCTTTCAATAGTATTCTTTAAGACTCTTCACGCTAGAAATATACCATCAACCATCAAATATTTTCTTGTTTTATGGATTTTCGAGACAATCACTCCTATATTGACCCTTCTTATGGCATTGATAACATTCTACCTTAGACATCTCAACTTTATTCCTTGGTCCTTTCGATTTCTTTCCTTTATGTTGAGCAATGTAGGCATTTTATACTCCTTCAGAATTGGCAGTTAATGAGATCCTTAATTTTTCTTGACTGTAGGAAGTCCATAGTTCTTCAAAGGTGGGAGCTACCTTCCAACTATTAAGTCCTATAGAAAATGCACCCTAGAGTAGGTGGCAATCCTAACAGGGCAGTGATCACGAGTTCTTTATCTAGAGCAATTTCATCAATGGCCAAAAGTTCATCCCTGATTCTTGCTATCTTCACAAAGAAGGAGGCCACTGTGTCTTCCTTAGTCATAATTGTAGTCCTTAGCTCATTCTTCAAAGTAGCTACTTTATCAATGTTCTTAATAGTGAATAAATTCAACAAGGCTTCATACATATCCTGAGCATGGTCAATTTTTGCTATGAATGGGACAAGGTTGTCCTTTATTCCTTCTACCATTATAGTCATGGCAACCAATTCTAGTTCCCTATATTTCACTTTGTCACCATCACTAGAATCCTTTGTAGGCTTCTTTACTTTTCCTTTGACCAAGTCCAGTACCTTATTATTTTCAAGGATGAGGTCAATTATCTTCTTCCAAGACCTTTAGCTTGAGGCTCCTTCAAGTTTTTTTTTCTCCCTTGATTGTGTTAGACATCTTCCTAGAGTGTAGTAGATCCCTTCCCTGAGATGTTCCTTTGAATGGTTCCTCGATTAACTATTGAAGATTGCCTTTCTCTTCCTTCTTCACCAAAGCTACGATACCATGTTATAAAATCATAAAGGTAGAAATATTTTATTATTCTTGATAATTACTTGTGATGTTTCTTGTTATTACAATTCTTTATATCTTCTTTCTTTTAGTTCATCAAGAAATTACCAAAGCAACAACACATAAAACAATAGACACCAGATGTAGGTACTATGTCAGGGAAAAAACCCCTAGAGGGGAAAACCTAGTCAAGATAATTCTTCCTTTCAATACTATTCTTTGAGACTCTTCACCCTAGACATATACCAGACCTTCCCTCAACACCAAGTCAACCTCCCAGATCTTCGACCCTTTTTCCAGCAACTTCGACTAGCATTAAAGAAATTTTGATGTCTAAAATGGGCCTCCTAAGAAAAATGTACAACCAAAATAAAATTTATAATAACCAATAGGATTCAAGATGATGATGTCAACCATGGGGGATGATTCACCATTTTTGGGATGAAAAAGTAAAAAGATTAAAAAATATTAAAACTAATAAAACTATTTTTTCAACATGTAATTTCAACTTATCTCCTTAAGGTTTTACTAAAATTTCGAGCGAGAGTACTCGTTGGATTCAAAATTTAATTCCTTATCCAAGGAGTACCCATGTTGCATATTTTCAATGGACCCTGCTGTACGAAAAATGAGAAATACATGAAAAAATGTGATTGCAATTACATTTTTCATGTAGCAGGTTCTATCAAAAGTATGAAACATGGGTGCTCCTTGGATGAGGAATCAAGTCCTGCATCCAATGAGTGTTCCCGCTCGAAATTTGAGTAAACCCATAGGGAGATAAGTTGAAAAAATAGTTTTTTTCCTTTTATCTCTAAAATTTGATGATGTGATCTAATCTTATTTTATTATTTCCACTATTATTTTATAATTTCCTTAGGAAGCCCATGTTAGACCTCAAAATTCCCCTAATGGCAGCAACTTCCAGTTGCAGACGACTTCCGGTAGCAAAAAAACTTGGAAGACTTCGATCTACCAATCTAGGGCACTAAACAAAGACAAAGAGGCACCAAAATTTCATTTTTTTTTCTTCTCCTTAGACTTCCCCAAACTCACACTTCTTTTGGCTTCCTAGAAACAAACTTTAAAATTTTCTGAGCTACAAGAGATATCGAAATTGCTGTGAGAGAGGGTGCTCCAAATGAATTCTATTTGCTTGTATTTATAGGCTCCATTTGAGGCCGAATTAGGGTCCTTTAGGCTGATTTGATGTGGAGGTCACATAATTCATATTTGACTCAATATTAAGCCTTTTTACATGATTCAAAAGCCTAAGAAGTGTCTCTTTAAATGTACAATGACTCCTCAATGAGGAATTTTACCTAAAACATGGTGACCCAGGCATGAAACCCATGCTTTAATAAGTCACAATAATAATAATAATAATAATAAGTTTCTTTATTCTTTTGACAAGTACATCAGAAGATGACTCAAGTACATTAAATGAAGACCCAACCTAGTTACATTTTCCAACACGAGGTTCTATGAAACTGCCACTTCCTTTTCTCCCCATCAAACCTTTGTCTTGATCATTTCATCCATGTGAAATTTATGATCTACAACATAAAAATCACTTCCCATCACTAGTTTTGGTTCTTAATCTCTAACATCCACTATGAAAAATAAAAGCTCGACAACAAGGTACCCCCCTTGAAGCCAAAAATTGGCTTTGACATATCCATCACATTCAAGTAGATAAACCTTAGATAAAATTTTGGCTATGATACCATGTTAAAATTGACAGAGAGAAAATAAATTTACTGAGAGAAAAATTAAAACAAACAACAACAAACATAAAACATAAAACACAATGTTTTATTGTGGAAAACCCCAATTTGGGGAAAAACTAGACACCAAAATTATATTAGCGTTCTTGGCCAAAAATTGGCCAAGTGAGCCTTCTCCACTCACCTCCTCTAGTCCATTAAAATGAAGTTTTTCTAATCCTTTTAAAGGATTCATTACATGAAATCCACAAACACAAACCATGGGAAAATAAAACCATGTGCCCAAAACCACCACTTGACTGATCAAATTTAACTCTTTAACTGAGTCAAGTTTTACCTAATAGATTTACAATAAAATATATATATCTTATGACATCCATGAACCACCAATCCATTTACCATGGATTAGAATAAAAAAAATACTTCCTTAACTGAAACTACATAACCATGGAAAAAACCACCATGCACCCAAAAACTACTAAAGGTGAAAATTGTTTGCTAAAAATTTCCAAAAACAAATGCAAAAACCACCCATTTTTTTTTTTTGGGGGACAATGCCCCCGAACCTCCGAGCAAGGGGGTTGTTGGCCCCTTACAACCTGCCTATGACCCCCTCACTATGTGTAACACAATGTACAAGGCAAGGAAATAATATTTTTTAAGTCCTATATACTCCCCATGTTAACCTAAAAACCCCTTATTAAGTTGTAGATATTGTGTGATCACATTTCCATTGTCATATTGTTATATAGGCTAGAACCTCTCATGGTCCCAATTTATTATAATTATACCATTTGTCTCCTATATATACACTAAGGATACCTATTCTCAGGATTACCAAATATTGTCTTGTTCATTGTACTTATTGTAAAAGGAGGTTCCCCCCTTGAAGTAGATAGTAATTATTGCTTCTTATTGTTTTTAAGGTGTAAGGATCGTCTCCTTTGGTATTAGAGCTCTTGATCCTAGGGTTTTTTTGCTTCAACCATGTCATTGTGGAATTTTTGCCATAACCTTTTTTTCTAGGAGGTTTTAGATGGTAAAACTTGGAGAAGCACCTTTGAAAATCTTTGTTTCAAGTTTCAAATCTTGGTTTTCTATATTTTCATAGATATGGTCCAAGGAAGTTAGGGTTTATGAATGCTCCTAAATTCTATCTCAAATATATTAGTTTAACATTTTCACTATAAATATTTTCTTGCGAAGCTTCAGATAGAGAAACTTAGACCACATTGAGCCAAGATTGTGGTGAACATCTGCTTGAAGTTACGGATCTTGGTTCACTATATTTTTGGATATATGCTCCAAGGAGGTTACAATTTATGTATGATCTAGAAATAATTCTCAAACATGTCAATTTGGAATTTGTGATATAACTTCTTTTATGTACAACTTAATAGAGTGAAACTTGGACCATATTAAGGAGAAAAATAAGGGAATATTTGGTTCTAGGTTTAGAATTTGTTTCACTATAATTTTGGAGTTATACCCTATGCAAGTTAGGGTTTGTGAACATTCATGAAAATTTGTAAACAGGTCAGCTTGGTATTTTTGCTATATATTCTTGTTTAGAAATTCTCAGGCTGTGAAATCTTTAGCAATTTTAGGATACATATAGAAGTACCTTAGATACAAGTTCCAAAATTATACTTCAAGAATTGGACATGTGGCACACTATACAAGTTTGTTTGTGGTAATATGCCAAAAAATAACCAAGTTTTGTGAAAGTTACTACAACTTTCAATTGGCACATTAGATTCAGTTCAAACTTGTTGACTTGAAAAAACTACATAACAAAGTATTATAGAACACTTTTTGAGATCTAGAAGTCCTCAAATCTTAGAGAGATATCAATAAAGCTTCAACCATTCTGATATTATCAAAATTAAGGTACACAACTTACTAGTGACCTAACTATTCATTAGGCGATCCTTTTTTGTTGTAATAAAGAGGATGGCTATTATTATTTTCCAACATTACTTTAAAGAAAGCTACTACACCAATTAAATATACTAAAGGTCCATCCTTGAATAATGAAGAAATTGAAGACTTAGAATTTAGGCTATCTCAATTAGAAAATAAAGTTAACGAAATGGATGGTAGTATGCTGAAAAGGCGGATTTCTCACGTTCTCAAGAAAACATTAAAAGATAAATATAAAAGAAGATGAATGCAAATAGGGAAGGAATATAAAATAAGATGAATGAAGATAAGAATGTAAAAGAAAATAATATTACTAAAAATAAGGAAGAAATACAAAATTCAATGACTGCCATGGAAAATATTCTCTTTGAGAGACTTCCTAAAAGGGATGTGGAGATCCAAGGAAATCATGGAAATAAGGAGAAGCATATTGTTGAGTATCAATATCATATAGAGATTATGCTATCACAATTGAAGGGCACAAATTTTGAATCACATAACCATAATCATGATTTTTCAATCCAAGATCCACATCATCGAGACTTCAAGTTAGCACCAAGGAACTACTACATTCTGAAGATTGATATGAGGAAATCTGATGGTAATGATATTATAAGATGTATATTTTAGATGGAGCGATACGTCAATATACACCAAGTGGAATCCTTACAAAAGGTAAATATTGTATCCATGTTTTTAAAACAATACCAACATGTATGGTATCAATGTCTTTGAGAAAGAAAAAAGGATTATGTTATAACTTGGTCTATTTTTATAATAGAATCGATAACACATTACAAGGATATTCATAGAAACAAATTATTTAGTCAATTGGTAAATATTCAACAAAAGGTCTAGTTATAGAGAACATTACAAAATTTCAAAAGTTGTTGAGATTGCAACAAGATGATGAGCTTAGTGGAAAGGAGTCGCCTTCACTAAGTGGGCCCGCAGGCTATTTTTGGCGCAAAGTCTATTTTTAGACATATGGATCATGTTCTATGAGTTGCAGGATGCTATTTGTGGATGGTTGGTCAAGTCGGAAAAAATAGATGGACTTATATTTTTAGACATACTGGGCGGAATCTATTTTTAGATTGCCAGTCTAAAATAGATATGTCGAATATTATTAGCTCTTAATAATATTTGGACTCTAAACATTATCTTATTCTCTTGGAGAACTTCAATTAAGTGCACAAATATGACACAGGAGCTGACAGAAGGAATTACGCTATTCCTGAGGGTCATGTGGAGCTATTGCATGGACACTTCAGTTAGAACTCATGTGAGAGAGTTTGGTGGAGTTGATTGAGGAACTTAATGGATTTGTGTTCAGTTTAACTAATCTAAACATAGTTGAGCTATTTGTATCAGTTTAATTGATTGATACAATTAGTGAGAGTGGTGTGAATTAATTATTAATTAATTCATTAATTATAAACTCATTAACAACTAAAGAATACATCAGTTAACTTCAGTGCATGGACAATTTCAGTGGAGACCAGTGCAGAAATAGGTGAAAGGGCAAGTGTGACTATCAGTTGTGACTATAAGTGATGCATGGTTTGCATCCAACGCTTAGTAGAGATGCCTATAAGACAGTGTGAGCAAGGCTGGGGTAATGAAATTCTCATCAAGAGGCATTCTTCAGCAGGGATTGCGCAGTAGAGGCAGGCTATCAAGTGGCAAAGATTGGAGCATGTGTTTTGCTAGATCTAGCTTGATTAGTGTGTAGCAAGTGGAGATTATACTGAGAGCTTGTGAGGAGATTTGTATAATGATTGTTACATGATCTCTATGACATATATAATATACATATAGTTGGGGGTTTTCGGCTTTAAGCTTTCCCATTACATATTGTGTTCATATGTGTGAATTTTTATGGTTTTAATGTGTGCATGAAATTGATTTTATTTCCGCATGTGATGATTAATGGTAGAAGAGATTCTGTATTGTGCATGAAGATAAAATAGTATGTGATCAGGAGAATCTTGGTGGATAACATATCATTTATTCAAATTTCTACATGGTATCAGAGCTATATTGATCATTGGAGCAATTGCAAAACATTGAAGCGGTTGAGTTTTGTGCTGGTGGAATTCGAATTTGCA
This sequence comes from Pinus albicaulis, assembly GCA_034641835.2. Lineage (NCBI taxonomy): Eukaryota > Viridiplantae > Streptophyta > Pinopsida > Pinales > Pinaceae > Pinus > Pinus albicaulis. Next base: position 1,774,196,246 of record CM076578.1, on the reverse strand, counting down.
GCAGTGTTTTCTTGGTGTCGAAGTTGAGATGTATTTCAACGAATTGCGATTGGAGTATGCCCTTGAGGGCAGCTCGAATTATATTGCATGGAAGGACAGGATGGAGGCAGTGCTGGATGACAATGGGTTGAAGGAGTTCATAGATGCAGAAGTTCCAAAGCCTACTTCTAGTGATGCTGTCGTACTTGACGCATGGAAAAAGAAGACAAAAAAGTGTCGAAGGATTCTGTTGGAGGGTGTGAAGGATTACATAGTGTCCAACCTTCATGGTAAGGCTTCTCCATTCTTGATGTGGAAAGCCTTGACAGATTTATTCCAAAGCAAGAGCGACCAAAGGAAGTTGGCGCTCAAGGATAAACTCAGAAACATAAAGATGGAGAAAGGCGACAGTATGCCCAAGTACCTCACGAAGTTCACCCAATGCAGGGATGAGCTAGGAAGTGTGGGGGTTACTGTTGATGATGAGGAATTGGTGAGCATGGCTCTCCTAGGGCTTCCGAAGAGTTGGCATTCCTATCAGGACTCTGTCAATGGTTGGGAGAAATTGCCAGGATGGGAGTGACTTTGGTCGGATCTTGTGCAAGAGGAGATAAGGCAGAGTACCAGGGACGAATCTTCATCAAAGAACTATGATGAAGAGAATTGCGCTTTGGCTGCCAAAGAAAAGAAGGGGAAGAGCAAGAAAGCTTCTCATTTCGGTGCGAAAGGCAAGAAGAAGGACATGTACAAGGTGAAGTGCTTTCACTGTCACCAACACAGACATTATGCCACAAATTGTCCGCAGAAGAAGAAAAATAAGCAGGTTGCTGGATCTGCAGCTAGAGAGGCCTTAGCCTCGCAGTTTGAGCTGGATTTTTCGCTGATCGCATGCTTGGTTTCAAGTGTGATGGGTTTAGTGTGGTTTCTGGACAGTGGTGCGTCTTTTCACATGACAGGAGATCGAGATTTGTTTACTGATCTGGATGAGAAAGATCTTGGAGTGCACATCAAGATGGGCGATGATGGTAGATACAGTGCGACCGGTATCGGTACCATTTCCTTTGAGAGGGAGTCCGGTAAACCCTTCGTATTGAAGGAAGTGATGCATGTTCCAGGATTGAAGAAGAATCTTATCTCTGTGGCGATGTTAGAAGACAAGGGATATGATGTTGTCTTTAGCGAAGGAAAGGCTTTCCTACGCAGTAAGGCAACTGGTGAGACCCGGAGGATAGGGGTTCGAGTTAAGAACCTTTATCAATTGCAGGTAGATGGCTGCGCAGCAATGGCAGGCAAGGCAGAAGGAGTGGTGAGTCGGGATGATGGCGAGTTGTGGCACCGGAGATTGGGCCACCTTCACCATGGAGCTTTGAAGATACTACAACAGATTTCTACTGGGCTTCCTAAGGGCACTCTTGCGCAGTCATATCAGTGCAAGGGGTGTACCTTGGGAAAATTTGTGAAAGCCACCTTTCACGAGAAGGATAGTCACGCCACGACGATCCTTGAGAGAATTCACGCAGACGTGTGTGGACCTTTCTCAGTAGCTTCGACAGCAAAGCACAGGTATTATGTGATATTTGTTGATGATTTTTCTCGTAAGTGCTGGATCTTCTTCATGCAGAAGAAGAGTGACACATACTCAAAGTTCTGTGAGTTCAAGGCACTGGTTGAGAAAGAATCAAGGAAGCAGGTGAAGGCTCTAAGGAGTGACAATGGTGGTGAATTCATCTCTGGCGAATTCAAGGAATTTTGCAGTGCAGAAGGAATTTGAAGAGAGCTCATAGCACCTCATAACCCACAGCAGAATGGGGTTGCTGAGCGGAAGAACAGAACAATCGTGGGTGTTGCACGGGCGATGTTGCATGATCAGGGCCTTCCCATACACTTGTGGGCTGAGGCATGCAATACTGCAGTATATGTGCAAAACCGTTGTCCTCACAGGATACTTGGCATGAGTACACCCGAGGAGGCGTTTTCTGGTAAGAGGCCTGATATTTCCCATTTGAGGATTTTTGGTTCACCTGTTTACATTCATGTGACGAAGGATGCCAGGAAGAAGCTGGAGCTGACTGCAGAGGTTGGGATATTTTTGGGGTACATTGATACACCCCACAACTATCGTGTGTATTTTCCAGACAGTCGCAAGACTGTTGTGCGACGGGATATCAAATTTCATGAGGAGAAAGCCATGAAGTGTTCGCTTGAGAGGGAGCCACACTTGCATGCATATGAGGAGCTATTAGTTCCTAAGGATGAGTCTCAGGATGTGGATCAGCCACAAGATGAGGTTCATGGAGTGGAAGAGACCACTCAGGTAGCGCCAACCATCAGAGGGCGGAAGCGCACTACAGAAGCTGAGCGACTGGCTCAAGATGCAAAGAAGGTTGTAGGAGCACCTACATCATAGCGCAGATAGAGACAGTCACCTGATCAGTACACTGGATACATGGCTCTTGTGAGCAAGTGTATCGTGACAGAGCCATCCTCTTTCGAGAAAGCTGTGGAGGATCCCGCATGGGTAGATGCCATGGTGGAAGAGTATGATTCGATTGTCAGAAACAGTGCATGGGAGAATTTCCCGAGACCGGAGGGGAAATCAGTGGTGGGTTCGAGATGGATCTACAAAGTGAAGCAGGCAGCTGACAGGAGTGTGGTGAAGTACAAGGCAAGATTTGTTGCCCGAGGCTTTTCGCAGATAGAGGGGATCGGACAGAGGATATCTTGGACTGCCGTGTTGCATTTTCCACACGATTCTTTCTTAGCGCAGATGGGTGGCACATTCATCGTATGGATGTGAAGACCATGCTCACCTGGAGGCCACGGAGAGAGGTGTGCTATAGATCAGCTCAAGGTTTTGAGATCTTCACCGAGTCGCATGTGTGGGCCTCAAGAGAGCGTTGTATGGGTTGAAACAAGCACCTCGTGCTTGGTACACACTGATAGACAGTTATTTCACCGGACTTGGATTCTCCAAGAGTGAGGCGGATCCTAACCTATACCAGATTGTGGTGGAGGGTAAGTTGCTGATCATTTTACTTTATGTAGATGATTTGATTTTGATAGGTGATGAACTGTTGATACACTCATGCAAGGCTGATCTTGCAAAGGAGTTTGAGATGAAGGACTTGGGCCTCCTTCATTATTTCCTGGGATTGGAAATTTGGCAGCGCAGTGGTGGACTATTTGTTTCTCAGGGTAAGTATGCCCGGGAGATACTGGAGAAGTTCAACATGCATGGCCGCAAGCCTGTTGATACTCCTCTTCCTGGTGGATGGAGGAAGGAGGATGCTACTTCAGCGGAGGTAGTGGATGCCACTGTTTATCGACAGTTGGTGGGGTCACTTATGTATCTGGTCAATACATGACCCGACATATGCTATGTTGTTAACCAGCTTTCACAAGCTATGGTTAAGCCAACCAAGCTCTTTTGGAAGGCGGGGAAGCATGTATTGAGATATCTCAGAGGCACATCGGGATATGGATCATGGTACAGACAGGAGGATGAGTTGAGGCGGCATGGCTTCATGGATCGGTATCATCATATCAGAGATTGTGTGCAGCGGAAGATCATGTTACTTTCATACATTCCTACGGAGGATCAGGATGCTGATATCTTGACGAAGGCGCTCACCAGGAGCAAATTCGAATACCACAGAGACAGGATTGGGGTGGCAGATTATCCCTATCTTGTTGAGAGGGAGTGTTGAGATTGCAAAAATATGATGAGCTTAGTGAAAAGAGTCGCCTTCACTAAGTGGGCCCGCAGGCTATTTTTGGCGCAAGTCTATTTTTATACTATGTCTATTTTTAGACATGTCGATCATATTCTATGAGTTGCAGGATGCTATTTGTGGATGGTTGGTCAAGTTGGAAAAATAGATGGACTTCTATTTTTAGACATATTGGGCGGAATCTATTTTTAGATTTCCAGTCTAAAAATAGATATGTCGAATATTATTAGCTCTTAATAATATTTGGACTACAAACATTATCTTATTCTCTTGGAGCACTTCAGTTAAGTGCACAGATGTGGCACAGGAGCTGACAGAAGGAATTACGCTATTCCTGAGGGTTATGTGGAGCTATTGCATGGATACTTCGGTTAGAACTCATGTGACAGAGTTTGGTGGAGTTGATTGAGGAAGTTAGTGGAGTTGTATTCAGTTTAACTAATCTAAACATAGTTGAGCTATTTGTATCTAGTTTAATTGATTGATACAATTAGTGAGAGTGGTGTGAATTAATTATTAATTAATTCACTAATTATTAACTCATTAATCAACTAAAGAATACATCAGTTAACTTCAGTGCATAGACAATTTCAGTGGAGACCAGTGCAGAGATAAGTGAAAGGGCAAGTATGACTATTAGTTGTGACTATAAGCGATGCATGGTTTGCATCCAACACTCAGTAGAGATGCATATAAAGACTACGTGAGAAAGGCTGGGGTAATTCAAACTCATCAAGAGGCATTCTTCAGCAGGGATTGCGCAGTAGAGGCAAGATATCAAGTGGCAGAGATTGGAGCATGTGTTTTGCTAGATATAGCTTGATTAGTGTGTAGCAATTGGAGATTGTACTGAGAGCTTGTGAGGAGCTTTGTATGATGATTGTTACATGATCTCTATGACATATAATATACAGATAGTTTTGAGTTTTCAACTTTAATCTTTCCCATAAAATACTGTGTTCATATGTGTGATTGTTTATGGTTTTAATGTGCGCATGCGATTGTTTTTATTTCCGCAATTAATGATCAATGGTAGAAGAGATTATGTATTGTGCATGAAGATAAAATAGTGTGTGATCAGGAGAATCTTGGTGGATAACATATCAGTTATTCAAATTTCTACAAAAGTTGAGTCTCTGAGTAAATAATATTTCATAGGATAACTTAGACCTATTTATGGGAACTTTAGAGGAAATCATCCAACATGAGGTAAATCTCTAGAGCATGCTTTCATTCTAGCAAGGAAAGTTGAAAGTAAAAATATGGCGACTAGAAAATTAGTAGCTAATAACTATAAATAAAATCACACTCTTTCCTAAATCGACAAGGTTGACTCCTCAAAAAATGGATGAAAGAAGGGCAAAGGGATTACGTCTCAACTGTGACAACTAGTAAAGAGCATAAATTCAAAGAGAAGAAATTATTCTACATAGACTGTGAAGATGAATAATATCAAGAAGTGGAAACTTCACTATATCAAGAGCTAGAAGAGACTACTTGAACAATATCTTTTCATGCATTGAATGACATAAGTACTCCACAAACCCTCAAGACAAAAGGATATATCAAAAGGAAAAGGGTAAAAATATTGATTGATTCAGGGTGTACCCATAAATTCATCAATTACAAATTGGAAAAACTACTTAATTGTTTTGTATGTCTAGCACCATAATTTCAAGTGATGATTGCAGATGGAGGTACCATAAATTGTTCAGGGAAGTGAAATAATATTAAGTTGAATATGGGGGAGTAGTTATTTGTTAGTTCCATGATTGTAATCCAAATGGGTGGTGTTGATGTTGTACTAGGGTTCCAATGGTTACAATCATTAGGAACAACAACCTTTAAATTTCGATATATTTTCATAAGATTTTTCTCAAAAGGAAAATAATTGATCTTACAGGTATCCAAGGGAAACCTAGTAAAGTAATAAGCTTTAATATCATGAAATTTTTTATAAAAAAGGAACACCAAGGTGTAGTTTCATGCTTGTGTTAATTATGTTGGAAATGTTGTCATTGATGGCAAAAGAGATGGCAAAGGAGGAACACCTGAGGCAGCAACAAGGCAAAGAAAGCAGCAAAGCAGTAAGATGTAGAGAGGGTCGAGCAGTAGAGACAGGTTCATTTAAAGAAGGATAGGCAGCAAAAGGAGAACTAAGGAGTAGCATCAGTCAAGGAGCAGATGAAATAAAAGAGAGAGCGTAAGACAAATAGCTACAGAGACAGAGCTGTTATCATGGAAATAAAGACAACAAAGAAGCAAATGAAGGAAATAAAGGAGACATGCAGAGGTAGAGGAAGCGAATATAATAAGAGACAGAACCGTTATCAAAGGCAGAGGCAGAGGCAGAACGACAAAAGCAGCAGAGGCAGTGCCAGGGCAGCGCCGTTATAAGATTCCAAGCTAGGCGTTATTTATATATATATAAACAAAGTCTGTGAACTGTGTTAATGGTGGCGATAATACAGTGAAGTTATCCATAACACTAACGGAGCAAAAACACGACAATGTTAAACTAAATAGAGGTGGAACCAGAATTAGATGTGCAGTGGTAATGGAGCTGTGTGTTATACATATCGAAGGGCCACTTATAAAAGACCGGAACCCGGAGTAAAAGTGTTGGACCAGAACCTGGAGTAGAGAACGGAACCACGACTAGATGAATAGTGAACGCGGATTGCTGAAAACCACCCTGCCATTTCGCACCGCTTTTCAAAACCGCCCTTTAAAGTTCGCCTTCGCGCGTTATACATCGATTGAAGACATTGAGCGAAATCAATACACACCGTTGATCTGGAGGCTCGATATCCGACGACGATCATTCGCAGAACTTGCTCGAAGTTTAACTAAGGTGTGCGGAGGTTAAGCTAGGTACAGATGCGTTCATTTGATTGAATTGCGGGCCCCGGCAGAGTCATATATATATGAATTTGGTTTATTAATGTTATTTGACGCTTTATGAGGTCTGAGGGAATATATATGAAAATATTTCATATAATGTTTAAATTCGAAAGTGGGTACCATATGAATTAAGATTTATATGCGTAGTTAAAATATCGAAGGTTTAATACGCATAGCATGGAAGCCTTATTATTTGGGTTTACTACATGTGTTTACAGAGGGTTAAATTATATGGTTCAATAGTCAACTATTATGTTGCGTATGAGGGTTGTAATGCGAAGTTAGCGCATATGTACATATAAGAGATTGTCGGGTTATAATTATACAGGAGTATGGAATTAATATCTAAATCCTTTGAATTTAGATAAACCAGACTTGTTTATTTAATTGAATTTTCCAACGTGGAATTAAAGAGAAGTGGGAGATTGTCCGGATTGGGAAAATTATTGGGCAATGAAATTTTGGGATGCATTTACACACAGTTAAGTGAAATATTGAAAAATGAAAAAGAGAATAAGGTTGGATGAACTGAAAATGTAATGTGAGTTTCAAACCATTATGTTTAACTCATATATGAACAGAGAATGTAGACAGGCAACTCGAGAATAGGAATAAGCACAGAAAACAGGGAATATGCAGATGAAAGTGAAAAAAGAGCATGCAGAACAGGTTCTTAACAGCAGCAGGAAAAGACAAATCCAGTAAAGCCAAAATCCAGAAAAGGAGCTAAGTAATATTGAAACATGTGATTAAAAATGTGAATGTAAATGATGTAATTTAATTTTTTTGTTGTTTGTGATGCAAAGGCAAGTATCCTAAGGAAAAGACAAAATCCCACTGTAGCATGGAAATTTGTACATTTTGTAGTAATTATAAAAATGAGTTGGAAAAAGGAATAAGAAGACAGAAGCCAAAGAGTCATGACTGTTCACTCCAAATTCCTTGTGAAATACAAATAGTCATGTGAGAATTTCTATATATAATATCAATTTGATAAGCTCAAGTGAGAGAGAGAAAATATAGAGAATGCAGAGTATAGAAGAATAAAGCAGAGAATATTAAGAGAAGAAGAGTAGAAAGAGAAGCTACAGAACAGAGCTGATATTTTGAAGTAAATCAGCAACCATTCAATTTGATAAATTGAGGAAGTTGGAGCTTCCCTATCAAGTTGTAGCTTGATAGCTGTCAGTTGTAGCTGACTAAGGTTGGAGCCTCCTGTAGGTTGGTGCCTGCAGAAAATTGAAGGGAGTTGGTGCTTCCCTTGCAAGTTGTAGCTTGCAGAATTGAGGTAGGAGCCTCCTGTAGGTTGGTGCCTGTAGAAAAAAAGTGGTGAGAGGGAGTTGGAGCTTGCCTTTGCATCAAAAAAATAATAAGATGTGGTTTTCTCCCTTTATGGGTTTCCACTTACATCTGCTGTCTCTATGTGTGCTTCTTATGAGTTGATGTGATTATTTCAATCTGCTTAATTGCTTGCTGCTCTCAACATAAGTATGGTGTCACATTTAATTAATATTGGCTGCAAATAAGACTGTTCACATATTAAGCTGTAAATAATTTAGGTGAGAATTTTAAAAGGCTTATGTATGTATTAAACTGATTCACCCCCCCCCCCCTTCTCAGTTTAATTAAAGATTCAACAATTGGTATCAGAGCCAAGTTCCTTGTGTATCAGTCTAACAACTGAAAGGAGATCCTCAGTCCCCTAGATGGCTAGTCAAGAAGGAAGCTCAACCAATAAAGCACCTTTCTTCACTAGTGCTAATTATGCCTTCTGGAAAATCAGGATGAGAGCATACATAATGTTGGGAAAAATACTGAGAGGGGGGGGGGGGGGGTGAATCAGTATTTAGGGCAGACAATGAAACTTTTATTTTTCCTTCAAAAAACCCATACGCTACTTTCCTGAAGACAACTAGCGTATATACGCGGATATCCTTTACTGAACTCGTGTATGCTCAGAGATCTAATTATGCATTCAATTCTTAACTCAGATCATTACTTTATTCATTCATCAGATATTTTAGAAAACAGTAAACAGGTGTAGAAAGAACAGAATAATCATCACACATAGGAAACACACATGAACACCAAGATTTTTAGGTGGAAACCCAATTTGGGAGAAAACCACCGTTGTCGTTGTCTCAGCCTTCAAAATTTTATTAATAAGAAAAAATTCTTACAACATGTACTGGTGTAAACTCATATCAGCACGCAGGCACCCACCTGCAGAAGGCTACAACCTTCTCTCGTTTACCAGCCTCACCTGGAGGGAGCAACAACCCCCTGCACTCGTTTACCAGCCTCTCCTGGAAGGGAGCCACTACCCCCTGATATTCACACCAGCCTCTACTGGCAGAAAGCTTCTTCTTTCAGACTGAAGGCTTCAACCCTCAGATTCACTGCAGACCACGTTTCATCAATTTTCAAACTGGATCAAAACAACTTCAACACAACCCTTTACTTCTCAAAAAACATTCTTGCCCAATGCTTCATACAGAACAGTGAGACCACTGTAACCAAACATCAGAGACAACCCAAACTTCAGAATAGATATGCAGAAACACATTCACCCTTTCAGCAACCATTGGTTCAGATACCATACGCGATTTTCATTAAGAGGATCTGCGTATGTACGCGCTTTCAATGAAGAGAAACCGCGTATACATTTGTACATTTTTCAGAGAAACCCTGAATGCTCATACGCACTTTTCATTAATTAGATTCGCATATAAACGCTTTCATTCACTGAACCTGCGTATATATTTGAGAAAGATAGGTTTTACAAAACAGATCAGATCTATGAACTTACCCAGATTTCTTCAACAGATTTGCGCCAAGTCTTATTCACTTCTTTTCACATCATCCTTGAGATTCTCATTTATAGATCTAGAGATCTTGAACCTTCTTTATGAACATAGGTGAAACATAGACTTCAGATCTATCAATTAAGAACAGAGTTCAACCATGCAGATATACTTCAGAGTTAAGTATTTAATAAAACCCAGACCACTTGCACACCCCTTTGCACAATGATTTTCTTCTCCTTATATAGGGTTACCCTTCATCAATACCATGAGTCAAAACCACATTACTTCCAATGGTATTCTTGGATGGGATCACATAGGCGAACCATCATTCAATACAATGGGTCAATACCATGGTAGTTACCCCTGGTTTTACAAATTTAGAGCGCTTTTTCCCATACGCGATTTGGCACGTTATTTCCCGCGTGCATACGCTACTTCGTCTAGACAAATCCGCGTATGCCTTGAGACATACTCTTTTCATCATGTTTTGGCACATACTGACATTCCTTCCATCATTACCTTCTGTAATCATTGTAGATACAACAGATTTACATCATTTAACAAGTTCATCAAGACACATTCCATCAAGGAAAACTTCATCAAGTAGGTTGCCATCATCTTCATCAAGTGGGTTTCCATCAAGGAAAACACTCTACATCATATTTCCAACACATAATGTCTTTGGGATTAGAATTTTGGGATGCTATGGAATTTGGATACTCCACAAAGTCAACTGATTCAGAGAAAGAAGCTAAACAAAACTTTGTAGCTAATGAAAAAGAAATGAATGCAATCTTAAATGCACTATGTGAAGCTGAGTTTATTAAAGTAATGCACAGTAAGACTGCCAAAGATATGTGGGATGCTCTAGAGAATATCCACGAGGGAAATAAAAAGGTAAAGTCTGCCAAACTTCAAGTATATAGAGCCTAGTTTGAAAATTTAAAAATGAATGATGATGAAGATGTTGGCAGCTTCTTCTTAAAAGTTGCAGAAATTGTTAATAATATGAAAGCTCTTGGATAAACCATGCTAGAAAGTATAATTGTTCAAAATATTCTAAGATCTCTTCCATCCAGATTTAATCCCAAGGTGTCTTCTATAGAAGAAACAGCCGATTGGGAGACCTTGACCATGAACCAACTACTTGGAAATCTAACAGCATATGAGATGAGGCTTCCACAGAAGAAACCAAGTACGAGGGAGGCAGCTTTTAAAACAGAAAAGAAGAAAGAAGAAAAGGAAGACATATGCTCTTGCTCTGATGAAGAAGAGGCTAAATTTGTCAAGAAACTGGATAGAGGATCAGATAGATACAAAGGTAAACTTCCCTTCAAATGCTTTAACTTTGGAAGAGTTGGACATTATGCGGCTAAGTGTCCTCACAAGAAAGTAAGAAATCAATCTCAAGAATCAGAGAAAAACACATCAAAGAACTGGCAGAAAGGAAAGAAATTCAGCAGAAAATCCTTCTATGCTCAACAAGACAGCAGTACATCTGAAGACTCAGATGAATCCTCGGGAGAAGAAGGAACCTCTAAACTTTTACTGATGGCCATAGAAGAACTTGAAGGACTCTTGCTAGAAGATGAAGAAGAAGGTGAAGTTGACCTTGAGGGGGAGCTGAGAAGTGCCCTGGAGGAGATTGACAGACTCAGACTAAAATGCAGAAAACAAAAAGAGATTCTCCTCAAATATGTGAAAGAAGAACAAAATTCAGAAGTCCTCATGCAGCTGAAGGTAAAGCTTGAAGAAGCCAAGAAGATTGAAGATATGTTACTTCAACAAATCAAGGATAAAACTCGAGAACAAGAGAAGCTAGAAGAAGAAATTGTATGTCTGAGGAAGAAATTAGAAATTTCCCAACAAAAAGTGTCTATATACCCTTCTCAAATGACAAGCTCTGGTAAGTTGAATGAAATCTTGGATGCTCAAAGATCTCCTCTAATAAAAACTGGGATAGGCTATGAAGGAGAATCAAGTAAAGGCAAAGAAAGGGAAAACAAAAATATAATTTTTGTGAAAGCAAAGAAAGCTGATGAAGCAGCTCAAATAATTCCCACAAAGGAAGAAACATGTAATGAGAGAGACAGAGACCAGAAGAAACCTCTAATAACAAAGATTGCAACAAATACTAAGACAACAGAGAAAGGATCATACACTCCTGATTATATCAAATTTGGAAGCCATCAAAGGAGATTCTTGCCTCCTATGAAGAATGCCACCTGTTATGTCTGCCACAAGCTGGGACACATTGCTGCATATTGTCATGCAAGGAGGAGAAATTCAAACCATCTATGCAAGTTGGAGAAGAATAAATCAAACCAGAGACTGTCTCAAATAAACAACTGGAGAAGAATAACTCACATCAGGTATGCAAGTTGTTTCTATGGTTACTGTTTTTATTGTAAAGAATTTGGCCATAAAATCATTGAGTGTAGAAAGTATGGACAAAGATTGATTTTCAACACCTCAAGGAGGTTTATGAATCAAAGAAATTCTGTTCATACTCACAACCCAGCAAAAATTATGATCAAATGCTGTGTATGCAATCAAGTTGGACATACTTCTTCCAAGTGTCCTCTCAGAAGATGTAGCCAATCATCTCACAAAAGATACCAAACAAAAGGGTGCTTTCGGTGGATAAAGAAGGAGAATAAATGTGACTTGGCTCTAACTGTTCAAGACCTGAAAAGCCAATGGTACCTAGACAGTGGCTGCTCTAAACACATGACAGGAGAAAAAAGTAAGTTTATTACTCTTGATGAAAAGAAATATGGTAATGTTACTTTTGGCAATGATAAGTCAGGAAAGATCAAAGGAAAGGGTTCAGTCAGCATAGATAATGGCAGAGGAAAGGCTCAAGATGTACTATTTGTAGATGGGCTGAAAGAAAATTTATTGAGTGTCAGTCAGATGTGTGACAAAGGCTATGAAGTTCTCTTTAGAGCACAAGAATGTGAATTCAGATCAAGCACAACAGGAAAGACTCTGCTCAAAGGTGTTCGAACAGAGAGTAATGTTTACATAGTAAAAGAGGAGGATGAAGCCTGCCATCTTAGCAAACTTGAGGAGTCATGGTTATGGCATACGAGATTGGGACATCTCAGCTTCAACCATATCATCAGACTGAGCAAGAAGAAAGCTGTCAGAGATATGCCAGAAATAAAAAGGCCTTCAAATACCATATGCAAATCTTGTCAATTGGGGAAACAGACTTGCACATCCTTTAGATCTAAAGATGAGCTATCAACAAGAAGACCACTCCAGCTTGTGCACATGGACCTGTGTGGACCTGCTAGAACTAAGACACCAAGTGGAGAATCCTACTTCATGCTGATAATAGATGATTTCTCTAGAATGACATGGGTTGCTTTTCTCAAGAACAAATCAGAAGCACTGGAAAAGTTTAAGATATTCAAAGCATTAGCAGAAAATCAAACTGGATGCAAGCTAAAATGTATCAGATCAGATAGAGGAGGAGAATTCACAGATTATGACTTTGCAGACCTATGTAATGAACATGGAATCAAACAACAATTTACCATTGCAGGGACACCTCAGCAGAATGGAGTAGCAGAGAGACAAAACAGGTCTGTACAACAAATGGCCAGAGCTATGATGCAAGAGAGCAACATTACTCAAACCTTTTGGGCAGAAGTTGTACACACAGCAGTACATATTCTAAACAAAGCTCATTTAAGACCTAATAGTGATAAGACTCCTTATGAACTATGGCATGGTAAACCAACATCAATCAAGCACTTTAGAATTTTTGGCAGTAAGTGCTACATAAAAAATAATGATGAAAATCTGGAGAAGTTTGATGCAAGAGCAGATGAAGGAATATTCTTAGGATATGCATCCAAGAGTAAAGGATATAGATGCTACAACAAGACTCTTCGAAAAATTGTAGAAATTATTGATGTAAGATTTGATGAAGAACTCCCAAACAAGACAAGAGATATAGACTGCAGCAGCTATTCAGAAAATCATGAAGAAGAGGACCAAGATGACGATGAAACAAGAAAGACATCAGAAGATACTGAATTGAACTCGAAAATCCCCTCGAGATACACTCAAAAGAACCATCCAGAAGATCAAATCATTGGAGACAAGAGTGTAGGAGTGCAGACAAGAAGGCAGCTAACTGAATAGACATAAGAGGTATACATAGCCATGTTGTCACACATAGAGCCAAAGAAATTTGAAGAAGCGAGCAAGGAAAAGTCTTGGGTGAATGCAATGAATGAAGAATTGGACCAAATTGAGAAGAAAAATACCTGGGAACTAGTTCCTACACCTCCTGAGACGAATGTCATAGGCTCAAAATGGGTATTCAAAAATAAAATGAATGAGGAAGGACAAGTAATCAGGAATAAAGCCAGACTTGTCTGCAAAGAATACTCACAAATTTAAGGACTTGATTACGATGAAACTTTTACCCCTATAGCCAGAATGGAAGCTATCAGAATGTTCCTGGCATTTGCATGCTATCAAAACTTCAAAGTATATCAAATGGATGTAAAATCTGCATTTCTGAATGGAGACTTAGAAGAAGAAGTCTACATGGAACAACTAGAAGGCTTCTCATTGACAGACAAAGAAGACTATGTCTGCAGACTGAAGAAGGCCTTATATGGATTGAAACAGGCTCCCCGTGCTTGGTATTCAAGACTGGATAAATATTTGCAAAAACAAGGCTTTAAGAGAGGTGGAGTAGACAACAATCTATACATAAAATCCCATGAAAATGAACTCCTGATTGTTGTAGTATATGTTGATGACATCATGTTTGGAAGCAACAGAGAAGAACTAGCAAGAGGGTTTGCTGATGAGATGAAAACAGAGTTTGAAATGTCCATGATTGGAGAACTCAGTTTCTACTTGGGACTGCAAATTCAGCAAAAGAACACAGGTACATTCATCTCACAAGAAAAATACTTAAAGGAAATGCTGAAAAAGTTCAAAATGGAGGACTGCAAACCTGTGTCAACTCCCATGACCACAGGTTGCAAACTGTGTGCTGATTATGGGTCTGCTGATATAGATCAAAAAATCTAGAGATCCATGATTGGAAGTCTATTGTATCTGGCTGCATCAAGACCAGACATCATGCTAGCAGTAGGACTAGTGGCTAGGTATCAAGAAACACCTAAACAAAATTACCTTCTTGCAGTCAAAAGAATATTCAGATATCTACAAGGAACAACACAGTATGGACTTTGGTATCCTTAAAGCAAAAAATTCACTTTATCAGAATACACAGATGCAGATTGGGCCATCTGTGTGGATGACAGGAAGAGTACAAGTGGAGGTGCATTCTATCTAGGAGAAAGTCTGGTGGCATGGTTAAGCAAGAAACAAACATCCATCTCTCTGTCTACAGCTGAAGCAGAATATATAGCAGCAGCAACATGTTGTACACAATTCATGTGGATGAAGCAAACTCTTCAAGACATGAAGGTAAGCATTGATGAACCTATTTCAATCAAATGTGATAATACAAGTGCTATAAGTATATCCAAAAATCCTGTACTTCATTCAAAAACTAAACATATTCCAATCAAGTATCATTTCCTCCGAGAACAAGTGGCTCAGAAGATAGTAAAGTTGGAATATGTACCAACAAAAGAACAGACAGCAGATATATTTACCAAACCTCTTGCTAGAGAACCATTTCAATATTTGAGAGATAAACTAGGGGTAGTATCTGCAGATGCTACTCTCTGATATAAAGAGAAAGCACAATTTCAGGGGGAGAACAAAAACGAAAATATCATTCTAGGGAGAGAACAGCCAGCAAGAAAAGCATGAATCAGGTCCTCGGGATCAAAGGTTTAAGACAAAAGAACACCAAGTTATTATCCTAGAGTTATCTGCATTATTCAAGCATCAAAAGGTCAATTACAGAGCAAAAGGATCAGTATTGTGTTCTGAAACATTATATTAAGAATCTGAAACATAAAAGACGAGTAGTGATTATCATTTGAAGCCTATCAGCATTTTAGTTGCTGAATCCAATCATACATCTCTGACTAGATAAAGCTGATACAATGTATTCTATGAAGTATCATTATTCTCACTTTTAGCTCTATACAAGTGAAAGAACTGTATCAATTTACAGTGTATATTCAAATTCGATAATCCTCAAAGTGTTCTCTCAACAAGTCTTATACATCACTATGGAGCAGCATGGTACAAAGTCAGCAAAAGAGGGCCTAAACATAACTCAGAGAGAGGAAATGCAAAAAGCAACCCTTTGCCATTGATGTCAAAGGGGGAGGAAAAGAAAAAGGAGAGGTTTTGCCATCAATGCCAAAGGGGGAGACTGTTGGAAATGTTGTCATTGATGGCAAAAGAGATGGCAAAGGAGGAACACCTGAGGCAGCAACAAGGCAAAGAAAGAAGCAAAGCAGTAAGATGTAGAGAGGGTCGAGCAGTAGAGACAGGTTCATTTAAAGAAGTAGAGGCAGCAAAAGGAGAATTAAGGAGTAGCATCAGTCAAGGAGCAGATGAAATAAAAGAGAGAGCGTAAGACAAATAGCTACAGAGACAAAGCTGTTATCATGGCAATAAAGACAACAAAGAAGCAAATGAAGGAAATAAAGGAGACATGTAGAGGCAGAGGAAGCGAATATAAAAAGAGACAGAACCGTTATCAGAGGTAGAGGCAGAGGCAGAACGACAGAAGCAGCAGAGGCAGTGCCAGGGAAGAGCCGTTATAAGATTCCAAGCCAGGCGTTATTTATATATATATAAACAAAGTCTTTGAACTGTGTTGATGGTGGCGATAATACAGTGAAGTTATCCATAACACTAACAAAGAAAAAACACGACAATGTTAAACTAAATAGAGGTGGAACCAGAATTAGATGTGTAGTGGTAATGGAGCTGTGTGTTATACATATCGTAGGGCCACTTATAAAAGACCGGAACCCAGAGTAAAAGTGTTGGACCGGAACCTGGAGTAGATAACGGAACCACGACCAGAATAACGATGAACACGGATTGCCGAAAACCACCCTGCCATTTCGCACCGCTTTTCCGAAGTAGGTGGTATTTTCTGAATTGGAGCGATTCAATACAGGAATCGACATGTGGCAAGGGACCCGTTTCAAAACCTCTCTTTAAAGTGTGCCATCGCGCGTTATACATCGACTGAAGACATCGAGCGAAATCGATACACACTGTTGATATGGAGGCTCGATATCCGATGGCGATCATTCGCAGAACTTGCTCGAAGTTTAACTAAGGTGTGCGGAGGTTAAGCCAGGTATGGATGCGTTCGTTTGATTGAATTTCGGGCCCCGAAAGAGTCATATATATATGAATTTGGTTTATTAATGTTATTCGACGCTTTATGAGGTCCGAGGGAATATATACGAAAATATTTCATATAATGTTTAAATTTTCCAAGTGGGTACCATATGAATTAAGATTTATATGCGTAGTTAAAAGACCGAAGGTTTAATACGCATAGCGTGGAAGCCTTATTATTTGGGTTTACTACATGTGTTTACAGAGGGTTAAATTATATGGTTCAATAGTCAACTATTATGTTGTGTATGAGGGTTGTAATGCGAAGTTAGCGCATATGTACATATAAGAGATTTTCGGGTTACAATTATACAGGAGTATGGAATTAATATCTAAATCCTTTGAATTTAGATAAACCAGACTTGTTTATTTAATTGAATTTTCCAGCGTGGAATTAAAGAGAAGTGGGAGATTTCCCGGATTGGGAAAATTATTGGGCAATGAAATTTTGGGATGCATTTACACACAGTTAAGTGAAATATTGAAAAATGAAAAAGAGAATAAGGTTGGATGAACTGAAAATGTAATGTGAGTTTCAAACCACTATGTTTAACTCATATATGAACAGAGAATGTAGACAGGCAGCCCTAGAACAGGAATAAGCACAGAAAACAGGGAATATGCAGATGAAAGTGAACAAAGAGCATGCAGAACAGGTTCTTAACAGCAGCAGGAAAAGACAAATCCAGTAAAGCCAAAATCCAGAAAAGGAGCTAAGTGATATTGAAATATGTGATTAAAAATGTGAATGTAAATGATGTAATTTAATTTTTTGTTGTTTGTGATGCAAATGAAAGTATCCTAAGGAAAAGACAAAATCCCACTGTAGCATGGAAATTTGTACATATTGTAGTAATTCTAAAAATGAGTTGGAAAAAGGAATAAGAAGACAAAAGCCAAATATTCATGACTGTTCACTCCAAATTCCTTGTGAAATACAAACAGTCATGTAATTATTTCTATATATAATATCAATTTGATAAGCTCAAGAGAGAGATAGAGAAAATATAGAGAATGCAGAGTATAGAAGAATAAAGCAGATAAGATTAAGAGAAGAAGAGCAGAAAGATAAGCTACAGAACAGAGATGATATCTGAAGTAAATCAGCAACCATTCAATTTGATAAATTGAGGAAGTTGGAGCTTCCCTATCAAGTTGCAGCTTGATAGCTTTCAGTTGTAGCTGACTGAGGTTGGAGCCTCCTGTAGGTTGGTGCCTGCAGAAAATTGAAGGGAGTTGGTGCTTCCCTTGCAAGTTGTAGCTTGCAGAATTGAGGTAGGAGCCTCCTGTAGGTTGGTGCCTGTAGAAAAAAAGTGGTGAGAGGGAGTTGGAGCTTGCCTTTGCATCAAAAAAATAATAAGATGTGGTTTTCTCCCTTTATGGGTTTCCACTTACATCTGCTGTCTCTATGTGTGCTTCTTATGAGTTGATGTGATTATTTCAATCTGCTTAATTGCTTGCTGCTCTCAACATAAGTATGGTGTCACATTTAATTAATATTGGCTGCAAATAAGACTGTTCACATATTAAGCTGTAAATAATTTAGGTGAAAATTTTAAAAGGCTTATGTATGTATTAAACTGATTCACCCCCCCCCCCCCCCCCTCTCAGTTTAATTAAAGATTCAACAAATTAGATGTTCAAACATATATATCCTCTGCTCCAGTGGATATTCAAAAAGTTATCAACAATCATGCTAAGGTAATTGATGAAATACCTAAGGGTTTCCACCTCTCCAAGATCATGACATTGCTATTCATTTACAACTTGGAAGTATACCACCTAAGATTATGCCTTATAGGTATCCACATGTGAAAAAGAGTGAGACTGAACATATGATTCAAGAAATGTTAGAGGCGTTCATCATTCAACCAAGCCATAGTGCTTTATTTTCACCAGTGGCGATTGTTACCAAAAAGGATGGTTTGTTGCGTATGTGTCCACACAATAGAAAACTCAACAAAATGACAATTTAAGATAAGTTTCCTATTCCTATCATTGATGAATTTTTAGATGAATTGCATCGATAAATTCTCTTTACTAATTTGGATCTTCATTTTGGATATCATCAAATCTGAATGAGGCAATAGGACATTCCCAAACAACCTTTAGAACACATGAAGGTCAATATGAGGTTTTAGTTATGACATTTGGGCTTACAAATGAACCTTCAACACATCAAATTTTGATGAATTATATTTTCAAATCCACCCTTAAAAAAATTGTGCTAGTATTTTTTTATGACATACTAATTTATATCAAATCTTGGGAAGAGCATGTACAACATGTTGGTAGAGTCTTAACACTATTAAAAGAGCACCAACAATATACAAAGCCTTACAACTGTGCCACTAGGGTTTAATAAATGGAATATTTAGATCATATTGTATCACATGATGGTATCAAGGTGGATCCTAACAAGATAAAATCTATGAGGGAGTGGCCATTCCCCAATACCTTGAAGAAACCCAGAGGATTCTTAGGATTGACAGGATATTATTGCAATTTTTTTAAGAATTATGATCATATTGTAGCACCTATAATGAAATTATTGAATAAGGAATAATTTTCTTGGATTAAAGATCAACTAAAATGTTTTAAGAACTTAAAGATGCTATGTGTACAACTCCCTCCTTGGTGACACATGACTTCACAAAAGTATTCATTATGGAGTGTGATCCTCATGACAAGGGATTGGTGTAGTATTTATGCAAGAAGGAAGGCCCCTTTTCTTTGAAAGTAGCGAACTAAAAGGAAATAACTTACTCATAACCATGTATGAAAAATAAATGTTGTCCATACTACATGCAGTTAAGAAATGACGTCCATACCTAATAAGAAGATACTTCAAAGTAAATACAGATCATGATAGTTTGAAGTAATTCTTGGAGCAATGAATATATTTAGAAGAGAAATAAAAATGGGTCACAAATATGTTGTTTTATGACTTTGATATTATATACAAAAAAGGGAAAACAAAATATTATGGCATATGCACTCTCAAGGAACAAGGAAGGAACAAAAGGTTTATTATGTGTTATTTATATTCCACAATTTATAACATCCCTTATTTATACCGATCCTATAATTGTCACATGAATTTTAAATTATGTAAATATTGTAGAAATGTAACACAATGAATAGGCTGATAGGAGTGGACACATATTCAAAATTTGGGGAGGAGTTGCTTGGGAATTGGTTAACTCGAGACTATTCATTTAATTGCCACCAATTTTATGACTATGTTCAATGGCTTGGATGATAAGCGAGGAGGTTGAGTATGGGCCTCCTAAGTGGAGGAGAGGCCTATACCACCTCTGTTCCTTGTGGGTCATGTGGTATGGTCAACCCTCAAGAGGAAACAAGGGCTTCAAGGGAAGAAAAAAAAGGTCTGATGGAAAAGAGTAAAAAAATGGAGAAGTTGGGAATTGACATGGAGGACATCATTCAGAAACGCACAAGGAGGGAGCTGCACACAAGAAAGGAATGATAGATATTGTGTTAGATCCCTGTAATTTTAGACTAAAGCTGCAGGGAGAACATTGGAACCACTTTGGGATTCTAGGATCTAGCCCTCCTAAATCCAGAGAGGGATCTCTCTATAAGTGCAAAGATTGATTTATCTTTAAGGCTTGAAATGTGATATTAGGCTAGTTATTAAGAACAAGGGTTTTTGTTTGTTTTGGTTGGGAAAATATATGTGAAGGTGAAGGAAGTCTAAATGAAGGGTGAAGGTGAATGAAAGTGAAATATTGATTCAACTAAGAAGATAGGCAAGAAACAACTTCAATCCATTGGGCTATGGAGTCATAGTAGGATTTAATTGAAACAACGAGGTTCAGGAGTGTTCCATGGGGCAAGTCATCTATGTATAAGGATCTCTTTAAAGTTTATTTTATGGAATGGAATGAAAAAATAAGAAGGGGAATCAAACAAATGAAGAACAAAGAGCAGCCTAAGATCAAGTAAGTACTTTGAAACTATCCTGCTTTCGAAATACACTTAAGAAAGACATAAAAGTTATCTAAGATTAGGTAAGTACTTTGAAACTAGCCAGCTTTTGATGCACTTTCAATAGAAAACATTTAAAAAAAAAAGAATAGCTTAAGATCAAGTAAGGACTTTGAACCTATCCTGCTTTCAACATATTCTAAGGGAAACTTTTCAAAGCAACTGTTGGAGAAGAAACTAGAGGACAAGGCTCACCATAGACTTCCCTAGCTCTGCTTTACTTAGAAAACTTATCAAGACAACACATAAGATAACAAATAATAGTCTACGATCAGGTAAGGACTTTGAACCTAGCCTGATTTCAACATACTCTTAGGGAAACTTTTAGACAACCTTTGGAGATAAAACTAGAGGACAGGGCTCACCATAGACTTCCCTAGTTCAACTTTACTTGGCAGAAACTGAAAATAAAATTTAAGAACAATTTTTAGTTTAGACAATAGGATGAAGGAACGCCAGCATCCCTAACTGCTTGGACTGTATTAAATCATTCTTAAATACCCAATTTTGGAAGAAAACATGTAGACAAAGCTTATCAGTAAGAGCAGGGTACCTTTGACAGTAAATCCTAACTCTGTAATTGCTGTTATTTATCAGAGAAGATGGAAAGAATGGAAACAGAAATAAAATAACAATTTACAATAAGAAAAACATCACCATTGACATAGACCAGGATCCCATAAATCAGCTTGTATTTGATGCTTCAAACCAGTTACAATCTTTAAGTCCAGCTTCAAACTTCTCATCTCAACTTAGGTATCTTCAATTACAAACAGAGCTTACAACAGCTTCAGTAAAATATTTACAGGCAATAGATATGTAGTGACCAACATTATCTCATCTTCTACAGAAGTATTTAAAGAAGAAATGAGGAGGTGGGATGGGATAAAAGATCTTCTAGGTTCAATTAATACAGTTTAATGCTTCTCGGCCTTTGAGGGGCTCAATGGAGAAAATTTTCTGATATTTCCTCTGTATTAATTGATTTACATTAAGTATTAAGATTGCTGGGAAGATTTTGTTGAATTTAGGGCTCTTTTTTATCCTTGTAATAACTTTGCTAACAGTTTACAATAAGTTCCTTTGGTTGAATTAACTGTTCAGCGGTCTTGAGGAGAATATCTTTTGTTCCGGAAATAACTAGGCCTCTTTTGAATGCTCTGAGACTGTAGGTGGCTTTTGTGGCTAAGAGGATTCAATTAGCCTCTGATGTGGCAGTGGAGGCTTCTCGGAATGATAGATATTATTGTTTTTCTTTAAACACTGTTAGTTTGCTTTAATTTTGTTTGGCTCAATTAGGCCTAATTTCTATATTTTTTTCTTCAAACTGTGTTTAATTGAGCGGATTAGGCTTTAGATAGTCGATTTAGGCCGTAATCCCTTAAAACTGTGTAAAAAATATTCAATTCTCCATCTCTGCTGTGACTAGATCCTTTAACACTGATACTCTTTTCTTGATTAAGTTTTGCTATGTCTTGTTGATGTGCAGGCGTACATAGGACTCTTAAAATGTCGCCAATGTTCATGAGGCACCGGTAAAATTTGATGGGAAACCCTGCAGAATGATCTCCTTCACGCATAAAGGCCTAGGGGATCGTCATCCCCGTCCTTCAATTTTATTTTAAAACTTTTGATAAAACCATTAAAACCTGCACAACAAAGAAAAATTAGAAAAAAAAAACCTACGGGGAAGGGTTCAGACTGCTTCAGAGGTTTTGGTTAGATCGTGGCCATTGGATGAAAGCGTCCAACAATGAGGATTACTTTTCCGAGGTTAAAAGGAGAGGCAGTTGGAAAAATGGTGGGGAAATTAAGTCTGGGCCGTTGATCTACATAGATCAACGACCGAGATTGATTGGGAAAATATAATGTAGATGGGGCCACATTATAGCGAAAAGGGAGAATATACGAAGGAAAAGGGTGAAAACCTTTGGCAGAGTTAATAATGGGTAAAAATGAAATTTGGGGTTTCTGAAAGATTCTGGGCCATTGGATTGATTAGGCAACAAATATCAACGACGAAGATTCCTTTATACAACCCTTTGGAGGATGGGTGGAGGGCGATGAACTGGGAGCGAGATTAAACTGGGACCGTTGATCTGCAAAGATCAATGACGGAGATTAAAAATGAAGGAATGTAATATAAATGGGGTAAGGTGGTTTCAACCATAGAAACCACTGGTTTCGTGCGATGAAAAGGAAGGAAGGCGGTATTGCCTTTTTGAACGCGATATATGTTTCTAGCCGACACGTGGCTTTTTAAAACCACCCATATCGCGTAACTTTGAAAAATTAACTTTCGGGCTTAAAATCATGCGAAACCGCGTGCTGGCTGTCATATCTAGGGTCTTAGATCGGACGGTCGTGAGGAGAGCGCGATGGAGAATAGATGCATGGGCGATAAAAGGTGGGGCAGGGTCAAGGCGGTTTTAATATTGACTGTTAGATGAGGGAATGAATGGCTAGGATTGATCAATGGGGGCGGTAGGTCCCAAATGATTTGGGCCTATTGGGATAAATATGGACCATTGGATGAGAGAGATCAACGACTTAGATTTAATATTGGGGTTAATGGAATAAAATATGAGGCGAGGTTCGGGTGGAGTTTGGGTTAATCGGGGTCGTTGATCTGTAGAGATCAATGACGGAGATTTGCCGAAGAGGTTACACTGTCAGGATTTGAAAAATAACAAAGGGAAGTGAGGATTGATCTGGACCATCGGATCTTGATGTATGGACGGCCCAGATGCAATCGGAAGATCTCGATCGGCGGGGGCAAGGGGAAGACAACAATGAAAAAGCGTCGATGTGATGAGATCGAAGCCGTCGATCTAAGAGAGATCAATGGTCGGAAACAAGTCTGTGGGTTCAAATGTCGGAGGCTGTGGTGGAGGGCGATTGGACGTGAGCCGTTGGATCTCAAGGGGAGATCAACGAAGGGGAATAAATTTGGAATCAACGATCGGAGGAAGGCCGATGCGATGGTGCGATCAGGCCATCACAATAGGAGGTTTCAAAGGGGCACAATCGAAAGAACCCTTGCAAAGTTTCCGATGCGATGGGCGAGGAATAGAAAAGCGCGCTGATCGTTGATTTGCTTTAAGGATCAACGGTAGAAAATGTGGCGAGAGTCCACAGACCAAAACTTCATCGTATCGAGGAAATGAATTTTAACAAAGAAAATGTGCCCATATGAATGCCCCAATTGCGATAAGCACCTAGGGCCTTAGCGTTTGGTTCCGTTGCCGGGTTGCATGGTGGGGAAGGTGGTTAGGGGCTTAGCCGAAGGGGGCTAAAGGCCTTAGTAAAAAAGGATTGTTTTTATGATTTTTCAAGGTTTTTCAAAGGATTTTGGGGGTTTCGATAAGGTTTAAAAAGGAGTTTTAAACTTGATTAAAGGGGATTTGTGAAGGGAAAAGAAGGAAAATGAGGAAAAAAGGAGGATTTTATGAGGAAAAGGGAATAAAAAGGAGGTTAATTTTGAGTGAAAGGAGGGGTAAAATGAAAGGGAAAAAATGGGTTTTTAGCAGTCTTTTTCTTTAGGAAAATAGTATATTTTTCAGATTTGAGAGGGAAATAGCAGTGAAGATTAACTCAAGGATAAGTCATATTCATAAGACTTTAAGAACCAAAAATTTGGCAATAAAATTGTTTCTTGAAGGCTTAAAAGAAAATGATTTAGCCACCATTTGATATGACAAATTTTATAGGTGGCTAACAGTGGCTCCACATGGGGATGGCATCTTCTTGAAGGTGTCAATAACTTTAGACTTGTATTTTCTGGGGGGCTAATCAATGCCTCATCCATTGGGCTGCAACTTTCTTCACTTTGATGGCCTTCTTTTGCTCTGTCAATGTTAGTAGCCACGAAAAACAATGGAACTCTATCAAACAAGCTTTCTACCTACCCAATCCTACTGATCTAACATTTTTTCTTCTTTCAGAGTGCATTTGGATTGGCAAACTCTTTTTACAAAAATTTTATTCTTTTGAAAGCAAAAAAGACTAATCTAAGTCTACTTCTTATTTCTCCATGAACTCAGATTAAACAGTTGAGTTCATAAGCTTCTCTACCTAACTACTATCTGTTAGGATTAAACAGTCTAACAGATTTTTATTCTCTAACTTCTAAAACAAGAAAATTTAAAAGCATACAAGTCAGGATTGAACAATCTAACTTGTTGCTGATCTATGGCATAAAAACAAGCTGCACATAGATTATTATTTGCAGAAAATTAAATCAAAATGTTGAAGGCTTAAGATCTGAAAGTTTTAAGCACATCCTTCTCTTTTCTTCAACTCTGTTTTTAAATTTGTTTGAGTTGTTCTCTGTTGTTCTCTGGTTCAAGTTTTGGGCTTATTAGAACCAGTTTACTTCTATCTTTGACTCAAAATTTCAACAGTTTAGAGTCATTCTTCTTTTGAAAACTCATAGGTTCAGATTTTGAGCTTGTTTGAACCTTTATTTTCCTATCCTAATCTACCTAACTGATAAGCCAAGATTAAGCTGTTTGGAAAATCTAATTCACTAACCTATCAACAGTAAATTTAAAACTAATTAGTCATGATTAGGTAGTATGACTAACTAGGAGTGTGTTTTTTAGGAGTGGCATTTGAGCTTGCACACTTTCAGATTTTGTTTCTCTTTTTTGGTATGGGGCTGTACCTTTCTTTATTTTACAATCTGCCCTCTTTTTTCTTTCTATTGTTTTTGTATTTTTTATTTTTCTAACTTTGAATGCAATGATGGATGAAATATTTATAATGAGAAAAAAGATAAAAAGGCTTCCACATTGATATGGTCAAGAGAAGTAATGTTTGAGCATCCTGCCATTGACAGGACCCCCAAACAGTTCATCTCCATTCAATTCCTGTAAGAAATAAGCATTGTTAGCAACAGTAGAATGAATGAGATAAGGGCCAAGCCATAAGTTATCAAATTTCCCATGCTTTCCCTTGTCTTCTCTCCTTGAATCCCACTTTAAAACCTTGTCACCAGCATTGAAATTGCTGGCCTTTGTCCTTCTATCAAAAAGCTTCTTGATGCTCTCTTGCTTTTGTAATTCTCTGTTGTAGACCTCCTCTCTGGTTTGCTAAAGATGTATAGTCTGATTAATCCTTCTGATCATGTCATTGTCTTCAGACTGCACTTCTTGGATCAACTTCATGACTGGCACACCAAGGCTAGTTGGAAAAATTGCATCTGTACCATACACAAGCTGATAAGGTGACATCCCAATAGATTTCTTAAGTGTTAATCTGTCAGCCCATAATGCATGCACTAGATTTGTGTGCCAAGACTTCTTGTTGTCCTCCAGCAACTTCTTGATTATTTTCACCAAACTCTTGTTTGAGGATTCTGCTAGCCCATTACCTTGAGGGTAATAAGCAGTAGAATGACCCAATGTTATCTGATATTTGTGACAGAATTCAACCATCTTCTTGGGTCCAATTGCTGCAACATTATTAGTGATGATCTTCCTAGGACAACCAAATCTAGAGAGGATATGAGTCTCAATGAATTTTATGATGACAAATTCATTGGCATGTCTAGAAGGGATGGCTTCTATCCATTTGGCGAAGTAGTCTGTTGCAATGAGAATCCATCTATGTTGGGTAGATGAGGGTGGATGGATTTCTCCTATGAAGTTTAAAACCCACTGTTGAAAAGGGGCTTCAACAGTGATTGGATGGAGAGGTAAGGGCAACAATTTTATTTTGCCTTCAAAAAGCTAGCATTTATGACAGGCAATTATCATCTTGTGTACATCTAGAAAGAGGGTGGGCCAATAGTAACCAGCTCTAAGGATTTTGTTGGCTGTAGTCTTCCAGTAGAGGTGGCCTCCACATTCTCCTTCATGGAACTCGTGCTCAAATTTCTTGCATAATTCTCAGGCAAACATTTAAGAAATATTCCACTTGCATTTTTCCAATATATACATTTATCTATAATGCAATAGTTTACAGATTTTAACTTTAAAAACCTTGCCTTTGTTTTTGATAAACAAGTAGGTGTATTCAAATTAAGCAAAACATATAGAATATCAACATACCAAGAGGAATTCATAAAATGGTCTTCAACAATGGGAGTTGACAATTCCTCTTGTTCATCTAAAGCATTTATCATATTTATATCAAGAACTTAAAAATTGGATTCAACCATTAATCTAGCTAGACCTTGGACTTTAATGAGTTTAGTGGGCTTGATCTCTAGATCATATTCAAGTATCACAGCTATCCACTTATCGCTCTTACCATCTGGGTCTTGTGTTAGAATGTCTTTCACAACTGAATTTGGGACAAAGGCAATGATGTGGGAGTGCAAAATGTAAACTCTGAAGTCTTTTAAGGCTTTGACTAAGGAAAAGACTTGTTTTTCCATAATGTTGTACTTCAGAGGAGCATCTCTCAATGCCTTGCTAAAGAATGAAATGGGATGCTCTTGTCCCTGTGGATTTTTCTGCAATAGGACATCAGCTATTGTATGTTCTGATGCAAATGAAAAAATGTAAAAATCTTTTGAAAAATCAGGACTTATTAGAACTGGTGTTTTGGTTAATGCTTGTTTCACCAGCTCAAAATATTTCTTTTATTCCAAGGTCCATTTAACTCCTTGTTCCTTTTTCAGCATGTTTGTAATGTTTCTAAGGAGTTCAACTAAGTTGGGTATGAACCTTCTCAATAAATTAATCTTTCCAATAAAATATTGAAGTTCCTTGATGTTTCTAGGATGAGTGATTTGAAAAATACCATCGATCCTTTTTGGGTCTATCTTTATCCCCCTTTTGAAATGATGTGTCCAAGTAGTTTACCTTCTTGGAGACCGAACAATGTTTTCTTTGTATTTAAAGATATCCCAAACTTTCTGAATTTCTCGAATACTTTTCTCAAGTGTTCTAAGTGATCTTCATCTGTTTTGGAAAAAACAGTGACATCATCGAGGTAAATAATGATGAAGTAGCCTAATTCTTTTGAAAATGCAATATCCATGGCTCTTTGGAATGTAGCACCAACATTCATTAAACCAAAGGGCATTGTCACATACATGAAAGTGCCACAAGGTGTAGTAAAAGTTGACTTTAATTGATCATCAGGATGTACTAAAATCTGATTGTACCCTGAGAAGCCATCAAGAAAAGAAATTCTTTTAGACCCTACTACTCTTTGTAAAATATGGTCCATCTTGGGTAAAGGGTAGTTATCTTTCAATGACGCTTTTTTTAAGTTTCTAAAGTCTATACAAAGCCTAATCTCTCATGTTTTCTTCCTAACTGACACTAAATTAGACACCCACTCAGAATATCTAATAGGGACAATAATACCAGCTTCATACATTTTCTTGATTTCCTTCTCAACCAAGGTAACT
Organism: Pinus albicaulis; assembly: GCA_034641835.2. Classification (NCBI taxonomy): domain Eukaryota; kingdom Viridiplantae; phylum Streptophyta; class Pinopsida; order Pinales; family Pinaceae; genus Pinus; species Pinus albicaulis. The sequence goes on along the minus strand of CM076578.1, from coordinate 1,774,168,128 downwards.
GAACAGGGTTTATTCTACGCAGTTTTTGTTTAAATGGATTTTGGTTTTCCTTGAGAGGTATCTTGTGCTGAATTATTTCAGTGTCATAGGATTTCATATCCTCATAACTCCACGCAAAAACATCATAAAAATCTTTAAACAACTCTATGTATTTTAGTTTGATGTGAGCTGGTAAAGTCTTAGACAATTTGATCATCTTTGGTTTAAGTTTACTTACTATATTACACTCTTCAACTTCAGTTTCAACAGGCTCCAGCTTAGGTTTCTTGGCAACATTGTTGAAATCAAACAACTCTTCTAAAGGGACTAGGCCCTTTGGCAAAATTTGTGTGTCAGATTGCAATGTTTCTAAGTATTCTTTTGGCAAATATGTACTAATTTCTATGTTATATTCAAGTTGATTAGTTAACAGATTAATAACAACAATCTCTGGAGATTTTAACTCTTCATCAAGTAGATTTTCCTCAGTATAACAGTCATCTTCATAATGTGAATCTGAACTTGGTAGTTCAAATTCATTTCTGGACTACAAGAAGTCTTCTATTTGTTTGTATCCATCAAACACTTGCCAATATTTCTCATTGTCAGGAACGGCTGGTCGAAATTTGATTTGAGTTGTACATTGTTTGGTTTCATAAGGAGTTAGGCACGTCCTAGCAGCAAACGCCAAACCATTAGCTTGGATATTTTGGTTTCTTGGGACAAAAATTAGTTTAAATTCCTCGAACGTTTTCAATAAATCCATGACATCGTTTCGATAGGCTCTAAGTCTGGGATGTTTCACAATATATTCCCCATTTACTTTCCTAATTATTAGTTCAGAATCACCATGAACCTTTATTCTTTTGGCCCCTAATTTCTTCAATAAATGCAAGCCTAAAAGAAGGGCTTCATACTCAGCTATGTTATTGTTGCACTGAAATTTTAATTTGCAGGAATGCCCTTTAGTATGATTGTTCATTGTATTGTGAAGCCACACTCCCACACCTGCATTGCTCTTCATACAAGATCCATCAAAGTGCATACTCCAAAGAGGACTAGTTTCAGATTCACTAGTTTGGTCACTATCCTCTTCATCCAGTGTGCTTTTGGATTGTTCTTGAAGACCAACACTATATTGATTTTTTTTTATTTCCTCATGTTTTTCATCGTGTTGAGGATTCGTTTCTTGAATCTCAAGGTTGAAAAGCAATGGATGATTGATTTGAAGCTCTAGACCTATAATTTGTTTGCTATGATTTTCGGATTTAGCAAACTGTTTTGACACTTCTGTCTTGTCTTCCTCTTTTTCTCTATCTGCCATTAATTCAGTTAAATTTTCTTGTTCGCTGAATGTTTCATCATTGAACAGGATAAATGAATCAAGGCCTATATGTACAGAATAAAGAGGAGAGTTCTGTGGTCTCTCTTGGCTGGTAACCATGTATTGCATATGAGATTCCCTGTAAAGTATTCTAGTTTGATTAAAAACATGGATGGTTGCATATGTCATGTCCATCTGCATTGTTCCTTGTAACTTAGCTCCCCAAGATCTTGATAACAACATACCATATTTTGGGGGTACATCAGCCACAACAATATCCATTACTAAACACTTGGCTGGAATTTGTGCTAAGTTAACACAGAGGTCTTTGATTAAACCTAAACATTTCACTATGCTTGAGTCAAAGGAGTAAAGATCTTTGCATGGTCTAGTGATTTCAAGGCCTAGGCTCTCCATTACAGCTTTGGGCATTAAATTGTGAAAGGCCCCTGAATCATGCATAGCGTTGTGCAAAATCTTGTCATGAATCTGTAAACTTACATAAAAAGGAGGAACCACTCCTTCTTGATATCTACCCTCAATATTAGGACCAAATATGAGTTCTGGCTGGTCATCATTAAGATTGACAGTATCGTTATTCTATTCTATTTTAAAAGCCTTCAAAATTTGGGATCTGTACACATTTTGGGTGGCTAATTCAGTAAGGGGAACAAAGATCTTTATCTTGGCAATTTCCTGCTCCAAACTGAAAGGTAGCTAAGTTCTTACAAATTTTTGTTTCAGCTTTGTTAACCACCATTTTATTAGCAAGATTAGCTTGTTGATTTTCTCTATTTACATTGGTTAGAATTGTTTTGACAGGGGCACTAGCTGAGGTACTAGCGCTGCTAAGATTGCACTCTGTTTTTCATTATTTTGAGCGCTTTTCTCTTTGTTTTTATCAGAATTTACAACCACTGTTTTGTCTTTCTGCTTTGTGACTTTGGGTTTATTTACAGGGTTGTTTTTTGCAGAATTTTCAGAGGTTTTAGTCTTGAGAGTTTCCTGATTTCTTTTACTCCTAAGGTCATACTCTTTTTGAGTCTCTATGATGACATTTTCCATTTGTTGATAATAAATTTCATCCTCAACTCTTTTATCATCATAAGGTGTGTATAGACCTTGCTTCCTAGTGTAATGAACTTCAAAATCATCATTGTCTACTCCCAACATGTTGATGTCATCTTCCTGTGTTTGTTCACTTGTTTCTTCAACCTCACTTATATAGTTTTGATGAAAAGGAGGAGTAATCTGTTGATCATCCTCCTTTGGTCTGTTCTGAGGCTGGTTTCTCCTAAAATTCTGATTTTGGTTTTGATTTCTGTTTTGAGGAGCTGTTTGGTTTTGACTTGATTGTGCTCTCTCAAGTATGCTCATCTTTTTCATCATCTCTTCCATCATTCTTTCCATTTTTGAGCTAGATGTGGAAGGTGTAGATTCCTCTCTAAAGGACACTTTCTTCTCATTCCTCATTCGTGCTCTTTTCTTCCTTAAATTAACTTCCATAGCAAGAGCTCCTTTTTTCATATCTTCAAGAGTTAAAGGATCTCTCTCTCTCAGCTGATAGGCCATTTCAGGATAAAATACTTTAGGAAACTTGTTTAAAGTTGAGCCTTGTGGAGGTTTTAAGTCTGGGGGAAGGGCATTATAAACATTGTTGAACCTAGTGCAATAAGCTTGTACACTCTCCCTAGTGTTTCTTTGGAGATTCTTGTAATTAGAAAGTATTTGGAGAGGGTTCTTCCTGACTTCCCATTTGTTTAAGAATAACTGATGGAAGGCTCGGAGATCATTAATAATGTGAGGGGTTAAGCCTTTAAACCATTTTCTTACTTCTCCCCCTAAACTCTGAGAAAATAATCTAAGTTTGACAGTTTCATCATCGATCTCATTTCTGTCAAAGTAGTCATTCATCTTATCCACATGTTGTGAAGCAGTAGTAGCATTACTAGCATCATACACTGGTATCTTGGACTGATAGTCCTATGGGAGATTGAATAAAGGTAAAGGAAGGACCGGGGGAGCATATCATGTCACCATGATAGGAGGTTGTGGAAAAAGTGGGGGGTTTACAAGTGGTGGGTTGACAAGAGGTAAAGTGGGCTGGAATGGAGTGGTTTGGACAGTGGATGTATGAAGAACAGATGTCGATGGACTAGCAATAGATTGTTGAGCTGATCTTGGATGAGAGAAACCAAAATTATGAAGGAAATGTAAATCGGTGGAGTAGTTTCTCTGCTACCAGGATGTTCACTTCTATCTGGGGATGAAAGCGAAGGCTCTGAATCTAACTGATCTAAATCCTCAAGTGACCTAGTTCTAAATGGATTTCTTAAGTCAACTTGTGATTGTTGTAGAGCTGCAAGGTTTTCAGGAAAAGAATTAGCTCTAAGGGGTGATCTGAAAACAGTTGAAGATTTAACCTCAGGAGACTTCCTAAGGATTCTTTCAGGGTTATCAACTATCTCAGGAGGGTTTGGATCAAGATAGGCTCTATTATAAATCTTTCTAGGAGCCACTATGTTGTGTTTTTCAGACCCAACTAAACAAGAAAAGTTTAACCAAATATGACAATATTTAAGAGGCTAACTGATTTTTTAAACAAGAAGAATTTAATCCTAAAGTCCTCTGACTGAGTTTATATGATGATATGATGATAATGGGTCTTCCCAGTGGAGCCTTAAGGTCTGCTTTAGGATTGTGGAGTCACAAGGTGGAAATTTTTAGCTCTTTTGGAGGTAAAAGGTTTTATGGTCCACCACCATGTTTATTTGAATACCAATTTGAAATATTTTCGGGTTTTCTGAGTTTTTTCATTCCTATGGGTTCTAAGAGTGCCCTAAATCTGTTTCAAAACATAGCTACGATGATGAGACAGATAGAGTATACTCTTATGGCTAAGCTAGCTGATCCTTCAAGGTTTGATAAGCTCTTATGATAATTCTAAGGGTTTCTTAGTTTGTCACTGATTCAAATAAGTTATATCATGATTACCATTTGCTTGGTAGTGCTTGAAGAGGGTTGCTTGTACTCAAGGGGTTTTTATGAGATCTTAAGGGTACCTAAGATGAAATTTGACACAGTCCCCAGTGGCGTCGCTATAAATGTTATTCCTGGTGGCTCAACTGGCTAATATACCAAATATTCTTGAATCAAGGGCTTTCTAGAAGCTTAAAGTTTACTTAGATTCTCACTAACTCAAAATTCCCCACTGGAGTCGCCAGAAATGTTAGATCCCTGTAATTTTAGCAGATTGGAGAGACTAAAGCTGCAGGGAGAACATTGGAACCACTTTGGGATTCTAGGATCTAGCCCTCCTAAATCCAGAGAGGGATCTCTCTATAAGTGTAAAGATTGATTTATCTTTAAGGCTTGAAATGTGATATTAGGCTAGTTATTAAGAATAGGGGTTTTTGTTTGTTTTGGTTGGGCAAAGATATGTGAAGGTGAAGGAATTCTAAATGAAGGGTGAAGGTGAATGAAAGTGAAATATTGATTCAGCTAAGAAGATAGGCAAGAAACAACTTCAATCCATTGGGCTATGGAGTCATAGTAGGATTTAATTGAAACAACGAGGTTCAAGAGTGGTCCATGGGGCAAGTCATCTATGTCTAAGGATCTATTTAAAGTTTATTTTATGGAATGGAATGAAAAAATAAGAAGGGGAATCAAACAAATGAAGAACAAAGAGCAACCTAAGATCAAGTAAGTACTTTGAAACTATCATGCTTTCGGCATACACTTAAGAAAGACATATAAGTTATCTAAGATCTGGTAAGTACTTTGAAACTAGCCTGCTTTTGATGCACTTTCAATAGAAAAAATTTAAAACACAAAAAGAATAGCTTAAGATCAAGTAAGGACTTTGAACCTATCCTTCTTTCAGCATATTCTAAGGGAAAATTTTCAAAGCAACTGTTGGAGAAGAAACTAGAGGACATGGCTCACCATAGACTTCCCTAGCTCTGCTTTACTTAGCAAAATTATCAAGACAACACATAAGATAACAAAGAATAGTCTAAGATCAGGTAAGGACTTTGAACCTAGCCTGCTTTTAACATACTCTTAGGGAAACTTTCAGACAAACTTTGGAGATAAAACTAGAGGACAGGGCTCACCATAGACTTCCCTAGTTCAACTTTACTTGGCAGAAACTGAAAATAACATTTAAGAACAATGTTTAGTTTAGACAGTAGGACGAGGGAACGCCAGCATCCCTAACTTCTTGGAATGTATTAAATCATTCTTAAATACACAATTTTGGAAGAAAAAATGTAGACAAAGCTTATCAGTAAGAGCAGGGTACCTTTGACAGTAAATCCTAACTCTGTAATTGTTGTTCTTTATCAGAGAAGATGGACAGAATGGAAACAGAAATAAAATAACAATTTACAATAAGAAAAACATCATCGTTGACATAGACTAGGATCCCATAAATCAACTTGTATTTGATGCTTCAAACCAATTACAATCTTCAAGTCCAGTGTTTCTCTACAGATTCAAACTTCTCATCTCAACTTAGGTATCTTCAATTACAAAAAGAGCTTACAGTAGCTTTAGTAAACTATTTACAGGCAAAAGATATGCAGTGACCAACATTATATCATCTTCTACACAAGTGTTTATAGAATAAATGAGGAGGTGCGATGGGATAAAATATCTTCTAGGTTCAATTAATACAGTTTAATGCTTTTCGGCCTTTGAGGGGCTCAATGGAGAAAAAATTCTGATATTTCCTCTGTATTAATTGATTTGCATTAAGTATTAAGATTGCTGGGAAGATTTTGTTGACTTTAAGGCTCTTTGTTATCCTTGTAATAACTCTTCTGATAGTTTACAATAAGTTCCTTTGGTTGAAATAACTGTTCAGCTGTCTTGAGGTGAATATCTTCTATTCTGGAAATAACTAGGCCTCTTTTGAATGCTCTGAGATTGCAGGTGGCTTTTGGTGGCTGAGAGGATTCAATTAGCCTCTGATGTGGCAGTGGAGGCTTCTCGGACTGATAGATATTATTATTTTTCTTTAAACACTGTTAATTTTCTTTAATTCTATGTGTTAGGCTCAATTAGGCCTAATTCTGGTCTTTTGTTATTCAAACTGTGTTTAATTGAGCAGATTAGGCTTTAGATAGTCGATTTAGGCTGTAATCCCTTAAAATTGCGTAAAAAATCTTCAATTCTCCATCTCTGTTGTGACTAGATCCTTTAACACTGATACTCTTTGCTTGATTAAGTTTTGCTATGTCTTGTTGATGTGCAGGCGTACAGAGGGCTCTTATAATGTCGCTAGTGTTCATGAGGCACTGGTAAAATTTGATGGGAAACCCTACAGAATGATCTCCTTCACGCATAAAGGCCTGGGGGATTTTCATCCCCGGCCTTCAATTTTCTTTTAAAACTTTTGATAAAACCATTAAAACCCACACAACAAAGAAAAATTAGAAAAAAAAATCTGCGGGGAAGGGTTCAGATTGCTTTAGAGGTTTTGGTTAGATCGTGGTCGTTGAATGAAAGCATCCAATAGCGAGGATTACTTTGCCGAGGTTAAAAGGAGAGGTGGTTGGAAAAATGGTGGGGAAATTAAGTCCGGGCCGTTGATCTGGAGAGATCAACGGTCGAGATTGATTGGGAAAATATAATGTAGAGGGGGCCACATTATAGCGAAAAGGGAGAATATATGAAGGAAAAGGGTGAAAATCTTTGGCGGAGTTAATAATGGGTAAAAATGAAATTCAGGGTTTCTGAAAGATTCTGGGCCGTTGGATTGATTAGGCAATAGAGATAAACGATGGAGATTCCTTTATACAACCCTTTGGAGGATGGGTGGAGGGCGATGAACTGGGAGCGAGATTAAACTGGGATCGTTGATCTGCAGAGATCAAAGACGGAGATTAAAAATGAAGGAATCTAATATAAACGGGGTAAGGTGGTTTCGGCCATAGAAACCACTCGTTTCACATGATGAAAAGGAAGGAAGGCGGTATTTCCTTTTTGAACGCGATATGTGTTTCTAGCCAACAGGTGGCTTTTTAAAACAACCCATATCGTGTAACTTTGAAAAATTAACTTTCGGGCTTAAAATCACGCGAAACCGCGCGCTGGCCGTCAGATCTGGGGTCTTAGATCGGACGGTCGTGAGGAGAGCACGATGGAGAATAGATGCACGGGCGATAAAAGGTGGGGCGGGGTCAAGGCAGTTTTAATCTTGACTGTCGGATGAGGGAATGAATGGCTAGGATTGATCAATGGGGGCGGTAGGTCCCAAATGAGTTGGGCCTACTGGGTTAAATATGGACCGTTGGATGAGAGAGATCAACGACTTAGATTTAATCTTGGGGTTAATGGAATAAAATATGAGGCGAGGGTCGGGTGGAGTTTGGGTTAATGGGGACCGTTGATCTGCAGAGATCAACGGCGGAGATTCGCCGAAGAGGTTACATTGTCGGGATTCGAAAAATAACAAAGGGAAGTGAGGATTGATTTGGACTGTCGAATCTTGATGTATGGATGGCCCAGATGCAATCAGAAGATTGTGATCGGCGGGGGCAAGGGGAAAACAAAAATGAAAAAGTGCCAATGCGATGAGATCGGAGTCGTCAATCTTAGAGAGATCAACGATCAAAAACGAGTCTGTGGGTTCAAATGTCAGAGGCTGTGGTGGAGGGCGATTGGACGTGAGCCATTGGATCTCAGGAGGAGATCAACGAAGGGGAATAAATCGGGAATCGATGATCGGAGGAAGGCCGATGCGATGGTGTGATCGGGCCATCGCAATCGAAGGTTTCAAAGGGGCGCAATCAGAAGAACGCTTGCAGAAGTTTCTGATGCGATGGTTGGGGAATAGAAAAGCGCGCTGACCGTTGATTTGTTTTAAGGATCAACGATAGAAAATGTGACGGGAGTCCACAAACCAAAACTTCATCGCATCGGGGAAATGCATTTTAACAAAGAAAATGCACCCATATGAACGCCCTGACTGCGATAAGTGCCTAGGGCCTTAGCGTTTGATTTTGGCACCGGGTCGCATGGTGGGGAAGGTGTTTGATCAGGAGAGATCAAGTCTCTTGGAGAAAAATGCTCAAAAATGAAGTTGCTCAAAATTGGTCCAAACCAGATCGACTGGAAAGAGCTCGCCAAAATGATCCTGTAGCCGTGAACGGCACTCAAATCCGTTACCGTATGGAGGAGATATTGCATTTTGAAATCGCCCAATAACTTTCAATTTTGAAATAAATTTTTTTAATATATGTGTTTGGATAATTTTGTTTTTTATTAAGGTTTAATAAATTAATTAAATTATATATTTTTAATATTTTATATGGTTTTTTTTATTAAATCATATACTATATTATTAATTATATATTTTAATTAATTATTAAAAAAAAAATTAATTAAACCTTATTAAAAACTAAATATTAAACCCATATATATTAAACAAAATTCGAATTATGAAAAAAAATGTTAAACCTACACGCCTAAAGTTTGGGATATTAAAAGTCGTGGGAAATGTATTATTAACCACTACAAACTACGTAACAAAGGTTAAAAGGTATGCAACGTGGCTAACGTGGGTTTAAAGCACATGGTCAAAGCCACGTGGGTAACGTATTGTTCATGTTGAATTGGAGCGGCGTTCAAAATTATGTGTTGGTCACGGTGAGGTTCGACCCCAGGTCAGGAAGGCAAAAATGGTGCGTTTTAACCATTGGGCCATATAAATGGTTTATGCTATTCATTGGCATGAATTTTTATTTAAACTTAAATTTTCGTTTGGGCGCGCAGGTGGCGGGGTCTTGGTCACGCGGGCCCAACGCTTGGAGCGGAGTTTGTTTTAACATATAACTCAAAGTTCCTAACTGAACGCCGGAGGGTATGGTAACGTGGACCTAATTTTTAGCCCCACGACTGGCGGAAGTTTCGGCGGACCCCTCAAATTTAGCAGCCGCTCCATATTTGGCGGAGCTATCTGGTAGTTGGCCAAACTTAGCTGGAGAGAATCTAGGCAAACTTCAGTTAGCCATAACTTTGGCTAGGAAAGTCCTTTTGGGATGAATTTTTTTTTGATTTTGGGGTGTTGAAGCATTCTGGAGCTGTTGGGATAGGTTTCAGAGCCATCAGGGCGTTCTATCAGTGATTTTACCAGCGATTTTGGTCGTGGAGCCACTAGGGCCTAATGAAAGATCAGCTGTTTTGGGACTATACTCATCCAATGGAGGTGAATGAATAGTCGTTTTATACTGATTTCAACCTTATATTTCTGAATTTGCAGCTTATTTTTTCTTTTGAGGCTTTCTACATAGTGTAATTCATATTTTGAGCATTAATGAAAAATGGAAAAGCCTAATTAGAGGCTTTTGGACCCAGCAGAGGTAGCCCAAGAGAGGGGTGAACTGCTTAAAAAAATGCTTACTGTCATGCTGTGTATTTTTGCTGTATTATTTCAGTTTCTGCTACATTAAACAATAACTTTTCATAAGTACACTTTTCCCAAGCAACATTATACAGTGAACAAAACTCATTAGTTCAACTTCAAACCACATTACTTCATTTGCAGAATACTTAAACTTGCTTATTCACACATAAAATTTGGATTAATGAATACTTTGCACATAAACAAATAATTTCATTTATCGGATCTATTACAGTGTTTACATTTTATTTCTTTAGGCAGAGCCAGTTTGTGGGCCAGAAGCTTCTGGTTTCATCCTTTCTAGTAAAGGTGAAATAACCAGTAAAAGCCCCCTACTGTCAATATTTGTATGAGAAATACTTTGTTCTCACAATTTCAGATCAGTGTTTAGGGGCTTAGCCAAAGGGGGCTAAAGGCCTTAGTAAAAAACGATTGTTTTTATGATTTTTCAAGGTTTTTCAAAGGATATTGGGGGTTTCAATAAGGTTTAAAAAGGAGTTTTAAACCTGATTAAAGGGGATTTGTGAAGGGAAAAGAAGGAAAATGAGGAAAAAAGGAGGATTTTATGAGGAAAAGGGAATAAAAATGAGGTTAATTTTGAGTGAAAGGAGAGGTAAAATGAAAGGGAAAAAACGGTTTTTTTGTAGTCTTTTTCTTCAGGAAAACAACAGATTTTTCAGATTTGAGAGGGAAAAAACAGTGAAGATTAAATCAAGGATAATTCATCTTCATAAGACTTTAATAACCAACAATTTTGAAATAAAATTGTTTCTCGAAGGCTTAAAAAAAATTATTTAGCCACCATTTGACATGAAATTTTTATAGGTAGCTAACATATTGGAAAGGATCACAAACATAGGTTGTGTGTTGTGGGTGCGTGTATGCAGGGTTAGTATTGCGAGAATCATGAGTGACCTCACAAGATATATGAAGAACACTGGGAATAAGAATTGGCATAGGAGCAAGAGCATACTGAGGAGGATGGTTGAAGAGAATAGAAGAGAAGAAGAAGGTGGATAAATTGTGCAGTATAAACTCCTGGGAGGTGGAGAAGGTGGAACACAATGTACTTTGGATTCCTGGTAAGCAGAGGGGAAACTATGTGTATGCTTTAAATACCTACAATGTAGTGGGTGGAAAGTTGTTGTGTAATCTGGATCCTTGTCAAAAAAGGTGGAGACATTATGGCTACGATTTCACATAACATTTAGCAGGTGGAGACACTATGGCTATGATTTTAGATAAAATTTAGTAGGTGGAGACATTGTGTGCTCTGGAATCCTATAAGGAGGTGGAGACACTCTAAGCTTTGGATTCCTGTGTGGACTAGCTGATTAAAATTAGTGTGAATTCCCTTGAGCACTTACTCCTCAGACTTTGAATCTAGAGAAATATTGTAGTGTAGATAGCATATGGTTAGGTGGAGAGTTGAAGTCCCTCCCTTAGTTTCCATTATTTTAATTTACTTAGATAATTATAATCACTTGCACACGTGCTTAATTATAAATAGTAAATGATGTTACCTTGTATAAGGGCTATGATTGTATTGAAATTGTTAATGGAGGAATGTGTTAATCCTAGCTATTGAAATTGAGGTGGTTGTGTGAATTTTCTCATGGCTTGAGGGACTGGTAAATGTTGGGGTTGTCAGTACCTTCAGGAATTTTAGAGCTAAGTTACATAGTGTTGCATGTATGCTTAATGTGCTCAGTTAACTAGTATAGCATGTGGTCTCCATTGCTTGGCTTGGCCATGGTTATTAACTACTTGAGACGTTTGATTGTCTCTATAATGTGATGTGTGTTTATTAGTGAAGCTAATAGTCCTATTTCCGAAGTCTATTTTATGATATATATGTATACTGCCATTGGGATTGAAATTGTTGAGTAGTATTAGTCATGTATTAGCTTGTATTAGTGCATGGTAGTAGCCATGTTTATAACTTTATTTGGTCATGATATGTCGATGGAATATGTACGAATGTTAGTGAGAAAATAAGGGTCTCAACCTTGCTGTATTAATGGTACCAAACATTGCTTGATACTAGGAAGGGCTATGTGAATCCATTTAATTACTTAAGACTTATCAGCCCAGGAATCACAAAGTGGAAGGCTTGTATTTAGGCCAAATATAATTCATTAAAATTACATAGGAATTTGGAAAATTTCAAGGGTCAAGAGATTTATTAACCTACAAGGATTATCACTAATCAATGGATAATCTGCCACTTAATGACCATACTTAAGCTCTAAATATTTTCAGGTGGGCCCTGCCCCATATTGTGTGTGACCTATATGGGGGATGGTGCTATTGATAGGATGCGTGGGGAAAAAAATAAGTATTTATCATAAATAAAAAGAGAAATGTATGTCCTAGGAGATGGGAGGGAGCACTTTCCTGGGGACGACGATATGTCTTTGTGGGATGATAAATTCAACAATTGGGAAAGAGAGAAAGAACATACCATGGGATGGAGATAGGTCTTTGTAGGATGGTAAAACCTTGATGAAGATATTCATGTCTCAAGGGTAGAAATGCATTGAATAATGAGAAAAGATATTTTTTGTGAAGGGGTGCAACATTGTGGGACCTAGTTTAGGCTAAGGTGGAAGAAGCCACATAGGTCAATAAAGGCCATGTGGAAAAGTAACATGACATATTTGCTGACATGGCATGATAATAATGTGGCATGTTGTAGGAAAAATTTGTATTTTGGATGGCATGATTTTTGGGTGACATGTGACACCTAGGTGATATGTGGTGGTGGTTTTTAGGTGCCATGGGGGTTCTATGTGGTGCTGACGTGAAGTGTTACATGGATATAAGCCACATCACTATAGAGCATGGTTATTTGGAAATTTTTGGAGTGTCTATGTAGAAAGGTGGACTGTGGAGTTGAAATAAATCACGTGCTAATGGAAGGTGATAGACAAGAAATTCCCTAGAAACTAACAAAAAAATTCATGTCATGTCGTGGGAACTTCGGAGAAAAAATTCTTAGAGGTGAGGTGCGATAACATGGTAAAGCTATGACACAATGACTTTGTGGGTGCCACATTGGACCAAGAGTGATGTGGCAAGGCCACATGGCCATATGTTGTTTCCATGTGGTAGTGACTTACTGATGTGGTAAGGTCAATTAGGTAACCTTTAAATGATCATATATTTCAATCCAAAGGTCAGATTGGTAAAAAAATTATATCATTGGAAATATATGAATGATATGAATGCGATGGTGTTATCCAAAGTTAATTTCACACACTTTGGGAAATAAGGAAATATTATAACCCCATTTCCATAATGAGACCATGGAGGTTGGGTTAATTATAAGTAACATTTCCCTTAAGGCTTGGGGAATACAAAGGGGTAGGAGAGAGTGTTACATAGTGGTATTAGAGCGCCCGGGTTCAAGACTTGGACTAAATGATCCTAGGAAGATATGTTAGAGCTTGGTCATAGAGTGGTATTTTTTAGTGATTGTTTGTTGTGTGAAAATGGGTGATGGTTGTAGCACTTTGCATGATGATTATGTTATAATTGCAGATTGTGTTTTGTATGCATATCAATGTTTATATCATAATTGTGAACATATAGAGATATAATATTCTACTATGATATTTATTTTCTAACATGCATGCTAACCTAAAATTAGTGTTTCAGATAGCCTCATGCCAATATGCTTATTGCAAACATGCCAAGGTTTCAGATGATGAGTAAATATATTTATCAATATTCTTATTAAACTAATATATGTATATGTGTAACAACACATAAGAATACATAAAAGAGTAACAAGAGAGTAAGGTAAGGAGCATCAGAATGGTGCAACACAACAATGATAAATTCCAATAGTTTCAGGAAGAATATTTAGTTGAATTGAGGATAGAAGAAGACTCTCTTGAATGGATGAACACTCTAAGAAGTAGAAGAGCTGAGCTAAGAAGTTATATGGATAATAATGAGAGGATTGTCATGGCTCAATAATAAAAAGAAAAAGTAAACACAATTATACTACAAAGCCTATCAAATTTTCAAAGGCGGAGGTAACATGATCTAGCTGCCAACTACCTAGGAAAGGATAAAGGCAGAAAAATTCCATTAAGACTTAGAAGGAATGGGCTAGAACTGATGGTGTAGAGTGTATTATATCTAAAAAAAGACATAGAAAGACAAGTAAAGACAAATTGGAAGGAGAAACTCCACTGGGTATGCCAAAAATAATAACATAAAATTACTAACAGCTGTCTAAGGTTTTCTCTAGGAGACAACATAAAAAAAAGGAAAGTGAACAATTTAATGCCAGAAGAGTTAAAAAAGGGAAAATCTCCTAAATTCGATGGAGAGGTGAAGAGGGCCGAGGAAGAAAAAACATGGTTACTAGGAATGAAGAATTACTTTAGGGTACACAACTAATCATAGAATATGAAGAAACAAGTAGCCATTTTTAGCTTAAGGGGCAAGGATGATATTTGGTGGGAAGACATAAGAAATTTCAAATATTTCAGGGAGAAAGAGTTGTAATGAAGGATATTTGAGAGTTATTTCAGGGAAAAGTACCATCTGAAAGTTGCTATGACAACAAGGCCAAGGAATTCTATGAACACAAACTAGGGAAGCTGACAATTGATGAATATACAACTAGATTATTGGAGATTTTGAGGTATGTGCCCTACCTCAAGGATGAAATAAAAATATCCAAAGGTACCTCAATGTATTGGAATAGGAATTTAAGGACAAAATATAATTCAATGAACCTAATACATTGGAGGATGCTATCAAGAAAATGAAGTATTGCTATGACTAGTCCAAGCATAGGATTGATTCACGAATGGATTGGAAAGAAAAGGAAAACCAAATATTAAATTGAAAGGGAATACATCTATAGGATGTCAACCAAGAAGAGGAAGTGCAGAGTTTTCCACTTCTTCCAAGGGTGAGTCTAAAAAAAATACCACTAATGTTGATAAGGATTAATTCACTAAACCCGCAAGAGAGGAAGCTAAGGGTTTCAAAGGAGAACCTATGAAGTGTTGGAGTTTTTTGGAAAACCACAAGAAGAGGTATTATCCCAAATGAAAAAGGAACATACCAAGACCATAAAGCATGCAAGAAGCAAAGATAGTAAATTATGTGGCTTAGAGAATAATATGCATATATGTAGCATTGGACAATAGGAAGGACGATCACCTATCTTTAGTGATTGAAGTGGAAGGTATGGAAAAATACTAGCTTCTTTAAACTTTGACTGACCTTGGCTCTAATTTCAGCTATTTAAGTCCACAGATTGCAGAAAAGTGTGTGTTGCAGAGCATAGCCCATGAAATTCATGGTTTCTTCAGTTGGCCACAGGACTAAGAAAAAAGTTGAAAATGTGGCAAAATCACGCCTAGTTGTGATAACTAGCATGCCCAAAACTGTATATCTAAACCTATTATCATTGGTAACATATGATTTAATAGCCGGGATGTTCTGGTTAGTAGCCCATAGAAACAAGGTCTACGAATACAACAAGTTAATAGAGTGTCTCAATAAGGAAGGAGAAATAATGACGTTGAAGGGAAAGAGAAAACCTATGATAGTTTGACTCACTATGCTGCAATTGAAGAGGTTCAGTAGGAAGGAGCGTGAATTGCATGATGTTTAAGTTGTTGGGCCCAAATTAAGGTATGATTCTCACCCTGTAAATACTTCAAATTATGTTATAATTTAGGGGGAATCCCTCTTCATATTAACAATAAAGAATAAAATATCATGAAAACAGGAACAATCAGACTAATGATGAAAAGGATGTTTTTGTAATAGAAAATTGACTTCTCTTATCTCCACATGTAGGAAAGCAGAATGCCTGGACCATTAGGAAATGGAAGCCAACCAACGGACGCAAGCGTATGAAATCCTAGTAATTCTAGCGACCGATAGAAGGAAAACAGGCGAATATGAGTCCAAGAACTCAAACGACAGCCACGTGCAACAGGTTGTCGTTTGGGAAACACTTTCGAAATTTTTGAAGTCGCCTTTAA
Source organism: Pinus albicaulis (assembly GCA_034641835.2). Taxonomy (NCBI): domain Eukaryota; kingdom Viridiplantae; phylum Streptophyta; class Pinopsida; order Pinales; family Pinaceae; genus Pinus; species Pinus albicaulis. Next base: position 1,774,152,395 of record CM076578.1, on the reverse strand, counting down.
AAGGGCAAAGGACGGAGGAGAAGGGGAGTCGGAAGCAAGATAGGAAATTCATTATGTAATAGAAAAATCAGAAATAGTCTGTCTAATTATGTTTTTGTAACATCACTGGATATAATATAGATATTTGAACAATAATCTTTTGAGGTTTTTACAGTGCTAAGGCTTCTGGTGATCTGGGCCCAACCTCTGGAAGCTCCACACAAGTTTTCATACTCTGTGTAGTTATAGAACCAATGCTTATGAATTTGATGCATTTGTAACATATATTTCCACTCAATACAAATACAGTTCTCTTTCTTCAGGATTGTTAGAAACTGCGTTCTTAAAGTAGGACAAGTGCAATCGTATTTTCTGACTTACGTCAATGTTTTTTTATCAATAGATAGTTCCAGTTCTTTTAATATCATTGCATTTGAATTATAGATCGTAGAATAAGCTGATTTTAGTATTATCTGTCTTTATGAATTGCGTTCTCCTTCTAGCATAACAAAGCATTCAACCATCAATCAATGTTGATTAATTAAGTCATAAAGAGAATTCCATTGCAAAATTACTTAATTACTTGCTGTACGAGTTATTTAATTTTCTTCAATCGTATTGTTGTTTCATTACTGTTCAGCTTAGTTATCTTACCGTTCCATTACTGCACAGCTAGTTATATTGTTGTTCCATTATTGCTTAGTTAGCTAGACTGTTGATTCAATTCGATTCCATTACTAATTAGCTTAGTTAGACTGTTGTTCCATTCAATTCCATTGCTGTTCAGTTGATTGTCAAATTCAATTCAATGTCTGCTTGGATTATCTAGATTTTTGTTCGGTTCAGTTAAGCTGCTGTTTCATTCCATTAGAGAAACAAAAATTCATGTTGCTCAATCCTAGGTTAAAAACCTATCCAAGTCAACTCTCATAGGATAAGAAAGCTCAGGAAGTTAGTAAATTCTCACTCATAAGTGACAAAGAACATCTGTTAGACGAGCTGACTCGCATATATTGTGCCAGCACTCTTGGAATAAAAAGACTTACCCCGGATTGATAATTAAATGAGAAAGCACTAGAGTTTTCAATAAAAAGTCACCTCTTTCAGCACCAACATTTTGGCGTCGTTTCCGGGGAGAGTGTTAAGAGTCATCTCCTTTATTCATCTTTCTCCATTGTTGTGAAGAATTGGGTATTAAAAACGAGAGGTAAGAATCTATGTATCGGCAAGCAACATGCTTGTCCTTTAGCCCGTTCCAACAAATTGTACAAAGAACCATAGGATAGGTGCTCTTGTTTTATGTCTAGGAAGAAAAAGATAGAAACAATCTGAAATAATTCGCAACCATCCTCACAACCCAAAGGACTGGTGATCCTTGGAAGAACAACATATACAGATGAAATCATTAGGAAAGATGAATCTCAAGCATCTATAGGACCCATAATTGTTTCCATTCAAAGTCCTAATGCACTCCCTCAGGTAGCAGCCTCACCATCTGTAGCCTATGCCAAGATTCATTGAGAGATAGAGGGGTTTGAGCAAAGCATACATACTGTCATCCATAGAGGCACTGACCCTTAAAAAGAGGGAGGCTCTTGCAACCTATAAGAAAGGGGAGGATAAACTAGTGAAGGGATTCACATAGAGATATCAGAACCTAAGTCCCCTAAAGAAGCAATCGAAACAGAAGTTCTTAGGATCCCAGATCAGGGAAGTACTATAAAGCCCCCACCACATTCACCTCCCAAGCCTATTAAAATATCTCCTCCAGATCAAGAAGTTATCGAAGATTTCTGACACCTCTTTGATCAGATGGCCAATAATCAAAATCAAAATCAGAGGCAAACATCAACATTATAATACCCTATTGTTGACCATGCTGCTAATGCCCCTATGAAATCCATTCCCTTGCACAACATCCCCACATTTCATGGGTTAACCACAGAAGATCCTAATGCATTCCTATTTGAATTTGATGTCTTATGCAGAGGATATGTCTACACCACCGATCCCAGAAACTAAAATTATTTCCCTCTACCCTAAAAGGAACTGCACTTCGCTGGTTCATGGAATTAGGAGGGGGAACTATAAACAACTGGGACCAAATGAAGAATAATTTTCTTACCAAATACCAAGACTATTATCGAACCTGAGACCTAAAAGATGAAATCTTTAACATATCTGCAAAAGACAATGAAACATTAGAGGAATACGTAGAAATATTTCAATACAATTTACAAATGTCCCCATATACCACGTTATCCAAGGACATTTTAAAAGCCATAATGCTTAAAGGAATGAAGGAATTTTTGGGTTGAGATGCTTAAAATAATGGGGAAGGGAGATATTTATCAGGAAGAATATGATGAGATTATCTCCTTATGTATTAGATGCTCCTGGGGTAGCTCAAGCAGTAGACCTGTTGGGCGTGATTCTATGAAGAAGGATATTAAGCAGACCAATGGCAATGTAACTAGAGCAGAATTTGGAAATCTGTTAGAAAATATAAAAACTGACATCCTGGGTACTTTGACAACACAACTTGATGTTTTACAAGCCAAACAATAACAAGCTATAGCCGAAAAAAACCTGGCCATATTTTTCCCAAGATGTCGGAAGAAGCACAACCAGAGGGAGTGTCCTTTAGACATGGTCCAGAATTGTGATATCTACACTAAAGATCATGCTACGGACCAATTTCATTCACTTCCTGGGATGAAAGCCATCTACAAGGAAGCAAAAGAAGAAACATAGCCAGTCTATTTAATGAATCAATGTTGGCAATGGCAAGCACGACCTGGCATACCACAAGACCTGCCTCAATACTTTCCGTTGCTGCAGTTCAGCCAACAAAACCCTGCAACAACTTGGCAGACTCAAAATCCCTTCCCAACTTGGCCAAACCAAGCATTTCCTATGCCACCTTGGCCTACGCAGCCTCCATCAGGGAGTAACTGGCAAAACTTCCCTAGTTCTCCCCCTTATTGGCAGAATTTCCCGTATCAAAACCAATGCCCAAACCCTCCTACTCAAAACACCAATTGGAACTGGCAGCGACCTATGGGGATGTGAAATATACTAATAGGAGTAGGAACCCAACAATTTCCATATCCCTACCCAATTCAGCATAACCATCATCCGACCATACGCCCTCAATTACCAGCCCAACCCAATCCTAATCCCAATAATAGACCGGTTCAACTAATTTAGATCATAGAAGATCTAAAACCAAATGCTGAACAGAAGTAGTGCAACGAATTGAGGTTAAGATCAGGACGTACCATATTACCTATAGAGGCCACAACTCCACCTCAGTCCCAAGTTGAAACATCCATAGAGCCTAGCTCAATGAATATAACAGAAACATGTAAAGATAAGGAAACAATTGATCAACAAAGACCTGAAGAACTTAGAGTGACTCCGTCTGCATTTCCTAAGAGATTAAACCGACCCAGACCTATAATCACCCCAGATTTTGACATCATGGGGAAATTAAGAAACCTTTGTATTAAAATTCCTCTTCTCCAGGCCATCCAAGACATTCCCATCTATGCAAAGACAATCAAAGAATTATGTGGAAAAAAGCTAATTAAGAAAACAATGGCTACACCTACCGTTCATGTGGTAGGAATGCTATCTGACTTGCTGTTAGGTAGGAAATCACTTGTAAAATATGAAGACCCAGGAAACCCCATTGTAACCGTGAAAATTTATGGACACTCATTTCCAAACACATTGGGTGACCTAGGGGCAGCCATTAACATCCTAAATACAGGAGCTTGCGAAAAACTGGGCATATCAGCTTTAGAACCTACGACCACACTTCTGGAACTAGTTGAAAGATTTGTTATCAGACCAGAAGGTATAGTGCAAGACATCAGTCTCTGTGGACTCATGGGAATACCCAGCTTATTTTTTAGTCATTAATCCAAACAACAGGATGGAAGGGCACCCATTGATTCTTGGGCAGCCTTGGCTGGCCACAATAGATGCTTACATAGGTTGTCGAGCAGCTAGCATGACTATCACTAGAGGCGATTCTGTAAAAAATATCATTATTTATCTGCCTACCAAAACAAGTATGCCCATGATAAAAATTCACAAACACCCAGATACATATTGGGAGCAAAACATCCCTCCACCTCTGACACTAGCAGAAGCCCTCGAATTCAAGGATCAAACTGAAGATGATGTGATTAATAACATTATGAATCATCCACCCAAGCCTGAAAATTTAAAGTGCCAAATGATGAAAACAATCCTCGAACATGAAGGTTAAGAGGACCTTGTGGCATAATTTGAGACTCAACATAGCTCCACAATCGCTATTCATAATAGTATACCTATTGAGATCGAACCAGGAAATATTATGAATATTAATAGCAGCTTGAATGACAACCAAAAGTAGAAACTCATAAAATTCCTCAAGAAGCACCAAGGTGCATTTGCGTGGGATTACCAAGACATGAAGGGCTTGGACCCACAACTATGCACGCATCAAATCTATACTGATAGGGAAACGTACCTCGTTAGACAACCCTAATGAAGACTAAACCCGCATTTAAAAGAGATTGTAAAAGAGGAGCTGCAAAAACTGTTAGATGTAAATTTCATTTATCCTATCTCAGACATCAAATGGGTCTCCCATTTGGTGGTCATCCCTAAAAAGAATGGGAAGTAGAGTATCTGTGTAGATTACAGAGAATTAAATAAAGCAACTCAGAAAGATCATTTCCCCCTTCCTTTCATTGACCAAGTCCTTGACACATTAGCTGGAAAACGGTTCTTCTCTTTCCTTGATGGATTCAGCAGATACATTCAAATCTAAATATCTTCCGAAGACCAAGATAAGACAACATTTACCTGCCCATGGGGCACTTTCACTTACAGAGTTTTACCGTTTGGATTATGTAATGGCCCAACAACATTTCAGAGAGCCATAATTAGCATTTTTTCTGACTTAATAAATGAAGGACTTGAAATTTATATGGATGATTTTACACCCTATGGGGAAGACTTTGACCAAGCTTTAGAAACATTAGAATAGTTGTTAGAATGATTTATTGATACTAGGCTATGTCTAAGCAACGAAAAATGCCACATGATGATGACTGAGGGGGTAATCCTAGGTCACTACATTTCTGCAACTGGAATACAGGTAGACCCGACTAAAATAGAGGTAATCTTTCTATTGGCCACACCTTGTACACAGAAAAAGGTACGTAATTTACTGGGATATGCAGGATATTATCGCATATTTTTAATAAAAAATTCACAGATATTTGCACCTCTGTATGCATTAATTGGGAATTTTTAATTCCATTGGACTAAAAAATGTGACATTGCTTTTACGGACTTGAAGAAGCTGGTCTCAACAGCACCAATATTGCGAGGTCCTAATTGTAAACTACCCTTTCACATCTCTTCCGATGCATCTGATAATACAATAGGAGTAGTCCTTGGCCAAGAAGAAGACCGAAAGCCTTATTCTATTTATTATATCAGCAAAAAACTTACTCCTTCCGAATTAAATTATACAGTGACTGAGAAAGAATTCCTAGCTGTAATTTATGATATCAATAAATTCAAGCACTACATAACCAGATATCAAGTGTTACGATGGTATGTAGATGTTGCAACTTATCTGGCAGTGGGGAAGCTACCCAGACATTTAATGGTGAGAGAACGAAAATTGATTGTACAGCGCAACACAATATTCTTTTGGATCGGAGGATACCTATTCCATATAGGGGCCGATATGCACATACACAAATGCATAAGGGAAGACGAAATCTATGACACCTTATGGGCTTGTCACAATGAACCCTATGGTGGTCACTTCATAGAACGAAAGATGGGACATAAAGTGTTGCAATTAGGCTATTACTGGCCTACGATTTTCAAAGACGCAAAGAAGTATGTCCAGGGCTGCGATAGCTGCGAAAGAATGGGCCGCCCAGGCCAAGCTGATGAAATTCTGCTACAACCAAAATTGGTGGTGGAACCATTTGAACGATGGGCGTTGGACTTTGTTGGGCCATTCAACCCACCATCAAACTAGAAAGCCCACATATTAGTTGCCACGGATTGTGTCACCAAATGGGTGGAAGCAGTGGCCTTGTCAAAAGCCACGAAATAATTAGTAATTAAGTTTCTATTTGAACTATTCATACGATACAACTTGCCAAGGGAAGTGATAACCGATGGGGGGGCACAATTCACAGGCAATAAGATCACATCTAACTTAAGAAATCACCATATCATTCACAAATTTACGTCTCCTTATCACCCGTAGGAAAATGGACAAGTCAAAAGCACTAACAAAGTCCTGGAGGCAATCCTTGCCAAGACAGTAGCAGCACACCGCTGGGACTCGGTCACTAGACTACCAGAAGCCTTATGGGCTTATCGAACAACCTGGCGAAATACCACTGGATATTAACCATCAGCTAGTATTTGGGAGAGAACCTATCTTCCCTATTGAGTTCAAAATTAAAACACTGAGAACAACCCAGGAAATGGGATTGGACTTAATAGACACTCAAGCTAAAAGAATCCAACGAATAAATGAACTGGATGAAATTCGATTGCTTGCCCTGCAACGCACAACGATCATTCAAAAACGTAAGCCAAGTGGCGTGACAACCTAATAAAGAGGAAGGTATTTCAAAAAGGAGATTGGGCACTCCTCTATGATTCCAGATTCCAAGTCTTTCCAGGAAAATTGCAAACAAGGTGGCTCGGTCCATATGAGATTCAGGAAGTACATAGCAATGGTACCCTCACCTTGACTACCATAGATGGGTCTGGCTCAAAATTTCAAGTTAACGAGCACAAAGTACGCCTCTATCACAAACCTCTCACAAACTAATATTTCTGTAAACAGGCACAAAACGATCCCACCATCCAAGTTGTGGTGCAAGGGGGTGAAAACCCCACAAACTCAAGTACATGAGAGGTTTGGCAACATCACTTGTAAATAATGTACATAATTGTTTTGTTTTGTTGTACATTCTTCCCAATTTTCAATCCATTTTCATTATAAGATTGTGTTTTTATTGCCGTGTCTTTTTCTCTTTTTTTTTTTTTTTTTTCTGTTCAATTCGCGGATAACTACTGTTCAATATTTGAACGGCTGCTGTTTGATTGAATTGAACAACCAGTGACTGTGTTTTTCATTTTTTTTATTCAATTCGCGGATAGCTACTGTTCAATATTTGAACGACTGCTTTTCGATTGAATTGAAGAGCTAGCGACTGTGTTTTTCTTTTTGTTGTTCAATTCAGAGACGGCTTCCGTTCAATCTCCAAACGGCTGTCACTCGATTAAATATCCATATGCAGTGTTCTTATTTTGCTATTCAGTTCTGGAAAAGTTTTTGTTCAATATTTGAACGACCACTGATTCAACCAAAATTGAATAGTCACCTTTTTTGTTTTTTTGCCTTGCTGATCAATCTATGAACAGCTGTTGTTCAGTTTTTGAACAACTGTTGTTTAGCTGAGCTAAATAGTTGTTTGTTTGTGTTTTTATTTTTGTTGTTCAATTCGAGAACAACTACTCTTCAATTTTTGAATGGCCGTGGTTCAACCAAATTGAACAGATTTTTGCTGTGTTTTTTATTTTTGTTGTTCAATTCGAGAACAACTGCTGTTCAATTTTTGAACGGCTACGATTCAGCCAAATTGAACAGCTTTTTTCCGTGTTTTAAATTTTTCTATTCTATTCTTGGACAACTTCTGTTTAGTTTTTGAACGGCTATCGATTCAACCACAATTGAACAGTTGTTTCACATTTTTAAATCTGATGTTCAATTCCTGAACAACTACTATTCATTTCTTGGACGACTACTGTTCGGACAAACATAATAGTTGTTCACCACTGTGTATTTATTTTTTCTATTCAATTCGGGAACAACTGCTGTTCCATCTTTGAATGGCTACCATTCATTCAAATTAAACAACTGTTTTGAGCATTTTTTTAATGCCAAGCAATATTTGAACAACTGTTGCTCAATGTCTTAATAGTTGCTGTCCAACGAACTTAAATAGCCATTATTTTTATAATTGAGTAACATTGAGTAGGGAATGACAGTTGAAAGAGAGAGGGAAAATGGTAAAATTACAAATATGATGACCCTTTGGCACTATAATTCTTAAACAGGAATCAAACGTTATGCATACATGAAATAAAAGGCTAAGACACCCACAATTCAAATATGATATCAAACAATTCAGGACCTTATGATGATATGTCCTTTTTCACTATTCAAGTAATATGTCCCTACAACATGAAGAAATGGAACAAGGGGTATTAATGGTATTATTTTTTCCGCTTCTTTCACCATCCCTCACTCTTAAGGAGTCAATGAGCCTCCCTTAACAATCATTATGTGATTCATGCAAATATTTAAGAGGACAGGGGGTCTCATTACGAGCCAGCCTACCATGATCATAAGGATTTAACAAGTGACATGCCCATTATGGCTACCACACCAGGGTAATGACCTTCTCATCTACTAGAAGGGCAAGAGGTCTCATCAAGAGCCATCCTGATCACTCTGTTACAATTCTAGTGAATGACATTGTGACTATCTGGCTACCGCACCAGCACAGTGACCTCCTTATAGATCAAAATGTTACAATTCAAAAGAAATTACTACATTTACATGCAAATCTTAAAAGAGGATAGGGGGTCTCATCACGAGCCAGCCTACCATGTTCATAAGAGTGTAGCAATTGACATGCCCATTATGGCAACCACACCAAGGTAATGACCTTCTTAGTAAATTGAAGGATAGGAGGTCTCATCACGAGCCGACCTGATCACTTTGCTACAACTCTAGTGAGTGGCACCATGCTTACCTGGCCACCATACCAACATGGTGATCTCTCCATAAAAATTGGAAAAATAGCTATTCTTACATAAGGATCTTGGCTCATTTTTTGGGTTAAATATCATCCCTGTCGAGGCTATGAACACCTGCTGGCAGCAGTGGCTCTGCTTGTGGTATGAAAGAATGCTCCTTTAATAACCAATTGCTGTTATATACACCTTGTCTTCCATTTTTTTTCTTTTCCAACCACAAAGCTATTACTCAAATTGGTAACAATCATGACTTACCATAAGAATAATTAACAAAGATCTGTTACATATTTTGAACTTTGGAATGACAACGCCAATCATTACTTGACTCAGTCTTTCTTCTGTCATAACTTTTCAGTCATGCAAAGACATCATATCGCAATAATGGCAATGCTATTTTCTCACTTTTCGGTCACTTAATATACAATTATGAAAACTTCTAAATCTGACCTTTCTGCTGCATATGTAGTAATTACTCAACCGTTGAACCTTCACACACAGACTTACCAAATTCTGAAATTCCCATGTCCGCATTCATAATCGGCCAAATATCTCCTGTACTTGAGGGCGTGGGCACCCTTTCTTCAAGAGAGGGGGTGTAATTGGCCTTAATTTGGCAAGCATGTGAAATACTTGCACAAATCTCGTTAGACGCATCGATAAACACTACAATTAAGGCATGAAGATTATTTACGTAGAGCCGTTGTCTCTCTTCTTCTTGCAGACAAAACCCAGTTGAAACAACAGAGCCAAGAAGAAAAATAATTATAGGAAAATAACATATTAGTTATGGGAGTAAATACCCTTCGAAGCGAGCCTGCAAACTTTCCGATTTCAGAGGCGGCGAGTGCCATCCTCCAGCGAGCTGGATGGTTGACATATGTACACAGACTACAAGGATCCAACAAGATAATTGCAATCAAATTTCTGCAAAATTTGTAGGAAGGGAAAACCAGAGTTAACAGTCGAACTATATCAATTATAGAGGGAATTATTGCGGAAGTTTCTGGAATACCAGCGCAAGGGGAAAGATGGGCAGAAAAGCATCTCCTCCTGAGAGAAGCAGTAGCAGTATGTACCAGAACCCAGATGAACCATTGGAATGAAAAACCAGAGGGATTAACCCTGCCTCTTTACACCAGCCATGGCAGGAGCTGACGACATTCATCTAGAAGTTTATTACATGCGAAGGATGTCGGGATGTGGTAAAACCTCGACAACTCAAACTTTTAGCTGCACTCAAACAAAAAATTTCAATTAATCTTCCCACATTTTTAAATTCCGTATTGCATGATACTGCTGTTCAATTAAGGAAGGCCAAGAAGCCCCAAGCAGTGGTTAGTCACCAGGGCTTAATAAAACTAATCATCATTCATGAGCTAGATAGGAAACAAATAGCATGGAATAATTTCATCAACCCAGAGGCACAGGAACCAGAAGTAAACCCTGAGGGAACCAAAATTGAGCCCCCTAGGGTAAAACCTCCAAGGAGAAAAAGAACCTGAACCTCAACATCAGATCCAAACATGAAAAAACGGCCCAGAACACCCCAGGGAACTTCAAACCCCATGGAGGAAGAAGAACCATCCCATGCACCCTTGCGAGAATTCGAGGAGGAAATGGCCTGAGTCCTAGGAAAAATATGGACAAACTATGAATTGAGAAACTCATTGGAAGCAGGGGAGCAAGAGGAACTTGCTGATAAAACCGCCACCCCCAGAAGCTCTGGTCACACTAACGTCCTACCTGACTAAGAGGAACCACAAGATGATGAGGATTTGTCTCCTATTGATAATTACGAAGTGTATAGTGACGGACAGGCAGAGGAGAGATTGGAATCACAGGATTATTCAGGTGACATTGTACTTCTGGAGCAGCACACACACATAGAGACAACCCCTTTGTCACCAGGAAGTAGCATCGCTCCTCCTAGTCAGGACCCTCACATTGAGGTCAATTCTGAAGACGTAATCAGAAATAACATTCTAGACGCTATCCGTGAAAAAGAGAATTCCACTCCCGTATCACCTACTGAAATAAGAAAAAGGTGAAGGTTCAGATGAGAGAAGTGAGAAACTAAGAAGGACCTGTAAGAGATTGGAAAAATTGGTAAAATATATAAGGAAACAATTGAAAAAAGAAAGAAGGGCTCGGAAGCCAAGGACATAAACCTCTATTGTAGGAACTCAAATAGAACCAATAAATACTATCGAAAATGGAATGCAAACTGACTTAGACGACTGTTTGGTCTCAATCTAGTCTCCTAAATTGAGTTCATTTAATTGTCAACCAGGGTTGGTAAACTGCTGAAGTGAACTGCACCGTATGTGCCTAGGTGTTTTGTCTCTTAATGCGTTGTGTTTAGTGTTTTATGATGTTTTTGGTCTTTTGTGATGATTTATGATGTTTTTGGTCTTTTTGGTAGTTTTATGTTCACAAGGAAAAATGACTAGAAAGATAGTGGAAAGAAGCTAATGATTAAAACAGATTGAAACCTAATTGGTTGATGACAAGTGGCGAATGCAAAGGAAACTACTGAAACAAAATCAAATCCAAACTATGATTAAACAGAAACAAAGCTTGATAATGAATTTTAAGCAAATGATTCAAAACATAAACTCAACTTGTCAAATTCTTCCATCAAAGGTATTTTGAGAGAGAGCTTGAGACATGGTCAGCTAAGCATGCAAATTCTCCTAACTAAACAGTTAAACAACTAACTTATAATGATGCAACATTTTATCCATGATTAGAGATTTGTTGAAGCATATTTGGAGTAAAACATTGATACCATCATAAGATCTCTACTTTAAGACTAGTTCCTAACTCTATTCTGCAACTTAGTTTGATAACACTACACTTCACTCAAAGGTTATAGATTTTTAAAATAGTCTTTTGAGGGAATGTTTGTTTGTGAGATGATAAGGAAGTTGCAGAAGTAATTCATGCATTAAAATGATATTGTCTTCTGTTCATATGGTTATGAATCAATTATAGATTTTAGAACAAGAAGAGGTTTGTAAATAATGAAGGATGTCTTGTTAAGTTTAACGACTGAAGTAATCTAATATGCAGTGAATGACAATTGAATGTGGAGTGCTAATGCAATGAGTTAAGCTAAAACTGAACTTAAGATGTCAGTAATCTAAAACAGTGCTGAACTACCAAGTCATTATCAAACTTAAAACAAAATAACTGAGCATGAATTAAGTGCAATTAAACTCCGGAGTATCCTAACTAGGCTATCATGCATTATTCTATGGAATTATACAGTCTGTTTGTCCATCATGATTGGTATTTTGGAAGAGTTTCTTAGAACAATCCTAATTGTACAATTCAGTGCAAATGCAAACATAAAGACTGAAAGCAATTAAAAACTAAGATATCATAGCTATCTCCTACCCATCATTATGATATTTTGGAAAAGCGTTTTAAGAGCAAGAATAGCTATGGTACTTAGTGAAAACACACAACTGAAACGTTCAAGATCACAATCATGCTTAAGACATTATAAGGATTTTTTGGAAGAGTGCTTAGCATAAGTATAACTGTGATGGTGAACAAAAGAGATTACAATTAAATCCTACAATACTATAACCATTTCCCATTCATGATCATAATCTTTTGGAAGAGCTTCTTCTTTTGGAAGAGTTTTTAGAACGAGTATAACTATAGTAGCTAATGGAAACAACTACGAATTCAACTTCAAAAACGTAAAGGCAGCTAGGATACTTATCTAAATTACGCAAATAAAACCGTGCAGGAGGCAGGGGCCCTCTACCACCAGACAGAATCTAACTCCAAATCAAATCAACGCTTTCAAAACAATACTGTCTGCTTCATTAAAGGAGAAATAACTTGAACAGAGCAATCTGCATCTTCAGAAATGTAGCACAGAATCTAAGCAAAATCTAGAACAAAATCTAGCCTAGCTCTCGGTTTCCCAAGTGTTTTTATAACAAATTTACATAACAAGACTTGCAAAAATTCTAGGATCATTGTCTTTCCTTATCGAAATCACATTAGTACTCTTGAAGTGGCTGCGTAAAAAGGAAAAGGACATTTGGACTAAGACAGTCCTATTAGAATTCTGCCTTCTTAAATGTGTTCCCACGTACCAAAACCATATCCAGAATTCGTTTCTTCCTTCATGGTGAGCAACGAACAATGTAGACATGAAGTGGAATATACCCATATGCGGTTTTTCTTGAGAGGCCACCTGGAACATACCCAAACGTGAAGACAACTGCAGAATTTCCGGTTAGCTACGGAATGTCTACATTCTGCAGCTAGTTCCGGTCAAAATGCATTACAATGACAAAAATCACAAAACTTAGCAAGTCAGTCATGTTAATCATTCTAAAAGTAATTTTAACTAAATTGATTGATCAATTGGGTCTAGGATAACAATGGACAAAGGAAAATGAGGTAAAGTAAGATGAAAGAAAGCACAATCTTGAGGCTCAACAACGACACCATGGAAATTGGAATACAAACCAATTTTATAACTACTACCGAAACCGAAATACAGACCAACCTGGTAGACACCATCGAGGCTGAAGTACAGATGGAACTGGAAAACATCATTGAAGCCTCCACCCAAACTGAGTAGAAGTTTATAGAGGAAAAGGGGACCCAAATAGAGGAAGCCCCTGCCTATGCCCATCTAGTAGAGATAGCTGCCAACCAAATATTACGAAATGAACTAGTGCAAGTGCGGCATGAACTAACACAGTGTAGAAAGGAGGGGGTGCCATTACAAGAATATCAGGCACTGCAAAAGAAGTTCACTGACCTCTCCGTCATAGAAGATGAGACACTCGCCCAACTTAGAGGAGAGCAGGCAAAGGTTAAAGTGGTACAGGAGCAAGTAGAGCAAGCTAAGAAGAAAATCTCTATAATTTGCTCTCTATATCATGATGCGTTATCATGCAGAGCTCTGGAAACCAACTATGCCTTGTTCCTAACAGAACAATATTTACTCTTGAAAGTTAGAGCTGTAAGGGCAGGGAAACCCAATACCTTAAGGACCATAGAAGAATTTTTCCAATGTTGTAACAATCAGGATGAGCAGGTCCAATGCCTCTTGTGTGAGCTTTACATGCATAACTTCTTCCTAGAAGAAGACACTGACAGCAACCCAAGCCCATTTATAGGGGATGTACAACTGCAAGCTTTCCCTTCATTTGCTAAAAACTAGATTAGGTGGGCCAAAGGCTACGACATATTCCAGAAGAGAGAGCATAGTCTAGATTTATGGGTCAGAGGGGAGCCTACGAAACCCCTGCAACTGATCATCCAACACAAAAACTTCATGAGAAGGCCAGGTGTGAAGACTAGACTGGGACCCATCCATAATCATGTAAAATGCACGAGAATAATTTGAGGACATTCGTGAAGTGGCCTTAGCAGCAGCCAAGCAAAGATGGATGGCCTCCACAAACAATGTGAAGAATAGGGAGCCATTCAACTACATGAATTTCAAGGCTGATGCCTCCAAATTCATTTCATACAAAAGCCTAGTCTATAGCATGGGACCTGCTTGGTTGGGATGCAGATACAAAAACCCTCTCCTCTGGCATCCTCCTGAGGATTATAATCACAATTACAAATTACCAGAAGGAGCCACAGGTGTTTCCTTTTCACTCATAAAAATAAAACAAGGCTTTAGGGCATACAACGAAAAGGCCTACCCTGCCTACTCCTTAACACAGTTACATCTCAATCATCTGTTTGCATGAGACATGCAACTAGGTAAGTAGGGGAGTATGTTGGACCCAAATTAATGTATGATTCTCACCCTGTAAATACTTCAAATTATGTTATAATTTCGGGGGAATCCCTCTTCATATTAATAATAAAGAATAAAAGATCATGAAAACAGGAACAATTGGACCAATGATGAAAAGGATGTTTTTGTAATAGAAAATTGACTTCTATTATCTCCACATGTAGGAAAGAAGAATGCTTGGACCAATATGAAATGGAAGCCAACCAACGGATGCAAGTGTATGAAATCCTAGTATTTCCAGCGGCCGGTAGAAGGCAAATAGGCGAATCCGAGTCCAAGAACTTAAACGATAGCCACACGCAGAGGGTTGTCGTTTGGGAAACACTTTCGAAATTTTTGAAATCGCATTTATAAGGGAAAAGGATGGAGGAGAAGGGGAGTCAGAAACAAGACAGGAAATTCATTATGTAATAGACAAATCAGAAATAGTCTGTCTAATTATGTTTTTGTAACATCACTGGATGTAATATAGAGCTTTGAACAATCATCCTTTGAGGTTTTTACATTGCTAAGGCTTCTGGTGGTCTGGGCCCAACCTCTGGAAGCTCCATGCAAGTTTACATACTCTATGTAGTTAAAGAAACAATGCTTATGAATCTGATGCAGTTGTAACGTATATTTCCACTCAATACAAATACAGTTCTCGTTCTTCAGGATTGTTAGAAACTACGTTCTTAAAGTAGGACAAGTGCAATCATATTTTCCGACTTACGACAATGTTTTGTTATCAATAGATAGTTCCAGTTCTTTTAATGTCGTTGCATTTAAATTACAGATTGTAGAATAAGATGATTTTAGTATTATCTGTCTTTATGAATTGCGTTCTCCTTCTAGCATAACGAAGTGTTCAACCATCAATAAATGTTGATTAATTAAGTCATAAAGAGAACTCCATTGCAAAATTACTTAATTACTTGATGTACGAGTTATTTAATTCACTTCAGTCATACTGCTGTTTCATTACTATTCAGCATAGTTATCTTACCATTCCATTACTGGACAACTAGTTATACTGTTGTTCCATTATTGCTTAGTTAGCTAGACTGTTGATTCAATTCGATTCCATTACTAATTAGCTTAGTTAGAATGTTGTTCCATTCAATTCCATTGCTTTTCAGTTGATTGTCAAATTCAATTCAATATTTGCTTGGCTTATCTAGATTTCTGTTCGGTTCAGTTAAGCTATTGTTTCATTCCATTAGAGAAACAGAAATTCCTGTTGCTCAATCCTAGGTTAAAAACCTATCCAAGTCAACTCTCAGAGGATAAGCAAGCTCAGGAAGTTAGTAAATTCTCACTCATAAGTGACAAAGAACATCTTTTAGACGATCTGTCTCGCATATATTGTGCCAACACTCTTGGAATAAAAATACTTACACCGGATTGATAATTAAATGAGAAAGCACTAGAGTTGTTAATAAAAAGTCACCTCTTTTAGCACAAACACAAGTGACCAATGAATTAGAGGCCAAAAGAGATAGAATGGAGGATAGCCCAATAATAAAGCAATTCAATGATGTATTTCTCGAGGAAATCCCACTATTTCCACAAAAACAAGAGATTGATTTCTCAATTGAATTATTACCACGTTCGACACTAATGTCAAGAGCTCCATATCACAGGAGTACACCAAAGTTGGTAGAACTAAAATTACCATTGAAAGAAATGTTGGACAAGGGATATATCAAACCCAATGTATAACCCTGTGGAGCTCCTATGTGATTCGTAAAGAAGAAGGATGACACACTAAGGCTGTTGTGATATCCCTTGGCTTAATGTTTTGTTTGTAATTGATTGTGAATAAGTTTATTTCTGGTTAAGTATGCTACATTGAAAGACACATGAAAAATTTAATTATTAGTAATTTATTACTGATAATAGTTGGTCATGAAGTTGTAATTATTATGTTTTATTTTGTGAACAAAGAAAAGCTTGGAAAATTAAGTGTTGAGTATAAATGGTTGAAAGAGGAAAATGATGCAATTTATTGTGAAATTGTTATTACTCATCAATAATTCCTAGGCATTTAATCTGAATGATTATATTTAATTGGGAAATTATGGTATTGACCAATTAATTGTTTCCTAGAAGACATGAAGTTGTCCTCAAGAGTGGGAAACATGAGATCATTAATGAGTAGATAACAACCCGCAACCTGTTGGTGAGGTGGAGGCAGTTATTAACCACCTAAAGAGTGGTAGATGGGATATTATCTATTGTTTGTACTTACTTTTGTCTCATTAGTTTGAGAGCATAAAAGGATACTGAGGAGAGGAAAGAGTTATCAGATAAAAGAAGAATTACAGGCCTGGTATTGCTCGAGGGGACATTAGCAGGTTGTTGTGTAAACGTTGGCAGGAGCCAAGTACTTGACTCTAATTTTTCCACAAACCATTGCAAGTCGGTGTCTCTAACTTCTATGTTTAGGTATTTATTTATTTGTCAAAAGGAAAATAGTTTGTTGTTGAATATGTGCTATTATTAGTTTATGCTCATGAATATTGAAGAGAATATATTTATTGTTTACTCTGAATAGCATTAGTTTAACGTGTTTGTGTTTTAGTGGTAGGATAAATTACTGGTACACTTCATTTTAAAGATTTTAAATCTAATATGATGAAGGTAAACAAATAAAATTTTTAGTTATAAAGAAACTTAGTTCTAGAATAGAAATAAATCGTGTCAGCAGTGTTAGATATCAAAGCAAAATTTGCCAGAACAAAACGAAAAATATAAAACACATACATACCTGTTGAACTTAATACAACACTCCTAGTGAGTTATCTCTAATGATAAGGGATTGTATATTTAGGTATAATAAAAACAATATTTTTCAATGAAAAAGCATCTTATAAAGATAGGCTAAGAATTTGGTCTTAAAACAAATATAATTTCGATCGAACTATATATATATATATATATATATATATATATATATATATATATATATATGTTGAAAAATAGCAACAAGAAAATCCTGATTTAATTTTCCCTTGAATTAAATTAGGAGAAAATTGTAATTCCACATCACAAGACAACAAAAATGTGTTAATTAAGTTAGTTCACTTAGTTTTCCTAGTTAATTCGAGTTGAGGACCTAACTTGAGTCATGTAGAGTGTCTCTTAAATTTTAGGAGCCTAGGCTGAGTTTAATTTGAGTGGTAATAATTTAATTCAGTTAAACTAAGTTAAAATCATTTAAACTAGTTCCAACTGTTGGAGGAACTAGTGGAAGGTCTAGTAGTGGGGTGTGTAATCAGTGATCAACCAGTTAAATGATAAATCATCCATAATTAACTCATGCATGCATGATCTACGAGTTACCCAGTTGATATTGGAGTTCAAGGGTAGTGTACTATTAGTTGTATAATTATCCAAGTTGTACATGTGGTGCAGGGAATCAGAGAAGGGCCTATAAGGATTGCACAACTATGGATGAGGAATTTATTTAAATAATAGGGGATAATTCCTAAGGAAAACATGAAATGAAATAGGAGCTTGGAAGGTAGGAAAATTTTCTAACTATTGGGCATAGGCAGCTTGTGAGGCGGCAAGATAGATTATACTTGTGCAGAGATTGTTCAGGCTTGAACATGCATTGCATTTATTCTCTATTTTCTAATTAATGCAATACAAATAGGAAGGGTTTTTGAGTAGTGGTTTTCCCCTAGATATATTCTCGTGTTATGTGTGTTAATTGATTCATGTCACATGTTTTTGATATTTCTTATCAATCATGAATTGATTTCCGCAAATGAGTAGAGTATATTTAAGTCTTATGTTTTAGAACATTATATCATAAATATTAAATCTACAATTAATTTCTACATGGTATCAGATGCTATTTCATAGTAGAGAAGAGAATTTGAAGTTATTGCAGGAGGTTCAAATTTCAATATCAATGTTGCAGGATTACTCCAGGATTGAGAAGATGACTTCCACCCGACTCAGGCTCATGTATGCTTTGGAAGTAATCACAAATTTTGTGGCATGGAAGGTCCATATGGAGGAGGTACTAGATGAAAACTGGCTACTATATTACATCAAGGCAGATGTAGTAAAATCCAAAAAACTAATTCCTAGGATCTCGCTCAGTGGAAGAAGGATGTAGCTAAAGCGAGGAGGATTATATTGGTGGGATTTCGAGATAATATTGCCTCGAATATTCACAGGAAAGAAAATCCATTCATGATGTGGAAAAAATCAATATATTTGTTTGAGAATAATAGTGACCATAGAACCTCTATAAATTGGATGTAGAAGACTGTGCTTCTTTGAGAATGAAAGCAGAGAAGGTGCAAAGCCCAGACATCAATGAATTATGGCATAGGAGAGTTGGCCATTTTCACCATAGAGCTTTGAAGATTATGCAACAGATTTCTAAAAGAATCCCCAAGGGTGAACTAGAGCAGTGAGATACATGCAAAGGATTTACACTGGGGGAGTACACCAAAGACACATTTCATGATAAAGACAGTAGAGCGCAAGAAGTCCTCTAAATAGTTAACTCAGATGTGTGTGGACCTTTCTCGATAGCCTCCACGACCAAGCACATGTATTATGTTGTATGTCTAGATGATTTATCAAGTAAGTGCAGGATTTTATTCATGCAGAAGAAATACCATAAATTCTCCAAATTTTGTGAATTTAAAGCAATTGTTGAGAAAGACACTGACAAGAAAGTGAAGGATATCAGGATCTATAATGGTGGATAATATGCATCGAATGAGTTTAAGAATTTTTGTGCAAAATAAGGAATTTGACATGAGTTACTAACATCCCATAACCCACAACAAAATGGGGTGGTTGAGAGGAAGAACAAGAGTAATGTGGGAGATGAACATGTGATGTTGCATGACCAAGGCCTACCATTGCACTTATGGGCTGAAGCATGCAACATAACGGTAAATGTGTAGATCAAGAGTCCTCATCAGATTATCAGGATGAGTACACCAGAAGAATCTTTTTTAGGGAAGAATCCAAATGTGTCAAACTTTACGATATTTGGTTCATCACTCTATTGTCATGTTTCCAAGGATGCAAGGAAAAAGCTAGAGGCGAAAAAAGAGTTGGGAATATTTGTGGGGTAAAATGATACATCTCACGACTATCAGTTGTACTTTCCATCTCATAAGATGATCCAAATATCTTCAGCTACTAGAATTAACCATCACCTTTTACTTTTGTGATATTAGAAAAACTGCATGTGAAAGAGAATAAAACAACCACATGTGCATGCTTTAAATAATATGAAAAATAAAAACAACCATCAAATCACGAACACAAAACACATTGATAAAAAATTTCACCCAACGTGGGTTACGTCTCCAGGCCCGGTGTCAAGAGAGTAGAGGCTGCTTCATTTAATGTTGTAAATGATGATGATGTACATTGTATGTTCTTTGTCATTACAAGGACAATTACCCTCAACCTGAGTGGCATGTCTCTCCACAAGACGTTCTCCCTACAAGAACTCTCAATCAAATGGGCCCTTCTTCAACATGACAAGCTAATAAAATCTCACATGATGTGGAAAAAAATTATCCCTAAACATGATGGAAATCAGGGATCTCAACAATAAAAAAATCATCTCAAAAAATCAAAAGAAAAGCATGACATAACTACATCATATACCACACCGCTCATCTGGATTCCACCAAACGAAGTTCTACTACCTCCTCCAATCCGCCTCCTATCGAATGGCATGAATCAATTCTTAAATAATTTTCTAGGCAGATTTAACAATGTGTGGCCCATGGGCCATTGGTGGGAGCCTAATTTAGGTGGGATACCCCCTGGGTTCCAATCTCGCAGTTACCTGAATTCCATGGTTGTTGTAAATTTTTTTAAATGGCGCGATAATTGAATCGTTTTGTTTTAAAAACATTGGTGGTTAATTTGGATTTTATTATGGTTTAAATATGGGGCTGACTGGTGAGGGCCGAACCATGTGGGCTAGGCGGGTTCGAGCCTCACCGGCCCCGGCGTTGACTCTGGCGAATAATGGGTGGGGTCCACAGGTACATGGCCTCGACCCATATGTATTTTGATTGTAATGTTGAATGGTCTGGGGTGGCAGGGTCTGGCCAACTGCCACCCCATGTCACTATATTTAACATGATTTTGACCCGTGGGGGTGGGGGTGGGCGGGTCCGATAGGCCAGACCTGACCCTTTTTTTTATGTTATTTTTGTTTTAATAACCAACCGGTCATTTTTTATTTTTTTTGAAAATAAGGGTTACTGAGAATTTTAATTATTCAGAAATTTCACCTGCCTGGTGGCTGTATTTCGTGCACCGGGTCTCAGACAATTTGTTGCCTCGTGAAGCCTGCCACTTGTCCAAGTTTGACTAAAATTTGACCATACCAAGTCGGATTTGAGTGTCGTTCACACCGCTGTAATGAGGGAGATGAGCACTACGATCTGGTCCTAGTTTCACTTCAATTTGAGGAATTTGATTTTTGAGATTTTCCATAGCCACTACTAACTTATGAGCATCTCTAAAGCCACCTGGATCATTCCTCCCCCCTGAGGATATTTTGGTCCTCCAAAAGCATGAAAATAATCTGTAACTACTGTGTACATTATCTGCACCACAAGTGGGCCTAACATGCCACACTTCCTTCTCCTTCACCCTTGTTCTTTGGAGCCATAAGTGATGAGCCAAAACCTGCATCCTTTGCAAACCTGTAGCACAATAAATGCAAATTACATGCTCAATTTCATGAAAAATCATGACCCAAGCATCCCCATACTTTCCAAGAGTTTATAACACACATTGTTTGGTCAAGTTTACATCGGAATAGAAATCAATACCACAACTATCAATCACAAGGCCAAAAAATCGTTGTTTCTTTAACAAGCGATGTAAAACACATCATCAATTTTACATTTATTTCACAACACATGATATACAAAATGAGGCCATGACAAGCTACCATACCTAGTAAAACCATTAATTAATCAACAAAGTGAACTACCAAGAATGTGGTGGATTTTCTTATTGAACATCTTCACCAATTGGTTTTTGTATGGTCGCTTTGTCCTTAAGACGTTGTTCTAGATGGAGCCTCCAACACGTGGCTCTTTGATGTCCACCTCTGTTGCAATGACTGTGTTAGCACTTCACCGGATCTCTGAAGGCTGAGAAGGAGACCAACGTAACCAAAAACCATTTTGGCCTAGTAGCTAGCCCTACTAGGCTGAGAGGGTACTCTCAATGATATCAAAGCCTAATTGACTAGATAATGGAGATTTTAGGCTACGTATAGCAGGCTCTAGGTTTTGATTAATTTGGGTTGAGTGCTAGATGGTGAATTAGGTCTAGGAAAAACTAGGTCAGGGCTCTAAAATCAAATTTGCAGAAATGTAATGGGGCAAGGTAGCCACACACTTTAGCACTTTAAGGGTATCCTACTGAATATGGTAGATTTATAGGGTTTCAAAACAAGCATGGACATCATGAATTCATTTATATCAGAAGAAAGTGAACATAAATATGAAATCTTCTCTAAAACAGAGCATTGAAATAATGAATTCTGCCTATGAAACTTAGAAATCAATCACATAAGACATGGAAATGAATATGGAAGGTAAAATAAATTAAAACATATGATAATAGAAGAAGAAACACTGCTAAAACACATACCACATGAATCCCACCAGAGTAGCTGCAACTTCTGTCTATTAGTTCCTGCCAAAATCACAAATTACACTAGTGTTCCAAGCTAAATTCCACAACATCAAACCCTTGAAACTGACTACAAAATACCTCATATAGCCACTGAGGTCGAAATCCTCCCTTGGAGGTCAAATTTTCCAGCAATAAATTCAAATACTTGCACTTATCTCATCACTGCTACATACTAGGGAGGTTACTCAACCATTTCCTCCTTTTTCTAAACCACTTGAGACTTATCCTCAAAGAAATAAATGGAGTATAAGACACCTATTCAACTCCATTTTTACCATTTACATTTACATTTTTACTTTTACATTCATCTACTTTCACCTTTTGACTTTTACAAAAGTCAAACTAGAAATTGGAGAAAATTACACAATGAAAATTTTATTAAAATCTCAGAAAATTGCAGAAGCATAGTGCCATCTTGGAGGCCATTTTTAGGCACCTTCATGAATTCAAAATTGAAATATGAAAGAACAGTAAAATATAATTTTCTGTCTAGTTTCCATAACATCTTTATTTTTTTAAAATTACCCATGGGAAGGCCTTCAAAATATCATTCTCCCAAGGTGTCTCCAGAAGCACCGTGCTTGCTCCAAAACAGTGGCAGAAGCATATAAATAAGGTAGTTGTTTGCATTTTTCTGAAAAAATTGATCTTGTCATGGAAAAAAAACTCCAGATGTGGCATGTAATCATGATTATCTATCCATCTATGTGGAAAATATTTCATTTGGATGCCCTGGGAAAAAGGGTCGTGTGGAGCGATAAAAAGGGTCTTTTTAACTCCTAATTACCTTCACATTAATTATCAACCCAGGGACGACTTTTTATTTCAAGAGTGTACTCAGTCTGAGGTGGCTATTTACTCAAGAGTAATGTTTTGCAGTATAGTGCTTAAAATCCAAAAGTAAATGAAAGCTGGAAACAAAATCTAATTGGAACAGCAAGAAACAGAAATGTTCTAGACTAAATCATTCACTCAAACAACCATCAATCGAGGATACAGTAGCAATAACTCATTCCTCTGGATATTGATGCAATTAAAATCAAACCGGAACAAGACAATCATTCATTCATTCGGAAATCAACAACAAAATACCTTGAAGCCTAAATCATTCATTCGGAAAAATAAGCAATGTATCAGTCAAGGGTTCGACAACAATAGCCCATCCCTTTGGAAACTGATGTAACCAAAAGTAATCAAGGAACAGATCATTAATCTGGGGACTAGACAGCAAATGCCAATGCCCACTACAGTTTCAGATCGTTCTGCACACCAAGGCAAAGATAATGTGAATAACAGGAAATGGAACAGCAGATAAGAAATGGAACAACAAAGTAAATGGGCAGCAAACTGTAATTAAAGGAAATGAACAGCAAACTCTAATTAATGGAAATGAACAACAGCAAAGCCAAATTAATAGCAATCTTTACTCTAAGAATAAATCGGACAGCACACGGAAATAGAACAACATTGATTAATGATAGAATATGAAACAACGTTGGAAAGTCAAATATAAATACACAATGACTTAACACACGGCACACCTTAATAGTAATCTGATCCAATTATCAATCTCAGTTAGAAAGAGTACTACTGCGTTTCAAAGTAGAACAACATTGTTTATAGATCCAACAATCGCAAAGAACATAACTCCCAAGATGAATTCCGTAATGTTAATGAACAAGTGCACAGCACAGAGGCTCTGTAATTAAACAACAACAGTATTCTGTAAAGACTAGCAGTATTATATCAACACTTAAAAGAACAGTGATATGATGCAGAGTCAATACAATAGTTCTGTCTTTAGAAACCTTAATAAATTAAGCATAATAGAGCGTGTGATGTAAACTAAACAACACATCAGATTACCAAATAATGCTAATAAGAAAAACCACGCATAAACCAAAGAAATAATATACAGCAGCAGCACAATCCACCAGAGGCTGGGCCCTTAGCCGCCAGCGGATGCTGCTGGGCTACTTCAGAATGAAAAGAATGAATGGCAACCAGATTTATATTAAAATATCAAAGCAGAGTTATAGTGGATTACAACAAGAAATCTCTCAATCTCTCAGCCATTATCCATTCTCTCTGCCATCCTCAATTCTGATTATCTAATTCATCCTCAATTCCATCATTCGAATCCATCCCAAATCATCCCCCTCTCTGATCTCTGTTCTGATTTAAATAAAGAGAGATCAGAGAGCAGTTACAATAAAGATAAGTACAACATGATTTCTATTACAAAATTGGATTGTTTCCAACCAATTGATAAACAAGAAGATATATTTCCATCCAGCTTTCAACAAGAACAAGACGAATTTGGCTTTGCAGCTGAGATTTGGAGGACGGCCGCAACAACAAATCTGAGAAAATCGTGCTCAAAGAACCCTGCGTTTCTCTTAGTACAAGCCGAATTTGGGCAAACCGTTCTTTAATAAAGTTAATTGGGTCCGTTTTGGACAAAACCCATGTTCCGGATTTTCCAGATTCTTCTTCATTTGCTCAAAATATCAACCGCAAAATCGTCACTTCTTATTCCAGCGAATTTCTGAGTTGGCACTTTTAATGATCAAATCTTCAATCTGAAAATTATCTTGGAGGCTAAAAATGGTGAATAATGTTACAACTGATTTATTAAAACTATCATTGATAAAATCATACATAATCATCAATTTATTAGAAATAAAGGAGAATAAATAACATTCATTCATAGAAGCATAAATCATCATAAAATGGATTTAAATAATAAATTATAATAAATGACCTGATGAAGAATGGTAGAAATGGGTGGAATAAACGTTCACAAGTGATAATAATAATGGCATATTAACGGCCCAACATACCCCCACACTCAATATGTTGCATGTCCTCATGCAACGAAAACTGAATATATTGCATGTCCTCATGCAACCCAAAGACAAAAACCCATGTGTTAACCAAGCAATAAAAAAAAATATGTTCATCTCGGCTCATGAAATGGATAGAACAAATGAATTCTTCCTTAATTAATGAATATTCACTTTTAGTAATCTTGATGAAGGCATAACAATTTTTATATTGACATTCAACTATATGTATATATGAAGTTGCAGCAAAATATGATATAAGTAACAACAAACTTCATTAACCATTTTCTCAAAAACTACAAACCAGCTTTTGTTGAAATTTGGCAAGTAAATTTATAATATATGAATGCCTTTATGATCCAAAAATCAGATCGTTTTGATGCACGGATCATGAGATATAAACAAAATGGCTATAGGTGAGAGTGCATGATTTCCGAAATTTTATGAACCAATTTATCTTGAAATTATCTGGGTTTGTATTAATGATACGTCTGTGTTTTCCAGAAATCACAAGAATTGAGTTCATGGTTTTAAAAATATTATGGAAATCAATTTCTGCATTGTGTAAAAATGAAATTGTATGCCTTAAATGAGAAAGAAAATTGAAAACATCCATCATGCGTAGCAATTCCTCCCCCTCTCTGAAAAATTAGCATGCCCTCATGCGATGCTAGAAAACAAATAGAGGTGGTTGCTACCAACTGTTGAATTCTATGCTTGGTGTAAAACAACATGGAATAAGGGAGGTGTTGAGAATGAATAAGAATAGCAATGGATGATAAAAAATATGAATGGCATAGTCATAAGAAAGAAATGAATGAAAGCAACACTCCCCCAAATTGAAAGATGATATGTCGCTGAAAAAGGGGAAGTGGTAAAGATGTGGAATGAAGGATGATAAATAATGCTCAAAATGGATTTCAGTAAATTCTCCTAAATTCCTAATAAATCAGAAAATTATGCTATTTTACCTCAAGTTTTACCTCCAAAAAGAAAAATGTGGAATGACATATATGGACTGGCATTTGTTGAAGCTGATGTAGGCAGAGTTGGTGCTGAAAGTGATGCAAAAGGTGGAATCCAGGTAAGCACATCATGTCTGAAGAATTGTTCACGTTCGCGAGTTGCTCGAGCCTCTTCTGTTAGTTGCAATACTGTAGTCATGATGTGAATAGAATTCTGCCCATACTTGTTGTTCTCCTATAAACAAATCACTAGTTTGCATACAATGTTCTTGAATCCATAGTGTTAGTTTTAAAGAGAAATAGATTCAGATGCCTGCAAAAATTTCAATCAGAAAAACTTATCAAATCAACAAGTTATGGCAGAGTGCAGTAATCATATCACATGCAATCCCATAATGCAGACATTCCCCCCTCCAATTGAAAAAGGAATTCCATGACCATAAAGCATATGAGAGGTGTTTTGCTGATGGCAAGGCAAGGGAATGAACAATACAGTAGTAAATGAAACAGAGTACACATATCAATGATAGGACAACGAGAGTTATGATTATAATGAGAGCAGAGTGTGTAAAGATAGTTATGAATAAAAGATAGGACGCTTTGGATTGATGATAGTTTATGCAAAACGAAAAAGGACAACAATATGCTAAAAAGATGCTTGACTGACAGCATTCTAGCTGAAAATGATGTGATTGATCTGAAAACAATTTCTCATGCGTAAAGGTTCAAAACAGGGAAAAAAATTAAGGAAATAACTTCTCTGATAAAAAGAAAAAATAAGAAAAGGGTATTATAGTAATAATTGACGATAAGATATAACTTCAATACCATAAGCAGAGCCTCTGCTGCCAGCAGGCGTCCATAGCCTCGACAGGGTTGCTTTTTAACCCATATGAGCCAGAATCCACAATTTATAACTAGAGAGTTACATTGTTGTTCTACAGAAGAGATCAGTGTGCTGGCGTGGTAACCAGATAACCACACTGCCATTCACTGGGATGTAGCAAAAGTGATCAGGCCGGCTCGTGATGAGACCTCCTGTTCCAAGGATAATTTGACTATCCCATGGATCATAACCCTGGTGTGGTGGCCATAATGGGAATGTCACTTTCTTACAACCTTATGAACATGGTAGGCTGGCTCGTAATGAGACCCCCTATCCTCCATCTGTGAACAAAATTTTGTTATTACACAATTTTATGATAAAAAGAGGGAGGCTCAGTACTCCTTAAGAGCAGGGATGGTGGAAGAAGTTGAACATGTCAATAGAAAAATATACCCATAATCTCATTTATTACAGACAGAGAAGATTATAACCAGGAAGGGTGGAACCAGCATGGTATTAAGATGATCAATCAACATCATGTTCAACAAAAAACAATACAGTAAAGTAGTATATAAATAATTGTGTCTCTTTTGAAAATAAGCTATCATTAAGGAGCTGTCCTGTTAAAGATCATAATGTGAATGATATTAGCTCGCTTCAATAGAATCCATAATTCTTGTCCTCATAAAAATAGTGTACTTCATGCCATGAAGGGGAATCAGTAAAATGTGGTTGAGATGAACTAAAAATAATTCCACAAGAGGAAGGAAGGGTTGCTCTCGAAAATACTCCCAAAGTGTTGCTCGTTTGAAGGAACAGCAAAAACACTCAAAAAGAGTGTTGTTCCTTGTAGGGAACAACAAAGGAAATGCACACAAAAAAACAAAGATACACACAAAAAAGTGTGAAAATGCAAATGTCGTTCCTTTGGAGAAAGGAACAGCAAAAACTAAAAGTGCTGTTCCTTTAGAAAAGGAACAGCAAAAATGCAAGTGCCGTTCCTTTGGAAAAGGAACAACAAAAATGAAAAGTGCAGAAGTGCTGTTCCATTCGAAAAGGAACAGCAAAACGTGAAAGTGAAGAAGTGTTGTTCCATTCAGAAAGGAACAGCAAAATGGATAATCATAAAATGCAAACATGCAAAAAAACAAATTAGCTGTTCACGGCGTTGATGCTGAGGATGAGTTACACTTTGAATGAAGCAACACCTGAAACACAAAATATAAGAGAAATTAGAAAAGAAACAACATTTTAAAAAATAATATGTAAATTAAGTTACAACAGCTATGATATTATGTAAAAAAAAAAAAAATGATCTTTTTGAAAAATGTTTTGGCAACAGTGACAAGACATGAATCTTTAAATTGAAATCAATTCTTCATTTCTTCTATTATGAATCCATTGAGTAATGACTTGGGTGAAATTCCTTTGTTTCGTTAATTTTTTTTTCAAGAATCACTCGTCCATAAATTGACCTTCTTTATTTTCCCAGGACCTGCAAAAAAGCGAGTGTCTACCTGCAATAAAACATTAAATCATGGAGAAAGAGAGGTGCGCGGGCTCCCCTAATCCAAGAATTATGCAAAAAACAACAAGTAGTTACTCTGTATAACAAATCCATTGAGAGAATAACAAAGTAAAATTTATTTGTCACCTGCGGGAGAGCAGTGGTCGACCATACTATCCAGCAGTGTTTTAATCACAACTTCTTTTTTTTTCATCGAAATTGAGTGATTCCAAAGCTAAATGAGAGTTAATTCAAATTTTTATCTCCAGTAGCAACATGTTTTAGAAATTCAATGATATGATATGTCAATTTTAGTTAGAACAACCTGCATAACATAGTCATTTTCAATTACCCAGCTCAGATCAACAGTGAATGTTTTAAGCATAGGTTTTTCGTTTGATGTCGGATTCAAATAATTCAAATTGGAAATGAAAATAGATTCATTTATTTATTTCCAATAGAAACATGTTTTGAAGACAAGAAGAATTGATAGGTCAAATACTGTAAGGAACAACCGGAAAGACATAGTTTTAAGGGTGCTGATTTACGATAGACAGTCAGTATTTTGATCATAAATTCCCCATACGATATCAAAAATGAGTGATTCCAATTGCATTGTAAACTAAATTCATAGGGGAATCTACCATAGAAACAGGTTTTAAAAATTCATTCATTTAGGCCTCCAAAAACTGACTGTCCCAACTCTGTTCCTGAGCTGCCCATTAGACATCCGGTCAATGTTTTGGTTCTAAATTTTTCGTTTCAAATCCAAATTGAGTGATTCAAATTGGGTTAGAAAGTAGACATCAAGGGCTACCTAGGGTAGAAATAGGTTTTAAAAATATTCCCTTTTTGTCCCTCAAAACATGACTGTCCCGACTGTTTTTGCAGAAATTCTATCAAGCCTAGAAGCCAAAAAAAATATGATATTGAAGCATTTTTTCAAATTGGTGATAAAAGTGAATATGAGTGTTTGTAGAACCATTATTTCCATTATAAGTCATCTACAAACACAAATGAATTAAAAAATTATCACCAATGTTGATTTGCATAGCATGTTGCAACAAAAAACAACTAGTTTTACATAAAAAAACAAAATGCATTTATTTATTCCCTTATTTATTTTATTTTCTACACTATCCTACTCTTCTTTGAGAATCGAATATGTTTATGTATAAGAGTATTTCCAGTGGAACCATTTTAGAAATAAGGCCTCTAGTATGCACATACCCAAATTTGAAAAATACATGTTGATAAAAATTAGGGTATGAGAAGCCAACTTCCCTTGAAAAGATGGAGTAAAAAATTGTTGAAGTGTGGAGCAATGTTGCAAACAAGTGATGGAGTGAAACCAATCTTCAATATATCCTTTATTTTCTTGATTTCCCATCATATCATGAGGTTCTTGAGCTTTTAAAATGGTTTGTTGATGCAAACTAGAAGTAAGCTCATTTTCTTCCATAACTTCTACAATTTTTGAATTTGAAACATTCTGAATATCATTGTAAGTTTTCTCTAATGGCGCATGTGAGATAGAATGGGTGGGGAGGGTGGGTAAATTTGGCAGTTCAACACTGTAAGTATGTTGTACTGGTTTATTGCGGTGAGGGTGTGGAATTAGTTGAGCAGGAAATTCAAAAGTAAAAATGTTGGACAGTTTCTTACCATAACAGAAGATGTCCTTCATGTGTTCCTTGAAAGCTCCTTCTTCCAATGTTCCTGTCAATTAGTTAGTGAAATGGGTGGTGCTTACATCACCACTTGAATGAAATCATGTGATTCATTTTTCAAAATTTCTATTTTTTCCCTAGTCATTCACACAAAAATTCAAACATCTATTTCTACCCAACAAAGCAACAACAAATCTGTTAGGAAAGCGGACAGTGGAGCAGGGCTTTTACATGCTTCGCACGTAGGTTCTTACCTTCCGTTTTTAAGATCCAACTCTTCCCTAGCAGGCACTCATCAGATTCACACTACTCTTTAGAAATGGCTACACTCTCCCCGGCAACGGTGCCAAAATGTGGAGCGATAAAAAGGGTCTTTTTAACTCCTAATTACCTTCACATTAATTATCAACCCAAGGACGACTTTTTATTTCAAGAGTGTACTCAGTCTGAGGCGGCTATTTACTCAAGAGTAATGTTTTGCAGTATAGTGCTTAAAATCCAAAAGTAAATGAAAACTGGAAACAAAATCTAATTGGAACAGCAAGAAACGGAAATGTTCTAAACTAAATCATTCACTCAAACAACCATCAATCGAGGATACAGTAGCAATAACTCATTCCTCTGGATATTGATGCAATTAAAATCAAACCGGAACAAGACAATCATTCATTCATTCGGAAATCAACAACAAAATACCTTGAAGCCTAAATCATTCATTCGGAAAAATAAGCAATGTATCAGTCAAGGGTCCAGTAACAATAACTCATCCCTTTGGAAACTGATGTAACCAAAAGTAATCAAGGAACAGATCATCAATCTGGGGACTAGACAGCAAATGCCAATGCCCACTACAGTTTCAGATCGTTCTGCACACCAAGGCAAAGATAATGCGAATATTAGGAAATGGAACAGCAGATAAGAAATGGAACAACAAGGTAAATGGGCAGCAAACTGTAATTAAAGGAATCTGAACAACAAACTCTAATTAATGGAAATGAACAACAGCAAAGCCAAATTAATAGCAATCTTTACTCTAAGAATAAATCGGACAGCACACGGAAATAGAACATCATTGATTAATGATAGAATATGAAACAACGTTGGAAAGTCAAATATAAATACACAATGACTTAACACACGGCACACCTTAATAGTAATTTGATCCAATTATCAATCTCAGTTAGAAAGAGTACGACTGCGTTTCAAAGTAGAACATCATTGTTTATAGATCCAACAATCGCAAAGAACATAACTCCCAAGATGAATTCCGTAATGTTAATGAACAAGTGCACAACACAGAGGCTCTGTAATTAAACAGCAACAGTATTCTGTAAAAACTAGCAGTATTATATCAACACTTAAAAGAACAGTGATACGATGCAGAGTCAATACAATAGTTCTGTCTTTAGAAACCTTAATAAATTAAGCATAACAGAGCGTGTGATGTAAACTAAACAACACATCAGATTACCAAATAACGCTAATAAGAAAAACCACGCATAAACCAAGAAGATAATATACAGCAGCAGCACAATCCACCAGAGGCTGGGCCCTTAGCCGCCAGCGGATGCTGCTGGGCTACTTCAGAATGAAAAGAATGAATGGCAACCATATTTATATTAAAATATCAAAGCAGAGTTATAGTGGATTACAACAAGAAATCGTTCCATCTCTCAGCCATTATCCATTCTCTCTGCCATCCTCAATTCTGATACTCTAATTCATCCTCAATTCCATCATTCGAATCCATCCCTGAAGTCATCCTCCCTCTCTGATCTCTGTTCTGATTTAAATACAAAGAGAGCAGAGAGTGGTTACAATAGAGATAATTACAACATGATTCTATTACAAAATTGGATTTTTTCCAACCAATTGATCAACAAGAAGATATATTTCCATCCATCTCTCAACAAGAGCAAGACGAATTTGGCTTTGCAGCTGAGATTTGGGGGACGGTCGCAACAACAAATCTGAGAAAATCATGCTCAAAGAACCCTGTGTTTCTCTCAGTACAAGCTGAATTTGGGCAAACCGTTCTGTAATAAAGTTAATTGGGTCCGTTCTGAACAAAACCCATGTTCCGGATTTTCCAGATTCGTCTTCATTTGCTCAGAATCTCAACTGCAAAATTGTCACTCCTTATTCCAGCGCATTTCTGAGTTGGCACTTTTAATGATCAAATCTTCAATCTGGAAATTACCTTGGAGGCTAAAAATGGTGAATAATGTTATAACCAATTTATTAAAACTATCATTGATAAAATAATTCATAATCATCAATTTATTAGAAATAAAGGAGAATAAATAGCATTCATTCATAGAAGCATAAATCATCATAAAATGGATTTAAATAATAAATTATAATAAATGACATGATGAAGAATGGTAGAAATGGGTGGAATAAGCGTTCACAAGTGATAATAATAATGGCATATTAACGGCCCAACAGGTCGCGCCCCCTGCGCGACGCTTCTGTGTGCCAATTTCTACAAAATTTCTGTGTTTTGTCGAAACATAGGTCTCTAATATGGAGTCATATAGATTTAACCATGAAACATTTTTCAGAAATGAGAGATTTTTTTTTTCTTTGGCATGTTATGGACAAAAACCTCCTCCCGTTTTCTAATATAATTCTCTCATTGCCCAAAATATTCTTTGTAAAAAGGTGACTAAACCAGGAAATTGCATAGTTAGAAAAATAGGATGTGAAGATGTGATTGGATCTCTCATTCTCTAAATACCTGTGTAAAAGATGGAAGATTTTTTTTTTCTTTGGTATTTTAGGAACAAAAACCTCCTCCAATTTCCAAAAATTCAGCTCCAGTTGTTCACAATGTTCTCTGAAAAACGATGTCTAAAACAATATTTTTTTTGGAAAATTTCACAAAAAGATCGCGAAAGGGTGCAGAAGGGCCGCGAAAGGGTCGCATAGTTTTGAGAGGGATTTTAGAGGTCTTCCCAGAGTATTTTTCAGGATCTAAGTGGTATTTTTGGAAAGCTTAGGATTTTTTCTACAAAATAGAGTCATTAAGCACTGTAAAACCCTTCTCCAAACCCCTGAAAATTTGATTTGAAGACAACTTGTCCAAAAGTGAAGAAAATGGCCCAGAGGAACTTTATTTTGAGAATTTATCTCAAAACATAACACCTATACATAAAATTAATGAGGTTTTTTTTCAATGGCATATTATTGACAAAAACCACTTTCACTTTTGTAAAATTCATCTCCATTACTTCATAAATTGATTTTGAAGCCAAACTATCCCTGTGTGCACTATGAAATCTAGCAAATGATCACAAAACTATGAAAATTATGTCATGGGTCTGAGATGACTCTAACCTGGAAACTTTCCCTCATTTTTTTCAATTTTTGTACCCATTTTCCATGGTTTTTGTTTGTATGATAGAAACCCTAGCTTGATGGGAAATGTTGTGAAACCAGCTCCAAAAATAGAAGAAAATAGATATCAACGCCTTAGAAAGAAGCCACTTCGAGGGGGCAACGCCAAATACATTACATGAATGAAAAATTATTGATGATACAAATTACAAAACCTCCTTTCTATATATAGGAGTCCATGGGGCCACAATGTAATCCTGGTGGGGCCACAATGTAATCCTAGCCGACCTAACAATAATAATTTAAGGGCACAATAATAACAATATGGGGGTTACAGGGGTACAATAATAACAATAAGGGGGTTAAACTAACAACAATAAGGGACTATACTAGTAATATAGGGACCTAACATGCCCCTCTCCTTCAAAAAAGTGTTGTCCTCAACACTTGAGTAGCTCTGGGTGCTTCTGTATAAAATTCTCATCCTCCCATGTAGAATCTTCAGTGGGTAAGTTCTTTCACTTGATGAGATACTCTGAAATTGATCGATTCCGTAGTTGTCGAGTTCTTTTTTCCATGACTGCTTCAGGTTCCAATATGATTTTCCCTTCCCCATCAAGTTCTGGCAATACTGTTTGAATTGGAATATTTTCACCTATAACCTTCTTTAAGCATGAAACATGGAAAACTGGATGTACTCGCGAAGAAGCAGGAAGCTCCAATTTGTATGCTATAGTACCAATCTTTTGCAACACCTTGTAAGGACCATAGTACTTTGGCGATAATTTATTATCCTTCTTTGCTTGCTTGAGGGACATTTGTTTGTATGGTTGTAGCCGTAAAAATGCCCAATCTCCTACATCAAAACTTCTCTCGCTACGATGTTGATTTGGTTGTTGTTTCATTCGATTTTGTGCCAAATTCAGGTTATCCTTTAAGAGTTGGAGAACTTCTTGCTGATGCTCGATGTGATCTTCCATTGCTTGAACCTTCAAATTTTCTCTTAAAGATGATGTGATGGATGGTGGATGATATCCATAAAGTGCCATAAATGGGGTCATTTTTGCTGCAGTATGGAAGGAAGTGTTATACCACCATTCGGCGAGAGGTAACCACTTGACCCATTGTGTTTGTTTATCAGATACAAAACAACGAAGATATCCTTCCAAACATTTATTTACTATCTCAGTTTGACCATCAGATTGAGGATGATAAGATGAGCTATGAGCTAATTGAGTACCCAAACAAGAAAATAACTTTGTCCAAAAATTTCCAGTAAAAATGGGATCTCTGTCACTCACAATAACCCTTGGGTTTCCATGTAGCTTTTGAATTGTGTCCATAAATGTAGTAGCAACTGTACTTGCTTTAACTGGATGAGATAATGCACAAAAGTGTGCATAATTGGTAAGTCTATCAAATACCACCATGATGACACTCTTTCCTTCGGACTTAGGTAAAACTGTGATAAAATCCATTGAAATCTACTCCCAATGTTGACTTGGAATGGATAAAGGTTGTAGAAGACCCAGGGTATTAATTGTCTCAACTTTATTCTTCGTCCTTCGTCCATTCATCCCTTGCTTCGGTTATCTAATCTGGTTGGATAATAGATATGGCACAAAGCAATGCTTCCACCTCTTCATTCTTTCTTGAGAGTGCATCTGCAACAACATTTAGCTTCCCTTTTTTGTAGATTATTTCAAAGTCATAACCCAACATCTTTGTGACCCATTTTTGCTGCTCTTCTGAAGATATTCGTTGTTCCAAAAAGTGTTTAAGACTATCATGATCAGTTTTTACCTTGAAGTGTCTTCCCATTAGGTAAGTTCGCCATTTCTTTAGTGCATGTAGTATTGCTAATATTTCCTTCTCATAAATAGGTTTCTGTAAATACTTTCCTTTGATTGGACGACTTTCAAAAGCAATGGGTCTTCCTTCCTGCATTAAAACTGCACCAATTCCATTTCCTGAGGCATCACATTCCACAATAAAGGTTTTTGTGAAGTTTGGCGTAGCTAAGACCGGTGCTAGGCACATTGCCTCTTTAAGATGTTCAAAGGCCTTAGTTGCTTCAGGAGTCCATGAAAATGAATCTTTCTTCAATAATGTTGTTAGAGGTGCTACTATTCTCCCATAATTCTTAACAAACTTGCGATAATAGCCTTTTAACCCGAGAAATCCTCGCAACTGCTTTATTGTCTTGGGGACTTTCCATTCCTTAATGGCTTTAATTTTGTTAGGGTCTACTTTAACACCCTCGTGAGATATAATATGACCCGGATATTCCACCTCTTGTACTCCAAAGAAACATTTGGATGTTTTTGCATATAATTGTTTCTCCTGCAATAGTTTGAGCACCCTGTCAACATGTTCAACATGATCCTTCCAAGACCTGCTGTAGATTAGTATATCATCAAAAAATACTAGCACAAATTTTCTAAGGAAGGGTTTGAAAATGGAATTCATCGACCCTTGAAATGTAGAAGGTGCATTGGTAAGGCCAAAAGGCATGACCAAAAATTCATAATGACCCTCATGAGTTCGAAATGTTGTTTTTGGAATATCTTCGGTCTTCATTCTAATTTGATGATATCCTGAATGAAGATCCAACTTGGTAAAATAAATTGCTCCATGTAATTCATCCAATAATTCATCGATCACAGGAATGGGAAATTTATCTTTAATGGTGAGCTTATTGAGCTCCCTATAATCCAGACACATGCGCCATGATCCATCCTTCTTGTGTACCAATACTACATGAGAAGAGAAAGAACTTTGACTAGGTTGAATTATACCAGCCTCTAACATTTCTGCAATCATACGCCCAAATTCACTCTTTTGGACATAAGGATATCTATAACGCCTGATGTTTGGAGGAACACTTCCTGGAATCAAATGAATAGCATGATCATGATCACTAATAGGTGGGAGTCCTGTTTGGTCAATTTAGTGTGTCCTAAATTGCTGCATTTAATTGTCAATCCGGGAATCGTAAGCTGATGAAGTGCGGCGCACTATATGTGCAAGATAACCTCTTTCTTAACTTTTTGTCGTTTGTGGTCTTTCTAAGGTAAAATGGAAATTCTAAAGTGAAAAGCAAGCTTGGTTATATTTATTCAAGGAAGTTATATCCCCTATAATGATTTACCAATCTTGAAACTTTAAAATCAAATTGAAATTGACAATGACAAGACCTTAAAGAAAGTAAAAGTGTACTGCTGAAATGAAAAGGTACTGCTAATCTAATGAATCAAAACAGGAAACTAGTGAACATGAAAACTAAACTATTCTTGCTGCCAACTGAACACAAAAGAAACTACGCTTATGGAAATTCAAAATTGCAATGAAATAAATCTAAATCAGATTACATCAATTCATTTTCCGACCCTTCATCATTAGACCAGCTATGACTTGTGGAAGTAATCATAAACAACTTGTGTAACTGATTATTTAATTTGCAGAAAGTAAACTAATACTAAACCATACACACATAATTCAATCCCTCGCCATCAGTCCAGTTGTGGCTTTCGGAGGCAACTGAAGATGTCATACATGATTTAATATATCTAAATTTGCAGAAAAGGAACTAATACTAAACTACACATTTCATCATGCAGCCCCTCACCATCAGTCCAGCTGTGGCTTTCGGAGGTAACTGAAGACGCTATGAGCAGCTTAATATATCTAATTTTGCAGAAAGGAAACTAATACTAAACTACACATTTCATCATACAACCCCTCACCATCAGTCTAGCTGTGGCTTTCGGAGGTAACCGAAGACACTATGAGTAGCTTAATATATTTAAATTTAACTACTGAATCAGATAAACAAAACTGAAATGAACAAAGCAAGACTGAAGTTAAACAAATGCTATGAAAAGGAAACTAGCAGCAGAATAATGTTAGTCTCATATCATTAGTTAAAATACTATGAAAATGCCCCGGGCTGTCTACCTAAAACCTGCACAAGAAAACTGATCAGTGATTTAACAATCATAAAAACATGAAAGACAAGAATGAAATGGAAATTATAGAAATGTATGAACAGAAATGAAGCAACTATGAAATATGAACATGTAATGGATTATAATACAATGACTTTTAAAAGAAATGAAATGAAATATATATACATTAATACACAGAACCTCGGCTGAGCAGGGGCCCTCTACACAGCTCTGGTACGATCCTCAACACGAATTAAATTGAAAACAAAGTCTTTTCACATTAAGAAGCAGTTCATTACAGACTGGTAGTATTACGGCTCAAGGCAGCGTAATCACTACATAACAGAGTACGCACATCAACTATCAATTAACAACTCAACAGCTATGATCAACTAACAACTATCAACTAACTCTACGTGCGTATGCAAACACTCTATATAAAGCAATAAACTGTAACTGTCTCCTGAAGTTTATGATAGCAGCCAGCACGTAGACCACTAAGGCCACGGATATAGGAGTATGGCCATGTTGGAAAACAGATCTATGGAAGGTGGGCGCTTGAATTCAACTCCAGAACTTTGCACAGATGTCAATTAACCTCCGCAAGCTTGGACACGACCGTATGGATGTTTCTATGCCACGAAACAGAGTCCAGCCGACATAGAACTCCACAGTTGACTTCCACGTGGATGGCTTTGACCGCGGCTTTCCTTGACGAATTTACTTGAACCAATAGGACACGAACCATGTCCTTGTCATTCCTAGCCTGCCCATGTGGCTAGTTTCCTTCGTTGACACCTGTAATATTGATTTCCACAAAATAGCTGCGGAAAGTTGCAGCGGCTGCGGAAAGTGACAAGTTTCCGCAGCTGTATGAACAAAATCTAAATCAAATAGAAAACACACAAGCATAATTAAAAACCATGTTAGATACCCTTTTGCACATGATATTGACAATTTTGGAGGTTTAGATGAGTGAAAGAGATATGGAAAAGTGTATGGAAAAGAGGCAAATTCGGGACTCAACATACCCCCACTGTGAAGGTGTTGCATGTCCTCATGCAACCAAAATTTTGACACTCTTTGTTCAATTCATGTGCCTTGATACTTCAGCCAACACATCTAACCCCCTTCTTTTCTTCTTTGGTACTGCCATCATTCTGGGTTTCTTCATGAGGCACCTGAATTTGATATTCACAAGTGCTCTGCTCAATTTTTGGCATTTCCTTTTTAGCTTCTTATTCTTCTTTTTCCAAATACCCAAATGTAACATAGTATTGTCATGGATAATCTTGTCCAGTTTGCCTTGCTCTTTGAGTGTTTCATTTTCATTTTTGATATGCCGATTCAAAAGCTCAAGCTCAAAAATCTCTTGTTTTAATGACTGAACCAAGTCATCCTGCAATGTATGAGGCTGAGTAGAAGAGGTGCTTGGACCTGTGGCTGCCTTCTCAAAGGATTCTATATAATCATAGACCTCCTGCTGTTTGGGGTCTACTTCCGGTGTCTTCTTCATTGGACTGTCCTCAAAATGCTGCAAGGGAGAATTATGTTCAAAATTTGGCTGAGGAGAACTTTCATCAATATTTTGCTGAGAATAAGATGGAGTACGCTCATTGTCTGATTGGGAGTGAAAGGAGTCAAGTTCACTAACTGACTGAAATGGACTATGGTCAGTTGGAGACTGTTCAGATGTCTCCTCACCCAAATCAATGAAATGAGGACCTTTAATTTGTGTTTTTCTCAGTTTTCCCTTAAGCCTGCTGCTTCTCCTCACATGCTGTGGAACACTACCCTTTTGTTCTTGTTTTCCTATTTTTGCCTTCTTGGATAGAGATGACTGTTTTTGAAGAAAAATTAATCTTTCAGATAGAATTTGGTGATCTTCTTCTTCAGAAGAAGGAGTTTTATGGACAGCCTCAATAATTTCTTTCCCTTTTGGTATTATTGGCTTCTTAGTTTTGATTTCCTTCTTCTTCCTTTTTACCAATCTTTCTTCCCTATCAGTTTTCTTCATAGTAGTAGTAGAAGTATCTTGGATTTCATCTACTGTTCTTTTCCTTCTACTTCTTTTTGTTGTGCTAGCTGCGGGAATTTCCTGTGTAGGAGCAACTTGGATTTCAACATTTATTTTCTTTCTTCTACTTCTTCTAATTGAACTACCTTCAGGAATTTCCTGAGGTTCTTCAAAGAAGTTTCTAACTAGGAATTGTTCCCATGTATCTTGTCTTTCTTTTAGCTCCTTTTCAATCAGAATTTTTATAAACCCATGATGATATAAATGAGGCTCTACATCTCCTAGGTGTTTTTGCACAGTGACAGCCATTTTCTTCAAGCTATTGAATAGGAAATAAGGAAGATTGAGAGTTTGGTTTTCAAAAAAATTCATCAATAGCCTAGTATGATACATGTGCATGGAGCCAAAACGGCCTTCACATGTGATAAATTTCTGAACAATGAGTAGTAAAGTGGCCCATTCATCTTTTATTGCATGCACAGGGATTCCTCTTTTGAAAACAGTGATATCCATACCTTGATTTCGGAGGATTGTTCTCCATGCCTCATCACTGATACTTTTGTTTTTGAACCAACGTTCTCCTTCCTGAAGAAGCTCTGTGGCTGCTGTTATTGATGCTTCATTGACTAAAAACTTGAGGTCTCCCACTTCTGCTTCCGAGCCATCAAATGATCTTGCAAACGCTTTGGTAACTTCTCTGTGGTAACCCCTAAATTTCTGAATAAAACGCAGCCATTTAGCTTTCCTCAACATCTCTTTTGCTTGTGGAAATCCCTCTATAAATTTCTGTCCTTCCGGCTCTGCCCTTAATAATTTTCCCATTTTCTTCTCTGTGCTTCACAGGCTTGCCTCTGTGAGGGTTTAAGCGGAAATGGAACGATGGAATACACAGAGTATAGAACAATACTGTGGGGATGTTATCACAAAACGGAAATGAGCACCATAAACAGAATGGAATAAGACTGTGGGTGGATATACGGGAATGAGAGTGAGCAAAAGGAACGGAATGGAGTGAAACAGAGAGTGAGAATGAGTAGCGTGGGGTTTTGTAAACATGACAGAGACACGACAAAGAGGTTAACAAAGTATAATGCATTCGGCCGCATTTTGAATTTTGGTGGCTGTGTAATAAATATAAACACGTTTCAATCAATGATTATGAAGTTATGCAGCTTGTAAGAGTCCTTTGTCAACTCAAATACGTATCATTATCTACGGTGGGATATTTGAACATGAGTGAGTCGGAATTTCAATGATGAAACCGTTTGTGAATAAATGCAAGAGGATAACATAGAGATCGTGGAAGGTTACGGGACTGTCAATATAATCATTGCGCGTTATGGGTAGAGCTCATAGTTTAAAATTACATAAAAATGTGTTTTCGATACTATTTGAAATAAACTTTATTCATACCTTTGGAATCCTTGCTTTTGCCCTTGGTCTTCAACTGATTGATCTTCATTAGTGTCTTGAATGTCCCATTGATCCTCTCCTGCATTTTATTTCATAATTTATGAAAATAACAACTAACTGTACATTCTTTTTGAAAACAGAGTAGTAGTAACTGCGGAATCTGCTTCTGGCTGCGGAAACTGGAGTCAGTTGCGGAAACAGATGTCAGCTGCGGAAACTGACACATCTATTACTTGGCTGAAATAGAAATGAACAAATGACAAATGACCAGGTGGAAATGGTCATAAAA
This sequence comes from Pinus albicaulis, assembly GCA_034641835.2. Lineage (NCBI taxonomy): Eukaryota > Viridiplantae > Streptophyta > Pinopsida > Pinales > Pinaceae > Pinus > Pinus albicaulis. Next base: position 1,774,111,246 of record CM076578.1, on the reverse strand, counting down.
AGATTTTTATTGATGGAATGGATGAAATGAAGTGGAATGAAGTGAAATGAAATGAAATGAAATGAAATGAAGTGGAATGAAATGGAGTGGGTAATGAGATGAAAATGAAATGAAAAACAGATTTTTTTTTGGAAAATATAGAGTGTCAGGTGTCCCTGATTTTCACCCCATATTTTTTGTATAAGACTGCCAATCAATGATTGGTTTTCAGGCTTATACCATTTTTTTTTTTTTTTTTTTTTTAACTTGAAAAACAAAAGCTAGGCTGGTGGAGAAGAAGAATTCTTCTGTACCAGCCTGATTGCAGAACTTTCTTGAAACAACTTGAAAAAATCCTCTTTAGAGAGTGGCTTATGATAAACTTTCAATCTATGGCCATTCACTAAAAGAGGAGTTTGAAACTCATCAATGGTCTTGATTCTTACGGCTCCATTGTTAAAGATCTTGTCAATCTCATATGGCCCAAGCCAATGAGTCTGAAATTTCCCTTGAAAATCTTTAAACTTGGAGTCAAATAACAATGCCCAATCTCCTTCTTGAAACTCCTTCTCTTTGATATATTTGTCATGCCACTTAGTTCTTTGATATTGAACTAGATCAGTTCTTAGAATTGCTTCTTGTCTGATCTCATCTAGCTCATTCAACTGCTCCATTATATGCTTTTGGGCTTCTGATAAGTCCATTCCCAACTGAACTGCTATCTTGAAGGTCTTGACTTGGAACTCAATGGGGAACAAGACTTCTTTCCCATAAACAAGTTCATAGGGAGAATGTCTGTTGTATTCCTCCATGTAGTTCTGTAGGCCCACAAGGCTTCTGGAAGACTTTCTGCCCAATCTCTTCTATGTAGATGAACAGTTTTGGTGATGATACTTTCAAGAACTTTGTTTGTGGACTCCACTTGACCATTTGCTTGTGGATGGTAAGGAGTAGATCTTCTGTGCTTGATTTTGTATTCTTCCATCAACTTCTCCACCAAATTGAATGTGAATTGGCTCCCCTGATCTGTCACAATTTCTCTTGGAACACCAAAGCGAGTAAAAATATCCTCATAAAGAAAATGAACAACTGAATTTTCAGTAGCAGATACTAATTCTTTAGCTTCTACCCATTTAGTAACATAATCAGTACAAACCAATATATACTTCTTTTGCTTAGATGGTGGATTAATAGGTCCAATGAAATCTAAAACCCATTTTTCAAAGGGTTCAATGAGTACCTGTGTTTGCAATGGCATTTCATTTGAAAGGGTAGGTTTCCCTACTCTTTGGCAGCTGTCACACCTTTTGACATATTGTTTTGCATCTTTGAAGAAGGAAGGCCAATAATATCCTAAATAGAGGATTTTATAGGCCGTCCTTTTGTCTGCAAAGTGTCCGCCGCATGGTTCATCATGACATGCCTTAAGAATATCAGGCATTTCATCTTCCCTGACACATCTTCTGATCACAAGATCTGGCCTTGTTTTAAACAATTCGTTAGAAATCCATGAATATCTTGAACTCTCCTGAATAATTTTTCGTTTTTCTCTTGAAAATAAATGTGAAGGTAGTTTCCCTGTAACCAAATAGTTAGCAATATCTGCATACCAAGGGGTCTTAATAGTTACTGCAAACAAATATTCATCGGGAAACTTATCTTCTACAGGAGAATCTTCTTTAGTATTTTGAATTCTAGACAAGAAATCAGCTACTGTATTCTGTTTTCCTGGTCTATCCAACACAATAATATTGAATTCTTGCAAAAGTAAAAGCCATCTTGTCACTCTGCCATTAGTAACAGGTTTGTTCATTAAATATCTAATTGCAGAATGGTCAGTATGAATAAAAGTTTCATAGCCTGTTATGTAATGTCTAAGCTTATTAATTGCATGAACAACAGCTAAAAACTCTTTTTCAGTCACAGTATAGTTCAACTCTGTGGGAGTCAAATTTTTACTGGTGTAATAAATGGCATAAGGAATTAAATCTTTTTGACCCAACACAGCTCCAAGAGCTGTATCTGAAGCATCTGTAGAAATATGGAAAGGAAGTTTTCAATTTGGTCCTCTCAAGATAGGTGCTTCAGATATTCTTGTTTTCAAAGTTTCAAAAGCTGATTGACAATCAGGATCCCATTTAAATTCACAGTCTTTTGTAAACAACTTGAAGAGTGGAGATGCTATTTTAGTGAAGTTTTCTATAAATCTTCTATAGTAACCAGTAAATCCTAGAAAACTTCTAACATCTCTTTGACAATTTGGAATAGACAACTTGGAGATGACTTCAACTTTTGATCTATCAACCTTAATCCCATCTCCTGAAATATGATGTCCTAAAACAATCCCTTCAGTAAACATCATAAAGCATTTTCATGGCTTAATGAAAGGTTTGTTTCTTTACATCTTATAAGAACTTTTTCCAAATTTTCTAATTCCTCTTCAAATGAATTACCATAAACTGTAAAATCATCCATATAAACCTCTACACAATCATGGATTAGATCGGAAAAAATTCCTAGTACTGCTCTTTGGAATGTTGCTGGTTCATTACATAACCCAAAAGGAAGCACTCGGTAGGCAAAATTTCCCCATGGACAAGTAAATGTGGTCTTATCTTGATCTTCAGGTGCTACCTGAATTTGATTATAGCCACTAAAACCATCCAAAAATGAAAAGTACTTTTTACCTGCTAATGTATCTAATACCTGATCAAAAAAAGGCAAAGGAAAGTGATCCTTCAAAGTTGCTTTGTTCAATTCCCTGTAATCAATGCATACCCTCCATTTACCATTCTTTTTAGGTACTATAACCAAAGGAGAAACCCATCGGCTATCTGAAATTGGATAAATGAAGTTTACATTGAGAAGTTTTTGGAGCTCTTCTTTCACTATCTCCCTAAGATTTGGATTCATCCTTCTTTGAGATTGTCTGATTGGTCTACTGTTTTCCTCAATATAGATATGATGGATGCAAGTCTTAGGATCAATACCCTTCATGTCAGTATACTCCCATGCAAATGCAGTAGAATGTTTTTGCAAGATTCTGGTTAGTTCTTCTTGTTGTGACTTCTCCAGATGTTTGCTGATATTCAATGTCTTTTCTGGAAAAATCTCAATAGCAGAATTACCAAACTCTTCCATAGAGTAAAGAGACATTTGTCTTGATGATAAATATTCTATGTCAGATTCCAACTGAAATTGTGTGGGGTCATATTCTAAAGTTATCTCAAAATTTTCTAATGTGTTCAGAATTTGACTATCCTCACTAATCTCAGAAATGGTAAAGACAGGTTGTATAGTGTTCTCATCATCGACCCATTCATTGTCTCCTATTTCTATAATTGCTCTTGCGGGAGGATACAAATTGAATTTCTTTGTCGAATTACCATTAGAAATGTACATGTCTCCAGATCTACAACTAATAAAAGCATCAGCTGTGGCCAGCCAAGGTCTTCCTAAGATAATTGGATGTCCTCCTAAATTACTTTTGGGAGTCAAAATCATAAAGTCTACTGGATATTCCCAAGAATCTAAGGAGACTGAAATATCTTCTAATACACCATCTGGTTTAATAACCGATCGATCTGCAAGTTGCAATAAAGTAGGTGTAAAAGAAGGTTAGGAAGTTTTAACTGTTCCATAGTCTGTCTACTCATAATGTTGATAGCAGCCCCTAAGTCAATCAATGTGTTTGGAATTTCTATCCCATTTATATGTGTCTTGACAATTGGACTTCCTGGATCTACATATTTCTGCATGGCAATTTTTCCCATCATAATGTCTGCAATTTTTCCTACCAGGTGGATTCTTCTTGTGTCCTTTAGCTTTCTTCCCTGGTCTTTTGAAACTCAACTCTTTTATGGTTTTTGCTAGAATAGGAATTTCTCGAATGGCTTGTAGCAATGGAATCTTGATACAAACATTCTTCAATTCATCTAGAAAGTCATAGTTAGGCAACAAGATTTGTTTTTCCACCCCCTTGTCAATTTGTAGTCTTTCAGGAAAAGGAGGTGTAGATGAAGATGCGGGTTGCTCAACTATAGGAGTTGTGGGTGTTAAGTTTTCTTTTTCTTTTTGCATGCTTGAATTTTGAAGAGATTCTTCCTCGGAACCTTTATTAACTTGAAGAGAGTCCTCCTCAGAGGTATCTTGCTCTTGAATATCTATAGAAGGTTTTTCTAAAACTCTACCAGATCTGAGTTGTACATCGTTGAGAGGAACAATCATATAGGTAGGAAATTGTTGTCCTTCTACCATGTAAGTATTCTGAGGATTTTTATTATTAGGATTTGGCAATGGTTGAGCTGGAAGTTGATTTGTCTTCTGTTGGTATGGAAGCATGAGTTGAGGATTTGTATTTTGTTGAGAAGGTTGTTGTTGTGGAAATGGCAATGAAATTTGTTGTGGATTTTGGCTTGGAAATTGTAGAGCTTGTTGATTTTGAAAAGATGGAGGATATTGATAAAATTGAGCAAATCTCCCATAAGGATTTTGCATCCCTTGTACCCATGGCTGATATGAATTTTGATGTTGGGGCCAAGGTTGTTGCCAAGGATTCCAGTTTGGTGGGGTTTGAAGATTCATAGGGTTATTAAACCCTTGAGATTGTTGTCCCTGCCAAGGTCTCCTTGCGACAAAACAGAGAGATTCTACTGAGTTTGGATCTTCTTGAAAAACAACTTTGAGTCCAGGGATTGAAGGACAATCCTTGATCTCATGATTTTATGAGCAAATCATACATGTTTCTACAACTTTTGCATCCAAGGGACATTCCCTTAAAGCATGTTTCTTTCTACATTTCGGACAAAAGATGGCTAAAGCATCTGTTTCTGCTTTCTGCTTGTTTTGGATTTTAAGGGTGTCTAGTTGTTCACTAAGACCCCTAAGATATCAGTTTTAAACTCATCAAGCATATTACCAATCTTTGTCCTACTTACTGATCCAGTTGCAGATTTGTTAGCCCTAATAAGAGAAGAATCCCTAGGCCCTTTTCCAGTTTTAGATCTTCCCCTTGAGAATTGGATACATAGTTCTGTTATATCATGAAATGGGAGTTGAGAAATGTCTCCTTTCCCCATCATGTTTAAAATGTCTATCCATTCATCTCTAATGGCTTTTAATAGGAGGGCTTTCAAGGTTTCATTATCTAAGTTGCTCATCTTTGCTCTTCTCAAGTTGTATTGAAATCTTTCAATTAGGTCTTCCAAATTTTCATCTTCTTTTTGCATCATTTTGAATACCTCATCCTTGTGATTGGTGGGCATACAATAGTCAAAGTATCTATCCAAAAATGTTTGTTTCATATCATTCCAAGTCCTGATAGATTGAGTGGCTAATCCCATGAACCATTTCAAAGCAGATCCCTTCAATGTTGAAGGAAGCAGTTTGAGTTTTTGAGAATCTTCCATATAGTCATAAGTTCGGCACACTACTTCAAACTCAAACAGAAATGTTTCAGGATCCTCACTTCGTAATCCATAAAAGTTAGGGAGAACAGATGGTGAGATATTTTCATTGTTGCATGAGTTTCCTCATCAACTATAGGGAATCCAAGCAGATTGTCCCTATTTCTACCGTTATTTCCTTCACCATTGTTATCTTCATTATCTCCTCCTCCTCTACCTCCACCTCTATTTATTACTTCCTCTGCCATGATAGTTTCTTTAGAGTCCTTATAGTCCTATAGTTCTTCTACCAAGGAAGGATGAGAGAAAGTTTCTTTGTTTTCTAAGTGGGTTTTAGTAGGTGGTATAGGAGAATCCTCTAATTCAGCTGTTCTTTGCCTTCCAAAAATCTTAAGGCTAGGGGTAGATGGTGGTGAATCTGGTCTATGCCTTGAAGAAGATGGAGTTGTGAAAATCGAACTCTTGGCTTTAGCTATAAACCTTCCCCTAGAATCTCTTGCTCTATGCATGTCATTTTTTTATTCTTTTTTAAAAAAGTTGGGCTAATAATTCTCTTTCTGATCTTCCAGATCACACTAGGTGCAAGTAGAGAGCATACTTAAGAAATTACTAAACCAATAACTCTCTTTTCTGATCCTCCAGATCACACTAGGTGCAAGAGGAGAGCATACTTCAAGAAGTTATCAAGTTTCCCTTCTTTTATGATTTTATGTTTTTTTTTTTAAGAAATTGGCTACCTAGTTACACTTCCCCGGCAACGGCGCCAAAATGTTTGGTCAATTTAGTGTGTCCTAAATTGCTGCATTTAATTTTCAATCTGGGAATCGTAAGCTGATGAAGTGCGGCGCACTATATGTGCAAGATAACCTCTTTCTTAACTTTTTGTCGTTTGTGGTCTTTCTAAGGTAAAATGGAAATTCTAAAGTGAAAAGCAAGCTTGGTTATATTTATTCAAGGAAGTGATATCCCCTATAATGATTTACCAATCTCGAAACTTTAAAAGCAAATTGAAATTACAATGACAAAAGAAAGTAAAAGTGTACTGCTGGAATGGAAAGTGCTGCTAATCTAATGAATCAAAACAAGAAACTAGTGAACATGAAAACTAAAATATTCTTGCTGCCAACTGAACACAAAAGAAACTATGCTTATGGAAATTCAAAATTGCAATGAAATAAATCTAAATCAGATTACATCAATTTATTTTCTGACCCTTCATCATTAGACCAGCTATGACTTGTGGAAGTAATCATAAACAACTTGTGTAACTTATTATTTAATTTGTAGAAAATAAACTAATACTAAACCATACACACATAATTCAATCCCTCGCCATCAGTCCAGCTGTGGCTTTCGGAGGCAACTGAAGATGTCATACATGATTTAATATATCTAAATTTGCAGAAAAGGAACTAATACTAAACTACACATTTCATCATGTAGCCCCTCACCATCAGTCCAACTGTGGCTTTCGGAGGTAACTGAAGACGCTATGAGCAGCTTAATATATCTAATTTTGCAGAAAGGAAACTAATACTAAACTACACATTTCATCATGCGGCCCCTCACCATCAGTCCAGCTGTGGCTTTCGGAGGTAACCGAAGACACTATGAGTAGCTTAATATATTTAAATTTAACTACTGAATCAGATAAACAAAACTGAAATGTACAAAGCAAGACTGAAGTTAAACAAATGCTATGAAAAGGAAACTAGCAGCAGAATAATGTTAGTCTCATATCATTAGCCAAAATACTATGAAAATGCCCGGGCTATCTACCTAAAACCTGCACAAGAAAACTGATCAGTGATTTAACAATCATAAAAACATGAAAGACAAGAATGCAATGGAAATTATAGAAATGTATGAACAGAAATGAAACAACTATGAAATATGAACATGTAATGGATTATGATACAATGACTTTTAAAGAAATGAAATGAAATATATATACATTAATACACAGAACCTCGGCTGAGCAGGGGCCCTCTACACAGCTCTGGTACGATCCTCAAACACGAATTAAGTTGAAAACAGAGTCTTTTCACATTAAAAAGCAGTTCATTACAGACTGGTAGTATTACGGCTCAAGGCAGCGTAATCACTACAAAGCAAACATAACAGAGTACGCACATCAACTATCAATTAACAACTCAACAACTATGATCAACTAACTCTACATGCGTATGCAAACGCTCTATATAAAGCAATAAACTGTAACTGTCTCCTGAAGTTTATGATAGCAGCCAGCACGTAGACCACTAAGGCCACGGATATAGGAGTATGGCCATGTTGGAAAACGGATCTATGGAAGGTGGCGCTTGAATTCAACTCCAGAACTTTGCACAGATGTCAATTAACCTCCGCAAGCTTAGAAACGGCCGTATGGATGTTTATATGCCACGAAACAGAGTCCAGCCGACATAGAACTCCATAGTTGACTTCCACGTGGATGGCTTTGACCGCGGCTTCCTTTGATGAATTTACTTGAACCAATAGGACACGAACCATGTCCTTGTCATTCCTAGCCTGCCCATGTGGCTCGTTTCCTTCGTGGACACCTGTAACATAGATTTCCACAAAATAGCTGCGGAAAGTTGCAGCAGCTGCGGAAAGTGACAAGTTTCCGCAGTTGTATGAACAAAATCTAAATCAAATAGAAAACACACAAACATAATTAAAAACCATGTTAGATACCCTTTTGCACATGATATTGACAATTTTGGAGGTTTAGGTGAGTGAAAAAGATATGGAAAAGTGTATGGAAAAGAGGCAAATTCGGGACTCAACAAGTCCTTTGGGAGTTTCAAACACCTTGGAATGATTGTCCAAGACTTTTTGGAGATCTGAAGAAATAGATGATTTTGATGTTGGAACTTCTAGTGAGCATAATTGTGCAATTACACGTCGTTGTTCTTTCTTTAGAAGCTTTGTCATGACATTAGAGCTTATTATCTTTCCCGACTTCCCTACAATACCTCGTAATTCGACTTCCTTTCCTTCTGAAAAAAAATTCAAGAAAATTTCTAGAAAATTAAAAGCTACTATCCCCAAAGATTGTAACCATTTTACTCCTAGTACAACATCAACACCTCCCATAAGAATGAAAAGCATTGGACTATTCAATACATATTCCCCCATGTTACACTGAAAATTGTCACCTTGACATTCTGCTAACTGTATGAGCTCATTATGACTCATACTTCTCCCTTTTGCAAGTCTAACATATCAGTTCCTCATGTCAAGCCTTGAAAATCAGAAAAAAATTCCTAAAAGTCTCCTAAACTTTGGTGTCGCACTTTCTGGCTATCTTGCCTGCGGTCCCACACCCAATGTTCAGCCTTCCTGTGTTCCTAAACGCACTTTATCTTTGTTATAGGTGTGGACCCCTGTAAGATTAAAAAATGCGCAAGTAAATCCCAAAAAGCTCAATTAAAGTAAATTCTGGAAGCTTCTAGAATGGATCTTGCGGTGGCAGAACCGCTCTTGTGAGGTGCATGTATCTCTTACCTTATGGAGCTAACCCCTTGATGTGAGGAGATTATCCCTTTGAAGGAGGATTATATCCCTTCATACTTGGAACAGAAAACCTCCTCTTTTCCACTATAAAAAGAGGCATTGGGTAGCCTCAAAGGGAGTTCAAGCTTAAGAATATTTGAGGTTAAGTGCTGTTGAGATTTAGACTCAGTTAACTAAGACTTTCGTGAGGAGAGATTACATACCTCTATTTGTCTTGGTTGGAGGAGTGAAAAGATTATCAAAGTAAAGGAGACTCCTGCTTCGGACCCCGGAAAGTCCTGTGCAACATCAAGGCTCAGGTTGTAAGGATTTTCTTCTTTTGAAATTAATACGAATATACGCATTTTTCTCAATAAGCTTTCAATCAATGGTTTATTTCATAGATTCCTTGATCACTATGATAAGCATGGTTTATGATGATTTCTATACAGGTGCTATGTAATACTTTGCTTGTTTGTGACTGTAGGTTTACGAGGAAAACTTCTTCAAGCGCGCAAGGGACAACAACGACTTCAAACAAGCGCTGGACATACGGTAAGTCTTTTACACCTCTATAGAGTTTTTTGTGAACCTTACATGCTTAGAGAAAGATTAGTACGCTTGGATGTTTGTTGCTAGATACTTTTAGTACTAGGGAGATCGGTCTTGTCTGCAAGACGGATTAATCCATACAACAAATTGGCGACTCCGCTAGGGAAGAACTTGTTGTTTTTGGTTCTCTTTTATTTTGATTTGAGGAAAAATTTTTCTTGGTTTTTGATTGATTGACATCTGCCTGGGTAGCTTAGGTTTTCTCTGTTTTTGAAAATTTTGAAATCCTTTAAGTTTTTCTCTAATTTTTTCTGGGACCGCACTTTTCCTTGTTTTCACAGTGCGGGTAGTTTCGCACGTTGCCTGTGTAAACAGTGTGGGACCGCACCCGTGATATCTTGGAGCCTGCGGACCCTGTTAAAGTTTTGAAAAACTTCAGATTTCTTCCTTTAGTTTATCTTGATTTTGATTTTGATTTTTTGTTTTCTGCCCAGATTGATGATTTTTTCTGTCAAAATCTTTCTGTTAAAAAATCTCAGCAATATTGGTGTTTTGATGATTTTCTAGAAATTTTGTGTTTTGGATTGATTTTCACTTGGTCTTTGTAGTGATTTGAAGCATTTGACATTTTGAAGCACCTAAGATTACAATGGTCTTTTGTATTTTGCTGAATTTGACCTGATTGTGAAATCATCCTTTATTGAGAAATAGAGTTACCTGTTTCTTTGCAAATCTTCGAAAAAAACTTTGTTATTGGTTTTTGAATTTCATTTTTTATAAAAAAAACATAATTGAGTGTTTTCAATATTTTTGTTATTTTGGACGAATAGATCCTTAGTTTGCTGAACAACTAATTAAAACATTCTTCAAAAAATCTTAAAGCTTTTATTCATTTAGATTATTAAAGTTTGTAGTTTTGAGTGCTATTAAACTTTGTAGATCTAGAAATTAGTTTGTAGTTTTGAGTGCTTTTAAAATTTCTAGATTTCTTTTGAAGGAAAATTGTTTTGTAGCTTCGAGTTTTTGGAAAGTGAAAGGATTTTTATTGTGAGTTTGATAATTTGTTGGAAAAGACAACAATAGTTTCTTTCAAGTATTCTTTGTGTTTAAAGAAGGAATTGTTTATCAAAAGAGTTGCATTCTCTAACTTTTCCTTAATTAGAACTTTATTGAAAGAAAACAATCTGATTATCATTTTTAGGTGCATTTTTAGTGTCTTTTGGAAATCGAGTCTTCACACCATTAGAGTTTCAATTCCGCACCCATTGACTTAAGAAACAACTCTTAAAAGTAACGCTTAATTAAAATTCATCTAGCAATCTTTTTATTTTCTAGGGCTCTTATCACCAACATAGCTTAGGCTAGTATCTTGGAGTAGAGAGTAGTTAACTCTCCAAGATAGCAAAAACAAAAAAGTAGACAAATTTTGCGGTAGGAGATAAATCCAATTGTAATTTGTATAATCTGGGAAGCTTCTCTTAAAGAATTCAATCACGAGATCATGTCCGAACCTCTGAGACAATCAATTCTGTTTCATTGGGGAAGATAGAAGATTTTGCGTGTATTACAAACGGTAAACCTCGGATTAACCATTGTCGAGGAGCCTGGGGTCACTTGTCGGTAAACCTCGGATTAACCATGTCGAGGAGCCTTCAAGGGGATTGAGCTTGCTACTCTGCCGTTGCGCATGAAATCGGAATCGTAGACTGTTCCCCCAGTTATATTTGTTACTGTTCGTAACCTTAGTGTCCATTATCTTAAGATTATTTCCTAAGGTGACGGTGAAGGAAAGATCTCACTGTACCTGGAGCAGACATCGACTAGAATCACTTGGACTCTCTGGGGGGTTCTCTTCACACGAGATGGTTTTGTGAGGAAACTTGTGCCAGTCTGTTTCATTAAGGAGGTTTTCGGGGTAACTGTTCCAACCGCCCTTTTTGTGTTAAATTTCTACTAAGTTGGATTTCATCACCAACTAGTGTTTTTAGTACGGAAAGTTATTGTTTGTGTGTGGTTTGAACTCTTAGATTTTTAAGCGTGTGATTCAGCTGTTTGTTTCTTTAGATATTTTAGGTGTTTTCATTGAAATTTTCTTTGTTTGCATGTGATTAGTTAATATTTAATCATGGCGGAATTGCCGAGACAATCCCGGAGACTACAAGGGAAACCCCCTGAATATGCACCGAGTCAGCTTGAAGGGCTTCGTGCTCTGGTATCATCCAGTAGTGGTAGGATTAGATCAACAGAAATTGGAATTTCATCCATAGTTGTTCATCCTGATCATCAAATACCTACAACAGAATACATTCAAGAACCGATTTCAGTTTCTGAAGTTACTGGTAGTATTCCTGCTTCCAGTGAACTGGCTGACGAACCTGAAATCTATGAACCTGAAACTGAATCTTCTGTTTTGGAAACATCCTCAGGATTCATTTCACCAACTTCTAGCGATCGTGGTTCACCTAGGGTGAGAAATATCGTCACTGACGATCTTCCAGCTAGTCTTATTTCCATTGAAGAACTTACTAATCCAGGAAAAGATATATCTCTTCCTGACTCCCCTCAATCCTTAAATATTATGGAGCGTGAATCTATTTTATACAGCCCTATTCGAACTAGTGCTTGGTATCTATCTTTAACAAATTTTTTAGAGAATCCAGGTCTTGCTTTTTCTCCACCTCGAGTTCCATTTCATCCTACACCCAGAGGTTACTATTCGCCATCCATTATGGCCGGAGAGTCATCCATGTTTTCCCAGACACCAGAATCATTTTTACACGGTGGTCCTTCTGTTCCTTCAGGATATCAAGTTCTGTCTGGTACTTTTTCAGGAGCAGCTCCTCAACCAATTGAACAAGTGTTGTCATCTGGTAATAGTGGTGTTAAAACTGAAACGTCGAACGCAACGCAAATCTATATGATGTCTGGTAATATTCCGAATCCTCAACCTCAAGGCAGTCAGTTACTGCCTGGAGGGCCAATACAGGGAAATCCGTTACTGCCTGGGGGGCAACCTCAAGGAAGTCAATTACCGCCTGGGGGGCAACCTTCAGGTAGTCAGTTACCACCTGGGGGGCAACCTTCAGGAAGTCAATTTCCGCCTGGAGGGAAACCTCAAGGTAACTTTTTCCCAAGAAAAACTGTGGAATCATATTATTTTTGGGGACAACCCCAAGGGCAGTACACACCTCAAGGGCACCAACCTTCAGGACAGTATATGCCCCAAGGTCAACCCCAAACTCAATATGCTCCTCAGGGTCCTTATCAACCCCAGCTTCAGTACGCACCTCAGGGTTATCAACCTCAAGGTCAGTACCCAATTCAAGGTTTCCAACAGCCTTCTGGTCAGCCATCTATTCAAGGAGCCGGAAATGTACCACTTACTTATCAACCCTACGTTCAACCAGGTTATGGTCCTTACGTTCAACCTTCTGTGGGACAATACCCCGGAATGAATATGGTGTGGGATCTGTCCCAATATCAACAGCCTATGCAGCCTAATGTGCAATTTCCTTATCAACCTAGACAACCTTTAATTTCTGGTCCAACTCAGCCACCTGTCCAGCCTACTATTCAAACTCCTGCACCTGGTTCTGTTCAGCAAGCTGGTCCTAGTTCACCTAAGACTCCGCCTCAAACTACTGCAACAGTTGCTACATCTGTTCAACCTGTAACACCTGCTTCTGGAGTATCTGTAACCCCGAGTTCGTCTATCCCTGCATCCATGAAAATCCCTCAAGTCTCTGTACCCCAGTCAAGATCTTCGGTTCAGACTTCGGTTCAGATGCCTACGGGACAAGCTGGTACGAGTACAGTTGTCACAAGTCAGCCGCAATTCACGTATCAACCGTACCAGGGACATCCACAATTCAGTCCCTATACACAAAATCCAAACTATCAGTATCAACCGTACCCTGGCTATACTTATCAACAGCCTCAACAACCCCAGTTCGGTACAATTAATCCTGGTTTTCCAGGAGGTTAAACAATTCCTAATGCTAATCCGATTCCCGGAACTGCTTTGGCTACTCAAGGTTTTCGTGACCCTAACCGTCAGTTACCATTTATCGCAACTTTGGATTTACCTGATTTGACGTGCCTTACAAATGATCCAATTTTCTATTATCATTATTGGCCGCCAATGCCGCATAAGTTGCCCAGTGATATAAAAAAATTCGAAGGTAAGTCAGGAGAGGATCCATCAAATCACGTCATGACTTATCACCTTTGGTGTGCATCTAATTCAATCATTGATGATTTGATTCGATTACGTCTTTTCCAACGAACTCTTATTGGTCTTGCAGCCAAATGGTACATCGAGTTACCACGAGGCTCATTTCATAACTTCAGTCAGTTAGCAACTGCCTTCTTGACTCATTTTCAGTTGCCGGTCAGATACGACAATGGCACAGAATTATTAACTTCGCTAAAACAATCTATGTCTACATATATTTCTGATCATATTCATGAATGGCGACGTAGGAGACGTTTGGTGTAAGTTTATATTCTGGATCAAATTTTGGCAGAATGGTTTGTTAAATCATTGTTACCCAAGATTAATGAAGATGTAGCTAAGGCTGGTGTTGTTACTGAAGAGCAAGTAATTTCTCAAGCTCAGTACCTTGACCTCGTTTATACGCAGTCAGGTACTTTACATGAAAAAATCCCAGACCTTCCAAAACAAGGTCAAATAGCTTTTGCTCCTTCAGGGTCTCATGCCGCTGACAGTATGATTGGTACAGTCAATACTAAAAGTAAGAAGAAATCTTCAAAGAATTATTCTCCAATTATAACTCTACCTGATTCCTCGAAAGGAGAATCTTTCCTCGAAGTTTCTGCCGATATTCATGTTGTGGAGACATCTACAGCTAAATCTAAATCCGATAGTAAAAATAAATGGAAGAATAAAAACAAAAAGAATTCGAAAGAAAAAACTGATAAAAATGAATCCAATGACGAAAAACGTAAACCACGTTATCCTTGTTACATTTGTGATGAAGATCATTTTACTAAGGAATGCCCACATCGGGCCGAGGTTGTGAAATTCATCAAAGGTTCACAACCTGCTGTCTTGAAGGATCCCTTTCCGACTCAAGATAGTAATATGGTTGGTTCTACTTTGAATCCTTCAGAAGAGCCCATTTCGATGATGTCTCATGTAAGGATTGCGACGCGATCGCAAGATTATGGAACTAAGAATCCTGCTGATGGTAAAGAAGCAAAATCTTCTAGTGCAAATAAATCAACTACACCTCCTCCTATTTCTGGTCTGCTACAGATCGAGACACCAAATCCAGAATTAATAATCAAACCGCTTGCTAAAGGTGTTCTTCGTAAATCAGCTTTCAATCCACATGCGAGAGCTGCTCAGAATTACAACATTGTTGAAGACTTAGCTATTTCTCCTTTAGTGATGTCGGCTTTGGAAGTGCTGTAATGCCCAGCACAGCGTAAATTGATTTTGTCTACCATAGGAGCTGTTGATATTCAGGATTCTAATCTTATAATCTTCGATCTAGAAAATAGTACACCTCGTCTACCTCATCAGATGGCTTTCCAGATACCAGTGTTAGTAAAAAACAGACCGATATATCGGATTGTGATTGATGAGGGGGCTTCAACGTGTATTATGTCGATTCAGTGTTGGAAATCACTTGGTTCTCCTACACTTAACCAATCTCCGATGATTCTTAAGGCTTTTGATGGTCGAGGTTTCCACCCTTTTGGTATTTTGCAGGATTTACCCATAGGGGTTGAAGGTAAAATTGTAAATCTAGATGTGGAAGTGGTTGATGCCTCTCTTGATTACAACTTTCTTCTGGGTCGTAGTTGGTCTTACGCTATGACTACTATTGTCTCTTCGGTCTTCCGACTCATAAAATTTCCATATCAGGGAAGGATCGTTACAATAGATCAGTTAACTTATTTTTCTTCCGACCTAACCTCTACAGAAACAATCCATCATGTTGGTAAAACAACTATCCCGTACAAGGATGTTGGAGTAGGTTTTATTAAAGATTCTGGTTTTCTAGGAACCTTTGCCATTCCTCCTCCTAACGTATCGCCTTCTGTTGCAACTATTCATATGATTTCGTCAGACTCTGTTATGTTTGATGATCCTTGGATCGTACCTTCCAAATCCGAGTTAGATTCAATTGATGGCATGATGCCTTTGAGTCCATTTGAACTTTCATATCAGGCTGTACAGTCATTTTCCGACCCCTCTTCAACCGAAATTGATCCAGTGAATGGGATCCATGAGGAATCACTTTCTATATCTAGTTCAGCTACAACGGCATTTCCTGAACTTGTTCATACTGATGAGCAGATTCGTGAGTTCTTGTCTATTGACGATTTACCATGGGAAGATCTACATCACCGATCTTCGTTTTTACCTGAACTAGATCATTTTGAAGATGATTTCGCTTCAATATTTACTGCTGAATATGTCAAGGAACCGCAGAATCCGTTGAAAAATCCTGATTCTGAGTTAAATTTGGAAACTATTTCTCGAACGATTCCAATTGACATTTTAGTAAAACCTGGAATAATTGAAAACATTCATATAGGTGCTTCCTGTACTGAAGAAGAAATTCAAACTTATAAAGCCCTATTTCAAGAATTCTGTGATGTGTTTGCTTGGTCTTACGAGGAAATGCCAGGAATTGATCCGTCAATTGTCGTACATGAAATCAAGACTTACCCGGATGCCAAACCTGTCCATCAACGTCTACGTCAGATGCATCCTAGAAAAGCTGCTGCTATCAAATCAGAGGTTGAAAAATTACTTCGTGCAGGTTTCATTTATCTGATTCCCTTAACGGATTGGGTATCTAATATTGTTCCTGTGACTAAAAAACAAGGAACGATACGAGTATGTATCGATTATAGGGATATTAATCGAGCTTGTCCTAAAGACAATTATCCAACTCCCTATATCAATCAAATAATTGATGATTGTGCCGGTAGTGAAATGTTTTCCTTTATGGACGACTTTTCAAGGTATAATCAAATAAACATACTCCCTGCTGATCAGCCAAAAACAACTTTTATTTGTCCGTGGGGGACATTTGCTTAGTGCAAACTACCCTTTGGATTGAAGAACGCTGGAGCAACTTTTCAAAGGGCCATGTCTTATGCGTTTCATGACATTAAGCACATTGTGCAACCGTATCTCGATGATTTACCTGCTCATTCATCGCGTAGGGCTAACCATCTCACACATTTACGTGCTATCTTTATGAGATGTCGGCATTATCGAATTTGGCTAAATCCACACAAATGTGTTTTTTGTGTCGAGTCGGGTCGTTTACTGGTATTTGTTGTCTTGAAAGCAGGTATTCGCGTCGATCCATCGAAGGTCGAAGCTATTGTCAAATTACCTCCTCCTTAGACTTTACGCCAACTCCAAAGTTTGCAGGGGAAAGAAAATTTTTTACATCGATTTATTCCTAACTATGCCGAGCTTACGAAAGGTTTTACCCGATTGTTGAAACAAAACATTCCATTCTTTTGGGATGAGATCGCTAATCGATCTTTTGATGCACTTAAACACGCGTTGACCCATGCACCGTTATTGCATCCTCCCAACTACAACCAGGATTACATTTTGTACCTCGCTGCTTCTCATTCCACTATTGGGATGGTTTTAGTTCAGGAAGACGAATCTAACGCTGAACATGTGATTTATTATCTTAGTCGGAATCTGCGCCCGACCGAAATCAAATACACACATGTGGAGAAATTGGCCTTGGCAGCTGTTCAAGCTGTCCAATGATTTAGACATTACATATTGTTACGCAAAACTACAGTAATTTCTGATTGCAACCCTATGATGTACATTTTGACCAAAGAGTTGCTAGGGGGAAAGTATTCCAAATGGATAGTCATCTTGCAGGAATTCGACTTGGAATTTGAAAAATCCAAGGCAAAGAAATCCTTGGTCTTTGCAGAACTAATGTGTGATTTCCCCTCTACTGATACTGAAACTGTGGCAAAGCAGCCCATTGCGGACGAATCTCTGTTTCTTATCAGTACTCTTGATCCATGGTATGGAGATATTATAGTTTATCTCTAAACCCAATATTTTCGGCTTGAAATCTCGCGATCTCAGCGAAAGAAAATACGTTTCCAATCCCAACAATATAATATTATTGGTGATACACTTTATTGTCGTGGAACAGATTCGGTTTTCGACGCTATCTTATCCATGAAGAAGCTGAAAAGGTTTTAAATGAATGCCATTCTGGAGCATGTGGCAGTCATATGTCTGGGTATGCCACAGCCCAAAAGATATTGTGCGTTGGTTATTTCTGGTCGTCGTTATTCAAATATTGTATTTATGCAGTTCGGAAATTCCACAATTGCCAACTTTTTGATCGTAAGATGCGCGCGCCTCCCGCTCCTCTTCATCCCATAATTGCTGTTGGTCCTTTCGAAAAATGGGGTATCGATTTTATTACATGTAACCCTCACTCGGCCGGGGGGCATGCATATATTATCTTAGCAGTAGATTATTTTACTAAGTGGGCCGAGGTGATGCCTACATTTTCGGCTGATGGCAAGACTGCTGCAACTTTCGTATTTAATCACATAATTGCTAGGTTCGGTGTTCCTCAAGCCATTATTACTGATCATGGAAGCCATTTTCGGAATGTCATGATGACTGAACTGACAGAACAGCTTGGCCTGCGCCACGATAGTTCCACTCTGTATTATCCGCAAGCCAATGGTCTGGTCGAAGCCATAAATAAAGTTTTGGTCACCATGATCAGAAGAATTATTGGTATTCACAAAACGAATTGGCATTCCATGTTATTTTCAGCACTTTGGGCATATCGAACCTCAGTCAAAACATCAACTGGTTTCACTCCCTTTCAACTCGTTTATGGTTTGGAAGCTGTGTTGTCGATTGAATGCGAAATTCCATCTTTGAAATTAGCCATAGAGTTACTCCCAGCTACGTCTGAAGAGGAGAAACGTTTTTTGTACTTGGCTCAATTGGATGAAAATCGGAGAAACGCTGCAATAGCAAATGAGGCTCATGTCAAAAGAGTAAAAGCTCAGTATGATAGAAGTGTTACCCCTCGGAATTTTTCAGAAGGAGACCTAGTCTTAGTTTATGATCAAGCCGAAGATAAGCTAGGAGTTGGGAAATTCATGCCCATGTGGCATGGTCCTTTCATTGTTAAGCGAAAGTTGGCAAAAGGGGCCTATGAGCTGATAGATTTTGATGGTGTCCCTTTAGATAAGCCTCGAAATGGGTTATATCTGAAGCAATATTATGCTTAAACCTGGTGTGGAGATCTTTACTTTTTAGGTTAGATTTCTTTACTGCTGGTGTGTCTTAGATTAGAAAGGTGTGCCTAGTTTAGAAGTGTGTTTTTATCACTATTCCTGCTTAGCTGAGTTTTGCTCTTGATATTGCAGATGTTGACGTCTCTTCAAACCTACATTGGTTTTTCTGATGGTGCTTGTCGTAGTACACAGAACATTTCTTCCGCAGCTTGGGTTATCTATTCACCCTCTGACGAGTTATTTTCCATGCATGGGGTAAGCCTTGGTCAAACAACGAATAACATTGCTGAGTATAGTGCAGTGATTGAGTTATTATCTGAGTCCATATCGTTTGGGATTCAGAGTTTGATTGTAAGGTTGGATTCTGAACTTGTTGTATTACAGCTTAACAGGGTTTACGCCATTAGAAATCCAGTGTTGTTACGATTATTTTTAAGAGTTCGTCTCTTGGAACATGAATTTGATTACATTGAATATCAACATATTCCAAGACATTTAAATACATTAGCAGACGCAGTTGCTTCTGGTATGATAAATCGACATTTGCAGTGATCAAAACAGTAAAACAAATAACATTCATAACATGTATACAGATAGTCGGTAAATAGTGTTATTTCATAGGATAGAAGTGTTTTCAAAAAATATACATCGTCTTCGATCATAAGTTGGAAACACCTTATGATCGGCAAATGATAACACAAAAAGTCAAAAATATGAGTCTACAACACAATCATCCCATCACTGATGGTGATCATGATAAGAAACCACTGCTCGAGCCACTCTGCACAAGAACCTCCTAAAAGGTCCTGGAACACCAATCACGTATCTCTGCAATCTGAGTGGAATGTCATCTATGTTTGTCTCCGAAATATCTAGAGTCAAACGCTCTAGATGATGCTCTAAATCAGTCAATATTTCTGCTAATTGGCCTGCTGGAGCTGGTGCGGCTAAAACTGGTTGTCTTCTTTCATAAGGTTGGAGATGGGCTGGTTGCCATGGGCCCACATCTGTATTCAAAATTTTTTTGGTTATTATTTGACAAGACGATCAAAAATAAAAAATTAGAACTTAGAAACTGTTGAAGAAAGATTTTTACCTGAGTCATCCCACTGTTCCCCTGCTGGGAGAGTCATCTCTCAGTCGTCGCGGAAGTATATCCCGGCGTATGGAAAGTCCTCTATGACAAAAAGTTGGCAATCCAGCCAACGAAAATATGAAGAAGGAAATCAAACAATCTCAGCGCCCTCAATACCGTGACGGGCCATCAGTGCGGACCAATGAGCCATCCTAGGTTCTCTAAGTCGACCGGCATCAACAGGGATACTCTGTGGAGCTAGCATCGGAATCCTCTCTAGAGCAAAGGAGACAAAAATGGATCCATATCCAAAGTTATTCAGTTTCCCATTTTTTTCTCTAGTTAGTTGGCCTTTTATATTAGCCAACACAGCGTCACACCAGTTGAAGATGATGTCGTGAAAACAGTCCACAGCAATGCGCATCTGAGAACCGGTAGCTACATGCAATGCTGCACTCTCGCACAACCTGGTAACAGTAAATGGAATAAATTTCAGCTCAGGACGGATGATAGTTTTTATATCAATCCGTTTGTCTCTGGGGTCTGCTTCATCATTACAGAATTCTTGTTGAAGACTAGCGATAGTCTGGCCACCTGGCCTAGTCCCAAACAAGGAGAGTTGTTCGCCCCTCTTAGACAAACTAGTCAGAAAATAAATTTCCTCCAGCTCGATTTCGAGCCGGTGGCCGCCAATAATGAACCACTGGTCTTGCACGTTCCACCTGTTTACCAGCCATGTCAGGAGCTCTACCTGTGCTCTCATGCCTTGGATGGCCCAGAATTTATATAAACCACACGCTCTTAATGCTTTCATTGTGGGCATATGGAGCATTGCGGCTTCATCCACTTCCTCATGTTCACGTTCTCTCCAAATCAACATCTTGTTAATCCTACAATATATAAAAATATAGATTAGAACAATCTAATCTGAAAATTTTTGGGCAGGAAATGAGAAATTTAATTTTGAAATTTAAACGCGCGGGTACCGCACTTTTCCTTTGTACACAGTGCGTAGAAATGCACGCGCTCTGTGGAAAAAGTGCGAACCCATGACCTTTTTCTGTGAAGAAAAAGGTCGGGGTCCGCAGGTCCCATGTGTTTTGCCTACGGACCCCCGCAGACGGTTTTTTAAACTATTTTTCTCCCTTAAAAATAAAATCTAAAGCCTAAAAATGAATTGTAAACTGATGAAATGCAATATTAAGAGGTCGTGGATTACCTGGGACTGACGGTTCTCGATTTCACCAGACCGATTTTCCAGAATCTTCACAGGAATTTTTTTACCCAAAAGCTTCTACTTTTCACTCTGAACTTGAACGGTAAAAATGAAGTTGAAAAAGTCCTTTTTATAAGTTTTTTCGAATAGATGAATTTTTAATTTATTTCTTTTTCACTTTAAAAAGGGTATTTTTGAAGCATTTTTACTCATCTTAAATAGGTATGTGTAATGTTTCAAGTTTTTGTGTAGAAATTGGATTTTTCAGGAGAGTTGATCGTTTTTTTCAACAAAGAGCATACTTTTATCACTTTTTCGGACTCTTTCAAAAATTCACGAAAAAGAGAAACATTGGAGTCCTCTTTTAAGCCCTTTTCAGACTCTCTAAACATGAAAAGATCGCTGAGTACTTGATTATTCGAACTTGTTAAAGTAAATGAATAATCGTCCCTTCAGTATAAGTTTACCCCTTTTACGGACTGAAATGGACTATTTACAAAAAAGGTATACGTTGACTAATTACGGTCAATAGAGTTCTCTCCCGCATTATTTTATCCTTTTTCGGGCTCGAGAGACTAAATTTACCAAAAAGTACACCCATGGAGTTTTCTTACGTTTTTTCTTCTGACTCCCTAAAAATTGAAAAACGCCGAGTTTCTCGTATACTGGACTCGTTAAAATTGAACAGTAAAGGACCTGTTCAATTTCAAACAGGAACGAACCACTCCTTCTTAGGGTTTGAATCTTAAACTAAGTTGGAATAATTCGAAGGATGAGCTTATAAACAAGAAAATTTTATCCTCCTCAAGCTTGTCAAAAATAAAGAGGTACTTGCCAGAAATGGTGGGGGAAAAGAGAGGAAAATGGGCGTGTTTGTTGTATTTTGATTCTTCGAAAATTCAGTCGACCACTCTTGAACACGACACTTTCATTCACTTGGGTTTGGAAATCCTTTGCCTAACAGTTAATCAAACCTCATTGAAAGTTTTCATTTGGTTTCTGGGTATTAGCTTTGGGTCAATTGTCGCCAAGCCATCTGCAGTGTCGTTATGTGTTCAAGAGGATAGTGTAAATAGACCATTCATCTACAAAATATCTATCATCCATTTTGACCATCCTTGAGTCAGTCCTTGCTAATATATTTTCAAAACTTGATCTATGATTTCGTGTTGTGGGATTTCCTACGACGGATCGATTTCTATCGGCGAAAAACTCATTATCTGGGAAGTTGATCTAGAAATCGTCAGTACCTTGAAATCTGCATGCCTTAATGGCAGGTTTCTCGCTTTCGACGACGGGTTACATCATCAACCTTCGATTGAATGATTCCGTGAGATGTTCAACTTTAGCTCATTCATTCACATTTGATGGATTTTACTAGGTACTTTGAGAGCCATTGACATTACTGGTGGCTACTCTCACACTTGTTAACAGTTTACATCATTGACTAGTAATCAAGTGGTTTCTACCATGTTCGACTTCGACACATTCATTCGCATGGATAGAATCGTACTAGTTCGAGATGCAGAAATTAAGACCCTGGATCTAGTTTCTACCATCCAGGTTGTGAGGAATTTTGTTATCATTGATACAGTAGACTATTCATAAACAGATGGATGCATCCATATTGTGTCTACACATGTCTATACTATGATGTACTCAAAATCATTCCTGTATCAAAACAGTTGAATCAATTTTTAGTTATTTTAATCTGAGTATGGGAATGCCTACCTCAACGATGACATGTATATATATATATATTTTGCATTGACTGTTTTTACAGGTTCTGACTAGGGTGTCCACAGGATGATCCTTGAAATGATAAAGTACTGCACTCTTCATATATGATAGACTTCAGCATCATGTATTCCAGACTTTGCACTTTAGGGGGCAATCTGTTACACTGAAAACTGTCACCTTGACATTCTTCTAACTGTATGAGCTCATTATGACTCATACTTCTCCCTTTTGCAAGTCTAACATATCAGTTCCTCATGTCAAGCCTTGAAAATCAGAAAAAATTCCTAAAAGTCTCATAAACTTTGGTGTCGCACTTTCTGGCTATCTTGCTTGCGGTCCCGCACCCAATGTTTAGCCTTCCTGCGTTCCTAAACACACTTTATCTTTTTTATAGGTGCGGACCCTTGTAAGATTAAAAAAGGCGCAATTAAATCCCAAAAAGCTCAATTAAAGTAAATTCTGGAAGCTTCTAGAATGGATCTTGCGGTGGCTGAACCGCTCTTGTGAGGTGCATGTATCCCTTACCTTATGGAGCTAACCCCTTGATGTGAGGAGCTTATCCCTTTTAAGGAGGATTCTATCCCTTCATACTTGGAATAGAAAACCTCCTCTTTTCCACTATAAAAAGAGGCATTGGGTAGCCTCAAAGGGAGTTCAGGCTTAAGAATATTTGAGGTTAAGTGTTGTTGAGATTTAGACTCAGTTAACTAAGACTTTTGTGAGGAGAGATTACATACCTCTATTTGTCTTGGTTGGAGGAGTGCAGAGCTTATCAAAATAAAGGAGACTCCTGCTTCGGACCCCGGAAAGTCCTGTGAAACATCAAGGCTCAGGTTGTAAGGATTTTCTTCTTTTGAAATTAATACGAATATACTCATTTTTCTCAATAAGCTTTCAATCAATGGTTTATTTCATATATTCCTTGATCACTATGATAAGCATGGTTTATGATGATTTCTATACAGGTGCTATGTAATACTTTTCTTGTTTGTGACTGCATGTTTACGAGGAAAACTCCTTCAAGCGCGCGAGGGACAACAACGACTTCAAACAAGCGCTGGACATACGGTAAGTCTTTTACACCTATATAGAGTTTTTTGTGAACCTTACATGCTTAGAGAAAGATTAGTACGTTTCGCTATTTGTTGCTACATACTTTTAGTACTAGGGAGATCGGTCTTGTTCACAAGACGGATTAATCCATACAACACCCCATGGTTATCTTGATATTATGGCATTTTCCAGAGCAATTTATAGTTCCTCCATTTGCAACCATCACTTGACATTCTGATGCCGAGTATAGGAAACAATTCAATTCCTTGGCTACCTTACAATCAATAAAATTATGGGTACTACCTGAATTGATTAACACTATTAGCTTTTTCTTCTTGATATGTCCTTCTATCTTAAGAGTTTTAGGAGTGGTAATTCTTGCCATTGCATTACACGATATGGTCGGACTCATTTATTCCTCTTCTAGGGTTGGTTTGTGGTGTATACCCTTTTCTTTTGAAGATTCTTGTTCATTTTCTGTAGAAATTTGCTGAATAATGATCAATTATCCACCGAGACTATCCTGATCACATATCAATTCGAATTCATATGCAACACATAATCTCTTCCACTCAGATCATCACACATGCGGAAATAAAACAAGCGATAGCACATCAAATCATCATACACATTAACACAGTATGTATGGGAAAAGCTTATAGTTGAAAACACCACAGCTATTGTGTATATTATAATGGATAAAACATGTAACAAACTCAGTACAATACTCCTCACAAGTACTCGGTACTATCTCATGAAGTTACACACAAACTAGCTTGGTTTTGAACAAGTCACAGGTTCAAAACACATCCACTAATTTCCTGCCTCTATTGCGCAATCATGGCCTATCTAAATAGAGATCCAAGGTTCGAATCTCCTTGGCTTGACAGTGCAATCATCATGGGCAATTGCCTCCAAGTGTGGTGCAAATCTCATGCACAACTGATGTCGCCACTGATAGCTGTACTCACCCTTTCATCTACCTCTTCCACTGGTCTCCACTGAACTGTCCATGCACTGTAGTGAACTGATGTGTTCTTGAGTTGAATAATGAGTTACTAATTAATGAATTAAATAATATTTAATTCACTCCACTCATTACTAGTCGATTAGCTAGTTAAACTAATCTCAACTAGTTCAACTAAGTTAAACCGAACACAACTCCACTAGCTGTCTCATTAACTCCACCAAACTTCTGCCACTGAAGTCCTAACTGAAGTCAACCATGCATGTGCTCACCAAACCCTTAGGAATAGCGTAATTCCTATGTCAGATGCATGAGCCACTTCCAAGGCTCGAACTGAAGTGCTCCAAGAGAGTAAACTGAAGTTTAGAGTCCAAATATTATTAAGGGTAAATAATATTTGACTTCCCTATTTTTAGGATAGGCGGTCTAAAAATAGACTTCGACCTATAGGTCCAAAAATTAGAGGTCCATCTATTTTTACCAACATGACCAATACTCCAAGAATAACATACTGCAACCCCTAGACCATGCTCCATATGTCTAAAAATAGACATAGTCTAAAAATAGACTTTGCGCTAGAATTTGCTTGCGGGCCCACTTAGTGAAGGCGACTTCATTTCACTAAGCTCCATCATCTTTCTGCATTTTCAACACTCCCTCTCAGCAAGATATGGATTATCTACAACCCGTATCCTGCCTCTGTGGAATTCGAACTTGCTCCTGGTGAGCGCCTTCGTCAAGATGTCGACATCCTGATCCTCCGTGGGAACATATGAAAGCATCATGATTCTCCGCTGAACACAATCTCTGATATGATGGTACCTGATGTCGACGTGTTTGGATCTATCATGAAATAATGGATTAGCCAAGAGTTTAATGCAACTTTGGTTATCACAGTAAATCACTGTAGGCTCCAAATGCAACCCAAACAATCCAACGAGGATCTTCCTCATCCAAATAGCCTCGCATGCAGCCAAGCTTGCTGCCATGTACTCGGCCTCTGCTGAACTGAGTGCCACGGATCTCTACTTCCTACTGTACCAGGAAACTACTATCGACCTAATGCTGAAAACTCCTCCAGATGTGCTCTTCCGGTCCGTTGGGCTCCCTGCCCAATCTGCATCAGTGAAGCCAGAAAGCTTCGCTCCATCCTCCTGTCTGTACCATAGACCATATCCCGATGTGCCACTAATATAACGCAATACATGCTTGCCTGCCTTCCAAAAGAGCTTGGTAAACTTAACCATAGCTTGCGAAAGTTGGTTAACTGCATAGCATATATCGGGTCGTGTATTGACCAGATACATAAGCGACCCCACCAACTGTCGATAGACAGTGGCATCCACTACCTCCGCTGAAGTAGCATCCTCCTTCCTCCAACCACCAGGAAGAGGAGTGTCAACAGGCTTGCAACCATGCATGTTGAACCTCTCCAGAATCTCCCGGGCATACTTGCCCTGAGAAACAAACAGTCCTCCACTGCGCTGCCAAATCTCCAATCCCAGGAAATAATGAAGGATGCCCAGGTCCTTCATCTCAAACTCTCGTGCAAGATCCTCCTCGCATGAAAGTATCAACTGCTCGTCGCCAGTCAAAATCAGATCATCTACATACAGTACGATGATCAACAGCTTCCCCTCCACCACAATCTGGTACAGGTTTGGATCCGCCTCACTCTTGGAGAATCCAAGCCCCGTGAAGTAGCTGTCTATCCGAGTGTACCAAGCACGAGGTGCTTGCTTCAGCCCGTACAGTGCTCTCTTGAGTCGGCACACATGCGACTCACTGCTGAAGATCTCAAAACCTTCAGGCTGCTCTATGTACACCTCCTCCTTAATGACTCCGTTGAGGAACGCAGTCTTCACATCCATCTGATGAATGTGCCACCCCATCTGCGCTGAGAGAGCAAGGATCGTCCGTATGGAAGAGTACCTTGCGACAGGTGCAAAGGTCTCCTCATAATCGATCCCATCGATCTGTGAGAAGCCACGGGTGACAAATCTCGCCTTATACTTCTCCACACTCCCGTCAGCCGCCTGCTTCACTTTGTAGATCCATCGCGAACCCACCACTGATTTCCCCTCCGGTCTTGGGACAATCTCCCATGCACTGTTTCTGACGATCGAATCATATTCTTCGATCATGGCATCTACCCATGCAGGTTCCTCCACAGCTTCCTCAAAAGAGGATGGCTCCGTCATGACACATTGACTCATAAGAGCCATGTATCCAGTGTACCGATCCGGTGACTGTCTCTGTCTGCGCTGTGCTGTAGGTGGTCCTACAACCTTCTCTGCATCTCGAGCCAGTCGCTCAGCTTCTGTAGTGCGCATGCTCCCTCTGATGGTTGGCGCTGCATGGGTGGTTTCTTCCACCTCCCGAACTTCCTCTTGTGGCTGATCCACATCCGGAAGCTCCTCCTTAGGAACTAACAGCTCCTCATCTGCATGCAAGTGTAGCTCCCTCTCAAGCGAACACTGCATGGCTTTCTCCTCCTGAAATTTTATATCCCGTCGCACAACAGTCTTGCGACTGTCTGAAAAATACACTCGATAGTTGTGAGGTGTATCAGTGTACCCCACAAATATTCCAACCTCAGCAGTTGGATCCAGCTTCCTTCTTGCATCCTTCATCACATGCATGTAGACAGGAGAACCAAAAATCCGCAAATGGGAAATATCAGGCCTCTTGCCAGAATAAGCCTCCTCCGGTGTACTCATGCCAAGAACCTTGTGAGGACAACGGTTCTGCACATACACTGTTGTATTGCATGCCTCAGCCCACAAGTGAAGGGGTAGGCCCTGATCATGCAACATCGCCCGTGCAGCACCCACGATCGTTCTGTTCTTCCGCTCAGCCACCCCGTTTTGTTGTGGGTTATGGGGTGCGATGAGCTCTCTCTGAATCCCTTCTGCGCTGCAGAACTCCTTGAATTCAGCCGAGATGAATTCACCACCATTTTCGCTCCTTAGAGCAATCACCTTCTTCCCCGACTCCTTCTCGACCAGTGCTTTAAACTCACAGAACTTCGCGAATGTATCGCTCTTCTTCTGCATGAAGAAGATCCAACACTTTCAAGAGAAATCATCAACAAAGATCACATAATACTTGTGCTTTGCTGTCGAAGCAACTGAGAAAGGACCACACACGTCTGTGTGAACTCTCTCAAGGATCGTCGTGGCGCGACTATCTTCTCGTGAAAGGTGGCTTTCACATACTTCCCCAAGGTACACCCCTTGCACTGATCTGACTGCGCAAGAGTGCCCTTAGGAAGCCCAATAGAAATCTGCTGCAGGATCTTCAAAGCTCCATGGTGAAGGTGGCCCAATCTCCTGTGCCACAGTTCGCCCTCATCATCCTGGCTCACCACTTCTCCCGCCTTCCATGCCATTGCTGCGCAACCATCTACTTGCAACTGATAAAGGTTCTTGGTTCAAACCCCTATCTTCTGGGTCTCTCCAGTAGTATTACTGCACAGGAAGGCTTTTCCTTCACTGAAGACCACATCATACCCCTTATCTTCCAACATCGCCACAGAGATCAAGTTCTTCTTCAATCCAGGTACATGCATGGCATCCTTCAACACGAAGGGTTTACCAGACTCCCTCTAAAAGGATATGGTACTGATACCAGTCGCACTGTATCTACCATCATCGCCCATCTCGATGTGCACACCCAAATCTTTGTCCTCCAGATCTGAGAACAAATCCCGATCTCCCGTCATATGAAATGACGCACCGCTGTCCAAGAACCACACCGATCCCATCACACTTGAAACCAAGCATGCGATTAGTGAAAATTCAAGCTCGAACTGCGAAGCCAAAGCTTCTCCATCTGCAGATCTTCCCGCTTGCTTGTTTTTCTTCTTCTTTGGATAATTGGTAGCATAATGTACGTGATCATGGCAGTGAAAATACTTCACTTTCGCCATATCCTGCTTCTTGACCTTTGCACCTGAATGAGAAGGTTTCTTACCCTTCCCCTTCTTTGCTTTGGTAGCCAAAGTGCAATTTTCTTCATCAGCTCCCTTTGATGAAGATCCGTCCCTAGTAGTCCTCCTTATCTCCTCCTGCATGAGATTCGCCCAAAGGCGCTCCCACCCCGGAAAATTCTCCCGACCATTGACACTATCTTGATATGAATGCCAAGCCTTCGGAAGACCAAGGAGAGCCAGGTCCACCATGTTCTCATCTTCGACAGTCACCCCCACACTTCCCAGCTCATCTCTGCATTGAGTGAACTTCGTGAGGTATTTGGCGATACTGTCGCCTTTCTCCATCTTGATGTTTCTGAGCTTATCTTTGAGCGCCAGCTTCCTTTGGTTGCTCTTACTCTGGAATAGATCCGTCAAAGCTTTCCACATTAAATATGGAGAACCCTTTCCATGCAGGCTGGATACAATATGATCCTTGACGCCCTCCAATAGGATCCTTCGACATTTCGTAATCTTCTTTTGCCAAGCTTCGACTTCAGCAGGATCAGTGGGATTTTGGACATTCGTATCTACGAACTCCTTCAGTCCATTATCTTCTAATACTGCCTCCATGCGATCCTTCCACGCAACATAATTCGAACTGCCTTCAAGAGCATATTCGAGTCGCAAACCGTTGAAAGACATTTTCAACTCCGGCACCAAGAAAACAAAAATGCTGCAAAATTCGAATTCCAACTCAAAGCCTAACCACCCTCGGGATCTCGTGAGGTCAAAATTATTTCTAGTACGTAGATCGAATGTGCATTTATCGACATCACCTTCTGAAGAGCATGGATCCAGGCTACCTCGGCCCGCATGTGCATCCGTCTACCGAAATAAGTTTGTAATCACTCGATGATGATCAATCTCTCGCTTTCAATAGCTCCGATACCATGTAGAAATTTGCTTAATAATGATCAATTATCCACCGAGACTATCCTGATCACATACAATTCGAATTTATATGCAACACATAATCTCTTCCACTCAGATCATCACACATGCAGAAATAAAACAAGCGATAGCACATCAATTCATCATACACATTAACACAGTATGTATGGGGAAATATTATAGCTGAAAACCTCGCAGCTATTGTGTATATTATAATGGAGAAAACATGTAACAAACTCAGTACAATACTCCTCACAAGTACTCAGTACTATCTCATGAAGTTACACACAAACTAGCTTGGTTTTGAACAAGTCACAGGTTCAAAACTCATCCACTAATTGCCTACCTCTATTGCGCAATCAAGGCTGGTCTAATGAGAGATCCAAGGTTCGAATCTCCTTGGCTTGACAGCGCAATCCTCATGGGAAATTTCCTCCAAGTGTGGTGCAAATCTCATGCACAACTAATGTCACAACCGATAGCTATCTCAACCCTTTCACCTACCTCTTTCACTAGTCTTCACTGAACTGTCCATGCACTGTAGTGAACTGATGTGTTCTTGAGTTGAATAATGAGTTAATAATTAGTGAATTAAATAATATTTAATTCACTCCACTCATTACTAGTTGATTAGCTAGTTAAACTAATCACAACTAGTTCAACTAAGTTAAACCAAACACAACTCCACCAACTGTCTCATCAACTCCACCAAACTTCTGCCACTGAAGTCCTAACTGAAGTCAACCATGCATGAGCTCACCAAACCCTTAGGAATAGTGTAATTCCTCTGTCAGATGCATGAGCCACTTCTGTAGCTCGAACTGAAGTGCTCCAAGAGAGTAAATTGAAGTTTAGAGTCCAAATATTATTAAGGGTAAATAATATTTGACTTCCCTATTTTTAGGATAGGCAGTATAAAAATAGACTTCGACCTATAGGTCCAAAAATATAGGTCCATCTATTTTTACCAACATGAACAATACTCCAAGAATAACATATTGCAACCCCTGGACCATGCTCCATATGTCTAAAAATAGACATAGTCTAAAAATAGACTTTGCGCCAGAATTTGCCTGCGGGCCCACTTAGTGAAGGCGACTTCATTTCACTAAGCTCCATCATCTCACGTATTTCTTCACATTTTCTCTTTCCTTTTCATATGATATGTAAAAGAATTTTCCTTCACACATCAAGAACTTTAGTGTATTTGCTATCACAACTGTAGAAAAGCCCTTTTGCTCTTTTTTCTTCCAATTTTTGTGGTGTCAACCTTGTAGGTTGTGCAAATCTAGGATTAGCAAAACTTACCTTTTTATAGAAGTGAGTGGTAGGCTTCCTTATCGCCATAATTCTACATTCAATTTTTCTAGCCAAACTGAATGCCTTCTCCAATGAATCAAGTTCCAAAACGTGAACTTCATGTTGGATGTTATCCTTTAAAGTACCTATGAAGATATCAATCCTGTGTTCCACTGAAATATCAGTTACCCTTATATTCAATTTTTGGAAGTCCTCAACTGCCCCCACAAATCTTTGTCACTATCAATTGGCTAAATAAGTTGTTGCTTCATATCCTCATAGTACACTTATCATTTCCTCCATAAAAATTGACCAAGTGATAATTCTTTACGGGGAGTGGAAGCCATCATAACAGGGAAAAAATGGTATTTTGTTCCCATGTAAAAGTTGCATGCGCATCTTTGTGTGTTTTGCACATTATTGAGATCAAAATATTGCTCCATCTGTAGTATCCATGTTACAAGATCCTTTCCATCAAACTTCCTCATATCCATTTTTGGAATATGGTGGTTCTTCCCTCCAACATTAGATTTTATGAAATCAATATTAACATTTATTTTGTTCTCATCATGAGTTTCCTCTATTATATTTTCACCATTAGGAAAAATTTATTGTATCAACTTTTCCAAACCTTCTATGTCTACTTTTAGATCAATATTCATGTTTTCCATGTTGTCTTTCATTTTTTCATTGATCTTAGCTTCCATGTCATCCATCTTAGCTTCCATGCCCACTTCTATGCCATCTATCTTAGCTTCCAAACCATTCATCTTAGCTTCCACGCCTTTCTTCAAACCATCCATCTTAGTTTCCATGCCTTTCTTCAAAACTTCCATTTCATTTTTTGTTTCTCTTTGCGAGAGCGAAATTTGTTGCACTTGATCTTGTAATTTTGATATGTCATGTTGCCATTCTTCGTATTCATGCGTCATAGTAGAGCCTTATAACGGCTTAATGGGTGTTGAATTATTTTTAGGGGCCATTTTAAAATCCAATACTGATATCTATTCTACAATATGCCCTTGGAATCAATTCAATTTGATTATTCAAACAAGACTTATGATATTCAGAAAAAAAAATACACACCTTTTACTTTCTTTTGAGTAGCTCGGTATTGAAATTGAATTATCTCTATAAATGCAGATCCTAAATATCTGAAATTCAGCCCTATAGTGGCCCTCTGAAGCTTCTTTCAAATGCCATAGGTCTGATCTAATTTGGATTCTTCAAGGCAAAGTTATGTCTAATCTCCCACAATGACCCAATTATGGACTAGTTCAATAGAGCAAACTTGTACGACTTGCCACGTGTCACTGTTTCCTCCTTTGAATATGAAATTGATAGAAAATAAACTAAAGTTTGTGTACTTGCGGCCACTTTTTACAACATTCCAATCTGATGCTCAGAGAGAGAGCTATGAATATTTTTACATGGTCACCTCTTTGAGATGAAATTCAGAAGCCTGAAAAATCCCTGACTTCCATAGATCATATCTCGAAAATTATTACGAACCAAGCTCTGAAATTTTGTGCTGATGTTCCTCAAGATTTTTTATTCTCTCTCTAAAAATTTCAACTTCTGGATCTTTGTAGAAAAACATTTATAGCGAAAATTCCACGATGACCTGTTTAGATTAAATTCAGGAGCCTGCAAAAAGCCCTAACTTCCAAATATCATATCTCCGAAACTGTTTTGAAGAAAGATCTAAAATTTTGCGAAGATGTTTCTTAGGATTTTGTCTTCACACTCTTAAATTTTTAGCTTCTGATCCTTCGCAGAAAAAAATTTATAGCGCAAATTCCATGATGACCTGTTTGGAGCAGCGAAACCCTAGAATCCAAAGCTCTGATACCAAATGTTGTGAAACCAACTCCAAAAATAGAAGAAAAGAGATATCAATGCCTTAAAAATAAGCCACTTTGAAGGGGAAACCTACAATACATTACATGAATGAACTATTCTTGGATGATACAAATTACAAAACCTCCTTTCTATATATAGGAGTCCATGGGGCCACAATGTAATCCTAGTGGGGCCACAATGTAATCCTAGCCGACCTAAAAATAATAATTTAAGGGCATAATAATAACATTATGGGGGTTACAGGGGCACAATAATAAAAATAAGGGGGTTACACTAACAACAATAAGGGACTATACTAGTAATATAGGGACCTAACAAAGGAAAGGGTGGAATCTAGGAAAATAGGGGAAAATGGGACAACAAGTTTAGGGAGGGAAATGGAGGGGATAGGAGGTAGATAAAAATATGAAAATAATAAGGGATATAGGGGATTGTTTTAGGAACATAGTGCAAGTGAAATTCCTTGAAATGAATAAGGGAAAGAGGGAAAAAAGGCTAAAACACAGTCCTAACCCAGAATCTTTGCAAAAATGCAATGAGAATTAGGGTTTGAGGGAAAATGGGAGTAATGAGAGGTATGAATGATATGGAATGATTTGGTAATGCTTATAGGTGATGTATGAAGGTTTTTATGTGATAAAAATTGGGTTTTTCCAGCTGAAAGCAACCAAACATCTCAACAATCCAAAAACTAGTTTGAAAATCCTAAAAGAGGGAATCCACTCTTTGCTGAAGAAATTCACTTGAAGGAGAAGGAATGTTCACTTACTGTTTTGGAAGCACCTTAAACTTTAAGAAATGATGAATTTACCCTCTTTCACCTTCTTATAATAGAATTTGGAAATTTATGGTGGTGAAATGAAAGACACCTAGATACTGACCTAGGTGAAAACATGGTGACTGACCTAAGACTCTAGATGATAATGGTGGACATGACTCATGAAATGATTATGGCCATGAGTGAATGGAGGGAGTAGCGTTGAACTAGAAAAAAACCAATGATCAAATTTTATTTGAAAACTTATTTGAAACTATAAAATTTGACTATGAGACCCTAACAGGACATGATAAGAGCCCATTGATCATCAGTGATAGGATGTAAAGACTAACAGTAACATACTGCAAAAAGTATTCTTCTTATAGACCTGCTTAACCTACCTCCTTCCCTGATGTGGAGAAGGCCTTTCATGCCTCATCCTTTTTCTTGTTACCATTCTCTTCCAGCACTCAATAGCCACATGGTTATGTAAACCACAAAAACTACATAGTTTTCTATGCCATTATTTCTGTTCATCATTAACATGCTTGCAATCAAAATGAAATTTAGAATACTGTGACTGTTTATACCTTTCTCGACTGTCTCTGGTGCAATTATGGCAATGAGAGCTTGCCTTAGCTCTTCATATACAATGTGCACAATCATGGGAGGTTTGTGATGTGTTACAATCATCCTTCGATTTTTTTTTGAAAGCTTATGATACCTTTGAGAACTCTCCTTTAGTGTACCAAAAACATACAAACCGAGGTATTTGTACAACCTCCAATGGCTGAGTCATCCCTTGGCCACTAAAACCAATTCCTCCTCCTTTATACCCCATATTCTTAATGATTTTCATGCCAGTGATTGAAATCATTACCTCCATGTTTCCAAAAGAAATAACGTCATGTGAAAATGAAACTAAAGAACTATAAACCTTGTTTACCTCAATTTTCGATTCTAAAGCAGGTGATTATGGCTTCGCTAAGCCTTTGTTGCACTTCAATTCTTCCAAGGCCTCTTTCATGGATCGTAGATGAAGCTGAAATATCTGCTTCTCCTCTTTCTATTCTTGTAAAAGTCTCCTCAATTCAACATTCTATGCTTGAAGGATCTAATTGATCTCCTCATCTGAGTAATGAGAAGATGATGAAGAAGAAGAATGTTCACTAGAATATGGAGATGGAGCATCAAATTCTGATCTTTCTTTCTCCTGTTCCTCTCTTGCCCTCTTCTCCTCATAATATTCATACATTATTTCCACCATGCATGCCATCCTGGGGAGTTCCTTGTAGAGATCTATGTTGTTTTCCATTTCCCTTCTTGTTGCACATCCAATCAACCACACTCGCAATTCACATTAGTGAGAAGACCACTTTGATGCCAAACTTGATCCGGATCATTTCAAATACTGGAATTAACCAAGCTATTTTATTTCTATGATGTTATCATAATTTCATGTGAAAGAGAATAAACAAATCACAGGTGCATGATTTAAAGAAGATGAAACATAAAAATAGCCATCAAATCACGAACAAAAAACACATTGATAATGAAGTTGACCCACTGTGGGTTACATCTCCGGGCACAATGTAAAGAGAGTGGAGGTTGTTTCATTTAAGGTTGTAAATGATGATTATGATGTACATGGTATGTTACTTTTAATTAAAAGGACAAGTACCCTCAACCTGAGTGGCATGTGTCTCCACGAGACGTTCTCCCCACAGGAACTATCACTTAAATTGGCCCTCCTTTAGCATGAAAAGCTAATAAAATCTCACATGATGTGGAAAACTAGTATCCCTCAATATGATGGTAATCATGGATCTCAAAAATAAAAACATCATCTCATCAAATCAGAATAAAATCATGACATAACTGCATCATATACCTCCACTCTCGGTGATGGCCAAAAAATGCAAAGCTCAGTTGTTGAAATGGACTACACCGCTGAATTCTTGGCGCAAAATTGTGCAAAATTGACTGCAAACTTGTCCAATTCTGACACTATAAACAATTATGGACCCTCGAGAATATTTTAGATTCCTTATTGCTGGAAGCCTAAATTTTTTCTGCTAAGATGGGGATTTTGACTCCATGGTTAGACTGCCGGCGAGAACACATGCAAAAATGACTATCAAATTGTCAAATTATGATACTGGCACATCTGGCCCTTTAAAAATATATTTTTAGAATCTTGGCATATTCTCTGCTCATGGTTCCACACCTCCTCCTAGGAAATTTTCTGCCTCTTGGAACTGTGTCATGGTTCTGCACAGTCACAGTTCCAAAATTTCGCAGCTCCACACTGCTCATTTGGATTCCGTCGAATGAAGTTGCGCTGCCTCCTCCAATCTGCCTCATGTCGAATGGCATGAATTGGTTCTTAAATACTTTTCTAGGTGGATTTAACAATGCATGGCCCATGGACTATTGGTGGGAGCTGAATTCAGGTGGGGCGCCACCCAAGTTCCAACCTCACAACTTCCCGAATTACATGGTGGTTGCAAAAGTTTTTAAATGGCGCAATAGTCAGTGCATTTTGTTTCAATAACATTGGAAGTTAAATTTTTTTATTTATTATGGTTTAAATAAGGGGCCACCTAGTAGGGGTTGGCCCACGTGGTTTGGGTGGGTTTGAGCCCCGCTCACCCCAACGTTGACTCCGACGAATAATGGGCGAGGTCCGTGGGCACATGGACCCGACCCATATGTATTTTGATTGTAATCTTAAATTATTTTGGGTGGTAGGGTTTGGCCACTTGCCACCCCTTGTCACTATATTTAATATGATTTTGACTGGTGGGGGTGGGGGGTGGAGTGCCCGACCAACCCCTCCTTTTTTTATATATTAATTTTTTTTAATAAACAACTAATCATTTTTTATTTTTCCGAAGATAAGGGTTATTGCGAATTTTAACCATTTGAAAAATTCACCCATCTGGTGGTCAGAGTTTGTGCACCAGGTCTCGGTCAATTTGTTGCCTCGTTAAGCTTGCCACTTAGCCAAGTTTGGCCATCCATAACTTTACCATACAAACTCGGATTTCAGTGTTGTTCACACTATTGGAATGAGGGCGACGAGCACTATGATCCACTCTTGGTTGCACTTCAATCTAAGGACTTTTATTTTTGAGCTTTTCCATAGCCACTACTGACTTTTGGGCGTCTCTAGAGCTACCTGGATCACAAGTTGATAATTTTTCATATAGATGTGAAGTTCGATGAAGAGAAGGTTGTGAGATGTTCCCTTAGGATGGAGTTTCAGTTTCATGTATATGAGGAACTTTTGGCTCCAAAGGAAGAACCTGAGGATGTTATGGAGCAGCCATAAGTAGAGGAGAAGAGAGTGGAAGCACCCACTCATGCATAGACATCCAAAAAAGGAAGGAAGCACACCAAGGACGCTGAAAGATTATTGCATAATGCTAGAGAGAATGTGGGAGTACCCACATCACAACGAAGGCAAAGGAGGTTGGTGAACCCTGGTATTGCACCAAGAGTGCTGCAACTCCTAGACGTTACTCAACTTTTCTTATCAAACCAACGTTCATACAAACTTCGAGGTGACAATGCTATATGCACAACATATGAGATCTAATCATTCCATCCTCATCTTAGTTCTACCTTGAGGTGCTAGTAACTATGGCTACTCTGAAAGAGGAAGCATATCACACTTCTTACTGCAACCTAAGACTGAAAGCATATCATAGCCATTACTTTATTGAAAAGAAAAGAAGCTACACTATATTGCACTCACTTATCTATTTAATGTCTAATTTTTCAATGAAAAATGACTAACACTCATTCTAAGTACAAGAAGAGAAATTATACTAAATTGCATTCATTTTCTAGACTATTGAATTGAATTGCAAAAAGGAACTAATCTATAT
The DNA here is from genome assembly GCA_034641835.2 of Pinus albicaulis. Classification (NCBI taxonomy): domain Eukaryota; kingdom Viridiplantae; phylum Streptophyta; class Pinopsida; order Pinales; family Pinaceae; genus Pinus; species Pinus albicaulis. The sequence continues at coordinate 1,774,073,785 of CM076578.1, read as the reverse complement.
TTGCACACATGAAAATCAATGTCTAACTGACTTCTATCTAATTCATGCTAAGTACTATGCTAATGATGTATCTTATGATGAACTAATAAAACTCAAATTACTCTATTTTGTAGCAAGAGAAGAGGGAGTTCGAGTGTCCTAAGGGTGTCAGTGAACAAAATATTCAGAGCTGGAGGTCCACAAATGCCTTTACTAGGCTCAACTGAGGTGGAGGATTGATTTTGGGATCAAAGAGAGGGTATCAATATTGCTACAGGAAGCTGCTACAAGATTCCTATTTTGCTACAGGAACTCATGTAATGCTACAGGAAACATGTTGAGAGAGTTTGGAGGCCAGAAATGGTGGAAGGAAGGCTAGAAAGGGTGAGGGAAAGGTGGATCCAAAGAAATGGAGGGTGACCAAACCCCTTGGCCTAGCTCAAAACCCTAAAAAATCCTAAAAAGGCCTATCTTGCACCAAAAAGGTTGATCTCAACGGTGTAGTGATGGTCTCCAACACAGGGCTGTGGGTGACTTGAAATGAAGGCGACTGATGGAGGGTTCAACCTCAGAGTGATACTGTTGAAAGGGTCATTCTCTACTGGTATAATCAAACCTGCAAACAATACATCTACTCATGAATTCATCATCAACAAACTTATCAAGGAAATAGTGGAAAATATGAGTTGAATTTAACTATAACTACTCATGCACTTGAAACGCAAATCTACATTTCAACCTACATCATACTCATGATAAGCAAAGTGAAATCTATATTAACTTAGATACCATTATTTTGGGATTCAACTGCATTAAGAAAGTCATTCAACTATGACCATTTCCATGAGAGGTAGTCATAACTGACTAATTTCTCATGATTATAGAATAGTCCACTTAGCACTCATTGCATCGGGTGATGCTCACAGGGGTGAAGAAGTGGGATTGAAACTAATGAAATGAATCACATAGCGTCAATCATCACTTCCGTTAAGAAAGTCATTCAACTATGACCATTTCCATGAGAGGTAGTCGTAACTAACTAATTTCTCATGATCATTGAATAGTCCACTTAGCACTCATTGCATCGGGTGATGCTCACAGGGGTGAAGAAGTAGGATTGAAACTAGTGAAATGAATCACATAGCATCAATCATCACTTCCGGGGATTTTACCCGGTAACTAGGACTTCCCGGGTGGTCACCCATCCCAGAACTCCTATGGCTCAAGTGTGCTTAACTTTGGAGTTTCCTCCACAATCAAACCTAGTTATCTTGCTACCCCATTTTCAAAACCTTAGCAAGTATTGTGCCTCATGAACCATTCAGGTAGAGTTCCCTTTAATCTTTTCTATTTAAGTATTGAGGGGTTTTTGCAGTGCATTATATCAGATATCATTATTTTGGGATTCAACTGCGTTAATAAAGTCATTTGACTATGACCATTTCCATGATTGGTAGTCGTAATTGACTAATTTGTCATGAATCTTGAATAGTCTACTTAACACTTATTGCATCAGGTGATGCTCACAGGGGTGAAGAAGTGGGATTGAAACTAGTGAAATGAATCACGTAGCGTCAATCATCACTTCTGGGGCTTTCACTCGGTAACCAGGACTTCCTAGGTGGTCACCCATCCCAAAACTCCTTTGGATCAAGCGCGCTTAACTGTGGAGTTTTCCCCACAATCAAGCCCACTCATCTTGCTACCCCATTTGCAAAAATTTAGCAAGTATTGTGCCTCATGAACCATTCAGGTAGAGCTCCCTTTACTCTTTTGTATTTAAGCATTGAGGGGTTTCCGTAGTGCAGTATATTAGATATTATTATTTTGGGATTAAACTGTGTTAATAAATTCATTCAACTATGATCATTTCCATGAGAGGTAATCGTAATTGACTATTTTCTCATGACTCTTGAATATTCCACTTAGCACTCATTACATCAGGTGATGCTCACAGGGGTGAATAAGTGGGATTGAAACTAGTGAAATGAATCACATAGATTCAATCATTACCTTCGGGGCTTTCACCCAGTAACTAGGACTTCACGGGTGGTCACCCGTCCCAGAACTCCTCTGTCTCAAGCACACTTAATTGTGGAGTTTTCCCCACAATCAAGCCCACTTAACTTGCTACCCCATTTGCAAAAATTTAGCAAGTATTGTGCCTCGTGAACCATTCAGGTAGAACTCCCTTTACCCTTTTGTATTTAAGTATTGAGGGGTTTCTGCAGTGCATTATATTAGATATCATTATTTTGGGATTCAACTGTGTTAAGAAAGTCATACAAACTATGACCATTTCCATGAGCGGTAGTTGTAACTGACTAATTTATCATGATTCTTGAATAGTCCACTAGCACTCATTGCATTGGGTGATGCTCACAGGGGTGAAGAAGTGTGTTTGAAACTAGTGAAAAGAATCACATTGCGTCAATCATCAAATCCGAGGCTTTCACCTGGTAACCAGGACTTCCCGGGTGGTCACTCATCCCCAAACTCCTCTGGCTCAATGGCGCTTAACTGTGGTGTTTTCCCCATAATGAAGCCCACTTAGGCTTCTACCCCATTTGAAAAACCTTAGCAAGTATTATGCCTCATGAACCATTCAGGTAGAGCTCCCTTTACTCTTTTGTATTTAAGTATTGAGGGGTTTCTGCAGTGCATTATATTAGATATCATTATTTTTGGATTCAACTATGTTAAGAAAGTTATTAATTATGGTAGAGCTCCCTTTACTCTTTTGTATTTAAGTATTGAGGGGTTTCCACAGTGCATTATATCATATATCATTATTTTGGGATTAAACTGTGTTAAGAAAGTCATTCAACTATGACCATTTCCATGAGAGGTAGTCGTAACTGACTAATTTCTCATGATTCTTGAATAGTCCACTTAGCACTCATTGCATCGGGTGATTCTCACAGGGGTGAAGAAGTGGGATTGAAACTAGTGAAATGAATCACATAGCGCCAATCATCACTTCTTGGGCTTTCATCTGGTAAATAGGACTTCCCTGTCGGTCACCCATCCTAGAACTCCTCTGGATGAAGCACGCTTAATTGCGGAGTTTTCCCCACAATGAAGCCCACTTAGCTTGCTACCCCATTAGCAAAACCTTTGCAAGTATTGTGCCTCATGAACCATTCAGGTAGATCTCCCTTTACTCTTTTGTTTTTAAGTAATGAGGGGTTTCCGTAGTGCATTATATTAGATATCATTATTTTGGGATTCAACTGCGTTAAGAAAGTCATTCAACTATGACGAATTCCATGGGGGGTAGTCGTAACTAAATAAATTCTCATGATTCATGAATAGTCCACTTAGCACTCATTGCATCGGGCGATTATCATAGCTGTGAAGAAGTGGGATTGAAACTAGTGAAATGAATCACATAGTGTTAATCATCACTTCTGAGGCTTTAACCCTGTAACCAAGACTTCCAGCATGGTCACCCATCCAAGAACTCCTATGGCTCAAGCACTCTTAATTATAAAGTTTTCCCCACAATCAAGCACACTTAGGTTGCTACCCCATTTGCAAAACTGTAGCAAGTATTATGCCTCATGAACCATTCAGGTAGAGCTCCCTTTACTCTTTTGTATTTAAGTATTGAGGGGTTTCCACATTTCATTATATTAGATATCATTATTTTGGAATTCAACTACGTTAAGAAAGTCATTCAACTATGACCATTTCCATGAGAGGTAGTCGTAACTGACTAATTTATCTTGATTCTTGAATAGTTAACTTAGCATTCATTAAACCGGGTGATGCTCACATAGGTGAAGAAGTGGGATTGAAACTAGTGAAATGAATCGCATAGTGTCAATAATCACTTTTGGCGCTTTCACCCAGTAACCAGGATTTCCTGGGTGGTCACCCATCCCAAAACTCCTCTAGCTCAAGTGTGCTTAACTATGGAGTTTTCCTCACAATCAAGTCCACTTAGCTTGCTACCCCATTTTCAAAACCTTAGCAAGTATTGTGCCTCATGAACCATTCAGGTAGAGCTACTTTTACTCTTTTGTATTTAAGTATTGAGGGAATTTTGCAGTGCATTATATTAGATATTATTATTTTGGGATTCAACTGCGTTAACAAAGTCATTCAACTATGACCATTTCCATGAGAGGTAGTCGTAACTAACTAATTTCGCATGAGTCTTTAATAGTCCACTTAGCACTCATTGCATTGGGTGATTCTCACAAGGATGAAGAAGTGGGATTTAAACTAGTGAAATGAATCACATAGCATCAATCATCACTTCTGGAGATTTCACCCTGTAACCAAGACTTCCCAGGTGGTCACCCATCCCAGAACTCCTCTGGATGAAGCACGCTTAACTGTGGAGTTTTCCCCATAATCAAGCCCACTTAGCTTGCCACCCAATTTGCAAAACTTGAGCAAGTATTGTGCCTCAAACCATTCAGGTAGAGATCCATTTACTCTTTTGTATTTAAGTATTGAGGGGTTTCCGCAGTGCATTATATTATATATCATTATTTTGGTATTCAACTCCATTAAGAAAGTAATTCAACTATGACCATTTCCATGAGAGGTAGTCGTAACTAACTAATTTCTCATGATTCTTGAATAGTCCACTTAGCACTCATTGCATCGAGTGATGCTCACAGGGGTGAAGAGGCGAGATTGAAACTAGTGAAATGAATCACATAGCGTCAATCATCACTTCTAGGGTTTTCACCCAGTAACCAGGACTCTCCTGGGTGGTCAACCATCCTAGAACTCCTCTAGCTCTAGCGCGCTTAATTGTGGAGTTTTGACCACAATCAAGCCTACTTAGCTTGCTACCCCATTTACAAAACCTTAGCAAGTATTGTGCCTCATGAAACATTCAGGTAGAGCTCCCTTTACTCTTTTGTATTCAAGTATTGAGGGGTTTTCGTAGTGCATTATATTATATATCATTATTTTGAGATTCAATTTCATTAAGAAAGTCATTCAACTATGACCATTTCCATGATAGGTAGTCGTAACTGACTAATTTCTCATGATTCTTGAATAATATAGTTAGCACTCATTCCATCGGGTGATGCTCACAAGGGTGAAGAAGTGGGATTGAAACTAATGAAATGAATCACGTAGCGTCAATCATCACTTCTGGGGCTTTCACTCGGTAACCAGGACTTCCCGGGTGGTCACCCATCCCATAACTCCTCTAGCTCAAGCATGCTTAACTATGGATTTTTCCCCACAATCAAGCCCACGTAGCTTCTACACTATTTGAAAAAATTTAGCAAGCATTGTACCTCATGAACAATTCAGGTAGAGCTCCCTTTACTCTTTTGTATTTAATTATTGAGGGGTTTTCGTAGTTCATTATATTAGATATAATTATTTTTGGATTCAATTGTGTTAAGAAAGTCATTCAACTATGACCATTTCCATGAGAGGTAGTCGTAATTGACTAATTTCACATGATTCTTGAATAGTCCACTTAGATCCCATTACATCGGGTGATGCTCACAGGGGTAAAGAAGTGGGATTGAAACTAGTGAAATGAATCACATAGCTTCAATCATCACTTTTGAGGCTTTCACCAGGTAGCCAGGACTTCCCGGGTGGTCACCCATCCCAGAACTCCTCTGGCTCAAGCGCGCTTAACTGTGGAGTTTTCCCCACAATCAAGCCCGCTTAACTTGCTACCCCATTTTCACAACCTTAGCAAGTATTGTGCCTCATGAACCTTTTAGGTAGAATTCCCTTTAATATTTTTATTTAAGTATTAAGGGGTTTCTGCAGTGCATAATATTAAATATCATTATTTTGGGATTCAATTGCATTTAGAAAGTCATTCAACTATGACCATTTTCATGAGAGGTAGTCGTAACTGACTAATTTTTCATGATTCTTGAATAATCCACTTAGCACTCATTGCATCGGGCGATGCTCACAAGGGTGAAGAAGTGGGATTGAAACTAGTGAAATGAATCACATAGGGTCAATCATCACTTCTGGGGCTTTCACCCGGTAACCAAGACTTCCCGTCTGGTGACCCATCCCAAAACTCCTCTTGCTCAAACGTGTTTAACTATGTAGTTTTCTCCACAATCAAACCCACTTAGCTTGCTAACCCATTTGCAAAACCTTAGCAAGTATTGTGCCTTATGAACCATTCAGGTATAGCTCCCTTTACTCTTTTGTATTTAAGTATTGAGGGGTTTCCGCAGTGCATTATATTAGATTTCATTATTTTGGGATTCAACTGCATTAAGAAAGTCATTTAACTCTGACCATTTCCATGAGAGGTAGTCGTAACTGACTAATTTCTCATGATTCTTGAATAGTCCACTTAGCATTCAATGCATCGGGTGATGCTCATAGGGGTGAAGAAGTGGGATTGAAACTAGTGAAATGAATCACATAGCTTCAATCATCACTTTCGGGAATTTCACCCGGTAACCAGGACTTCCGGGGTGGTCACCCATCCCAGAACTCCTCTGGCTCAAGCGTGCTTAACTGTGGATATTTCCCCACAATCAAGCCCACTTAACTTGCTACCCCATTTGCAAAACCTTATCAAGTATTGTGCCTCATGAACCATTCAGGTAGAACTTTCTTTACTCTTATGTATTTAAGTATTGAGGGGTTTCTGCAGTGCATTATATTAGGTATCATTATTTTGGGATTCAACTGCGTTAATAAAGTCATTCAACTATGAATATTTCCATGAGAGGTAGTCGTAGCTGACTAATTTCTCATGATTCTTGAATAGTCCACTTAGTACTCATTGCATCAGGTGATGCTCACAGGGGTGAAGAAGTGGGATTGAAACTATTGAAATGAATCACACAACATCAATCATCACATCTAGGGCTTTTTACCGATAACCATGACTTCCTGGGTGGTCACCCATCCCAGAATTCCTTTGGCTCAAGCATGCTTAACTGTGGATTTTTCCCCACAATCAAGCCCACTTAGCTTGCTACCCCATTTGCAAAACCTTAGCAAGTATTGTGCCTCGTGAACCATTCAGGTAGAGCTCCCTTTAATCTTTTGTATTTAAGTATTGAGGGGTTTCTGCAGTGAATTATATTAGATATCATTATTTTGGGATTCAACTGCGTTAAGAAAGTCATTCAACTATGACCATTTCCATGAGAGGTAGTCGTAATTGACTAAGAAGTGGGATTGAAACTAGTGAAATGAATCACTTAGCGTCAATCATCACTTCCCGGGCTTTCACCCGGTAACTAGGACTTCCCGGGTGGTCACCCATCCCAGAAATCCTCAAGATCAAGTGCGCTTAACTGTGGAGTTTTCCCCACAATCAAGCCCAGTTAGCTTGCTATCCCATTTGAAAAAATTTATCAATTATTGTGCCTCATGAAACATTCAGGTAGAGCTCCCTTTACTCTTTTGTATCTAAGTATTCAGGGGTTTCCGTAGTGCATTATATTAGATATAATTATTTTTGGATTCAACTATGTTAAGAAAGACATTTAACTATGACCATTTCCATGAGAGGTAGTCATAGCTGACTATTTTCTCATGATTCTTGAATAGTCCACTTGGAAATCATTGCTTTGGGTGGTGCTCACAGGGGTGAAGAAGTGGGATTGAAACTAGTGAAATGAATCACATAGCGTCAAACATCACTTCCAGGGCTTTCACCCGGTAACTAGGACTTCCCGGGTGGCCACCCATCCCAGAACTCCTCTGGCTCAAGCACGCTTAACTGTGGAGTTTCCCCCACAATCAAGCCCACTTAGCTTGCTACCCCATTTGCAAAACATTAGCAAGTATTGTGCCTCATGAACCATTCAGGTAGAGATCCCTTTAATATTTTGTATTTAAGTATTGAGGGGTTTCTGTAGTGAATTATATTAGATATCATTATTTTGGGATTCAACTACGTTAAGAAAGTCATTCAACTCTGACCATTTCCATGAGAGGTAGTCGTAACTGACTAATTTATCATGATTCTTGAATAGTCTACTTAGCAGTCATTTGCATCGGGTGATGCTCACAGGGGTGAAGAAGTGGGATTGAAACTAGTGAAATGAATCACATAGCGTTAATCATCATTTCCTGGGATTTCACCCGATAACCAGGACTTCCCGGGTGGTCACCCATCCCAGAAATCATCAGGATCAAGTGTGCTTAACTATGGAGTTTTCCCCACAATCAAGCCCAGTTAGCTTGTTATCCCATTTGAAAAACTTTAGCAAGTATTGTGTCTCATGAACCATTCAGGTATAGCTCCCTTTACTCATTTGTATCTAAGTATTTAGGGGTTTCCGTAGTGCATTATATTAGATATCATTATTTTGGGATTCAAGTGCGTTAAGAAAGTCATTCAACTATGAAAATTTCCATGGGAGGTAGTCGTAACTAATTAATTTCTCATGATTCCTGAATAGTCCACTTAGCACACATTGCATCGGGTGATGCTCACAGGGGTGAAGAAGTGGGATTGAAACTAGTGAAATGAATCACATAGCTTCAATCATCACTTTCGGTGCTTTCACCTGGTAACCAAGATTTCCCGGGTGGTCACCCATCCGAGAAATCCTGTGGCTAAAGCTTGCTTATCAGTGGAGTTTTCCCCATAATCAAGCCCACTTAACTTGATACCCCATTTTCAAAACCTTAGCAAGTATTTTGCCTCATGAACCATTCAGGTAGAACTCCCTTTACTCTTTTGTATTTAAGTATTAAGGGGTTTTCGCAGTGCATTATTTTATATATCATTATTTTGGGATTCAACTGCGTTAAGAAATTCATTCAACTATGACCATTTCCATGAGAGGTAGTCGTAACTATCAAATTTATCATGATTCTTGAATAGTCCACTTAAAACTCATTGCATCGGGTGATGCTCACATGAGTGAAGAAGTGGGATTGAAACTAGTGAAATGAAACACATAACATCAATCATCACTTCTGGGGCTTTCACCTGGTAACCAGTAATTCCTGGGTGGTCACCCATCCCAAAACTCCTCTGGTTCAAGCACACTTAACTGTGGAGTTTTCCCCACAATCAAGCCCACTTAGCTTTCTACCCCATTTGGAAAATATTAGCAAGTATTGTGCGTCATGAACCATTCAGGTAGAGATCCCTTTACTTTTTTATATTTAAGTATTGAGGGGTTTCCGTAGTGCATTATATTATATATCATTATTTTTGGATTCAACTGCATTAAGAAAGTCATTGATTCAAGTGGAGCTCCCTTTACTCTTTTGTGTTTAAGTATTGAGGGGTTTCCATAGTGCATTATATTAGATATCATTATTTTGGGATTCAACTATGTTAAGAAAGTCATTCAACTATGACCTATCCATGAGAGGTAGTCGTAATTGACTAATTTCTCATGATTCTTGAATATTCCACTTAGCACTCATTGCATCAGGTGATGCTCACAGGGTTGAAGAAGTGGGAATGAAACTAGTGAATTGAATCACATAGCGTCAATCATCACTTCCGAGGCTTTCACCCGGTAACCAAGACTTCCTGGGTGGTCACCCATTCCAGAACTCCTCTGGCTCAAGCGTGCTTAACTGTGGAGTTTTCCCCACAATCAAGCCCACTTAGCTTGCTACCCCATTTGAAAAACCTTAGCAAGTATTGTGCCTCATGAAACATTCAGGTAAAACTCCCTTTACTCTTTTTTATTTAAGTATTGAGGGGTTTTTGCAGTGCGTTATATTAGATACCATTATTTTTGGATTCATCTGCATTAAGAAAGTCATTCAACTCTGACCATTTCGATGAGAGGTAGTCATAACTGATTAATTTCTCGTGATTCTTGAATAGTCCACTTAGCACTCATTGCACCGGGTGATGCTCACATGAGTGAAGAAGTGGGATTGAAACTAGTGAAATGAATCACATAAGGTTAATCATCACTTCCGGGGCTTTCACCCTGTAACCAGGACTTCCTAGGTGGTCACCCATCCCATAACTCCTCTAGCTCAAGCGTGCTTAACTATGGAGTTTTCCCCACAATTAAGCCCACTTATCTTGCTACCCCATTTACAAAACCTTAGCAAGTATTGTGCCTCATGAACCATTCAGGTAGAACTCCCTTTACTATTTTGTATTTAAGTATTGAGGGGTTTTCGCAGTGCATTATATTATATATCATTATTTTGAGATTCAATCGTGTTAAGAAAGTCATTCAAATATGACCATTTCCATGAGAGTTAGTTGTAACTGACTAATTTCTCATGATTCTTGAATATTCCACTTAGCACTCATTGCATCAGGTGATGCTCACAAGGGTGAATAAGTCGGATTGAAACTAGTGAAATGATTCACATAGCATCAATAATCACTTGCAGGGATTTCACCCAGAACCAGGACTTCTCGGGTGGTCACCCATCCCAGAACTCCTCTGGCTCAAGCTTGTTGAACTGTGGAATTTTCCAAACAATCAAGCCCACTTAGCTTGCTAACCCATTTTCAAAACCTTAGCAAGTATTGTGCCTCATGAACCATTTAGGTAGATATCCCTTTAATATTTTGTATTTAAGTATTGAGGGGTTTCCACAATGCATATATTAGATATCATTATTTTGGGATTCAACTGCGTTAAGAAAGTCATTCAACTATGATAATTTCCATGATAGGTAGTCTTAACTGACTAATTTCTCATGATTCTTGAATAGTATACTTGGCACTCATTGCATCGGGTGATTCTCACAGGGGTGAAGAAGTGGGATTGAGACTAGTGAAATGAATCACGTAGCTTCAATCATTACTTATGAGGCTTTCACCTGGCAACGAGGAATTCCCCGGTGGTCACCCATCCCAGAATTCCTCTGGCTCAAGCGCGCTTAACTGTAGAGTTTTTACCACAATCAAGTCCACTTAGCTTGCTACGCCATTTGTAAAAATTTAGCAAGTATTTTTCCTCATGAACCATTCAGGTAGAGCTCCCTTTACTCTTTTGTATTTAAGTATTGAGGGGTTTTCGTAGTGCATTATATTAGATATCATTATTTTGGGATTCAACTGCGTTAAGAAAGTCATTCAACTATGACAATTTCTATGAGAGGTAGTCGTAACTGATTAATTTCTCATGATTCTTGAATAGTCCACTTAGCACTCATTGCATCAGGTGATGCTCACAGGGGTGAAGAAGTGGGATTGAAACTAGTGAAATGAATCACATAGCTTCAATCATCACTTTCGGGACTTTCACCCGGTAACCAGGACTTCCGGGGTGGTCACCCATCCCAGAACTCCTCTGGCTCAAGCGCGCTTAACTGTGGATATTTCCCCACAATCAAGCTCACTTAACTTGCTACCCCATTTGAAAAACCTTATCAAGTATTGTGCCTCATGAACCATTAAGGTAGAACTCTCTTTACTCTTATGTATTTAAGTATTGAGGGGTTTCCGCAGTGCATTATATTAGATATCATTATTTTGGGATTCAACTGCGTTAAGAAAGTCATTCAACTATGAATATTTCCATGAGAGGTAGTCGTAGCTGACTAATTTCTCATGATTCTTGAATAGTCCACTTAGTACTCATTGCATCGGGTGATGCTCATAGGGGTGAAGAAGTGGGATTGAAACTATTGAAATGAATCACACAACGTCAATCATCACATCTGGGGATTTTTACCGATAACCATGACTTCTCGGGTGGTCACCCATCCCATAACTCCTCTGTCTTAAGCATGATTAACTGTGGAGTTTTCCCCACAATCAAGCCCACTTAGTTTGCTACCCCATTTGCAAAACCTTAGCAAGTATTGTGCCTCATGAACCATTCTTGTAGATCTCCCTTTACTCTTTTGTATTTAAGTATTGAGGGGTTTCCGCAGTGCATTATATTATATATCATTATTTTGGGATTCAACTGTTTTAAGAAAGTCATTCAACTATGACTATTTCCATGAGAGGTAGTCATAAGTGACTAATTTCTCATGATTCTTGAAGAGTCCACTTAGCACTCATTGCATCAAGTGACACTCACAGGGGTGAAGAAGTGGGATTGAAACTAGTGAAATGAATCACATAGAATCAATCATCACTTCTGGGGTGATTAAATTTCCAAGAGATGAAAAAATGAATATGTTTGGTCCATGGTGGAAGATCTGCCTCCTCAAACTCCAATGGAAAAGATGAGAGAGGGAGGTTGTCAACACAATTTTTATATTTTATATGGTACCAAAATGTAATGAAATTAACCAACTATTGAAGCATAAAGGAAAAACACAAATGTACACAAGAGAGACTACAACCCATGGATTGGGCATAGCCCTCAAGCTTAAGTTCTTTGAAATCAACTCAATGAGAAAATGACCAAATGCTCATTCTTATTTCATAACCAGTCCCTTACATTAACAATGAAAGTAAAAGATTTATAATACAAAGCCAAGAGTTCTCTAGCTGCATATAAAATATGAATCCTAATGAGCTCTTTCTCTTGTCTATTTATACAGAAGGGTAGCTACCAACATCTCCCTAAAAAGTAGGTGTTTGTCCCCTTGATCTTCGAGAGAAGTGGAGCTTGGCTACCTCTTATCATCCTTTTGCTCAACTACATTTGACTTCTAACTGTTGGAGGAGGATTTGAGGAGATATTGGTTGATTCTTGGAGTTAAGAAGGTGGTAAACCTCCCTATGATTTCTCCTTGTTGTCTACTCTGAGCCCCGACATGGAATTTCACTCAAAAATAACATTATTCCCTTTATTTCCTGCAATTAAACAATGTTAGGCTTCAAGTCATGAAAATCCTTTCTACACCATTATCACTAAGAAAAATATGTCAAAATGTAATTAAATGTGTGAGAGAGAGAGTAAATAAGCTAAAAAGGTGACACTATAACCCCTTAAAATATACCTAATGATGGCCCTCATCATAGTCACTAGATCGATACACTAGATACATGGCTCTGATGCGTGAGCTAATTGAGATAGAACCATCCTCATTCGAGGAAGCAGTGCAATAGCTTGTGTGGGTTGATGCCATGGTATAGGAATATGATTCCATAGTAAAAAATAGTGTTTGGGAAGTGGTCCCATGACTAGAGAACAAGTCAGTGGTAGGTTCGAGGTGGATCTACAAGGCGAAGCAAGAAACATATAGAAGAATCGAGAAAGACAAGGCCATATTTGTGGCCAAGAGGTTTTCTTAGGTGGAGGGAATTGATTATGAGGAGACCTTTGCTCCAGTAACAAGGTACTCTTCTATCAAATCAATTCTAGAACTTGCAACGTAGATGGGTTGGAATATCCATCAGATCTATGTGAGGACTACATTCCTGAATGGAGTGATTGAGGAGGAGGTGTACAATGAACAACTATAAGGATTTGAGACCTTCAACAGAGATTCATATGTGTGAAAAATCAAGCGAGCGTTGTATGGAATGAAACAAGCATCTCGTGCTTGGTACACCAATATCTATAACTATTTCACGAGGTTGGGCTTCACCAAAAGTGAAGCAAATACAAACCTTTACCATATTGTTGTTAAAGGTAAATTGTTGATTATAGTATTATATGTCGATGATTTTCTTTTAATTGGTGATGAGCAGTTGATCAAATCTTGCTAGAGAATTCAATATGAAGGACATGGGACTCATGCATTATTTACTCGGTTTGGAAGTATGGCAAGGAGATGGAGAATTTTTTTTTTTCTTAGGGAAAGTATGCCAACGAGATACTGAATAAGTTCTGCATGGAAAGTAGCAAACCCATGGACACTTCTCTAGCAGGAATTTGGAAGAAAGAAGGCGCCACTTTAGGTGAGGAGGTGGAGGCCACTATTTACAAGTAGCTTATGGGTTCACTCATGTATTTGGTGAACACACAACAAGACATGTGTTATGCAATTAACCAATTTATTCAAGCAATGGTTAAGCCAACCAAACTATAATGGAAGACAACCAAACATGTGTTGAGATGCCTCAGAGGCACTACTCAGTATGGTATTTGGTACAAACGAACAAAGGGAGTGAAGCTTCAAGGCTTCACAGATGCAAAAGGGTATTCCATCAAATCAGAAGAGCACTTCAGGAGGATTCTTCAGCATTGGGTCAACAAAAGTTTCTTGGTACAAAAGGAAGCAGAGATCAGTTACACTAAGTTTAGAAAAAGCAAAGCACATGGTTGCTAGTCAAGCAACTTATGAATCCACCTAGATAAGGGAGATTATTGTTGGGTTATTTGGTCAGATGATGGATCCTTCTGTGATTTATTGTGACAATAAAATTTGTATTAAAATCTCTAGAAATCTAGTTTTTCATGATTGATTCAAGCATGTTCACGTCCGGTATCACTATCTACGAGATTGTGTGCAATGGAGGTTTATGTTGCTGTAATACATTCCTATAGAGGAACATGATGCATATATTTTGAAAAAGGAATTGTCAAGAGGAAAATTTGAGTTCCATAGAGATAGGATTAGGGTATCTGATAATCCCTTTCTTGTTGAGAGGGAGTGTTGAAAAATGGAAACAAGAAAATCCTAATTTAATTTTCCCTTGAATTAAATTAGGAGAAAATTACAAATTCACATCACAAGACAACAAGAATGTGTTAACTAAGTTAGTTTCAATTATTTAGCTCAATTACTTCGAGTTGAGCACCTAACTTGAGTCATGTAGAGTGTCTTCTAAATTTTAGGAGCCTAGGTTGAGTTTAATTTGAGTTGTAATAATTTAATTCAATTAAACTGAGTTAAAACCAGTTAAACTAGTTCCAACTTTTGGAGGAACTAGTGGGAGGTATAGTAGTGGGATGTGTACTCAGTGATAAACCAGATAATTGATAAATCATACATAATTAACTCATGCATGCATGATCTACGCATTACACAGTTGAGATTGGAGTTCAAGGGAAGTTTACTATTAGTTGTATAATTATCCAAGTTGCACATGTGGTGCATGCAATCAGAGAAGGGCCTACAGGGATTATGTAGTTATGGATGAGGAATTTCCCTAAATAATAGGGGATAATTCTAAGGAAAACATTCAAAGAAATAGGGGCTTGGAAGGCATGAAAATTGGCTAAGTATTGGCCAGAGTCAGCATGTGAGGCAGTGAGATATATTATACTTGTGTAGATATTGTTCAGGCTTGAACATGCATTGAATTTATTCTCTATTTTATGATTAATACAATACAGATAGGAAGGGGTATTGAGTAGTGGCTTTCCCATAGATATATCCTGGTGCAATGTGTGTTAATGGATTCATGTCGCATATTTTTTATATTGCATCTCAATCATGAATTTCTTTCCGGATATGACTAGAATATATTTGAGTCTTATGTTTTAGAACATTACATGAGCAATATTGAATCTACAATTAGTTTCTACAATATATATATATATATATATATATATATATATATATATATATATATATTCACATGGTAATCTTGAATATTATTTGCAGTATTCTGTATACCATGAAGAGCAATACCTTATAAAAGAGTATCAAGATGTCAATTACTCGAAGCGAGTATATCAGAACATTCCTCTAGAATTTTAAATCAGAACATAGTAAAAAATAAAGTAAAGGAGGAATCTATAAAATTCCTATAAATAATTATATATATAATGAATAATAAGAAATATAACTCTATACATTGTAACATACTGTTCAATAAAGTTAAGGCTCACAACCTTCTAATATATAAGGAATAAAAAGACAGATAACTTTGTACATTGTAATATATTGCTCAATAAATTTAAGGCTCACAAACTTCTTGTAAAATTTAAGGGAATGAAGGATTCCTAAATACTATATGCCATGCAATAATACATGAAAAATACAGAGCACACGTTCCTGAAATAGATAATTCAGGATTTAGTCTTCAAGTAGGAGAAATAATTCTCGTCCACATAGAAGATAACACCAAGAGTTTGAAAGTCTCAACCTAGTAATGCAACATGTGAGTCGAATGATCCAGATTGGATCATTATAATTTTTTTCATCCATCTAAATGATTTTGGAGTAGAAAAAATGGAGGACTGATCTCAAGGGACCGTTTTTACCTGCATGACCCAGTTTGGCGAAACATAGTCTGAAACCTTCCAAGAGCGTTTTAAGGCATAAAAAGACATTTTTTTGGGGTAAAAATTTGTCACTCTAGCACTACATCATTTCATGTTGTTCTACACATAAATATATTTCCAACTATGTAATAAGCGTGTCAATCAAAGTCTGTATGCAAAAGTTATGTCACTCAAAAGTTGACCTTCCTATTTTCACACCTATAATTTAGGAGGATGTCGCATCAGCCCCCATTATTCATGGAAAAGGTGATAAGACTCTATAAGAGTCTATATTGTAACTATAGTTAAAGAGTTGATGTAGTCAAAATTAACCACTAGTATGTTATTAGGTTGTTTTATAACTGGGCCACTAGGAGGAAGAGGCATTCCATTCTTTCGAGAGCATTTTATTCCATAAATGAGAAAATATAGCCAAGAGATATAGGAGGTAGAGAACACAGAGAGGAAGTAGAGCACATAGAGAGGAGTGGTGCACCATAGCATCCCATAGGCCACATGCATTACTTATTTTTACCTACAATCTTATTTTCTAGATAGAGAAAGAGAGTGAAGCGACCTCACCTTCTAGCTGGGTTTTCCCATAAACATATTTTCTGTCTTATGTGTGTGTGTTAGCTTATTTTTTCATTCTCTATTTTTTTGCATAATTTCCATTCTCATGCATGCACTAATTACTGTTAAATATACATATCTTGAAGTTTAAATAAACTGTAAAAATGTACAATTTTCAGATTTCTAATATAAATTTATCAGATTTGTTGTGACGAACTGTCCAATGGAATATCCACGAAAATTTATGGATCATTTGGTATGAGAGTAGGTTTTTTTGGGTAATTTATGGATATTGTGGGGATCTAGATCGATGGGGCCAAAAATTGTAAAACCCTAATCATGGTTGACGAATATGCAGACGAACCTCATGATCTTGTAGAGGCGAGGTTTACACGGTTGGAACAACAAGTCACAGATATCAACCACAATGTAATCCTCCTCATGGAAAACTTGAATAGAACGTTGGGGATATTTAGAGAATATAGTGGTTCGAATGAAGAGGAAAAGTCAAAATAGGGATGAGAACATCGGTGAGAAACGAAGAATTAGTCAAAGAAAGGACCTGAGAAAGATCAACCCAGTTTGAGTGTCGTGAACAAATCACAATCTTTGTTTAAAAGGGAAGCAAAATTTGATATCAAGATGTACCACGATGAGATCAAAACTCTAAATTTGAACCACTGGATGCAAAAATAAGAAGTTTATTTCGGTTTCCATCAGATCGAGGAAGGGAAAACAATCTCATTCACATGACTGAAATTAGAGGGCCATGCATGACTAGTGGTGGGAGAGCCACATGTAAACCCTAAGGTTGGAGGGAGAACCTCTAGTGAATAAGTGGGGGGATTTAAAAACCCTTATTAATTCAAATTTTTATCCCATTGGGTACATGGAGTACCAGGGGATTCAGTGGCATTACTTTAGGAAAAATCCAGGGGAAAGAATGGAGGAGTACACTACAGAATTCATAAATATGGATATAATGTTGGGTATCTCTCCAAAGATGCCAAATGCACTCTTCAAGTATTTGGGGGGTCTGCACCGCCATCTATGTGAGCAAGTGATGCTATTCAAGCCCAAATCGGTGGACAATGCTCGTGTACATGTGCAATACTTGGAAAAAATAGGCCTAAAGAGAGCGCAATCAAGTGGATCAAAGCAGAAGGATAAAATATATGCTTCAAAGGAGGGGAAGAAGTAGAAAAAAGAGGGAAAAGATAAAAATATGATAGCCACAACACACCAGTGTAAATATCCCAACAACCACTGTAACCACTTCACCATTTATAGCCATACAAAGGAGAAGTGCTAGAAGTTGCTTCAAGAGCTAAATCCGAAGAACAAGAAGAAAAATAACAATAAATTAATCTCATGGTCACTGATTCAAGAAACCAAGTTGAAAGAAACTTAAATGTGGATGAGAAGATCATCTATACATTAGTGTTGAAGGAGGTGAATCTCATTAGCATTCAATAACATGAAGAGAAAGGAATGACCAAACTCTTCCATATAAAGATACAGGTCAAGAAGAAAAATATTAATGTTCTATTTGATTCAAGATCACAGTCAAATCTAAATGCAGTAGAGCTGGTCAAGAAGTTGGGGTGAAATTTCATGATCATTCAAACCCATATCCACTAGGATGGGTAAATAAGGATGTAGAGCTGAAGGTAACTAAACAATGAAAAATTAGATTTGCTATCAGTGCTATTTTGATTGATGAAGTTGATCGAGATGTGGTTCCCCTTAATGTATGTGGAGTCATGTTTGGGAGTCCATACATGTACATGCATGATGCAATATTCATGAGAAAAGCCAACTAGTATTGGATCATCAAGGATGGAAAATCACTCATCATCAACACACACAAAGGAAAATAAAAAAAATTCGCTAGTAAGCCAACCAAGCCAAGAAATTGATCAGTTCTAGCAAGAAGTATGTTTTATTATTTTTAAGAGAAAGTTAGTCTATAGAGGAGTCAATAAGAGGAAAGGAATCCCTGGAGGGGTTTACTACGAAACAAAAACAACAATTGGAGGAGTTTTTATAGTAATATAGGGATGTGATAAGAGAGGCTAAAGGGTTACCACCTAAGAGAGAAGTGGAGCATGAGATCCAACTATTTCCAAACTCCCCATTGAAAAATATTTGCCTGTATAGGCAGTCTATTATAGAAGAAAGTGAGGTGAAGAAAAAGTTGTAGCAACTGCTGGAATAGGGTCTCATTTGACCGTCACCATGTGGGTCATCCATCATTGTTGTGCCGAAAAAGGATAGGACTTGGCGGATGTGTATAGATTATAAGGTGTGCTGAGCAATCACTCCAAGGTATGTATACCTATCCCCATGATGGTGATTTTTAGGGATACGATTTTTAACTAAGAAAAAATCCTTAAGTTTGGACTTGAGTTTGGATGTCACCATGGTTTGAATCAGGTCAGGAAAGTCCTGGGAAGCCACCTTCCTGAAACCATACCAGGGTGTGTCTGGGTGGTTAAATCAGTGACCATTTTTCTATTCTATGGTACACCAACTACGTTTCGTTATTGAATGATATGCTGTGGGCTGTACATCATTTGTTGTTGTGCGTTTTGGATGATGTCTTGGTATGTAGATGTTATGGAAGGTATTTACCATTTAATAGGGTTGGGAAAAATTGAAGAGCCTAATTTTATTTAGAAAATAAGAACGTGAGTTTGTTGCCTTTGTATATATGGTATTATCTGGGTGTGTGATTAGTGGAGAGAGCTAATCTCGGTCACTAGCGGTGGAAACTATCATGAAGCAGTATACTAATGTTTACCGAGGTCGGGGAGTTTGTTGGGGAAACACAATGCCAGGGAAATTCATAATATAATTTTAATGATGGCTGTATTTATACTCCATAACAACAAGTGGCGAGTTTCAGGTAGAAGGTATTATAATTATTTGAGAGGTAAAGAAAATAAGTCAAGCACCAATTCGCATTAACAAACACAACAGCCATAGATTAGATATAGATCTGATGGTATGTGGGATATGTCTTGGTGCGAGGGGAGGAAGGGCTTTGTGTTCTACCATTTTAGTGTTCATGGAAATCATGTTCTTACAATAAGGATATCTATGTCATGGTGTAAGTTGTGAATAAGTGGAATCACTATCTGATGGGAAAGGAGATAGTAATCCACACATATCACCAACCATTAGAGTACTTGCAGGCCCAAAGTAAGCTACAACAGACTAGGCATTACAGGTGGATGGGTTTTTACAATAGTTTCATTTGGTGATCAAGTATAAGAAGGGAAACACCAACAAGTTGGCCAACATGATTTCAAGGCCACCCAAATCAAATATTATAGCTTTGGGGACTCTTATGCACATGGAGCCATTCACCCATGATTCATACAGAGATGAATATTCAAAGGATGACAACTTCAAGAAGGTGTATTAGCAATTGTAAATCCAGATTCATGTGCATGATGACGACAAAACCATTGATTATAATCTCCAGGTTGAGTTACTCTACATGATGGATAAGCTATGTGTTCCTAAAGGTGAGTGATTGTAGCTTATTAGAGAGGTTCACACCTCCAAGGTTGCAAGTCAATTTAGTGTAGGGAAGAATGTGGCTAACTTGTAGGTAGCTAGGTTCATAAGAGGATGCATGCTTTGTTGTACCATCAAGCCTAGCAACAAGAAAAAATGTCTATACCATCCCTTACTTGTACCTACTCATCCTTGGGAAAGCATTTCCATGGAATTTGTGGGAGGTTTACCAACAACCAATAAGGGACATGACTACCTATTTGTGGTAGTTGATAGGTTCAACAAGATTCTAATGCTCTGCAAAAAGACCATAAGTGGAAAAGAAGTGAGAAAATTGTTCTTTGGATAGGTCTGGGTGAAATTTGGGATACCAAGGAGCATCATTTCAGAAAGGGATACAAGATTTCTCAATGAATTTTGGACTACATTGTGGGAGAATATGGACACGAAGTTGAAGAGATCTACAACATTCCATCCACAAAAAAATGGGCAGACAAAATTAGTTAACAAGAGTTTGGTATAAATTATAAGGGGATACGACTAGAAGCATCTGAAGAACTGGGGTGAAAATCTAGTATATATATACAACATTCTTACAATAGATAAATCCACACTTCTACAGGAAAGTCCCCATTTGAAACTTGTTTTGGATATTTTTTTCCTTCACCTTTGGATATTGCATATGGGAAATAAGGAGTGAGGGAATATATTACATGAGATTCTTTGAGGGTTGAAAAATTTATAGAGAAGATCAGGAAGATCCATTTACAGGTACAACTACAAAATTCACAACAAAAGTATAAGGCCATGCATGGTCATCATAGAACAGAGAAATCATTGAGGTGGGAGACAAAGTATGGCTACAATTGAACAAGGATAGGGTGCGGGGTCCAGGTAAGAAAATCAAGGCTATGAGGTATGGTCCCTTTGAGATGCTGGAAAAGGTGGGTGAAAATACCTATCGACTCAGTTTACCACCATATATGTGAATTTACTTATTTTTGAATGTGGAGTACATGAAACTCTATGAGCCTTACATGTTAGATCAAGAAGAGGAACACGTCCTACCTTTTGTGGAGTATTTGGAACTAGATGCTCAGGAAAATTTGTCAGAGGATACATTTTTGCAGAAGAGGTCCTCAACTACAAGATAGGAACAATATGAACTTTGGAAGATTGGGTTGAAGGGACAACTTCCATGCAAAGCTAAATGGTACACAATATAAAAGGCGGAGGAAAATTTTCCTCACCTCATTTAGTAGAATATTTTGGGGACTAAGCATCCTAAAATGGGGAGTTGTGATCTGTATTGTATCGTTATATTGTTTTTCATCCATCTCGATGCATTTAAAGTGGAAAACGTGGAGGAATCAGCTCACACGACTAGTTTTACATGCGAGACCTAGTTTGGCAAAACAAGGTTTGAAACCTTATGGAAGTGTTTTGAGGCATTCAATGACGTTTTTGGAAGTAAAACTTTTCCACTTTAACACCAAACCATTTCATGTTTTTCTTCACATAGATATATTTCCAACGACGTAAGGAGCGTGTCAATTAAAGTCTGTATGCAAAATTTATGCCACTCAGAAGTTGACCTTCCTGTTTTCACTCCTATAATTCAGGAGAATGCTACGTTAGATCCATTATTCATGGAAAAGGGCCTAGCCACATGTTTGTGATGTAAGATACTCTAGAAGAGTCTATATTGTAACTCTAGTTAAGAGTTTATGTAGTCAAAATTAACCATTAGTAGGCTATCGTGCTTTGTTATAACCGAGCCACTAGGAGGACTAGGCATTCCATTCTTTCGAAAGAATTTTGTTCCATAGATGAGAAAATATAGCCGAGGAGAGATAGAAGGTAGAGAAAATAGATAAAAACGATGCATAACGGTGCACTGTGACAACCCACAAGCCATATGTATTAATTCTTTGTACCTGCATACTTATTTTCCATACAAAGAAAGAGAGAAAAGTGATGTCATCTTCCAGCTGGGATTTCTCCCCAAACTGTTTCTGAGAGCATATTTTGTGTCTTATGTGTGTGTGTGAACTTATTTGTCGTTCTCTATTTTTTTTCATAATTTCCATTCGCATGCATGCACTAATTACAATGAAATCTACAGATATTTAAGTTTAAATAAACTTTAATAATGCATATTTTTCATATTTCTAATATAATATTATTAGATCTGTTGTGACGAATTGTCGAGTGGAATATCCAATACAATTTATGGATCATCGGATGTCTGTATTTGTATTTGAATTGAGAGATAACCTACTATGTTATAAAAATCTGGAATATGTACTTGCAATGGAAATGAAACCTAGAATATATGAGTGGCCAAGCCATAAGGAATGTACTATAAGACAAAACAATAAACAAAAACAAGAATAGTTACGTGAAAGATATGGAATGTATAAGCTGTTATTTTTCTCAGCTTGTATAATGAAATATTAACATCAATTTTGCTGAACAAAAGTTAAGAAAAGGTAAAGTATACCAAAAATTGATAACTAGATTTTATTTAGTGGTTATAAGGAACAAATTATCCACATATTAAATAAATTTCATAAACAAAAGAAATTAGTTTTGGCAATTCAATTTACGAACTAGAATACCCATTTTGTATACATATGTTAGCAATAAAACCACTGAAATAATTTCTAATGTGGTGTTTGAAGTATGACCTTAAGAGTTGGTGACTGAGATCAGAGATTCACACATAAACCTTGGCTAGCGTTGAAAAGGAATTAAAAAAATAAATATAAGGACTATAAATCTATTTTGAAGAAAAAACATTAAGGAAGTTAACTGGTGGAGAAATTAAAAAAAAAACTATTCAACCATTTATTTACATATAAAAATTTTTTTCTAAAAGAAAAACAAGAATTAGAAGATATAATGGGTATAAACCAAAACTTGATATTCAAAGGAAGGAAAGAAAGAAAAAAGTTTGTGAAAACTAATGAACATAGTCCATTGTGCTTTGATTTTAAAAGAAAATTTAAGAATTCAGACCGCAATATCAAAGAGAATGAAACCCCTTTTCAACTATAATTAACTCATCAAATACAATAATGAGAATCTGGAA
Organism: Pinus albicaulis; assembly: GCA_034641835.2. Lineage (NCBI taxonomy): Eukaryota > Viridiplantae > Streptophyta > Pinopsida > Pinales > Pinaceae > Pinus > Pinus albicaulis. The sequence goes on along the minus strand of CM076578.1, from coordinate 1,774,050,634 downwards.
ATGGGTTATGGTCCTTTCATAATATGAATTATAGAATAAAACTGTGGCTGATTTCTGACATAGGAGGATTAAAATATGAGTGTCTCTTCCGCCAAGCGCCTTTGCAAAAGAGAAAAAACATAATTTGGGTCATATAAAACCCTTTCAAAAAACCTCGACAGTAATACATTAAAGAGGAATTACCATGAGAAAGAGACACCTTCTAATAACCTGGGAAAATACAACAGAGGAAATATTACAAACTCTTCTAGAAACTAGAGCTAAAGTAGAACTCATAGAACAAAAAATATAATCAAGAGGAAGTTTCGAAAAGGGTTTTTGTACCCATTTACCTGTAACAAAATACCATTGTGAAGTCAAAATAAAAGACCAAACCATATAGAAGGCATGAATGAATCTCTATATTGGCACTTTACTGGCTATACTAATGAAAGGAGCAATAATTTCTCATAGCAAAATTACTTAGAAAAAACCCTAGTTGTAGAGCAAGGGCCACGACAAATGATATGATATGATATGATTTATTTTAATAACATCCATAAGACCCACCGGTCTAAGGGACCCACATTCCACCTCAAACAAGACATCACATTTACAAGTTTCCCTCTAGAGGAGTTCTTTTGCTGTGAATTTTGATCAAGAAAATTTCCGTTTTGTGAAGCCTTTCTTCTTCGAACATCGTACTCAAATTGTCCACCTTTAGATCACTTTCAAACTAATTACAAATATCCTCATATGCTGGACATTCCATGATAAAGTTCCATTAAGTTTCAACTACACCAAGCCTGCAAAAGTTACAAATTCTTTCTTCCCATTCTTTCTTGGGAGTTATCCATCTACCTGTCCTGCACCTAAGATGGTGAGATCCGGTCCTCAGTTGTGCTATTAAAATTTTAGCCTTTCCCTTGATTTCTGCACTCAAATAATTCTTTTCTTCATGCGATTGTGATGGGTTGAAGTTCTTAATATATATCGCTTTTTTTTCTGCCAATCTATTTTTCCCACATGGCAGTCCTGAACTTTTCAACAACCCAATTTTTTTATCTCCTCTTTAGCATTAGGAAATTATTTCCACTTAATTCCCCATTTTCTCATCCATTTGTCATTTAGTTTCCTCCATGCTTTCTTCTTGTGCTTTAGCTCCTCCATGTAAGTCAACTTTGGCCAATGATGTGCCTCCATGTTTTCCACCTTTTTTAGATAGCTTAACAAATGAATGATTGTTGAAGCTTCCAACGGAAACATCCCAGCCTCAACTAGCAGGATTTCATATGGGATTGTTGCCTTGAATTTGAGGTTACTAATGATTAAGTGCTTTTGAATTCGTTCTATTTGTCACTACTTGTGATTTGACATGTTGCTGCCCCAAACTTCACATCCATATAAGTCAACTGAGGTAACCAAGAATCCAAATAGAGTAGTCTTGGTTCTCCAGTCCCACAATTCTGCTTCCCTGCATCTATTCTGGAGAAGGTAAGAAGCTCTCCACCCCCCTTGGATCCTTTTAGTTATGCATGTCTTCCAACTGAGCCTATTGTGAAAAACAATTCCTAGGTACTTGTATTCTTCCACTATCTCCAAAGGTTTTCCCTCAAATATGAAGCTAGCCTGTTGCTTTTTTTGTTTCAAAGAGAAGATCATGACTTTGGTTTTACTGGTGTTTACTTGCATCCTGACTTCCTCACATAAAAACTCTAATGCTTTCAATGTTTTCTCAAACCATGGGTATATTTTTCCATTAAGATAAGATCATCGACATACAAAAGTAGCTTCACGACATACCCTAGTAGTTGAGTACCCTATCCACTGGTGTTGTTTAGCCATTATTCTAGCTTTTCAATATATAAAACAAATAGAGTGGGAGAAAGGGGGCACCCCTACTTGACCCCAATGTCACTACCAAATCATTCCGATAAGCCCTATTTATTTATGATTTTAGCCCTAAATTTCTCATACAGTTTGTGGACAACAACTCTATATTAATTTGGGATTCCAAGCTCTTCCATTATTTTCTAGAGCTTATCCCTAGGAACAATGTCAAAAGCTTTTTTGAAATAAAAAAAGCAACAAAAGGCTTCCCCACCCTGAATGTCCCATACTTTTTCAATGACGTGCCTGAGCATGATGCAATGATTAATTGTAGAATGCCTTGGCCTAAAGCCAACCTGTCCTTTTTCTCTTTTACCCTCTTTTTCTGCCCAAATGCTGATTCTACGCTCCATCATGATCCCAAAAATTTTTCCAAGAAGAGGATTGACCATAATAGTGTGATAATTAGAGGGGTTATTGATGTCTCCACCTTTATAAAGAGGGATAATGATACTTGTTGTCCATTCCACTGGAAAATTGTCTTGTGTGATGTTGTTGACGATCCTTTTGATGATTGGGGCCAATATATCCACACCCCATTTTAAGAATATTGTATGTAACCCATCAATGTCTTGGGCTTTACCACTCGCTAAAATTTTTATGCCTCGCTTGACATCCTCCACAGAAAATAATACAATTGTGGAGTTGACTATGGGGGGCCTATTTTTATCTAGGTTTCTCTCATAAAGAAGCTTTGAATATTCCACCCAATGTGTAGTTGAGATATTATTATCTATTTGATTTCTCTTTTGCTGCAATTCTCACCAAAATATTTTGGGGTTGTGCTTTCCCAAAGATATTAAATCCTTTCTCTTTGCTGTCACATAAATTTCTTGTTTTTTTTTTATTATCTAATTTTTATACTTTTTATTGCTTTCACTATCTGCCTCCTTCTCTTTAAGGTATCTTTTAGCCACTTTTCACTCTTCATCAAACCAAGGATTTTTTGGGAAAGTGTTTGAGACCCTCTTCTTAGGCCGAGAAATTTTTCACACCTTTGAGGCTTTGTGGATTAGAGGGATCAACATGTTGCTTCCCATGCCTTCTATTTCTGGATTGTATTCCTTGTTATTTGTGTTGATTTTTTCCCACAAAATGTGTTTTTCTAAAGCAACAACAAAGAGCTCTTGGTTTTCTTGGTTTACGAGGATTCTTCCATTTGCATGCACTTTCTTATGCCCTTGTTGGATTTCCTCTTTCTGTATCCCACTTGATTGTATTCCTAACTTTATGTACAAAGAGGCATATGGTCAGAATTCATCTCTATAGGACAACCCCAAATATTGAACTCTAACAACTTGCAGATAAGGCCCTGAGAGCATATTACATAGTCCACCACACTTTGACCATTGTAAGTTTTACACGTGATGCCGCCGGATGTTGGAGATGCTTTCATGCCATTACAGATTACCATGTCATGGAGGCTACATAAGCCTAACAACTCAACTCCAAAGTGTGACACACTCCCATTCCCATCTTTAGAGGTCCTTTTCCATGTGTGGTCTTCATTATCCTCTAACCAAAGAGGATTGTTGTCCCAATTCCCCACTCTTCCCCATTGAATTCATTGGTTGTTTGTTGTCCTAGCATTAAAGTCACTGATTAGCACTATATCTCCTAAGCGCTTGAAAGATGCAATATCTCTTTTTAAAGCAACATAAGGGTCTTCTTTATCTAAATTTTTCCTATTGTAGAACTTTGAGTTTTTTGGGGCGAAGTAACATGCAACTAGCTTAAATGTTACTTTTTTGTCTGTTATCTTTGACGATATAAATTGCTTATTTGGATCCTCTCTTTCTACTTTCACTATTCTGTTCCACATTTCTATTATTAGAATGGTGATCCCTCCATGCCCTTTTCCTGTGCTAGTCTCTTCGTTCCACACTGAAATTTTATTGTATCCTTCGAATTCTGGAACCCTACACCGATCATGCTCGTGGGTTTTTGTAAGGATAATAATTTCTTTCCCTTCTACGATGGGCACCAATCTCGGTCCTCTTCTCCATGGATAACCTCTACAATTCCAAATCACCATGTCTAGATGCTCCCGGGGAGCCCCGAATCCTTACTTTTGATTTGTTAAGAGCTCGTTGACTTGGGCTTTCCCATTTTTTAGCCATGCCCATTTTCCTGCATCTCTTGCTGATTTCACTTTCTCCCATTCTTTCCTTCGCTCATCTTACTGCTCAGGTGTCAAGTCATCATCTAGGTAAATATGAGTCCCTTTAATTAGCCCTCTATTCTTTAGGATATCCATCTTGTCTTCTATACTTTTTAGTGTGAATCTGACATGTCTATCCTTTCCATTTTTTGTCTTCATTCCAATCCTACTTTCTTGTTGAATATACCCCATCTAGTTCAACTTGTCCCTGAGAAAATCCCTTGCTAACATATTTGTTCTTTCTTTTTCTCCATAGTCTTTCAAGCCTTTGATGATGACATTCGTTTCCCTGTCTTGCCTATATTTTTCTTCTTTTATTTGCCTCTTGATTTGTATCTCCATAGATTATTTTTGCTCAAGCACAGGTTCCTTTACCACTTGAACCCAAGCTTTACCTTCTTATATTTTTTTCTTTAATTCGATTTATCTCATTTCCATGTTTGCAATTGTTCATTGAAATTCTTCCATCTTACTTGCTTTGCTATTTTTCCATGACCTTATGTATTTTTCTTCCGTTGTCTTCATTTCTTATAATTCTTGTTTCAGCGTGATCAACTCTTGCTACCCCCTTTCCATATTTTTTTGTAAGATTATTACTTGCTCTTTGAGGACCTTGTTTTCTCTTTCAAGTTTCTCACTGACTTCCAAAATTTATTTTAACTTGACCACTTCATGTGGTCCTTGTAGCTCAATATACTAAATTCTCTTTTTCATGCTCATGATCTCGTTTACATAGAGCTCTTACAACCACAACAATGATGTGGATGTGGGGCTGTATGTATCCTTATTGATATTCTTTTCTCTTGTTGGAGTATCTTCATTTATTTCTTGCTTTGACCTAGGTTTTTTTTCTTCACTTTGTTACGACCTCTTTGTTCCTACTAAAATCCCCATTTTGGTCTGCCTACTCTGCTGCTAATAAAATCATTTTGGTTGTGAGGTTTCTATTACTTTTAGCTGTGGTTGGTAAGATCCAAGTGAGTTTTTTCTCTATGACTGTCTCATATTTTTTTCTTTCCTGCGCTGTAAAATCCCTTTGTACTGCTTTGCATTCACAAAGATCAACCTTTCATTTATGCCAGCTGCATTGGCTTGAGAAAATGTTGGGATATAGGAATTCAAGATCTCACTTATGCTCTCTACACTAGATTTTTAATAGGTACCCCTATCAACCCCTGAGATTTGGAGATTTGGATTCCAAGGTGTGGATCCACTTTCCTCCAGAAGTCTCCTTAGTATTGAACTCAATATTTGCCTTTGGTAACTGTCTGTTACATCCCACCTATTTGAAGTGTTTCCTCTTATCTCATTTTTTCTTGGGTTTTTATTTTCCACCAAAACCAACATTGTTTCTGCACTAGGTCCCCTTGTCCCCTTGTCCCCATATCAAGTTATCTTACCGTTTGCAGTTATGAGAGGTTTAACAGAGTTTTAATGAAGGCAGATTTGAGAGGATTTTGTTTTTGTTTTCTTTCTTTACACCACAATAATGCAAATAAACAAATAAAATGGCAAAAATATGTGGGTACAAGACACCTGTGGGTGGTGGTCTGGATATTCCTTCGCAGTTCTCTCTTTCACCAGTATCTTTGGATCCCACTATCGTTGTTCCCTCCTTTGCTGCACATTGTTCCCACTGCCCACTGTTTCGTCCACAGTTCACTGTTCACTTCCCACTTCCCACTTTTCGTTGTTCCCTTCTCACTATTCTCAGGTTTCTCAATGTTCCTACTACCCCCTGTTCCTGTCACTGTCGCTCACTATTCCCCCTGGCACCCACTTCCATCGCTCTCACAACACCCTTAGCCCTCATCGCTCCTCAATGCACTCACACCCTCACCCCCTCACGACACTCACCGATAACACTCACACCCTCGATCACTATTCAATCTGCCACTCTCACAACCAGCATTCACAACACCCTCAACCCTCCCCGCTCACAGCACCCTCACTGCTCAGCACACTCAGCACCCTCACTGCTCAGCATCCCTGCTCAGCACCCTCACTTCTCAGCACGCTCACCACTCATCTCCTCAGCACTGTCGATTGAAAACATTCATGACTTAGGTTTTAGATTGGTAGGGTAGTCATTAAAATTTTTATAAACCCTAATCCATGCTCCATTGATTATCTTGAAGGACTTAATCCTGAGCGTTCATTTTCTAGTTCAAATATGCATATGTATATTTACTAATGAATGCCACGAGTAAAGGTATAATTCATATGGAGAGTTCATGGTGGGATATTTATAAACTTATACATTAAACGATATGTAAAACATCACAATTAATACCACATTCGAAAACATAAAACTATGCAAGTTATTCTATATGAAATTTAATGCTAAAAAGACATATCAAACCATTAACACAGTTGCACGCTAATACTTTGGTTGCATAAGGTTTATTATGCGGAAGAAAATTTATAAGTTATTAACACTTGGTGTTTTCGGTATATTATCGTGACACGTATGTCAGTAGAAATCTCTCGAGAATCACAGTTGTATGCATAAATTTATCACTAGTGACAAATCATTCCATAACATAATAGCACATGCAATATGATAAGAGAAACATAGTTGATTATATAGGGTAGGTGAATTAATTTGGAAGAAAATAAAGTTAAGCATACATATGTCTCCAAATTATTATAGAGTTATGTTATCACAAAGTAATTTATCCCTTAGTTCATTACAAAGACTTATAACAATGTTAAAGGAATATTGTTGCTAAAGATCTGTACATGTTACATGTAAACAAAAGATATAACGGAATTATAGCATCATGTTTTTATATGATGAAGAAATATAAATACATCAAGATTGACAAGAAACTTGTGTAATTAGTATGATAATTATATATGATGAAGAAATATAAATACAACGTCATGTTTTTATATGATGAAGAATATAAATGCATGAAGATTGACAAGAAAATTGTGTAATTAGGATGATAATTATATATGATGAAGAAATATAAATACAACAAGCTTGACAAGAAAACTTGTGTAATTAGGATGATAATTTTATAGATGAAGAAACATAAATACATACAATAAGCTTGACAAGAAAAATTGTGTAATTAGGATGATAATTCTATATGATGAAATTACAAGACACTTGTTCAACAATTAGTGTCTAGACAAGTAATATACAATTAGTAATGCTAGAAGGATAGGTGGTTTGTTATGAGCCAAGGAAGTTGAATGAACACAAGAGAATTTTATCATTCATGAATTAGAATTGGCAGCTAGAGTGCATGCATTAAATGTGGAGGAACTATTTTCTATGAAGGAAAATTTCTTGATGTCAGATCATGGAGGGTTGAGGTATCAATTTGATCAGCCAAAATTAAATGAAAAACAGGTAAGGTGGCCAAAATTTATTAATGTGTTTTATTTTGAAATAAAATATATTAAATGAAAGGAAAAAAAGTGGGAGATGTTATCACTCCCCTTGTTTCCCAAAGCCGAGAATGGAACTGAAGGAAGGTAATCACAAACCAACCTTTAGGTCAGGTAGCTAGCCCTACAAAAAATAGACAGGGCTCTCTTAATGTCACTTTGCATCCAAAGGGATGATTGTCTATAATGATCTTAGGCTAGTTATGATGCTCAGTAGATTAGGTTTTTTGCTTGTTTGAAGTTTTGTTGGATAAGAATGACAATTTGGCAACTAGGTCTAGGGTTTAGTTCAGATTTGAAAGGTTATATTGCAGAGGCAAGGATGAGGCCCGGTAGGTAAGATTATGAACATGCTTAAATTTTCCATTTGTGTATAGGGTGAATAGAGAGAGAGTCAGAATGAGCATTACAATGAATTCATTCATCAGAAGAGAAGAGACATGCTCATGTAAATATTATAAAAATAGAGCATGGAAAACATGATTTCTATCTATATACTGATAATATTAACATAAATAAGAATATAGGTGAAAGAAGGATAACCTAAAATTCAACTTGATAAGATTACTGAGAAAAAAAAAAGTGCTCAAAGGCATACCACTAGAGTCTTAACACTATGTCTACAACACTGTCTTTGATTTCATTAAAAACAAAAGATTGTACAATAGATCCACTACAAATAACAACTATCCAACCTCTAAAAAGGCTTGATTTTGGAGTACATATATAATATAGATAATATTCCACCTCATTGGGTCGAAATATGATCCAAAACACTTCATAAATTCACCCTATGCATCATTTCGTAGTTTCTAGAGAATTTAGAAACAATCTCCCCAAATTTAGCTAATAACTAGGAGTGCGCGTCTCCTTCATTAAACATCATTCCTCCACAAAGGGAGGAAAAAATAAACTCTCCTACCAAAAAGATAACTCATGGGACAAATAAACCTAAACTTTTGGAGATTTTGTGGCTTGACAACTGTCCAAAGGAATCCAATGATAGAAGTGTCATGCCGCTCAGCAGAAGCGTCGCACCACTTTGGAGCTAATTTTGACTGACTTTTAAGTGCCCATTTTCAAATATGAGATTTAGGAAAGGTATCCCTATGTGTCCTATTTCCATTTCACCCTCAAAACTGATAAAATACCCACTATAAGACCTTAAAAAACTCATTCTCCCAACATTACTCTAGAAGCGCCTGCAAAGGCAAAATAGGTAGCAGAAGCATGGAAAAAGTGATGTTTTTTGGATTTTTCTTCAAAATGGGAGGGTGACATGCAAACATGAGGTCATATCTGTGAGTTAGAAGAGAAAATCCATCCAAACATATTTATATGGTTTGAGAAAAGTGTCGCGTCGCTGCGCGATGCTTCTGCAATGACCATTTTTTCAGATTTTACAGAAATTTGCTGCAAAAATAGGGCTCAAAGATGGATATTATCTCTATAACCATAAATTTTTTTGTAAAATTGAGAGAGTATTTGTTATTTTGCATGTTATTAACAAAAAATCCTCTAGTTCTCCAAAATACTTTTCCATTTTGATCATAAGCCAATTTTGAAGTTGATCACTAAAAATTTGTAGAAGCGCAGCGCACTCTTAGCAGAAGTGTCGTGCCACTTTGAGAGGGATTTTGGAGGCATTCCTAAAGGATTTTTGGGTTGAAAATGGTATTATTGGAAATATTAGGATGTATGATACACAATGGATTCATCAAGCACAACACAACCCTGCTCGAAATCCCTGAAAATTTGATTTGAAGACAACCTGTCCAAAAGTGCAGAAAATGACCTCGAGCAACTATATTTTGAGAATTTATCTCAAACCATAACAAATGTGCATGAAATGAAGGGATTTTTTTTTCTTTGTCCTATGATTGAAAAAAAATGATTCAGATTTTATGCAGGAACGCAATAGAATACAGATATAACCATAGATACAGAGATGCAACGGAAATAATGCTTCATTTTATTAATAAAAGAATGACCGCAATAAGCTTACAAACATAATGGAAACAAGCTAGGGCGCTAGTAGCGTATCTCTGAGAAGAGATGTAGCATACGCAGGTCTCTAAACTATGTTACATTGAGGCTCACAGGCCTATTACAGACATAATGGAAATAGATGAGCTAGGGTACTGGCAGTGTATCCCTGAGAAGAGATGTGGCGGCTACTAGCCCCTGAACTGTGTTACAATGCAGACATGATAGAGATGTGGCGAGCTAGGGCACTGGTCGCGCTTATCTCTAAGAAATATGTGTCGGCTCCCAGCCCCCTGAACTATCTTACAATGAGGCTCGAGGGCCTATTTATTTTTGAGAAACAATGTAGAATCCGAAACGTCCAAAACCCTAACCGTAGGAGATGAAGTGCCAAAACTGTGGGCCCCGTTTGGGTAAATTGGTGGTTCAACTTCCCGAGGACGTAACTTTGGCATCCGATCTCCGTTTGACGCGCTCAATAGCTCGTTAGAAAGATCTGTCCGAGGAGTGCAACTTTTGAATGAGCAACATCGGTCCATGGACCCATGTTGCTCTCCGTTTTCCCAAAAAGCGTCGTTTAGGGCCTCAAAACAGCTCCGGAAGTTTAAGACCCGAAAAACTGCTAAAAATAGTAAGTTGTGTCGAAACTTACAAACTGAAATAACTGATGGTGGGGGTTCAAATGGACTCGATGGGTGGCCACCAATATCCACCTAGATTATTAATGCCCCAAAACGGCTCCGGGTGTGCAGGACCCGAAAACCTGCTATAAATAGTAAGTTGTGCTGAAGCTGAAAAACTGAAAGAATCGATGCTGCGGGTCCAAATGGAATAGGTGGGAGGCCACCGATATCCACCTGGATCATTCCTCCCTCCTTAGGAAGCAATGGTCTCCATTGCGTTAAGTTCCTCCATGGGGGGGAAAATTTTGCCGAACTTGGTGTTGGATTTAGATGTGCCACCAGTGGGCAACCATTGAAGGATCTGAAAAAAAAATTTGTCCATCATCGCGTTCCTCTGTTTCTCGAGGACCCGAAAACCTGCTATAAATAGTAAGCTGTGCTGAAGCTGAAAAAATGAAAGAATTGATGCTGCGGGTCCAAATGGAATAGGTGGGAGGCCACTGATATCCACCTGGATCAAAAACCTCTTTAAATTTTTTAAAGTTCATCTCCATTACTTCAGAAACTGATTTTGAAGCAAAACTGTCCCTGTGTGCAATGTAAACCCTAGTAAATGATCACAAAGCTCTAGAATGTTGCCATGGGTATGAATTGGCTCAAACCTATAATGGTGACCTCCCTTATGGATCATATTTTCAACCTCCATGGTGTTTTTCAACAATATAAAACCCTAGATAGATGAAATGGGTAGGGGAGGTGTAGAATTAGGAAAACAAGGGATGGTGGTAGGGTGGATTTAGGAGCAAAAATGAAGTAAAAATAAGCTAAGGAAAATTCCCCAAAAAATTTAGGAGGTAGGGTGATGAGTTGGAAATATTTTGGAAGTGAAATTTCTGGATATGAGGAAGGTGGCTAAAGTATCAAAACATAGAAAATTCCCAATTTTCTGCCAAAATATAGTGAAAATTAGGGTTTTGATGAAAATGATGGAAAAGAAGGTTGTGAGTGATAGGGAGTGTTAGGATATGATGTATGAGTGTTATAGGAAGGTTTAATATGGTTAGGTAGGGTTTTATCAGCTTTAAATAAGTAAATGAAGAAAAACACCAAAAACGTAGTGGGAATTTCCTAATGAAAGAAACCACCATTTTACTGATTAAATTTGACTTGAAAGAAGTAGGAATGATGCCCACTTAGTGTGTAGGATATTTGTGAAAATTTATACAGGTGATTTGAAGCTTTAATGATTGATTTGGATCTCAAACACCAAAAGCGTAGTGCATACCATAAATGTAGCGCAACATCTACGCAACACACCAAAATCGTAGTGCAACACTTCCAGAAGCGTAGCAGTAGAAAATTGGCACAAATTTCTTGTTTTTTATTCAACCCTTGGTAGTTTTGGAGTATGATGGTGAGAATAGAGGAAATCTATCGACCATAAAAAGATAAAATGAGTTTAAGAAGTCTCTTTTTTCCCTTTTATAACATCATAGAATCACTTTTTGACTTCTAGTGAAATCACAAACTTTTTGAAGAAATTTCTCTTTTTTGAAACACTTTAATGAAGAAACACACTTTATTTGATGAAATTAAAATTGCCTTCACTTATTTATTTATCTTTTCTACATCCCTATGCAAATGGCTTGTATCGTGAAAATGAAATTCTATTCGCCTTCTTTCATGACATAAATTGACTCTTATGGTGGCGAAACAAATGAGACCTAGACTCCGACCTAGGTGAAGGTGTGGTGAATGACCTCAGACCCTAAATTATAAATGGATTTCATGACCTCTAAGATGATAATGACCATGAATGGATTGTAGGGAGTATCATTTTAGACCTATACATATTCAATGAACAAAATTTTATTTGGAAATTGACTTGAAACATGAAATTTTGACCTGGGACCACTACTAAGAAAATTTGAAAGAGTACATTTGATCACTGAACATTTGGACACTAACATCGGCTCCAGATGTGGATGAAAGCTCCTTCAGGAGGAGTGAAGAACACCATAGAACAAGTAGCCTCATCCATTAGGAAATGGAGTCACTACAGCTACAATCCTCAAACTGACTCAAATCAAACTGAAAGCTGAAATGTACATCATCAACTACAAACTCTAATGGAAAATGACACTGAAAAATATGCTCAGAATGTTGAGCTTATTCATCACACCTTACCTACTCTAACTGATCCATAAATCGCTTGATCAAGTGAATTCTAAAATCGAATGTAACCAATCAAGTAAATGACTACCTAAACGATTCTTGTATTCAACTCCACCAGACACAAAGAAATATTGAGTAAATGGAAAATCAAAATGAAATATGAGCCCAAAAATTGTGTTGGTGAACAAAACAAACTCCACCTTTTCTGATGCTTGAAAAATACTGCCCAAGGGGTCTTGAAAATCAAGAAACATGACCTCTTGTTGATCAACAAAAAGAAAGGATATGCTTTCAGATATAAGGGATTATTATTCTTCTTCATTTGGTTTATCCTTGTTAAATTAAAATGCAGCAATGTTATCTTCCATATCATCCAGATCAAAGACAAGATTTGTATGTTCTTGCCGATCTTCAATTGAGGTAGCCAAATCAACATCAACACAAATATCTACAAGTGGATTTTCATGTAAATCAGAAAGAGAATTGTCTTGGATTTGAAAAAATTCTATATCTTGATCATTTTAAAGAACATGTTCATAAAACTCAAGACAAAAAAATAGTTGTACACTGTAGTTCTATACAAGCAAACTCAAAATTATGATTTGCACATATTTATTCCTGAATTAAAAACTTAGAAGAGGAAAGGGATGAAGGGTAGCTGGACATAACATATTCATATATATTTTAATCAGTTGAAGATTGGAAATACTGCTGCAAATTATCATCAACTTCGAAATATGGAAGATCAATGTCATCCTTTGAAGAATTCTGCTGAAGTTCGCTGTTATCCAGGGTAGAATCCATGATCTTCTCATGGAAGTGAAAATGGTTTTCAATCAAAGCATCCAAGAGTTAACCATCCATAAACTCTTCGTTTCCATATGCACTTTCTAGCTCTTGAATACAATTCTCAAAGTGTTCACAACAATCCTCAATCAAAATCAAAGAAAGATAGGTTTCTGTATACTTCTCAAAAAATACGGAGTGAAAAACCTTGGGAGAATAAATAAAAGTAGGAGGCAAGCTTTCATACCAAAATCATGCTTTTTCTTCTAATGTGATCATGAAGATCTTCATTAAATGATCTTCATGAAAATTAATCTTCATCTTATGCACATGCATATGAAATCTTATTAAATGAAGTGCAGCATCATGGCCTTTTCCATCTCTAAATTTTGGAAAGTATGCTTTCCAATCTACCTGAGGCATGTGATTTAGAAATCCTAGAACATGATCTCGATGCATAGGAGCATATCTTCTGGACTAAGAATTCATATTGAAAACATTAAATTCACCAAAACTTTCTTCAAGCTACCAATTTTGAATAGTGGAATCACCATGAAAACTCTGAACCTTTGGATTCTTCGAAACTGGAGTTGTCATTCTTTCCCGAGAAATATATAACCTTCGATCCCCGAAAACGACTCCAAATTTTTTTTCACTCCCACCATTTCCCAAGGCTGAGAATGGAACTAAAGGAAGGTAACCACAAACCAACCTTTAGGTTAGGAAGCTAGCCTTAGAAAAACCAGAGAGGGCTCTCTCAATGTTAGTTTGTAGCCAAATAGATGACTGGATATAATAATCTTAGGCTAGTTATGATGCTTAGTAGATTATGTTTTTTGATTTTTTGAAGTTTTACTGGATAGGAATGACAGTTAGGGAACTAGGTCTAAGGTTTAGGTCCTTATTTCAAAGGTTATATTGCAGAGGCAAGGATGAGGCCAGGTGGGTAAGCTTAGGAACACGCTTAAATTTGTCATTTGTGTATATGGTGAACAGAGGGAGAGTCAGAATGAGCATCAAAATGAATTCATTCATTCGAAGAGCAGAGACATGTTCATGTAAATGTTATAAAAATAGAGCATGGAAATTATGATTTCTATCTATATACTGATAATGTTAACATAAAGAAGCATACATGAAAGAAGGATAATATAAAATTCAATTTGATAAGATTATAGAGAAAAACAAATTCTCAAAGGCATACCACTGGAGTCTCAACACTGTCTTTGAATTCATTAAAAACAAAAGCTTGTACAATCGCTGAACTGCAAATAACAACTATCCAACCTCTAAAAAGGCTTGAGTTTGGAGTACATATAGAAAATAGAGAATATGCCACCTCATTGGGTCAAAATCTGATCCAAAAAACTTCATAAATTCACTCTATGAGTCATTTCCTAGTTTCTAGGGAAGTTAGAAACAATCTTCCCGAATTTAGCTAATAACTAGGAGTGTGTGTCTCCTTCATTAATTACATCATTCCTCCACAAAGAGAGGTAAAAAACTCTCCTGCCAAAAAAAAATCTCATGGGACAGCTAAAACTCAAATTTTTGAATTTTTGTGGCTTGAAAACTGTCCAGAGGAATCCAATGATAGAAGGGTCGTGCCTCCCAACGGAAGTGTCACGCCTCCCAGCAGAAGCATCAGGCCACTTTAGAGTTGATTTTGACTGATTTTTAAGTGCCCATTTTCAAATATAAGGGTTAGGAAAGGTAGCCCCATGTGTCCTATTTCCATTTGACCCTCAAAACTGAGAAAATACCCATTGGAAGGCTTTCAAAAACTCATTCCCCCAACCTTACTCTAGAAGCATTGCGCAGAGGCAAAATAGGTGGCAGAAGCATGAAAAAAGTGATGTTTTTGGGGATTTTCTTCAAAATGGGAGGGTGAAATTCAAACCAGAGGTCTTATATCTGATGTAGAAGAGAAAATACATCCAATCATATAATATTTCTTCATTTATATGCTTTGAGAAAAAGCGTCGCGCCACTACGCGACACTTCCGCAATGACCATTTTTTCACATTTTCCAGAAAATTTCCGCAAAAATAGGGCTAAATGATGGATCAATATTTCTATAACCATAATGTTTTTTCAAAACTGAGAGATTTTTTGTTCTTTGGCATGTTATTATCAAAAAAATCCTCCAGTTTTCCAAAATACTTTACCATTTCTCATAATCCAAGTTTGAAGTTGATCACTAAAAAATTGCAGAAGCGTAGAACACTCTTAGCAGAAGCGTCACGCCACTTTGAGAAGGAATTTAGTGGCCTTCCTAGAGGAGGTTGGGCTGAAATTTGTATTTTTGGAAATATTAGGAGTTTTTATACACAATGGATTCATCAAGAACAACAAAACTTTACTCCAAACCCCTCAAAATTTGATTTGAAGACAACGTGTCTAAAAGTGCTGAAAATAACCTGGAGCAACTATATTTTGAGAAATTCTCTCAAACCATAACACCTGTGCATAAAATTAAGGAATTTTTGTTCTTTTTCCTATGATTGACAAAAACCTCTTTCACTTTTGTAAAATTCATCTCCATTACTTCAGAAAATGATTTTGAAGCAAAACTGTCCCTGTGTGCAATGTAAACCCTAGCAAATGATCACGAAGCTCTAAAAACGATGCCATGGGTCTCAGTTAGCTCAAATTTGGAATCATAGCCTCACTTATGGTTCTTATTTTCCTTGTCCATTGTGTTTTTAAACAATATAAAACCATAGCTAGATGAAATGGGTAGGGGAGGTGTAGAATTAGGAAAACAGGGGATGGTGGTAGGGTGGCTTTAGGAGCAGAAATGAAGTAAAAATAAGCTAAGGAAAATTCCCCAAAAAATTTAGGAGTTATGGTGATGAGTTGGAAATAGGATGGAAGTGAAATTTATGGAAATTATTATGAGTAAGGTGGCTAAAATATCAAAACATAGGAAATTCCCAATTTTCTTCCAAAATATAGTGAAAATTAGGGTTTTGATGAAAATGATGGAAAAGAAGATTGTGAATGATAGTGAGTTTAGGGTATGATGTATGAGTGTTATAGGAAGGTTGTAGATGGTTAGGTGGGGTTTTATCAACTTGAAACAAGTAAATGATGAAAAACACCAAAAGCATAGTGGGAATGACCTAATGAAAGAAACCACTATTTTACTGATGAAATTTGACTTGAAAGAAGTAGGAATGACATGCAA
Organism: Pinus albicaulis; assembly: GCA_034641835.2. Lineage (NCBI taxonomy): Eukaryota > Viridiplantae > Streptophyta > Pinopsida > Pinales > Pinaceae > Pinus > Pinus albicaulis. The sequence goes on along the minus strand of CM076578.1, from coordinate 1,774,034,442 downwards.
TTAATTTATAGGAGATGTGTGAACCTTTATTCAGGTGATTTTCAGATTAAATGATTGATTTGGAGCTCAAACACAAAAATTGTAGCGCATGCCAGAAACATAGCGCAACACCTGCGCAACACACCAAAAGCATAGCGCAACACTTCCAAAAGCCTAGCAGGAGAAAACTGGCACAAATTTCTTGTTTTTTCTTCAACCCTTGGTAGCTGTGGAGTATGATGGTGAGAATATAGGAGCTCTATTTACCATAAAAATATAAAATGAGCTGAATAAGTCTCTTTTTTCCCTTTTATAACATCATAAAATAACTTTTTGTCTTCTAGTAAAATCACAAACTTTTTGAATAAATGTCTCTTTTTTGAAACACTTTAATGGAGAAACACACTTTATTTTATGAAAGAAAAATTTCCTTCACTTATTTCCCTATATTTTCTATATCCCTATGCAAATTTATTATATGGTGAAAATGAAATTCTATTTTCCTTCTTTCATGACATAAATTGACTCTTATTGTGGCGAAACAAATGAGACCTAGACTATGACCTAGATGAAGGTGTGGTGAATGACCTCAGACCCTAAATGATAAATGGATTACATGACCTATAAGATGATAATGACCATGAATGGAGTGTAGGGAGTAGAATTTCATACCTAGACATATTCAATGAACAAAATATTATTTGAAAACTAACTTGAAACATGAAATTTTGACCTAGGACCACTACTAAGAAAATCTGAAAAAGTAAATTTGATCATTGAAAATTTGGATGCTAACATTGGCTCTAGATGGAGATGGAAGCTCCTTCAGGAGGTGTCAAGAACATCTTAGACCAAGTAGCCTCATCTATTGGGCAATGGAGTCACTATAGCTATAATCCTCAAACTGAATCAAATCAAACTAAAAGCTTAATTGTACATGATGAACTGCAAACTCTACTAGAAAATGACACTAAAAAAGATGCTAATAATGTTTAGCTTATTCATCACACCTTACCTACTCTAACTTATCCATAAATCACTTGATCAAGTGAAGTGGAAAGTCCAATGTAACCAATCAAGTAAATGACTACTTGACTGATGCTTGTATTAAGTTCCACTAGGCATAAAGAAAGTTTGAGTAAATGGAAACTCAAAATGAAATATGAGCCCAAAACCTGTGTTGGTGAAAAAAACAAACTCCACCTTTACTGATGCTTGCAAAAGACTGCCCAAGGGGTCTTTTAAATCAAGAAACATTACCTCTTGTTGCTCAACAAAAATAAGGGAGATGCTTTCAGATATAATGGATGATTTTTCTTCTTCATTTAATTGATCGTTCTTGAATAAAAATGCAGCAATGTTATCTTCCATATCATCCAGATCATAGCTAAGATTTGTATGTTCTTGCAGATCTGCAATTGAGGTAGCCAAATCAACATCACCACAAATATCTACAAGTGGAATTTCATGTATATCAGAAAGATAATTGTCTTGGATTTGAAAAAATTCTATATCTTGATCATTTGAAGGATGCTGAACATGTTCATAAAAATCAACACAACAAACCTGTTGTACACTGTTTTTGACCTGAACAAATAAATAATGAATCTCTAGAGTTTCTATACAAACAAACTCAAAATTTCGATCTTCATATATTTCTTCTTGAATTAAAAACTCAGAAGAAGAAAGGGATGAAGGGTAGTTGGAAATAACATCTTCATTTATATCTTGATTTCTTGAAGATTAGAAATATTGTTGAAAATTATCATCAACTTCTAAATATGGAAGATCAATTCCATCCTTTGAATAATTATGCTCAAGTTCATTGTCATCCAAGGTAGAATCCATGATCTTCTCATGGCGGTGAAAGTGTTTTCATTCAAAGCATCCAAGAGTTCATCATCCATAAACTCTTCATCGCCATAAGCAATTTCAATATCTTGAATAAAATTCTCAAATTGATCACAAAAATCCTCAATCAAAAGCAAAGAAGGACAATTTTCTCTATACTTCTCAAAAAATACTGAGTGAAAATTATTGAGAGAATAAATAAAAGAAGGAGGTAAGATTTCATACCAAAACCATGCTTTTTATTCTAACGTGATCATGAACATATTCATTAAACAATCTCCATGAAAATTAATCTTAAACTTATGCACATGCGTATGAAATATTATTAAATAAAGTGTAGCATCATCACCTTTTCCATCTATGAATTTTGGAAAGTACGTTTGGCAATCTACCTGAGGCATACAATTTGGAAAGCCTGAAACATTATCTCAATGCATAGGAGCATATATTCTAGATTGAGAACTCATCTTGAAAACAATAAATTCACCAAAACATTCTTCAAGCTATTGGTTTTTGAATAGTGGAGTCACCATGAAAACTCTGAACCTTTTGATTCTTCAACAATAGAGTCACCGGGTGAAAGATGCACAAAATTATTATGCCTGACCACTGTTCACCATAAAAAATTAGAGCTAATATTTTTCATTCTTTCCCAAGAGATATTTAGCCTTTGCTCCCCGACAGCGGCGCCAAAATTGTTATCACTCCCCCCGTTTCCCAAGGTTGAGAATGGAATTGAAGGAAGGAAATCACAAACCAACCTTTAGGTTAGGTATCTAGCCCTACTAAAACCAGATAGAGCTCTCTCAATTTTATTTTGGAGAAAAATAGATGACTGGATATAATTTTATTAGGCTAGTTATGATGGTCAGTAGATTAGGTTTTTTTCTTGTTTCAAGTTTTTCTGGATAGGAATGATAGTTCGGGAACTAGGTCTAGGGTTTAGGTTATATTTCAAATGCAGAGGCAAGGATTAAGCAAGGTAGGTAAGCTTAGGAACATGATTAAATTTGTCATTTGTGTATAGGGTGAATAGAGAGAGAGTCATAATGAGTATTAAAATGAATTCATTCACCATAAGAGCAGAGAGATATTCATGTAAATCTTATAAAAACAGAGCATGGAAAGCATGATTTCTATCTATATACTGATAATATTAACATAAAGAAGCATATATGTGAAATAAGGATAACATAACATTCAACTTGAAAATATTACAGAGAAAAACAAATGCTCAAAGGCATACCATTGGAGTCTCAACATTATGTCTACAACACTGTCTTTGATTTCATTAAAAACAAAAGCTTGTACAATAGCTCCACTACAAATAACAACCACCCAACCTCTAAAAAGGCTTAATTTTGGAGTACATATAAAAAATAGAGAATATTGCACCTCATTGGGTCAAAATATGATCCAAAACACTTCATAAATGAACCCTATGAGTCATTTCATATTTTCTAGGGAAGTTAGAAACAATCTCCCCAAATTTAGCTAATAACTAGGAGTAAGTGTCTCCTTCATTAATTATATCATTCCTCCACCAACAAAGGAAAAACCAACTCTCCTACTAAAAATAAAGCTCATGGGAAAAATAAACCTTGAATTTTGGAGTTTTTATGGCTTTATAACTATCCAAAGGAATCCAATGACAGAAGCGTCGCGCCTCCCAACAGAAGCATGATGCCTCTCAGCAGAAGCGTCGTGCCACTTTGGAGCTGAATTTGACTAAATTTTAAGTGACATTTGCAAATATGAGAGTTAGGAAAGGTAGCCCTTTGTGTCCTATTTCCATTTCACCCTCAAAACCGAGAAAATATCCACTGGAAGGCCATCCAAAACTCATTATCCCAACCTTACTCCAGAAGCGTCGCGCAGAGGCAAAATAGGTGGCAGAAGCATGAAAAAAGTGATGTTTTTTGGATTTTTCTTCATAATGGGAGGGTGACATGAAAATTTTAGGTCATATCTGTGATGTATAAGAGAAAAACCATCCAACCATATAATATTTTCTTCATTTAGATGCTCTGAGAAAAAGTATTGCGCTGTTGTGCGACGCTTCTGCAATGACCATTTTTCAGATTTTCCAGAAATTTTCTGCAAATACAGGGCTCAAATATGGATCAATATTTCTCAAACCATAACGGTTTTTGAAAAATTGAGAGAATTTTTTGTTATTTGGAATGTTAAGAACAAAAACCTCCTCCAAGTTTCCAAAATACTTTCCCATTTTGTCATAATCCAAGTTTTAATTTGATCACTAAAAATTTGCAAAAGCGCAGCGCACTCTTAGCAGAGGCGTCACACCACTTTGAGATGGAGTTTTGAGGCCTTCCCAGAGGATTTTTTGGCTTCAAGTAGTATGGTTTGAAATATTAGGATGTCTAATACACAATGGAGTCATCAAGCACAACCAAAACCTGATCCAAACCACTGAAAAATTGATTTGAAGACAATCTGTCCAAAAGTGCAAAAAATGACATGGAGCAACAGTATTTTGAGCATTTCTCTCGAACCATAACACCTGTGCATAAATTGAAGGAATTTTTTGTTCTTTGGGCTATTATTGAAAAAAAACTCTTTCACTTTTGTAAAATTCATCTCCATTACTTTAGAAACTGATTTTGAAGAAAAATTCTCCCTGTGTGCAAGGTAAACCCTAGCAAATGACCACGAAGCTCTAAAAATGATGCCATGGGTCTGGGTTGGCTCAAAACCTGGAATGGTGGCCTCCCTTATGGATCATGTTTTCCCCCTCCATGGTGTTTTTCAGCAAGATAAAACCCTAGCTAGATGAAATGGGTAGGGGAGGTGTAGAATTAGGAAAACAGGGGATGGTGGTAGGGTGGATTTAAGAGCATAAATGAAGTAAAAATAAGCTAAGGAAAATTCCCCAAAAAACTGAGGGGTTAGGGTGATGAGTTGGAAATAGGATGGAAGTAAAATTTATGGAAATTAATATGAAGAAGGTGGCTAAAAGATCAAAACACAATAAATTCCCAATTTTCTGCCAAAATGTAGTGAAAATAAGGGTTTTGATGAAAATGATGGAAAATAAGGTTGTGAGTGATAGGGAGTGTTAGGTTATGATGTATGAGTGTTATAGGAAGGTTCTATATGGTTAGTGTCACACCAATTTTTTGTCATCAAACTTGTTACTATTAGATGAACTAAAGTACACCATGTAAGACCAATTTTACCATAGTAAAATTGCTCTCACTATGAAAAATAATTTAATAACCCATAGTTTGTTAAGTTATTTCTGGTCTAAACAGGAAACCCCATGAGGAATAATTGAATAAAACCTTATTTGTTTGATTTTCCTCAAGGGATAATTAATTAAACCATTATTTAAATAATATTCCTGGTCATATTTAACCCAAAATAGGGAAATTAATTAGATAAATCATTATTTATCTTATTATTTTCTAGGAATAATTATTCAAAACATTATTTAATAATATTCCTTGTTAAATTTGACTAAATCATTTATAAATAATTGAATAAACCATTATTTATTTAATTATTCTTTAACATTCTTCAAATACTAAATAAATCATTTATTTATTTATTATTTCTAAATAAAGGGATTTGACCAAATTCAAATTCCTTTTCCCTCCAACAAAAATAATAAAATATTCCATAAAATTTGGATCTAGATTTGGTTAATATTTTTTTTTAATTATGCGCCAATATCTAGACTAACTTAATATTTTGTTATAAATAGAAGGGTTTTTCCATTCATTCACTACCTTTTGTTGCCTAGATATCACTTTTGATCTATACTTTTGGTCTGACTTTGATCCTCCCATCATTGTCATATTTTTCTACTTTTTTCTTGTGAGCTCCCTTTGAGTTCCATTTTGTCTGGGTTTTCTGAACCATCAACAGAGAGAGATATTAGATATGAAGCGCTGAGGACATACAAGAACCCATGTCATTAAGGGGGACTAGTAACATCTTTCTATGTTCCCTTCCCAGGTGTCATAATACAAAAAAATATTTAAAAAATCTTGTCTTGTTCATTGGATGCATGGAGAAACCCTTGCTTATTTTTGTTGTTTAATGTCTTTAACTATATAGATATGGATTTTTGTAGCATTTATTCTGATCACTTACTACAGATAAAAGGAAATTGACAACCATATTTGATGTTAGGGCTATTTGTTATGCACATCTAAAGTGATTTTTTTTTGTACGCTTTCGAATAGAATTCACACTAATAACTCGCTACTCCACAAGGGTTTATAATTACGACCACTGTCATTTTTCCGATCCCTGCATGACCAGCTACTTCAACCCCTAGGGTTTTTCTTCAGCTTCTTATTTTTCATTTCCTAATGTTGTTTTCAACCTTTTTAACCCTAAAACAATAAAAATTCTAACTTCCGTGTGTTTCTGGGCCTTTTGCGCAGGTAACAGTTATCACCCGCAGTAGAGACGAAACTTTTTTCTGAAACCTGCTCCTGAGACAACCGGAAGTGCAGGTCGCACTTTTTTGCCCAAAACCTGCAACCTCAGCTCTCAAGTAGCAAATAACAACTTGAAAACTGCAACCTCAGCGGAAAACAGGTCAGAACCCACGAACTGTACTTTTTGTTGGATTTTTTCTGTGATTTTTCTGGGTTTGTCTGGGGAACTGTTCAGGGTTGTTTGGCCTCCCTCTTCACCCATCTTGGAATTTTAATTTCTTATTTTTACTCATCGAAGTAGGAACCAAACCCCTTAGGGCTTCAATACACTTCCACCTTTTTAGGAGGAGTTTAGCTTAAGCAGGTCTTCTGAGATTTTAGTGTTTTTCAACCATTTTTCAGATCTGAACTTGCACTTTTAGATCCATTTTAGATTGGTTATTTATTCATCCAAAACACCTCTTTTCAGTTTTTTTTGGTACTCTTTTAGGGTCCACTCTATTTCCCTCTAGGTTGTAGCCTTTCGCCACCTAATTTTTTAGCATTTTTCCCTCTGGTTTTTTTGTTGTTTTCTGCACCTCTTTCTAGTAGATCTAACCTTTAGATCCCTGTCCCTCCCGAATTTAGATCCATTGGCCATTTTTGTGTGTTTTGAGTATATTTTTCCCACCCATAGAATAGTTGTTGGGAAACCCTCCTCCTTGGGTTTAAATTTTTGCATCTTTAGCTGTTTATTTGACTATCGCATTCAATTTCCTTTACTGTCATTTTCAGTTTTATTTACAGTTATACAACATACTTTCTCTTTTTTCTCTACACACGTCTGGGCTTAATTAAAATTAATACACTTATTACATACATGCACACCTAAAGCGAAGAGCTCTTGGTTTACACCGCTAGGCCAAGACTTAAACACTGTAATTAATTTATCTGCACCTTCCTACCCTTGTTTACCTCTCTTCCTTATTGGGTTATGCACCCCCAAGGCATTTATCCTAGAGACTCCAAGGCCTTCAGCCTCAGTTTCCATTCATAAGACTTACCCCTCTGCATAGGGTTCGTTATCTCTTCCACCGAGTCCCCATTCTGACTTTGATTCTGGTTCATTGGGTTCCCCTTCTGGTTCTATCCTCGAGAGTCTCCTCCATCTTTCACCTTCATCATGTTTGGTTCAGGACCTAATGCTGGTGGTGGCCCCAATCATAATGCTGGGAACACTAATAGTGGTGCCGCAATAGGAACTATTCCAGCTGCTCCCTTGCTTCCTTATATGGAAAGCCTAAGCCTTCCCGATTTTAGCCAATTGATTAATGACCCTATACAATATGATCCAGGTTGGCCTACTATGCCAACCAAGATTCCTTCAAACATCCTAAATTTTGAAGGAAATGCTGGAGAGGATCCTACCAACCATATTCGTTCTTTCCACATATGGTGTTCGTCTAACTCCATCACCGATGACTTTATCCGTCTTCGATTATTACAACGTATGCTTATTGGAGAAGCTTCCAAGTGGTATGTCAACCAGGCCTCCTCCTCTCATACTACTTTTACGACCCTTGCCAAGGCTTTTCTGTCTTACTTCCAGCTTCCCCTTCGCTGTGACACTGGTACCGAACTCTTGACCTATTTCAATTAAAATTTTGCCACCCGCCTATGTGACCATATTCAAGAATGGCACAAAAAGAAGAGCTTGTGTCAAGCTCGTGTTTTCGAAGACCCTGTTATGCGGAATTATGAATTACGGATAAAAAATTCTTCCCTAAATGTGGTGCTACGCATTTAGAACAACATATTAAAGACTTTGCGTATACTTTTCCTAATAGTAAATAGACACACATAATAGATCAAAAAACCTACTTGGGGTCCAAGTGCTCCATATTCTCCTTCTGTTTCTCTTGTTGTAGCTTCAAATCCAAGCTAGATCGCCAAAATATTTCCTGCAAGAATGAGCACTAAACAAAAAATATATTGCAATATACAGATGGCTATTCACGTTAATCAATTAAATCAATGAAACATGAAACATATACATCAGATAAGAATCCATAATATGAAATACATGAGCTTATATAGATACATATGTGGGAAAGTAAGCAACAATCTTTATTAAGGGATAGAAAGGGGAGGTTACAACCAACGATTGATTTGATGTCACCAACTCCAACATCATCCCGGCCTCATCACAATGAACATCACTCCCTCAATGAATTTCTAATAATAGGCAAGACATGTTCCCAAGCTTAGAGATGTCAAATGGACACATGGATTCTAAGTTTGACACATATGCACTCTTCTAGAAGGCACTGGCCAAGTGGAGATTCCGGAACAATGAGAATTTCACTCCCAATTTGACCAACGCACCCTTGAGTTTCGAGAAGTGCTTTGTAGAGCACCCTTGAATGGAGGTAACCACATATGAAATGCATTTAGTCCCTTGAAATACTGCATTGGTAAGCTCATAGGTGATATAACATGTACTTCAAATCTTGGAAACCTTGCAATGGAAGTCATGGATGATTTGTTCTTGTTCTTTATCTTAGGGCATGTAGCAACTAAAATGATAGGGGATGATAGACCCTATTCATTGGTTCTTGGAATGATGTCCAGTTTAACCAGGTCATTGGGAATGGTGCCCAAATTGACCTATAACAGATTGCCCCCTAAAGCATGAAGTAAGAATAATAATTACAATATTTTTTGAATGAGATGATTTAAACTATGATGGGTTGGAGCTGAAGCGGAGTGGCAAATTACACTAGTATTACAATACATTACATCATGACATATCCTCTTGATCACGAATTGATAAGGGAAGGCATTCCCATGCTCACAAATAAACTATCTAATAACATGTACATAGTGTAGAAAGTCATCTACATTGGAATGTTGCTGAATACATACATGCCTATAGATATAGGCCCATGTTCGGATGACAATCTGTATGTAAGGTCACTATACAGATGATGTGTACAAAAATCCTGAAATCGCAGCCTGGATGGATGAAACTAGATCCGAGGTCTTCTTATCTCGTTCACTCGATCGTTCAGGTACAAGTCTAGCCATGTGAATATATGATTTGTAGTCGAACATGGTAAGACATCGTTTGATTACCAGCCAATGATGTGAGTTATTAACAAACATGAGAGAACCACCATTAATGTCAATGGCCCTTAAGGTACTGCAATACATTTCATAAGGCGTGAATAGATGATTTTATGTTGAACACCAAACAAAATATTTTGGTCAAAAGTTAGGAAGCAAGGATCTTGTCGATACTGTAACAAGCCTCATGGCACTGGAATATGATGTTTCTAAGTGAACTTCCTGGATGATGATTTTTCGTCGACAAGAAGTCACTTTATTGCGAAACAGGAGTTACTGATTTCGGAGACAAGTTATGACTTGATATAGCAATGTTCAGGGATGAATGTCATGAGAATGAAGGTTTATGAGTATTGCAGAAGGATGAGTATTCACTGGATGAATTCTCTTGAACATATTGGCGACACTGAGATGAGTTGGAAACATTGACCCAAAACTAAAGTGGAGGTACGATGAACCATAGGTATTAATGGACCATCAAGAAGGTTACCCAACCCAAACAATCATGGTGATGGAGTGAAGTGTCATGTTCAAGAGCGACTTGCTATTGTAAAAATTTCTGTTCACTTTCCCAAATTTTCCCTGGTCATTTGTTGACTAGTACCTCTTTATTGTTTAACAAGCTTGAGGAGGATAACATATGCTTGATCTATAATTAACCCTTTGGGCGAACAATGTATCTCTATTTAATAATTTAACGATTCTAGCGATGAATGAAACTCGATTCTTGCCATGATCGACAAGCCTGTCGCTATTTTATGTTTTAAAGAGCCTAACGACAGTGACAACCCGATCCTTTTTCATATTTAGAGAGTTTGAAAAAGAGGACGAAAGAAAACTCCATAAGTACTTTTTCGTAAAGTTGTCGCTCATATCTGAAAAAGTGTTAAATAATATCTGAGAGAACCTCTTTAGTCATGTTTGAATAAGGTATTATTTTTTCCTAAATAATCTATCTCAGTCTAGAAAAGGGTTAAACTTATACTGAATAGATATCAATTCATTTACTTTTACGAGCTCAAAAAGACAAGTGCTTGAAAATATTTTTACATTATCAGAGTCTAAAAAGAGCTAAAAGAAGACTCCAAGGGTTCCTTTTGCGATGTTATAGAAGCTTGAAAAATAGATAACAGTGTGCTTCAAGTCCTTTTTCGTTTTTAACAAAGCTCGAAAAATAAGGATAAAAGTATGCTTTGTGGTCAAATCATTCTTTGAAATAAATTTGCACGACTAATTTGTTCATTAGTTGTAAAACCCTGTTCAGAACAACATCAAATGGATTAAAAATACCCGTTTCATGATAAAAATATAATAAAACCATAGTCACAACAATAAATATTCATTACAAATAATCAAATGACTAATAAAAATATTTTTACAATTCATTTTTTCCATTCAATAGTTACCATTTGCATTTTGGAGCTCTGAACTTGTTTTTTCCCCGAACTTCAACTGCTGATTGCGATCGATTTTGTGGATGGTTTTCATCACTGTTTGATCCAGGTTAGTGCCATGAACCCTCTCTTTCTTTCAATAATCAATTCATTTCCTTTCATTGCAAATTTTTAGGGTTTAGAACCCTCTAGGGTAAATTTTTCTTCCAAAGAGGACAACACACCCTTGAGCATCGAAAAGTGCATTGTGGAGCACCTAAACTGAAGTCTAGATACATATGCAACACACTGTCCCTTGTTCAAGACTGTGTTGGGTGAAATCTCCATTTTTAATTCTTTGACTATACCCAAAATTTGTCTAATTTTTGCATTGAAAGGAGTCTAATGAGTCTTACGGTTATGTTTCAGGATTTCATCGGAGTATACTGATGATTAAATGGAGAGAAAGATAGCATGAATAATAGAATATGGTTGCCCTAAATGATCCAGGTATAGTAAGATCCCTAAGAGATTGTGGGTTGTTAGAGTACTTCCGCTTGTCAGGGATGAGGCAACAGATAGTACTCTTGGAGTTCCTAGTTTGATCATGGTGTTAGTATGAATATTTTGTCGTAAAAGATCACTTTAGCTACGCATAAAAAATAGCCCTAACATCAATTATCGCTGCCAATATCTTTAAGTCTGCAATTAGTTGACCCAAATAGTGTTGCACACATCCAGATCTAAGCATAAAAGACATTAAGCAGTAATAAAATATGGCTCCATGTATCCAATAGACAAGACAAGAACGATGTATTTGAAACAATTTTTTATATTAAAAAGGGGGAACCTGAGAGGAAAACAAGAAAGGTGTTTTCCGGTTCTCCTCAATGGGATGGGTTCTTGAAAGTCCTCAGCATTTCAGATCTAAAATTCCTCTCTCTTGTTGGTGTAGAAAACCCAGACAAACATAGAACTCAATGGGAGCTCACAAGGCAAAATGGAAAAATGTGACCAAGTGTATAGATCTAGAGTGATCTAATGCAATGAAAGGTGACTAATGAATGGGAAAACCCTTCTATTTATAAAAAAATATTAGGGCGGTCTAGAACTTGGTGTATGAATAAAATATTATTAATCAAATTCTAGAACCACCCTTTAGGAATATTTTATTATATTTGTTGGAGGGAAAAGGAATTTTGACTTGGGTCAATTCCTCTATTTATAAATAATAAATAAATAAATGACTTATTTATTATTTTAAGGAAATGATGGGAATATAATTAAATAAATAATGATTTAGTTAATTATTTATAAATGATTTAGTCAAATTTAACTAGGAATATTATTTAAATAAGGATTTAAATAACTTATTCCTAGGAAATAATCAAATAAATAAGGATTTATTTAATTGATTTTCTTGTTTTGGGTTAAATATGACCAGGAAATATAAACAAATATAGATTTGTTTATTATTTCCTTTTGGGGTTTCCTATTTGGACCATAAACAACTTAATAAAGGTGTTTTACTAAGTTATTTTACATAGTGAAAGCAATTTTACTTAGGGTAAAATTGGTCTTACATGTTGTACTTGGGTTCATCTAATGATAATAGGTTAGATGACAAAAAAATGGTGTAACACATGGGATCCAGCTATCGAGGAATTTCACATTAGGACAAAGTGGTTCCCATTACAGTGGAGGATGTATATTTTCTCACAGGTTTGTCAAGGAGAGGCTTGCCCATTTTCCTCTCAGGGTCTGCTCTTGGAGGAGAGATAGTGAGAGACTATGTTTTGCAGTATTTCTATCCAGGGGCAGAGCCAAGCAAAGATGGGAAGATAAACATCCATGACGTTCGATATTTTCCTTTGAGAACCATTCTTTTTACGATCAAAAAACTTGTCGGCACTGTTACACTACATGTAGCGAATATATAATATATGCAGTGTGCACTAGAGTGTATGGAGCCAACATTCTTCAACTGGTCTGAAGTTGTACTTTCCAAAATAAAGGAAAAAATGAACAAAGCAATGGGAGGAAGGAAGAAGAACTTCAGTTATGGTTTGATCCTCATTTCATTTTCCTTAGAGCGGATTCCACTGATGCAGCCTCAACATATGACGCTGGGTATGTCTAACCCTAGATATCTGAGGATGCAGGGATGGGTAGAATTAATGGGTAGGCATGCAGGCCAATCGACCATTGTGTTGTCGACTACGTTCTTCACCTAGTTTAGGAGACAGGTTGTCGCTATTTATGATTATGCATACGCAGGCATAGATTACCGAGGAGATCCAGACTTAGCCTTACTAGAAGGCACTCAATGGGGTGCAATAGGTAAGAATGTTTTGACCATGTTTTTGATTTTCCTAAGGTTTATACAATCTTTTTGTATTTTTTGATGTTTTCCCAAGACTAAACTAAAGTTTTGATGTAATGAAAATGTTGGTCGAGTTCAACCGGTGGAGGAACTAGAGCATGGAGCAGATGATCCAGTAGAGAGGGCTGTTGGGAGAGCAATCCTTCAGGATTTAGATATGGTTGAGACTCTGACTGAGCTTAGGCAACACATAGAGGTGTTTACCTTCAGGATTCCGGATTGTTGGATCGAAGAGTTACCCATGCGACTGCAGCGCCACACTATAGGCGTTCCTAACCACTGGATGAGGTTACTGCGTAGGATAGCTAGATCTATAGCATGTTACCATGAGAATCACTAGTTTATTTTCGACATGTTGCATAAATTTTGAGGTTAGATGACCAATGTGTCTTGGGCACTAATTTTTGTAAAAGCATATAACTATTTATCTATTTGATTTCAATGTTTTCCTATGTTTATTGCGTAATCCTATTCAATTATGTGAATGTATCTTTACATGTGTTGCAAATTTCTGTCTAAAACATGATTAGCTAAAGAATCAATCAATGTGTTCAAATTTCTAGAAATGTGTTGATATTGAATAAAATCAAAGTGTCTTTCCAAAAGTCAAACTCTTAGGAACAAATGATGTAGTGTTGGATTTCTAACAGTATAAACACTAGTAAGTTGTAATACCACAAGTTGTGAGTCTAACCTTATAATGATGTGGTTAATACCAAATGAAATGGAATCAGAGAGAAGTTATATCAACGCACTATACTCAACAATATTGTTTGTCAATCTACCAATACAAATCCCTCGAAAACTCACTAACTCACCGTTTAGAGCAAAAATGGCCCACGCTGCAGAGGAGATTCTGTGTACTACGACTAGCACCATCAACATATCCAACAAATGATTCCAAATATTCAGGCATCTGCGATGAAATGTAAAGCGGATTGCTAATGTCAAGAAAAATCTAAAACAAACTAAGAGAGTGAATGCAAATCAACAACATATATATACAATATAATACAAAAAATTATTACGCTCATGATTAAGCATAGTAACATTTCAGATACAACCCATTTCGGGGCTGCGCCAATGGAATTCCATCGTAATCCACCAACTCGTAGGCTCCTTTGGCAAGAACTCTTTTGAAAATATAGTGGCCATGCCATAATGGCTAAAATTTCCCTGTACCTATTACATTAGCTTCTTGATCATAAAGAAGGACCAATTTTCCCTCTGATAAAATGTGAGGCTCGGAATTTTTGTCGTATTACGTCTTTATACGTCTCTTATGTGCTTCGTTATCCAATTGGGCTTCACAACATGTTTCATCAAGATGGATGAGGTTAAAAAGATGTGCTTATTCTTCTAAGGTGTTAGGTAACAAGTCGATTGCGAGTTTTAATGACAATATTTCACACTGGATTGGCAAGATAGCTTCCAGAACATACACTAATTGAAAAGGAGTAAATCCAGTTGCGTTTTTCATCGAGGTTCAATATGCCTACAAGGCCCAGTACAGAATTAAATGCCAGTTTCTTTTATGAACTCCTATCATTCGTTGAAGGATACATTTAAGAATTTTGTTGATAGATTCGACTTGTCCATTCGATTGTGGATAATAAGGTGTAGAATTATTATGTGACAATCCTAACTTGGAAGTCAATTCATTTAACATGTGGTTGCGAAAATGCTTCCCATGATCTGTATCTATATCCTGTGGGACCCCAAACTATGCAATAACATGATTAACGAAAAAAAATATAGCTGTCTGTACTATGTTATTGAATGTAGGCATCCCTTCGGTACATTTGGTAAAGTATTATACTATGACAATAATATAACCATGCCCCCCAGATGAATGAGGGTTACAGGTCATGAATCCAATGCCCCATTTTGAAAATGGTCCCACAGAGACAACATGATGCATTGGCACTGGCGGTATGCAGATTTTACAATAAAAAATATGGCACACATGACAACTTCTGACTGCGAGGATGCAGTCACGAAGTATGGTAGACCAAAAGTAAACAATGTGGAGTATCTTCTGCGTGGTAGCATATCCATATAAATTTGCACCACAAGTCCCAACATGACAATCATTTAAAACCTTTTTGGCCTCCTCATGAGTGAGGCATCTTCTTAAAATATTATCAACACCATGACGATAAAGTGTATCGCTGACGATCAGATAATATTTGGCTTGGTATCGAATACGTCATTGTTCAGAGCAAGAGGTATTAGGCCAAAAATTTTGGGTTTAGAGATAAATGATAAAATCTCCATACCAAGGATCACATGGTCTGATCAGAAACAAAGACTAGTCAGGAATTGATGGTTTCGAAGTAGTAGCAGTACTATCAGAGGGAAGGTCACATAGAAGCTCTACCAAAAATAATGACTTCTTTGACTTGGATTTTATGAATTCCAAATAAAATTCCTGCAAAATGACAATCCATTTTGAATACTTACCCCCCAGCAATTGACGTGATAAGATATAATTCATGGGGTTGCAATCCGAAACGAAAATGGTCTTTCGGAACAAGATATAGTGGTGAAATCTTTGGACGGCTTGAACAACTGCCAAGGAAAGCTTTTCTACGTATGAATAATTGAATTCTGTATCATTTAGATTATGACTCAAATAATAGATCGGATGTTCTATCCCATTTTCTGCTTCGACCAATACCATAGCAATGGTCGTATCATCCGCGAAGATATATAAGAAATAATCATTCAGATAATTTGGGGGATACATTAATGATGCCTGGACAAGAGTATCCTTGACAACATCAAAAGAAGTTTGTGAAACTTGCTCCCAATGGAAGTAAACCCCCCTTTTCAAGAGTCGAGTAAATCCTTTAGCCATTTTGGAGTAGTTAGGTATGAACCTCCTTAGGAAGTTAGCCTTTCCTTGAATTTTCTGTATCTGTAGTAAATTTGATGGTGCAGGAAAATCAATAATGTCTTGGACCTTCAGTGGGTCTATTCGAATTCCTTCTTTTGAGACTATGAATCCAAGAAAATGACCAGACCCAACAAAAAACACAAATTTATGTGGATTGAGGCGTATTTTGCAGTGTCGGCATTGTAAAAAGATGGCTCTCAAATGCATCGGGTGATCATTCCGATTTTGTGAATCTGCGAGTAAATCATCTAGATAGGGTTGAACAATGTGTTTGATGTCATTGAAAGCATAATCCATTGCTCGCAGAAAAGTAGCCCCGACGTTCTTTAAACCAAAAGGTAGTTTCCTATAAGCGAATGTGCCCTAGGGATAAATGAATGATGTCTTATGTTGATCCTCTTGGTGGATATGATTTGATTGTAGCCAGAAAATCCATCCATGAACGAAAAAATTTCACATCTAGCACAATCGTCAATAATTTGGTCGATAAAGGAGTAGGATAATTGTCTTTTGGACAAGCAATATTAACATCCTAATAATCGTCACACACTCTAATGGTTCCTTGTTTTTTCATGACAGGAACGATGTTGGAAACCCACTCAGTTAGTGGAACAAGGTATATGAAACCAGCACGCAAAATTTTCCAACTTCTTCTTTAATGGCAACAGCCTTCTTCGGATGAACAGGACGAAGGTGTTGACGCACCAGAATTATGAATTAACAAGTGGAATAGATGTGGGTGCAATAGGTTGAACCGGTTGATACGAGTGTATAACCATTTGTGGTTGGATAGGCAGAGTGGGTTGCCATTGAAAAACATTCATTTTGATATTAGGTTGACCAAAAAATGATAGAGTACTATCTAAGTGGGTGACCATAGGTTTCCCCCCAGCATGAGGAGGATAATAAGACGGAAAATATTGCTCTCGAAATTTAGGGAGTCCAGTTGAGATGGTACTGGATGGAATAGGCCCATATGGACCAGCTTGATATTTCCCTGATGATGTATATAAAGGATCAAGCCATTCAATACTTACTATAGGTTTACTAGTTAGAATACGAGATGATGACATTGGTGAAGTCCATGGGTTTGAAGATGCACCAGAGAAAATTCCAGATAAAGATTTATAGCTTTATGGAAGTAAAGGGCCTCCATGTAAATATGACTCTGGTGAAGTTGTAAACATCGATGGGGTAGTGAGGGAAGGTGCTGACATAATTGGAACAGATGGCCCAACCGAAGATGTTGGTTCAGGCATGGTTACTTGACCAAATGTGTACCCTTTTGAAATGGTGGGAATTTTAATAGGCACATGATCAACAAAAGCAGAGGGTGGTGATTGAGGAAAATACTCGTATAAGAAAATATTCTCCCAAAAATGGGTTGGAGTTAATGGTGTTTCGCCTTGTGGGATTTCTTCAATTGGAATCAAACCAGGTGGAAGTATTCAGTGTCAGGCCCAAAGTATATTTCAGGAGGTTGACTATGTGATATGGAAGACTCAATGGCTATATAAAATTGTGGGATGAACAATGGAGGAAGAACTTTCGGTCGTTCGACTTCGGGATTCAGATTTTTTGGCAAATAAAAGACAGGATATGGATCAACTTTTGGTTGAACAACATCGAGTTCAGGAGGTATGGTCTCACTGATTGGATGGATCGTAACCATGGGTAGCTGTGAATAATCCGTCTCGACAACAGTAGACAAACTAGGATTTATAGAAACAACTTGTGCTGACTCTGGTATATGGGAAGATGATGCTTCACTCGAGTTACTGATAGTACTGGTTTCGGCAGAGTGATGTCGCCTTCACCGACCAGGAGTAACTTTCATTGGTAGAGGTGGTTTCAATGCTAATCTATGCGAATGACGGGGAAACTGATTTTGTTCTTCCACGATGACTGATTTATTTTAACCAAAAAATAGATAAACAAAATAAAAGGTTAATGCTAGGAAAAAGGTTTACCAAGAAACTGTGAATTGCATAATACCTGCTAGCGAACCAAGAAGTACGAGTAGGTAATCTCCCTGAATGTTGTGTTCGGTGTATCAAAATTTACAAGGCAGCCGACTCGGTTCAATATGGATGGATAGCAACCTAAGTTTGTCCTCCCAAATATACCCAAAGGTACATGGAGGCCAAAGCCCATATTAGCACTATCTATTGCGAAACTGCACAGTGAGAGCACCCCTTTATAATTTTCGTACTATAATACCACCCGATATAACTGAAGGTATGTGGACAAGATACGATATACTTACGTACGTGGACTGAGGTATCACACTCAGAATGTATTGTAGAAAATTAATGACAGCTGCTATGTTTTACGACGCCAGAACACGTCTCTAGCCTAGACCTTCTAAATTTTATTGTTATGATTCCAATGCTTTGTTAGGTAAATTGATGTAAATTTTAAGTTGATCTTGTTTATCAATTTTCCTTTCAAGGTTCACCGCGATGATGTGATGGAAATTCCTAAAATACAAACTAAAATGATAAGAAAACTTTCAATTTTAGTTTCTTCAATGAAAATCGTAGCTACTAGAGGGAAAGAGCAATCAATTTGAGAGAAAACAAAAAATATCACAAACTAATATGCAACTTTAATAATTTTTTCCTATGAAAAACACACAATCCACTACATGAAAATGCATGTTTTTCTTTTCAGTCTGTAATATTCCTTTTTGGGGATTCTCAAGATTCTATTTCAGAGATGGACTACAAAGGAATTTAATTGTTATATATCCTTCCAAATAAGGGAGAGAACCAGAGGCTACTTGGCCAACTGTAGACTCTGCCTATAGAACTTGGAATAATCCCTTTGAGGAATCTCAACAAGGTCTTCAATGAAAATGCTGTATAAGAAAATATGAGCAAGAATAATGCAGATCAGGGCTGGGATCCCCTCACTTGTGTTGTATGTGACTGAAATATTCAATTTCAGTAGAAAAAAATAAGTTTAAGCACATTAAACAGATCTCCCAAAATCAAGACTAGCTAGAAATCAACCAAAGAGAGAGGCTGCTGCAACATGAAAACCCCAGCTACTAGAATTGCGCAGTTTTGACTGAAACTCAGAGGAGGACAGAAAAAGATCTGATAATTTAGAGATATAACAGTAAATCATATTTATACATGAGGTTATTGCCTTTACAACTGATTACAAAGAGAACTAGGGCAAAATCCCTTCAGAAATTGGAGCTGCAACTAGAAATAAACTGCAGAAATACATAGACAGCGTTATTTTTCAGATAGTCCAGCTGCTGTACATTAAATTTCAGATATTTGAAATATGTATGGATGAAACATCAGATATAATACATATATGGAAACTACAAGACTTTAAGAACAAGATCCAATTGGAATTACATCAAAATATTTCATATTAAGCTGTAGATCTGAATTACAATTTACAGTGCTGCAGAAAACCCAGAAATTTATGAAGATAACTTTATTTTCTGAAGTAGATCAGATCTATAGAGACATGGATCAGCAACCCAATCTACGGATCACCAAGGGAAGGCAAGCCTAACACCAAGAGATCTTCCTCCAAATTTATGGCAAACTGAAACAAGGAAGCCCTCTCACAAAATAACGCAGTATTGAGCAGAAAATATGCAGAGGGTGAAGGAGATTGAATAACTGGAATGAAATTACAGATCTGATACAAAATATGGATCAGCTATATCTGAGGCTGAAGAAAACACTCCAATAGAGAAAGCCTCTCAAAACAAGCTAGATCTAAGCAGATCTAGAAAACCACTTGCTACAAAAGATAACAACAGCAAAAACCCTCAATGGGCCAACACTGCTTATGAGAATAGAGCTTGGCCTCAAACCAGATAGTGGCTCACTTCAGCAAATAACTCCTCCAATGATCCTCAAGGGAAGAGATGAAACCCCTAAACAGGAATTCCAATCACAATCCTCCACTAAACAACAGAGAATGGTATTTGTCTAAGCAGATAAATACTTCAGAAATATAATTCATCAACAACCTCTTCATGTGTCTTCTCCTCCTTTTTATAACATGAGAAGCTCTTGCAAACCCTAAACCACTTGGGTGAGTTGGCCATTTCCACATTAGAGGCTCCCTTCTAGAACTGCGCAGTCCCTTTTGGAGATGCAATGAACCTAGAGAGCGCAGTTGACTTGGTCAAGGTGGACCCAATCTTGGCTCAAAACCTCTTTCACACCTACAAGTGATTATTTACATAGCCCTAATTTTCCTTTGTTCACATGGGAATTGATTTATTTAATCTTCTTAGGAGTTTTACATGTCCTCCTTTATTCATTTATTCATAAAACATAAATTAAATCAAAATTAAATGTCTCCTCTTAGCTAAGGATAAGTAGGAACATTACATTCCTCCCCCTCAAAATGTTGCTTTTTCTCAAGCAATTGGTAGGGTAAGAATCAAGCTTTCATCGTGGAGTAGGTGCTCACCAAGACAATACATCAAAAACTGCTCCTCCAATGCTAACATGATAGGTGCATAGTCTGCCCCTTTAGGAGTGTAAAACTCAACAAAAATAAACATGGGTGAGCCAATGTCAAATCTGAAACATGTATCATGAAGTACAGGATAGAGCTCCATTCCATGTGGTACATGTAAATTACTCACCTTTTTCCCATACATGCCCATAAACAATATCAATTTTTCATATATGTATGGAAGCAAAATCACATATAGGAAAACTGAAATTTGCACTTGAGGAGGTGGGTCACAATCCCACATGAGGTACCAGTGCAGTGCACTCCTTGTTTTGAGTAGATATGAATGTGATAGGTGGTAATCCCACCACAGCTTTGCTGCATAGGCCACCTTGACATGGCTGAAAGTGACACCCTCATTAGGTGCTTTTGGGAAGCACCCATCATGATAAGTAATCTCCCTTTGCACCTCAAGGGAGTGGCCAGCTTTGGAACCTTTCTTGGCCTCATCATTGCCATGAGATCTGCATGTAAAATTACTCCTTGTAGGAGCCATGGCCTGCATACACATGGTAAGATAATGTGCCAAATCAGAAAAATAAACTTGCTCTATAAGATCATATTTCTTACCATACAAACCTCCCACACACATAGAGTTAGGCATGGGCTTTTCCCCTCTTTTGAGAGAAGAAAGAGATGGCTGAAATGTCTCCTGCATAGGATCCCTTGGCTGCCCCATCTCCACATAATTATTGCACTCTTGTAAGTGCTGATTTAGTTCCTCCCAATCATAATGCTGATGTAGTTCTTCCTCCATCCCCTCCCAATCAAAACTCTTCAAGATTAGGGAGTAGATTTTTGCTGACTGCATGTAGCTAGAAAGGAACTCCTTGTGTGCCCTTTGTATTATTTCTTGCTTAAGCTTGGAGGCTTGAGACAAGAATACTTTACCAAGATGATAGATGACCCCTTCATGGACTAAATAGCCTCCTCCTTGTTTTATGCCATCTAAGATCATCCCGGTGTGCAGATCTTTGGAGTACTCCATAATGAGTTGAGATCTCCACTATGGATCTACACTTCTCAACAAAGACAATGATGTTGATGTGTCTAAGGTGGTGCTTGCCTTGTTGCTGCTTGTTTCCTTAGCACTATGCATGCCAAATTTTTTTGTGAGAAGGCTGATCCTCCCCCTTGCTTCCTCCCACAGCGCTGTGACTCTTGCTTCCGTAGTTTCAGCACTTGGTGAAGCTTTCCCCATAGAATCTAATGGCATCACAAGTGGCTTTCCATGATGTAGGAATGTCTCTTGCAGCATTCTCATGAACATGAGGGAAGGAACTATAAGGTCCTTGCCCCCACTGCGCAATTCCATATTTTTTGTGTGGGTAGAGACATCAAGTGAAGGGTAGGTGTGCATGCCTTGAATAACTTGTTGCTTCCCACTCTTCAAGTCCACCCATTCCATCTGCAAGGCCTTCCAATTAGTGGTGAATTTTCCCAAAGTAATCAACCACTGGACATGCAAGATGAGGTTGGTGTCTGGTATGTCCACTACAAAGAAGTGGTCCTTCAAAGTGTAGGTTCCCATAGTCACAGAAAGTGAGGGAACATACAACATGCACTGCATAGTTCTATCTCCCGAGACCAAAACAGAGAACCCATCAAAAGAATCAGTAGGGATCCCTCTCCTCTGCACAAAGTGAGCATCAATAAAATTGTGGGTTGCCCCACTGTCAATCAGAATAGATACTCTTTGGTCCATAACTGAACCCTGCACTCTAAGAGTCAAATATTTGGGCACTCCCCTCAAAGAAGCAGGAGTCCCACTAGTTGGAGTAAATTCTCCTTCTTCTTCTCTGGAGATGATGGATCCTCCTCATCATCATCACCAGTGCTGTGACCTCTCCTAGGTCCATCATTTCCCTCTTCCTCCTCACAATCAGAGAAGACTTCAATATAGTGTGCTCTCCCAGCAACACACCTATGTCCCGACACCCATGGCTCTTGACAAGTGAAGCATAATTTATTTTTCCTCAACTCCCTCCAAAGATCATTGTCAAGGAGCTTCTTCAATGAGCTCTCTTTAGGTGGAGTAGCTTTCCCTTCCTTCCCCTTGGAAGAATGAGTGATTTTGCTTGGAAGGGTTTCTTTTGCCCTTGGCAAGGCATCTTGGAGATCTCTAGTTCTTTCAATGGCATCATGAAGAGTGGTGGGCTTGGTAGACTTAACCAACCCATGAAAAGGTTCTTCCAGGCCATCAATGAACATATAGACTCTCCTTGCTACTAAAATATCAGGAACCATAACATAAAACCTTAGGAAATCATAGATATAGGCCTCAACATCTCCCGTCTGTTTAAGCTTTTCCAAGCTTATGAAAGGGGCCTCCGGATCCTTCCGATAAAATCTCTCCACTAGTATCCTAGTGAAATCAGCATAAGTGGACACATTGCTATGCCCCAATGTAGAAATTCCATGAAACCACCAGTTGTGGGCTTCTCCATCAAAATGCAGTGCAAAAATCTTAATGGCTTCTGCTTCAGGCACTTTATTAAACTGGAAGTACATGTCCAACTTCTCCACCCATGCTTTAGTAGAACAATAGGGTGATCCATCGAACTTAGGTAAGAAAAACCTGCCCATGGTGTGGTGCCTCCCATGAAGGAACCCTCCATCTCTAAACTGCTGCAATGGTCTCCTCCGGTCCTTCAGATGGCATAATTCTTGAAAGCTCAAGTTATCCTTGAACCTTTGACTTTGTGAATAATATTCTACAAAGTAGCCTTCTAAAGAGGTTGGCTCTTGAAGCCCTTCATTCTCTACAACCAAGAAGGTAGGCATTGTAGAGCGTTGTGAGATCTGTGGGACTTGTGGCAAACTCACAGGTTGACCAGTCCCAAACTGAGACATTTCAAAAATTTCTCCTTGATGGAGTCTTCCAAGGGACTCCCTCATTCTATCTATCCTCATCTCCTTTATCTCTTTAGACAGAATTTTCATGGTTTCCAAGAGATTTTTTGAAAACTCTTCTGCCTCCTTATCTTTATCATTCAATTCAGGGGATTTCCCCTTGTATTCACCCTTGTCAATGTCAACAGTAGTATAGTCATACTTTTTATGACTTATATTCTGGTATATCCTCTCCCTCTCAGAAAGAGGATCTTCATCTTTGGAATACAGCATGACTGTGGCTCCAATGATAACACAGGTTGTGCCAAGAGTGGAGCTCCGATACCACTGTAATATTCCTTTTTGGGGATTCTCAAGATTCTATTTCAAAGATGGACTACAGAGGAATTTACTGGTTATGTTTCCTTCCAAATAAGGGAGAGAACCAGAGGCTACCTGGCCAACTGTAGACTCCGCCTATAGAACTTGGAATAATCTCTTTGAGGAATCTCAACAAGGTCTTCAATGAAAATGTTGTATAAAAAAATCTGAGCAAGAATAGCAAATATCAAGGCTAGGATCCCTCATTTGTGCTGTATGTGACTTACCTATGAAATTTAAGTAGAAAAAAATTAGTTTAAGCACATTAAACAGATCTCCCGAAATCAAGACTAGCTAGAAATCAGCCAAAGAGAGAGGCTACTGCAACATGAAAACCCCAACTACTAGAATTGTGCAGTTTTGACTGAAATTCAAAGGAGGGTAGCCAAAGATTTGATAATTCAGAGATATAATAGTAAATCAGATTTATACATGAGCTTATTTCCATTACAACTGATTACAAAGAGAACTAGGGCAAAATCCCTTCAGAAATTAGAGTTGCAACTAGAAAGAAACTGCAGAAATACATAGACAACATTATTTTTCAGATGGTCCAGTTGTTGTACATTACATTTCATATCTCTGAAATATGTATGGATGAAACATAAGATCTAATACATATCTGGAAACTACAATACTTTAAGAAAAAGATCCAATTGGAATTACATCAAAATATTGCATATAACGCTGTGGATCTGAATTACAATTTACAGTGCTGCAGAAAACCCAGAAATTTCTGAAGGTAAATTTATTTACTGAAGTAGATCAGATCTATAGGGACATGGATCAGCAACCCAATCCACGGATCACCAAGGGAAGACAAGCCTAACACCAAGAGATCTTCCTCCAAACTGATGACAAACTGAAACAAGGAAGCCCTCTCACAAAATAACGCAGTATTGAGCAGAAACTGTGTAGAGGGTGAAGGAGACTGAATAAATAAAATGAAAATACAGATTTGATACAAAATATGGATCAGCTATCTCTTTGGAGGCTGAAGAACACACTCCAATAGAGAAAGCCTCTCAAAACAAGCTAGATCTAAGCAGATCTAGAAAACCACTTGCTACAAAAGATAGCAGTTGCAAAACCCTCAATGGGCCAGCATTGCTCATGAGAATAGAGCTTGGCCTCAAACCAGATAGTGGCTCACTTCAGCAAAGAACTCCTCCAATGATCCTCAAGGGAAGATATGAAACCCATAAACAGGAATTTCAATCACAATCCTCCACTAAACAACAGAGAATGGTATTTGTCTAAGCAGACAAATACTTCAGAAATATAATTCATCAACAACCTCTTCATGTGTCTTCTCCTCCTTTTTATAACATGAGATAGCTCTTGCAAACCCTAAACCACTTGGGCGAGTTGGCCCTTTCCACATTAGAGGCTCCCTTCTAGAACTGCGCAGTCCCTTTTGGAGATGCAATGAACCTAGACAACGTAATTTACTTGGTCAAGGTGGACCCAATCTTGGCTCAAAACCTCTTTCACACCTGCAAGTGATTATTTACATAGCCCTGATTTTCCTTTGTTCACATGGGCATTGATTTATTTAAACTTATTAGAAGTTTTACATGTCCTCCTTTATTCATTTATTCATAAAACATAAATTAAATCAAAATTGAATGTCTCCTCTTAGCTAAGGCTATGTAGGAACATTATAGTCCTCCCCCTAAAAATGTTGCTTGTCCTCAAGAAACTGGTAGGGTAAGAGCTGTATTTCTTCTCCTTCTTCGTTGATGACACCATCAAGAATCAAGCTTTCATCATGGAGTAGGTGCTCACCAAGACAATACATCAAAAGCTGCTCCTCCAATGCTAACATGATAGGTGCATAGTCTGCCCCTTTAGGAGTGTAAAACTCAACAGAAATAAACATGGGTGAGCCAATGTCACATCTGAAACATGTATCATGAAGTACATGATAGAGCTCCATTCCATGTGGTACATGTACACTACTTACCTTTTTCCCATACATGCCCATAAACAATATCAAGATGTCATCTATGTATGGAAGAAAAATCACATATAGGCAAACTGAAATTTGCACTTGAGGAGGTGGGTCACAATCCCACATGAGGTACCATCGCAGTTCACTTCTTTTTTTTAGTAGATATGAATGTGATATGTGGTACTCCCACCACACATTTTATGCGTAGGCCACCTTGACATGGCTGAAAGTGACACCCTCATTAGGTGCTTTTGGGAAGCACCCATCATGATAAGTAATATCCCTTTGCATCTCAAGGGAGTGGCCAGCTTTGGAACCTTTCTTGGCCTCATCATTGCCATGAGATCTGCATGTAAAATTACTCCTTGTAGGAGCCATGGCCTGCATACATATGGTAAGAGAATGTGCCAAATCAGAAAAATAAACTTGCTCTATAAGATCAGATTTCTCACCATACAAACCTCCCAAACACATAGAGTTAGGCATGGGCTTTTCCCCTCTTTTGAGAGAAGAAAGAGATGGCTGAAATGTCTCCTGCATAGGATCCCTTGGCTGCCCCATCTCCACATAATTATTTCACTCTTGTAAGTGTTGATTTAGTTCCTCCCAATCATAATGTTGATGTAGTTCTTCCTCCATCCCCTCCCAATCAAAACTCTTCAATATTAGGGAGTAGATTTTTGCTGACTGCATGTAGCTGGAAAGGAACTCCTTGTGTGCCCTTTGTAGTATTTCTTGCTTAAGCTGGGAGGCTTGAGACAAGAATACTTTACCAAGATGATAGGTGACCCCTTCATGGACTAAATAACCTCATCCTTATTTTATGCCATCTAATATCATCCCGGTGTGCAGATATTTGGAGTACTCCACAAGGAGTTGAGATCTCCAATATGGATCTACACTTCTCAACAAAGACAACACTGTTGATGTTTCTAAGGTGGTGCTTGCCTTTTTTCTGCTTGTTTCCTTAGCACTATGCATGCCAAAATTGTTTGTGGGAAGGCTGATCCTCCCCCTTGCTTCCTCCCACAACGATGTGACTCTTGCTTCCATAGTTTCAGCACTTGGTGAAGCTTTCCCCATAGAATCTAATGGCACCCCAAGTGGCTTGCCATGATGTAGGAATTTCTCTTACACAATTCTCATGAAGATGAGGGAAGGGATTGTAAGGTCCTTGCCCCCACTGCACAATTCCATCTTTGTTGTGTGGGTAGCCAGCACTTATACAATAATATCTAAGTACATGAGATACAAATACAACCCCAATGCCCCTGTAAACGAGGAAGGGCTCACAAAATCGGACGGATACATGCAAAGAAAAGAGGCGCTGCAAGTGGTTAAGGCCGACATCATCAAATATATGGAGTTGCATCGAGGGCTACGATGAAGAGGTCATTCGGGCATGTGGGGGGCTACCTACAGGGCCACCCCCTCATGAGGGTTGGGACATCTCACACACACCCAAGAATCATCGATATCAACTACTGCATCACTGAGCTATCAAGTATATGGATCTCAATCACACTGAAAGGAGCTGGAGCTGAGAAACAATCAAGTCAAAGGGAAATAAGGAGTCCCTTTTCCTAATCTGGGGCACTGAACAAGAGTGGAAGCTGGAACCAAGGTACACTGCCCTCTAGAGCTATCTTCTGGAATGAAAGAGTTGATGTCGACAGAAGGAGGTCCGCCATAGGTGAGGCAATAAGGGATCCTCAACTAAGGCACAAGAGAAAATAGTAGAGTGATTGACAGGATGACACCAATGATGATGATGAAATGGGGGGTAATGAGTAGCGAATGGACGACTTCCCTTGTTAAATCATAAAGGGCATGGATGACCTGGTAGCGACTGACACAATATCATGAGGGATAGGGGATAGTGGGACTGAAGGCCATAATGTGCGACATGAGAGAGGGACCAAGCAATGAAGGATGGAGGACTATAGCGTGATACAAACAGACTCGGGATAGACTCCATGAATGTGGTGATGACTCAACTCAGATGCTTTAAACAAGGGTGACTCGATGGTGCTACCACACAGTAATGGTCTAATGGGGGACCATAAAAACATGAGTACAAGATGGTATCTCATGACGAAAATAAACACGAACAAGGACAAGTATGGAGGCAAAGTGGTACACCAAGTACAAGTGTTGTAAGTGAGGAAATCTGATTTGGAGGAGAGGTGAAGAGACCCTTCTTGGAAAAAATGTGTCCTAGTAAGTATTAAATCATGAAAAACTAATAGATACCCATTTGAGGGTTCAGTGAGAGCTTTCCAACAGTGCAGACGGTTTGTCAAACGGAGCTACGGTTTGGCCGCAGCAGGCGAAAGAAAAATTGATGGTTTCTCTTCTAATAAGGAATTTTCCCTCCAAATTCACTCATTTTCTTATGTAGCTGTGGTGAATGTAGAGAGGAGAGAAGCCTCTAAATCTTGTGGCGATCGTAGCGGACAAACCGACTGTTGGAATCGAGATCCGTCAGTTGCAGGTAAGAGGCCTAATCCTACTCTTTCTTTTTGATGCATTGAAAGTTCA
This sequence comes from Pinus albicaulis, assembly GCA_034641835.2. Lineage (NCBI taxonomy): Eukaryota > Viridiplantae > Streptophyta > Pinopsida > Pinales > Pinaceae > Pinus > Pinus albicaulis. Next base: position 1,774,006,232 of record CM076578.1, on the reverse strand, counting down.
GATTAGGGTCCTAAATCATAGGAACAACCCCTCCATCTTCACGGCTACGTCACACTTCTGGGGCCAAAATATGCGACCTGGGAAGCAGGTTTTGAGCTAAAAAGTGCAACCTATCCCAGGATTTGGCCAAAAAGTGCGACTTGTTAGATGGAGGTAGTTTTAGTGCTGTTTTGGGGTTGAGATTTGGGTTTTTGTGGTTGGATACAGTTTTTCCTATCGATGTACTAACAAAGATGATGTTTTTGCACAGGTATGGCATATATACAGATCAACTAGAGAGATAGAGACCTAGGTACATTATGGTCAGAGATCCAAGGGGATCAAGGTGTCCATCGTGCATTGGCCAAGTATGGGGTTCTGAAGTTTGTGGAGAACCTTCTGATGAGAGATGGAGAGCCTTTTTTGGCTCGGATTGTCATTTATTGGGATCCAGATCATGAGGTCTTTATAGTGCAAGGGGACAGGATCGAGTCGACAGTCTAGGATCTCTATTTCCTGACTGGTCTCCCACCATTAGGGATGGTGGGAAATACATAGCCAGTGTTACCGCGGGGGCGTAACATCATGTAGTTTGTAGAGCGAAATTGTCGACCATGCCTCCAAGTCAAAGGGACTCGGATACTGATCAGGGACCTAGAGAGACTAGAGACCCATGCCGTGGCTGCAGCAGTGCTACAAATCCTGGGCAACCAAGTTCTCCATCACATCACTGGGGGGCAGATGATGATTGTGGATAAAGTGTTGAGTGGGACCTACTATGGGTGGGCCCAGATGATGTTGGTGTCGTTGAAACAACAGTTTTCGCTTTAAAAGTGGCAAGTGAACCATGATTGTGCATATGGGATTTTATTGTGTTCCTTCTTTTTTGAGAAGATCCCGACCTTGCAACCTTGTATATAGCTCCCAGATGGGGGCCCGAGAGAGCCCAAGATGCACCAGTGGGGGAAACTACTGTGAAAAGGAAGAGGAGGGGTGGTCAGACGGGTGTTCCAACCCGAGTTCTTTGCCCATTAGGATTAGATGCCATTGTACATAGATGACTATCCCTATAGTGGGATGAGTTATTGTGGGGATCCAGACTTGCCACTTCTGCCTGGTCGAGTATGGGGGCTCGATGGTAAGTGACAAGTTACTAAAATTTTATGTGCATGTTAAAGTTTTTGAATAGCATATATGGTACTGATTCATGTACTTTTGGTATGCATATATAGCTCCGGTAAAACTGGTCGGATATATGGGACGACCTACAGTATCAAGAGCTGCAGGCCCTAGTGGATCGAGAGTGGCTCAGAATGAGGATGCGGCTACCCTCCTAGATGACATCCATCGTAGATGTGAGAGGCTGCTGACCGGTGTTTCAAAGCATGGTTGGCAAGACTTAGATGACCAGTACATAGAGCCATGTATTGGTTTACCCTCGGAATGGCGGGGTTTCATGCAGCGCATGGCGATGGCCGGTCAGGGGATGTGTGATCTACAAGTTGCGGGAGTAGAGCCATTGGTTCAGGATCCTCTAGATAGTGATTAGGTGTGGGGCAGGTGGTGCCCCCTAGTGTGTATGTAGGGGCAAGTGGTGCCCCCCAGTGTTGAGTTTTTTGTAACATGCTATGGGCATGTCATATGTATCAGAGTAGATGGACTCTAAAAACATGTTATACGACACATATTATGGATATGCATCGTTTTTATGCTTTTCAACGTTATTGTCTTGTATGAAATGCATGTGATAAATGCCAATCTAGAACATGGTTGAAATGTTATCTACGTAGTGATTTTATTCTCAAGGTACATGACTGAAAGTAATGATTTCAAATTCACGTAGCAAAAGTTTCACCCGTAAATATCATCTAAAAAGGATAGGATTATGCACACGATAGACACCATTGAGTTACATGACAAGAATTAGGGAATCTAAACGAACATGCAGATGGAGGATGCGATGAGAGAGGGAATCGGCTAAGAGACCATGCACTGCATCATATTCAGCCTGATTATTGGTGGCACTACCAATGTAGACCCCGTTCAAGAGAACAAGGGCGTGCAAGGGGGTAAAGATGGCCCAACTTGCTGAGGCTAGATTCCAGGAATAGAAAATTGCACCATCAGTGTAACCGATATAGGGTGTGGATGGGAGGTCCTGCGGAATAGTGTCACAAGACAATAAATGGGAGGGGGAAGAACAATGATGGTAGCATGCGTTCAAAGTAGAAATCAAATGACAACTGCGGGAGGGAGTGTTCTGGGTAGGATGGCTATGACTCATATACTGACTAGAGGGTGGTGTATGAGGGTTACCAGAGGTATAGCTAGTGCTCAGGCTACAGAGGGAAACATAGACATGGATGGTGTCATCCTGTTTATGGGCGTATAAGATAAGGTCAGGGGTGTAGAAGGCTTCCAGGAGGTCGTCATGACGGGAAAAGAGGGGATGACAAGGGGAAGGGAAACCACATGATGCTGAAAAGCTACCTAAATCATCAGCATGGGAAGAAAGGCTCACATACAGATCGTCATGGGGGGTGACAAAAGAACAAGTAAAGAGATGGTCAAATGATGTTGAGCCCAAAGTGGTCGCTGAAGGGGGGTCGAACGAAACAATAGGGGAGGATTCAAAGGGAATATTCTCTGAGGTTCTCACATATGATGATAGGTAGAGGATGGTGGTAGTAGGCTCCATCATCTCGACATCAGGAGGGGGAATTTCAATTGGAGTGGGTAGATCTTCAAGTTGATCTGAGGCATACTGTGGAAGTATGGGAGAGGTGGATTGAATTTGTTCAACCTTATACTCTCGAACTACTTCTAAAGAGGTGTGGTAATGCGTCATTTGGGGACAATGGTGGGAATAATGGCCATGGACACCACATAGAGCACAGGGTTTGTTGGTGTGAATATTCTTTGGGTTCTTGGTTGCGAACAAAGAAGGAACATAGGGTTTAGGGACCGAAGACTCAGGGAATGCGACTTTAACCATGGGTTTAATATGGGGAAATTCAGGACAAGTATGGGTGGCATGACCGATGACATCACACAAGGTGCAAGGCTTTGCAAGTGGAGGAGGGGCAGGGTCAGTCAGGGTGGCCTTGTCTTTGGATGCCCCCTTGTGAGCTTTGCCTTTCTTTCCCGTAGTTGTGACAACAGGAGAAGGGTCCTGTTAAGGTGCTGGTGGCACTATAGCAACGGAAGAAGCGAGCGTAACCGGTTGAACTGGTGTCAAATCAAGGTAGGGTTTAGGGTGACCTGGTGGGGAAGCAGCCATAGGATCAAGGTACCATATGGGAAGCCCCAGGGTCAGGTTGGAGAATGAAAGGGTGGCCATGATGGGAACTGAATAGACTCAGGGAGGGGGAGCTAGGAAAGGTATCTGAATAGTAGGGTAATGACAAGGAGGGATGGCTCCAAGATGTTTTAGGCTTGGTAGAACTGTCCCAGGAGGATAAATGGGCTCATGGGTACTAGCTATAGGAGAAGGGATAAAAGGAGGAGGTCCAACGGGCTGAGACTGGCGACACAGGCGTGTTGCAGCGGGCTACGATGGCATCCTCGGATACCGTACTCATGCAAACATTCGAGTCATCAAAGGGTAGGAGAGGAGGGAAGACCATAGAAGGTTCTGTTAAAGATAGAGTCTTTGTGTAGACTCGGGAGAGACACCGGTTAAAGAATCGACGGCTTGCTTATTGGTCACAGAAGAGACAGGTCGCGTGCTCTGGGGAGGTCCGAGATGCTGGCCCGATGACACGCCACCGGCTTCAATGGTGACTATCTTTCCATTATGAGGGAAGAACATCTTGCGGTGGACTGCAGATGGGACAACAGACATGCCATAGGTGTAGATACACCCCAAAAGAATGTTATAATCAAGAGGGGCATCTATGACTTCAACGTCAACGCAAACTGTCTTGCCCGCAAGAGTGATAGGACAATTACGGAATAGGCCAATGGGCTGGGAGGCATGGCCATCCCATGCTCAAAGGGTGATCGTGGAAGGGGCCAACTCAGGAGATCCAAGTTGTTTCCAAACCGAAGCAGACATCACACAGGTGGATGCCCCCTCATCAATGATACACCGAGAAATGTTAGCATTTTAGATTTTGACTGGGATTTGGAAAGCTACGAAAGCAGGGAGGGGAGGATGTTCTAATTGATGGGCGTCGAAAACAATCAATTGGTCATGAACAGGATCTACAGTTCCCATGGCCGATAGTAGAGCGTTCTTTTGAGAAGGGAATGACTGGAGGAGTTCTAGAGTTGAAATGGCAGCAGGAGATTGTGCCAAATCATCTACTATGTTATACGAATGAGTAGCTTGAACAGAAGTAGCATTTTGGCATAATGGTCCCATAGGAATCTTGGTATTAACCTCAACTTTGGGCTAAGGGATATGCAAGGGACCATTGGATGTTGAAAGAGGCTCTGTAGAACCTGAAGAAGGCGACTCGGGGACAGACAGAGCGGGAGGCTTGGGGTACTGACGGGACCAAGTTTGAAGGTTAAGGTCAATGGTTAAAGGTTGATCAAAATTCATCATGAGGTTCTTGTAATCAGAGGAACCAGAAGGGAAAGGTTGGGTGGCCACCTGTCCATCAGGTGGTTGGGTGGCCACGAATCCTTACTGGGGGAAAGGATTGGTAAACACAGCCAGTTGAGTAGTGGCCACATTGGGGGGAGAAGTAAGGGAGGCATGTTGTCCTCGCAATGTGGCTTGAGACTCCCACCTCTGTCGCATCTATGGTAAAAGGGGACAATCGTGAGTGTAATGACCATAAACACTGCAGCACAAACAAGGCTTATTTGTATGAATAGGCATGTCTAGCTTGGGCTGAGTGCCCTGTTGCTAGTTAGCAGCATTAAAGTCAATACCTTGAGGATTGGGTCCACGAGTACCAGGGGAAAATTTATTTTGATTGCCTTTCCTCTTCCTTTGAGAAGAAGGAGGATTAGTCGCACCCTGCTGTGCAAATACTTGCCCCGGAGGGGGTGGTAGTTTCTGTTGCTGGGGTTGAGAAGGCAAGGGAGGAGGAGGTGCAAATGCTGGAGGAGTGGGGGAACCAAGCTATGGATAAGGATAATGGGTAGGTTGGGCAACATTGAGGTAAGTAGAATGTTGGGAAAAAGGATGAGGCATGTCGTATCCTAAACACATGCTACCTAGAGGGGGGAAATTGCTGGAGGTGTTGGCCCCTCCTAGAGGTATACCATAGCCCATAGGAGGTTGAGCATATGGATGAGAGAGAGCTCCAATGATACTGTCGGTAGAATGAGATGCCCCCAAGGTGTTAATTCCACTGAGTCTGGGGAGGTCAGGAAGGACAGTATAAACATAACCAGACTGAGCATAGATCAGGTCATATTTCAAGGCTATTTGGAGGGCAGCTTCTTCGGTTTGAGGAAAATGCGATGCGACATCTTTGCCGATGGCCGGTAAGAGAGATCTAAGGAACCAATCCATGTAGACCCGATATTCGAAGGTAGGAGCTCGACATAGGCTCTTTCTTCTCTACCATTCTTAAACATGGTCAGAAAGGCGGGTCATAGATGATTGACAGAAAGAGGTCAAGAGTTCGGTACCAGTGTCGTATCAGAGAGGGAGCTGGAAATAAGATAAGAAGGCTTGGACAATGGTCGCAAAGGTGGTATGGGAAGAGGAGGTCTGATCAACATACCACTTAGAAGCTTCACTGGTAAGCATGCGTTGGAACAACTGAAGATAGATGGAATCATCGGTAATGGAATTGGATGAACACCACATGTGAAAAGATCGGATATGGTTGGAGGGATCTTCTACAGCAAGACCTTCAAACTTAGGAATGTCGGAGGGGAGCTTGGTTGGCATAGTAGGCCAACCAACATTGTATCAGATAGGTTCATTGATCAACTGATTGAAATCAGGGATACTGAGGCCTGCCATGTAAGGGAGCAAGGGTACAGTCGAGGTAGTTCCTGTGGCGGTTCTGCTAGTAGCATTCCCAGCAGAAGGGCCGGGATTACCGCTAGTGTTAAGCCCTGGACCAGACATAGTGAAGGTAACAGCGGGAGAACTAGAAGTAAAAGGAGAACCCAATGAATCAGAAGAGGAGTCGGAGTGCGGACTTGGAGGAGGACTAACTCGACGATGGCGGGAAGGAATAGGTCGATCGACTGAAAACTGAGGATGAAGGCCAAGAAATATCTGGGGTATATGCCTTGGGGGTGAAATGATGACAACACAAACATGGCACAAAGGGAAGAAGAATTACCAACAAGGGCAGGGAGGTACAGAATCAAGTGATTACAATGTCAAAACAAGGGCAGAGAGGTGCAGTGTCAATTGATTTTACATTGTTTTAAATTTTTTTCCTGGCAGCATTAACTGGGCTCTTCTTCTCTTAGGGTGAGTGTGTTGTGTGCATTAATTTTAATTTTTAAACCCAGACGTTTTGAGAGTAAAATAAAAAATGTGTTATGTAACTAAAAATAAACCTGTAGAGAACAACATATAATACTAAAAATAACAGAAAATTGACAGCTAGCAATGCATCAATCTAACCCAAGGAGGCGGGTCTCTCAAAAAATGGTCTAACAGAGGGAAAAAATCTAGTCAAAACACACTAAAAATGAGCCAATAGATCTAAGGTCAGGAGGGACAGGGATCTAAAGGATAAATCTGCTAAAAAGAGGGGCAGAAAATAGCAAGGAGACAGAGGCAAGGTTGTTGTGAAAGAGGAGGCAAAAAGCTAAAGGAAATAGGAAAAATGAGGTGACCCTAAAGGCAAACCCAAAAAAACTATATGAGGTGATTTGGATGGAAAAAATAGTTGATATAAAAGGGATCTAAAGAGGAGGTATTGGAACTGTAAAATAAATGGTTGAAACTCTGAAAATTTAGACACCTGCAACAGCTAAAACTCTTCCCTAAAAAGTGGAGGGTACTAAAGCCTTAGGGGGCTAGATTCTCACTTAGTTGAGTAAAACAGAACAAGAACAGGTCTAAATAGGCAGAGACAGAGGCTGGAAAACCCTGATAGAAGCTTCAGACAAACCCAGTAAACTTTCAAAAAAACTACGGAAAAAAGTGTAAGTCGCAGGTTTTGACCTGTTTTCTGTCTAGGTCATAGTTTTGAGGATGAAAAGTGCATCCTGTAGTCCAGGTCACATGTTTATGGGTGAAAAGTGTGACCTACAGTTCCGGGTCTCTCGGCGGAATATTTCAGAAAAAGTTGCCATCTCAGTTGCGGCTGATGTCTGTTACCTGTGAAATAGAGCCAGAAACACACGGAAGTTAGAAATTTTAATGTTTGAGGATTTTATGGGTGAAAAATCACATAAAAATAGAAAAAACAAAAATCTAAAGAGAAACCCTAGGGTTTGAAGTAGCTGGATATGCAGGAATATAAAAAACGACAACGATCGTAATTGAAAACCCGTGTGGAGTCACTAGTTGTTAGTATGAATCTTGATTCGAGGTGTACGAAAAAAGATCAGTTTAGCTGCGCATAAAAAACAACCCTAACAGCAGAAATGACTGCTAATATCTTCATATCTGCAGTTAGATGATCAAGACAAATGCTGCAAAAATATATATCTATGCATTAGAAGACATTAAACAGTATAACAATAAGATTTACTCCATAGATCCAATAGACAAGACAATATATATCCAATGAATAATTTTATTAATGGCATCTAGGAGGAAAACACAAGAGGGTATTCCCTATTCTCCTTAATGAGATGGGTTCTTATGAGTCCTCAACACTTCAGATTTAGAACTTCTCTCTCTTGATGCTTCCATTGCACTTTAACTTTAAGTGATAGCTCATCTCCACAATGATATTTCTCTATGATCGATGATGCGTTGAGGTTCTACCAGAAACTCGCCATATGGTTCGTCCTGAAACCAATATTCAACACAAAACAATTAGTTACAATAATCTTCTTAATTTGTCTGTAATATAATGTAATAAATTTACCTGTAGATTTTTCCATTGAATGACATGGCTAGCATCTTATACGTATCTCTTTAATAGTGATACATGAAATACAATATGGACCTTTATGTGCCTAGGCAAGGTTAACAGATAAGCCACAGGTTTGATTCGTTCTAAAATTTGAAAAGGACCATAGTATCGAGGAGCCAATTTTGCACAAGTAGTCCATATTAATGTGCTCCTCTGAGGCTTCATTCGAACACAAAAATGATCTCCCACTTTAACTTCTCAATAAGTTATTCTTATCTGCATAGATTTTTTGTCGATCCTCGACAGCCTTCGAATTTTGTCGAATTTTCTTTACTTCTCGTTCCATATCCTCTAGCATTTTAGGCCCTAACATGAATTTTTTATCAGAGCTTTTCAAATTTATAGGGGTCTGAAAATTTCTTCCGTATAACACTTCAAACATCATCATCCTTAGTGATTCATGATACCCATTATTATAGGAAAATTCCACCAAATGTAGGTACTCTTCCCATTTTATTAGTTGTGGCATAACATACATCCACAACATGTCCTCTAAAAATTGATTTACTCATTCAATTTTCTCATCTATTTGTGGATGGTATGTAATATTGAACTGGTTCTGCATTCCTAATATTGTAAACAAGGCTTTCCAGAACACAGATGTGAACTTCACATCATGATATAAATTACCAACCTTGGAATTCCATGTAGTTTGAATATCTCCTTCATAAAAATGCCAAAAATATATACTACTTTGTAATTAGATTGCACCAGAATAAAATGAGGTGATTTACTAAGCTTGTCCACTACCACCATGACTGAATCATTATGCATTTTTTTTCTTAGGCAATCCCATGATGAAATTGAGGGCTATAACCTCCCATTTCCAATCTGATACAACTATAGTTTGTAGAAGACATGCAAGGTGTTGGTGTTCAACCTTAACTTGTTGAAATTCTATGCAACTTATTAGATATTTTGTAATGTCCTTACACATTCTGGGATAGAAATAATTTCTCTTTATTACTAACAACATCTTTTGGTACCTGGGGTAAGAAATGTAGGGTCTTTGTTGAAACTCATCCAGGAGTACTTATTTAATAGAGCTCTCGTTTGAGTTATAAATCCTTCCTCGAATGGTCAGTAGTTGCCCTTTGTTAATGTGAAATTCAGATTGTTTTCCTTGCCTTCCATCCTACTGTTTGTTGGTGCAAAAGTGGATATTATGGGTCCTTTTCTGTAGATTCCTTTATCAGTTTCTAAAAATTAAATTCAACTTCACAATAATGCAATTCATATAAACAATGTATCTTCCTACGTAGTGCCTCTGCAACGTGATTTTATTTACCTTTTATATGTTGAATGTTAAATTCAAACTCACTTAGAAACACACTCCATAATTATTGTTGTGCATTCAAGGTAGGTTTCTTGAAATAGTTGGTCAAGCTATTGTGATTAGTTTTTAGCAAAAATATTTTCCCCAACAAATAATGTCTCCAAAATTTTAATGTTGGGTGTGGAGCCTGATTATCTTGTTTATTTTGTATCATAGTGTTGTACCCCTATACCTTAATCGGGCGGCAACACCGCCCATAATTAAACACTGCCCGGGGGAGTCTTGGAGGGGGGGGGGGGGGGGCAGCTGCGACTTTATGGAGGCCCCCCCTGGCGGGGGTTTTGGGGGAAATACCCACGAAGCTAAAAACAGATGTAAAATTTCCTTGTAAAAGTATAGTAATTTCTAGTCAATCTGGGCCATTCATTAGGTGGATGATTTGACAGTAGAAGTTATGTTTAGTTTAGGATTTTTTTCCCTAGAAGGAAACCCCTCACTTTGTATGAGGGTATTGTATTGCAGTTGTGTATTTTATGTGTATTCTCGAAGCAAGAAATAGATAGGGAGACTGTGAGAGAGAACAAATCATATTACAACGGATTTGCTGTAGGTTGTGTCTCTTCATTTTGCTAGATAATAGAAAGGAAGGATTGGTTGTTCAGGGTGGACGTAGCCCAAACTGGGTGATCCACGTATATATGTGTCTCTCTGGTTTTATGTGTTTTGTGTGCTTGTGTTTTCCACATATTTTATGTGTTGCATTGCTCTGTTATATATAATTTTCTAACATTTAACGCGTGTATCATAGCTATTAAATCCAAGTCACAAGAGGAGTATTTCTACTCATGGTCTTTTAATTTCCGCAACTCATATTCGATCACTTTTCCTTCCTGAGTTAAAAATGCTCCCACTCCTTCCTCACACACATCATTGCAGACCATAAACTCTTTATTTGGATCTACCATGTTTAATGTCGAATATGTAGTTAACAAGTTTTTCAACTGTTCAAATCTGTGTTGGCAGTTGTTGGTCCAATTGAAACTCCTTCCAATATTTTGTAGGAAGGTAATTGGATATGATATACATAAAAATCCCTCGATAAACCGTCAATAATATCGGATCAGCCCCATAAATGATCTTATGTTTGCCACATTTTTGGGAACCGACTACTCCATGATTGTCTCGATATTTTTCGGATCAACTATTATTCCCTCTATTTATATAACATGGCCCAAATACTGGATTCGATTTTTATAGAATTTCCACTTAATGTTTGGCGTATAATTGATGTTTCCGTAACACTTGCATTACAATGTGAAAATGTTCCTTATTTTCTTATATCATCTTAGAATAGATTAATATGTCATCTATTACAATCACCACAAATTTATCGAGGCAAGGATGTAAGACACCGTGTATTAAGCTCATAAACATGGGTGCATTGGTTAATCCAAAAAACATAACCACAATTTCATAGTGTCCATAACAGGTTCAGAATTTTGTCTTACAGACATCCTTTCCTTTGACCTGAATCTTATGATACCTCGATTTTAAGTCAATCTTAGAAAAATCTTTTACTCCTTTCACTTGATCAAACATATCATCTATGTGAGGTAGAGGGTGTATGTTCCTAACTATTAACTTTTTCAGTTGTCAGTAATATATACCCATACACACAGTTCCATCCTTATTTTTCACAAATAGTACCGGTGCACCCCAAGGGGATGCATTGGGTCACATATATCTTTTTTCTAGTAATTTTTGAAGATGCATTTTGAGTTCTATTAGCTCTGGTATCCTCATCCGATAAGGGGCTCTAGATACAAGTGCTACTGTTGGGCCAGAATTGTAATCTACAGATAAATTATGCTTCCCTGGACAGGTGATAGTCTAGAAAAATATGTGAAATACTATACTACCATTTCTCCTAACTCAGAATAGATACACAGAGAGGATTGGAGGCTTACTTGTTCAGTCGCTTCCAAATGGCTCCTTCTGTCGCTTCTGTTGCAGCTTCAAATTCAAGCGGTTTGTGAGCTGAATGCTTCCTACAAGAAAGAACACTGAAATAGCAGAATATGCAATAATATATATATCTATTCAAGCTAGTTAGCTAAATCAGTAAAGCATAAACTACATTCATCAACAAAGATCTTACAATATGGAAAATCAAATTTAACATAGATGCATGTAGGGAAAAATAAGAAGTACTCTTTATTGATGATAAAAGGAGAGGTTACAACCTATTGACTAATTTGAAGTGACCTTCCAGCAAAGTTCCCAAGTCTCATCACACATAAATCTCTCCAACAATAGCTCCACAAATGAAACTCTCAATTGAAAATTATCCAACGTTTCTCTACTCAAATTCTTCCTTCTCAAACACTTAGATCTGTGTTCAATTTATAGATGAACTGTAGGTTGTTTTGCAATCAATAAATTTCCAGAAATAGGCAAGACATGTTTCATTCATGTAGATGTCAAATGGACACTTGGATCCGAAGCTTGACACAGGTGAACTCTTCTAAAAGGCACTGGCCAAGTGGAGATTCCGGAACAATGAGAATTTCGCCCCCAATGTGACCAACGCACCTTTGAATGTCAAGAAGTGCTTTGTAGAGTAGCCTCGCATGGGGCTACCTACATATGCAATGCACTTAGGCCCCTTAGAGCCTGCGTTGGTGAGCTCTCATATGCTATACAATAAGCTTCAAACTATGGAAACCTTTGCTTGATGAAAATATTGTTTGATTTGTCTTGTTTTCTATCTTAGAGCATATAGTAACTGAAATGATAGGGAATGATAGACCCTTTAATCATCGGTCCTAGAGATGATGCCCAGTTAACTAGGTCATTGGGAATGGTGCCCAAATTGACCTATAACAGCTACCACAGGGATTAACTCAATAGTAAAATAAATTTCACTTTTAGGAGGTAACCAAGGTATTTTTCCCGAAAAACGTCCACAAATTCTTGTACAATTGGTATATTTTTCACCGCAATAATATTTTCCTTTATGTTGGAAAATCCCACATGTACTGCATATATCATAAAACCCTTCATGAGACATTTTCTAAGTTGTGTAGTGATGATGGGACGTAACTTTACAAGTCATTTAATTTTCTATAACATACCTCTTATCCCATTCTCTGCTAAATAACTAATGGAATTTATTTTACAGTCCACTACCTACCAATGGATTTCTAACCAATTAATTCCCAACAATATATCATATGATCCTAAGGGTAAAATGTTCAACTCAACACTTATTTGTGCCTCTCATATCTCAATCGAGCATGTTGGTACATGAGCAGTTGCCCATATTTTTTCCTTGGTTTCTAGTTTTACTAACCAGGGAATTTTAAATTTCTGTGTTATGAAATCACACTTCTCTATCGCCTTAGGATTCACATAACTCAAACTATCACCTAGATCTACTAAAAGAGATATATGTTGTTTGAGTATCTTACCTTCCAATTCCACCGTTGAGGGTTGAAAGTCTACTTTCCGATCCTCGAGAGTTTCATTAATATGAGGCATGCTTCTAGCTACCTCTCCAAAGACCGATGATTCTTGCACATTGGCCACATGCTCTGATTTGTGGTGAGGACAATTTTTGTAATAGTGTGCCTCTCTGCAGCCCCAACATTGTAGAGGCATTTTTTGTGCTTAACTAGATTCCAGTCTACTAGAGGCTTCATTTTTCTTTGAATTTTCTTGCCACTTGGGTTTCTGCTGACTTCTACCCATTGGCTTGTTCATAGCATATTTCAATGAATTTTTGAAATTGACAGGTTTGGTATGTTTAGAGGTTGGGTAGCTTTTCTGTCCTTTCCTTGGAGGAAAGTTTCTGATGCTGTCCGTATGTTTAGACTACAGATAACACATATGAGCCTTACTATCCATATTTTTTGGGTTGTTGAATTCAATTCGCTCCTTCATGTGTGCTAGAAATCCACTTAGAAATCATTGTACCTTGGCCTTCTCTTCCTAGAGATAAGGTACATACCTCGTCAAGGACGTAAATTTCACAATATATTCATACATCATTAGCTGTCCTAAACATAGGTTGAGGAAATCCTTAGACTTTTAATGATAAAATCACTTCGTTAAATATTTACTTTGGATTTTTTTTTTTTTTCCCAGGTGATTTTTTGTTCTTCGATTGCATTTAAAAATTTAAACTCCTCCCACCATAGGGTGTCCTTTCCCCATACTTGATAGATGGCTGATCTATCTCGCAGGTTACTATTATACACATACACCTTAAAGTACATGCTCTTTTCAATCACCCAAGCTTTATATGCTTCCTCCACCTCTCCATCAAAGAATGGAGGTTTAATTTTTAAAATTCCCCTTGTAAATCTAGTTTTTATTTCTTGTCCCTTTCCAAATTGGATGTTGTGCTTGATTCCTCCTCATCATGAACCTTAACCCTCTACTAGGTATGGTTGGCTTCTAAATTATCTTCATTAAATTTTTGCTACTCCCTTGTCTCCAGAGTCTCACTTTTAGGACTTGGTTGAGTTATTCTATGATTATTCATATTCGATAGGATTTTCGAGATATTTTCTTGTTATTTTATTAATCTCTTAGTATCAGTTTGCATACTCTCCATTTCAGTTTGCATGTGGTTCACATTTTTCAACAATATTTGGTTATGTTTTTGTTGTTCTGCTAGTAATTGGTTTTTTTGGTGATGCTGGTTAATTCCGAACTATGCCCACATTTCTAGGTTCATTTCAAGTCTTGGTTTTGACTAGTTTTCCATAGTGGGTCTATTCGGCATCTCACCTGCAGATCCCCTTCTCACTGTAAAAACTCTTTTATTTACTACTTCCACAACATTTCACGCACATGTAGTGCCTGCTCTGGTCTCAGTGTTGTGACTTGAAGCTTTGATACCACATGTAACACCCATTAGCATGCACATAAAAAATAAATAAATAAATACCTTTTAGCTTACCCTTTGCAATCATCATAGCTAAATATTTATGGCAGGATTTATATGAAAATAAATACATTTACCAGATTGTATTAAATGGTATTAATTTAAATTTTCCATCTGAGTCATTCCAGTGTACTAAGCTCTTGGTCATCAAATGTACTGGACCCTTGGGGTCTGACATGATACATATGTTAAGGGTTTAGTCATTAAGTTGATTGTTGTGTATTTTAATAAACCATAAAACCTTCACCATGGGAATTATATTGAAATCACATTTTTGTATCATATATAACTATGGTTTAATGTTTTGAGGTAGACAACGTAGTGATCCTAGTATTCTTTGAAGCTTTGAGATGGAGCATACGGTGGATCCGTTGGGTGACAGATGGACCCTTCCTAGCCTTCGATCTAATTCCAATCGGATTTTTTATGTTTCCTGATAGTTTTTTAGGGTATTACCCCCACCCAAACCCTCGGCATGCTACTCATTTTCTCTTTCTTCTGCCTGTCATTCACTCTGCAACTCGTCAATGCGCTCAATGAAACATATTGACTTACTTAGTTGATGCCTCATGTAGGCGATCTATCTGGTGGAAGGTTGGAATTATTAAGGTAAGTTACTATGAATTTATCTCTATAATATTTGTCTCGAACGATCTTACTGACTGTTGACTTACCCAAACCGCTTATCCATAGGTACCATTTATTCTACTAGGTTTTCACTCCAATTTCCCTTCTCCTTTGCGAGGGTTTTTAACTTGTTTTCATTTTCCATGTAAATATTGAATTACTTAGTTTCTCTTGCACTATTTGGGGAAAGTATTCTGGCTATAGTTATTCCAGCATTCATCTAGTTTTTTGGTTACCACGACTCCTCTGAGAGTTTTCTCGGAGATCTGGGTTAGTCCCAAATGGCTTCATTGCCAATGTGGGTTTGATGGAAACCAGCTCCCTGGTTAGTGTCGTGAGTCTTAAATTTTAAGGAAATTTCCCTTGTTATTGTTTAAACATTCTACAGCTAGAACAAAGGAAATTAGAGTAGTGAAATTTGTCATTTTATTTATCCTTTGAAATAGTCGAACCCAGACATTGTTCTGGAATTATAATGTTGAATATTTAAGGGCGCATCCTCTTTCCATCTAAAATTTTTTCTGTTTTTTAATTAAGTTATGAGTGAAGCTCTAAACATGGTTCACGTTGTTTATTGTTTAAATTCATGAGAGAAATCAGAGATGGTATTTACAGGTTATGTTTATATTATGAGTAACACCGAGACATGGCTTCCACTATTTGTATTTATATTTTTAGTAATCCACAAACAAGGCTTTCACTATTATATTAATATTTTTTTTAATGCCCGAATAGGGCTTCCACTATTTATATATAAATTTATACGCAATGCTTCAGCCATAATTTTTGTTTTCTCTATCATGTCATGTTTTTCTCAACATAATGTGTGTGTGTGTGTGTGTGTTTTAACACTTAGGTTAGTAGCATGCATGTTTTAATTTCAATTCTTGATAATGTACAGTTCCAAAACTAGTTTCTTTAATGTGATTCGTATGGGATTCTTATCAGTTCATAACTACTCTCTTATCACTGTTTGTAATTATCATTCCATGGAATATTTTCTATAGATCATGTGGGATACTTATACTATTCTCCTGGAACTAATTACCATAACATTTTCATGAACTAGCAGACCTACTGGTTGTATATGTGTTGTACGTTATACTCGGTTTAGAAAATTAGTTATTGATAGAACCTTACTACAATTTTCCCTCACATTTACTATGGGTTTTTACCTAAATGTAACTTATCCATCATATACATTTCGACAAGGGGTTCAACCTAGGTTGGGAAAATTGTCATGGCACTCAACTTTCGTGTATTAGGCTTCACACCAGAATTAAGACTGTTATGTCGTAAACATCCCAATTTCACTAACCAAATTAATTCTTCCACAATCGATCCAGGTGGATATGGGTGGCCACTTGCCTATTCCAATTGGACCCCCACCATTGTTTCTTTTAGTTTTTCATTTTCCTTAATTATAGCATAATTTACTATTTTTAGCAGTTTTTCGGGTCCTTAACTTCTATAGTAATTTTGAGGCCCTAAATGACATATTTTTCGAAAATCGGGAGCAACATTGATCATCAACTGATGTTGATCACTCAAAAGTTGCAATCCTCGGGTAGATATTTCTAACGAGGTATTGTTCATGTGAAACTGAGATCGTATGCCAATGTTATGTCCCTGGGAAGTTGATGTACTAATTTACCCAAACGAGGCCCATAGTTTTGGCGCTTCATCTCCTAGGATTAGGTTTTTGGATGTCTATCGTTTTCCATTGTTTTTAAATAATAATTAGGCCTTCGAGCCTCATTTTAACATAGTTTAGAGGCTTGTAGTTGCCACATCTCTTCTCAGAGATAAGTTTCCATGGCCCTAAATAGTTTATTTCTATTATGTTTGTTAGCATATTTAAGATATTTGATATTAATGAAATGAAGTGTTATTTCCATTTCATATTTGTATTTGTGTTTATATTTTTATTATATTGCATCCCTGCATAAATGCGGATCAGTGGTATAAGAGTGTTCTACTCTTTCTTGATCCTTCTTTGCATCTCCCCAACGAGGTCGAGGTATAAGGAGTTAGGGCTCGATCTGGTTGAAACTTTGCAAGATCAGCCTCGCAAACGTTGATAGCCTCCCATGGGGGAAGAAAAAAAATATGAGGGAGCAGGAGATCCTATCATAATATTGCTCAAGGAGGCCCTTGAGAAACAAAGGAACGTGATGATGGATAAATTTTCCCATATCCTTCAACGACTACCCACTGGTGGCACATCTACATCCATCAACCACTCTAGAGGCACCACTCCTTTTAAGGTAGAAGTAAACTTTTACGTTCCCATATTTGAGGGCCAAATAGATGTAGACATCGTAGATAGATGGTTGAATCTATTAGAAGGATATTTCTCGGTTCATGACTTTTAAAACCAGGAAAATATTACTTTTGCACTCCTCAAAGTCGCACCCCATGTCAAGGACTGGGGGAAAACCTATTGTGAGAAAAAGGACAGGAGGGAACCCTGTTTATTCTCGGTTGCACCCACTTTGGATTCTTTCAAAGACTCCATCAAGGAATAATATCATCTTGTGGGGAGATATGAGGAAAAGTACATACAATGGACTGTGTTGTGGCAAAAAAGGGATCAATATGTGCATGATTTGGTGAATATGTTCCATACCCTACACACAAAGTTGGGTATCAAATACTTAGAGAAACATTTTGTGTTGAAATGGAGTTCCTCGACATCTCATCGCTTTGTGCAACATACTGATATGCTGAAAAGATTGAGCAGAAGTTTAAACAAAAGAAGTGAGACTTTGGATTTGTGAATCAGAATCAAGGGAAAGGTGATCCCAAACTCTATAACAAAGGACAAAGGCAAGGCGGGGTAGCTCAGGACAACCCGCCAAATCTAGAAGAAAATAATAACGTTGTGAATCCAAAAAAGGACATAGGAAAGTGGTGTGAGTTCCATAAGAGCTCCTCCCACAACACAAGTGAGTGTCAAGTCAAGCATTCACAAGTGGCCGAGCTAAAGGCTTCTGAATTAAATGCATGCTTTAACTCTAAATTAGAGCCTGACTAGGGGAATGAAAAAGGGAAGCATATTATTGATGCGGAGCCCAACACCAGCATTGCCACCACAAAGATCTAGAAGGAAAATCTAGAAGATCCATAGGAGGGGGGACACCTTGTCCATTCCTTGATGTGGGTAAATGGTTCCCTGCTGCAGTTCATTGGAAATAGTGAGAGCCAAAAGAACATCATCTTAGAAGAGTTCGTGAAGCAGCTGGTATTGTTCACAACAACATACCCACAACTGTACACAATGGGGTGGCTTCACCAAGGACGAGATCTCTGCGTCAGCTAGAAGTGTTGCCTTCCCTACATCATCAAGCCCTTCACAAATGAGGCATTATGTGCCATTGCTCCTCTTGATGTTTCTGATGTATTATTAGCCCAGCCATACTTGTGGAAGTGACATGTTGTGTATGAGTCCAGGCCTTGTGCTCTTATTGTTAGTTTGGGAAATAAGTTGTATAGAATAACGGAGGTAGCACCGCATACTCCTATCTCTCTACTTACTACAAAACAATGTAGTAAGCTCATTTCCGAAACAAGGAATTTTTTTTTCCTTATGATCCACCCTTAGAGAAAGAAGAATATCGTGGCCATCACCTCCAAACAAGGCTCTTGCATGTGGCAACAAGAGATGGAGAAGGTTGTGGTGGAGTACGGGGACATCTTCACCTCACTCGTAGGCATCCCTATCATGTTGGTATAGAAGAATGGTGGGACTTGGAGACTCTGTATTGACTATCGGGTGTTGAAAAATATCACTATTCAAAATAGGTACCAAATCCCATGAATGAATGACCTTCTGGACCAACTCAAGGAAGGAAAATATTTTAGCGAGATCGTCTTGAAGTCCAGGTATCACCAGGTACCAATCGAACCCTCTAATGTGTGGAAGACTACCTTCAAATCTAAGGAGGGCCTTTTCAAATGGTTGGTCATGCCTTTCGAGTTGAAGAATACTCCTGCAACTTTCATGAGGCTAATGGATGACATCGTGTGGCCATTAACCAATTTATTTGTAGTGGTTTACTTGGATGACATCGTGGTCTTCTGCTAGACTTGGGAAGAGCACCTTGAGCACATCTGACAGGTCCTCCAAACATTATGGCAACACAAGTTGTGTGGCAATTTGGAGAAATTCACTTTTGGCATGACCCAAGTTCAGTATCTGGGATACATTATTGATGAGAGGGGGGTTAAGGTGGTTCTAGCCAAGATCCATGTTATTCATGATTAGCTACCCCCAACCACTCTAATAGAGCTCCGTAGCTTCCTGGGTCTTGCCAATTTTTACCGCAAGTATGTGTTCGGATTCTCTCATATCACTTGGCCATTAAGTCAAGTCACCAAGGGAGGAGCGAAAGACAAATTATTTTGTCCTGAATATCAATAGAGCGTGTTCGTAGAATTGAAACATCATCTTTGTTTTGCACCAGTACTCACATTACCATACTTGTAACATCCATTTGAGATCGATAAAAATGCCTCTAACTATACTATTGGGGTAGTTCTTACTCAATAGGGGCATCCAGTGGCATATCACAAAGAGACACAAGGGAAATTGTAGAATGATCACCATCAGAAGAGGTCCACATACCTGAAAAAATTTCATTTGAACATCAAGCACAAGAAGGTCGGCAATAATAATGTTGCAGACTACCTCAACCGACCACTGATCATGGCACTAACCACTGTAGTCAATTCTTGTGGGCACGAGAATTTCTGTTAGCCGCTTATCTAAAAAGTGATCCAGAATTGTGTTGCACATACAAGACGTTCTTAGAGGGTAAGCAAGTTCCATATTCTCACCTCCAAGATTCCCTTCTATGTCACTTGGGACACCATTCAGTTCCTTCAACCGAGTGTGCCAAGATGATTTGGGAAGCTTCAGCCATAATTTTAGTTGTCTATATTATGCGATGATTTTCTCAACATACTCCATGTGTGTGTGTGTGAGAGAGAGAGAGAGAGAGAGAGTGCGTGTGTGTGTTTTAATGCTTATGTTAGAAGCATGCATGTTTTAATTTCAAATCATGATAATGTACAATTCCAAAACTAGTTTCTTTCCTGTGATTCATACAGGATTCTTATCAGTTCGCAACTCCTTTCTTATCATTTTTTGTAATTATCATTCCCTATAATATTTGCTAGATATCATGTGGGAGACTTCTATTATTCTCCTGACACTAATTACAATACCAATTTCATGAACTACTAGACCTATTATTTGTATATGTGTCGTATGTTATACTCTATTTGTAAAATTAGTCATTGATTAAATTCTATTATAGTTTTCCCTCACAGATACTATGTGCTGCTATGTTACTATAACTCATCTATCATATACTTTCTGACCTGGATTTCCTTTAGGTTGGGCTAGCTATGATGGCACTCAACTTTCTTGCATTAGGTTTCACACTGGAATTAAGATTGTTTCACCGTAAACAGCCCAATTTCACTAACCATATTAATTTTTCCACAATACTACCCTTCACTTCACACGTAGGGTTTTCTATTGTATTCACACATATATCCCACAAGATTAATATTCTAATTTTATTACTGTCAAAGGCCACTAGGTATCAAGCACATAGTGAGTATCCTCTCACTGGCATAATAAGGTCCCTATGTATTTCTATGTATGAATAATGGTTAAAATAAATAACGTTATAACGTTATAACCTGTAGGTATTCATCTAAATCACTAAATATGGGTACAAGCTTTTTGTATTAATTCAATTCAATACTTAATATACATACACAACTGCAACACTTCCTGTATTAATTTACAATACTGCAAGATTTCCAATATTTCGCTATCATATATAATACAATGAGATGTATTACCTGGAATTTCACATTTATTATTTAACTTGTAAACCTTGAGTAGGAAATATCAACAGAAGGGTCTTTCGCCCTACCAATGAGATTGAAAATTATGTCTGATGCTCCCCCCGAGTTCCTACTATAGACATCATTGACATCCTTTATCAATATAGACTCTTTTATTGACCTCAAAAATAGTTTTGAGTTTAGTCTGGCACAATTCCAGAGAAGTTCCACTGGTCATAGCTTTCTAACTCTAGAGATGTTCCTAGCAATCTCTCATTGCCTTATATAGTTTTGTGTTCTCTCTCTCTTTTCCACTGAGAGTTGAACCCCTCTGTTCCCACCTGGGATCACTTTTATCTCTCAAGAGAAAGATCTAGAATCACAACTGACTAATTTTCTGATAGGTAGGTAACTACTATCAGGCCTCTCCTCTTCAGCTTTCCCCTCTTACTTTCCAATTAAAAATTTATGAAACTTAAGCTTTCCCATTCATAATAGTCACATACTGATTAACATATATTCATATATGTAATATTTATTCAATTCATAAGTAATTTATTTTAACTTAATATTTTTCTTCAAATTAAATAGAAAATAATTAAGTCACCCAAATACTCAAGTAATCCATAACCAACTAGAATCAACTAACTATACGAGGGGTTACATCTTCCCTCCCTTAGGTGAACACCGCCCCCCCTGTTCCTTAATCATTTTTAAACATCTTTAGATAGTCTTTCCTCCTAAATTTACCGTCCTCCCAAGTGGCCTCCTCAGGTCCAAAGTGCTTCCATTGCACTTTAACTTAGGTGATGGCTCTTTCCACAATGATATTTCCCTCTGATCGAGGATGCATTGATGTTCTACCAAGAACTCGCCATCTAGTTTGACCCATAACCAACATTCAACACAAAACGATTAGTTACAATAATCCTCTTAATCTGTATGTAATATAGTGTAATAAATTTAGTTATACATTTTTCCATTGAATCACATGCCTAGCATCATATACGTCTTGCTTTAACAGTGATATATAGAATACATTATGCACCTTTATGTGGCTAGGTAAGGCTAACCGATAAGCCATGGGTCTGATTCATTCTAAAATCTAAAAGGTACCACAATAGTGAGGAGCCAATTTTGCACAAGTAGTCCATATTAATATGCTCCTCTTAGGATTGATTTGAACATACAAATGGTTTCCCACTTTAAATTCCCTTTAAGTTATTTTCTTATCTGCATATACTTTCTACTGATCCTGGGCAGCCTTCAAATTCTATCGAATTTTCTTTACTTCCCATTCCATATCCTCTAGCATTTTAGGCCCTAACATGAATTTTTTTCTCAGGGATTTTCCAAATTATAGGGGTTTGACATTTTATTCCATAAAACAATTCAAACGGGCTCATCCTCAGTGATTCATGATACCCATTATTATTGGAAAACTCCATCAAATGTAGGTATTTTTCCCATTTTACCGGTTTTTGCATGACATACATCTGCAACATGTCCTCTAAAACTTGATTTAATCATTCATTTTTCCCGTTCATTTAAGGATGGTACAAAATGCTTAACTAGATATGCATTCCAAATCTTGTTGTGTTTGTTGGTGCAAAAATTGATATTCCAGGTCCATTTCTGCAACTTCCTTTATCAATTTCTAAAAATTAAATTCAACTTCACGATAATGAAATTCATATAAATAATGTATCTTCCTAGTTGGTGCATATGCAACACAATTTTCTTTGCCTTTTATATGTTGAATTTAAAATTCAAACTCACTTATAAACGCATTCCATATTTCTTGTTGGGCATTCAAGGTAGGCTGCTTGAAATAGTTGGTCAAGCTACTATGACCATTTTTTAGCATAAATATTTTCCCCAACAAATAATGGCACGAGACTTTTAACGCATGTATTACAGTTGTTAACTCCAAGTTGTAAGTGGAGTATTTATTCTCATTGTCTTTTAATTTCCGTGACTCGTATGTGATCATTTTTCCTTCCCGATTTAAAATTACTCCTACTCCTACCAGACACACCTCAGTGAAGACCATAAATTTTTTATTTGGATCTTCAATGTCTAATATTGGAGTGTACTTAACAAGTGTTTCAACTATTCAAATCTCTGCTAACAGTTGCAGGGCCAATGGAAACCCCTTCCCTTCTTTTGTAAGAAGGTAGTTGGACATGATAATACCTTGTCAGCCCCATAAATGATCTTATGTCTACCATGATTTTTATCACCGACCACTCCATGATGGTATAGATCTTTTCCAGATCAACTTTTATTCCTTCTGCTGATATAAAATGGTCCAAATACGAGATTTTATCTTCATAGAATTCACACTTCATGAATTTGGTGTATAAATGTTGTTTCTATAACACTTGCATTACAATGCATAAATATTCCTTATGTTTTTCCATTTTCTTAGAATATATTAATATGTCATCTATAAAAGTCAACACAAATTTATTGAGGTAAGGATAGAAGACATAGTTTATTAAGCTCAGAAATGTGGCGAGTGCATTGATTAATCCAAACGACAAAACCACAAATTCATAGTGTCCATAACGGGTTCAAAATTTTTTCTTACATAAATCATTTTCTTTGACCCAAATCTAATGATACCTTGATCCTAAAGAAATCTTAGAAAACGCTTTTGCTCCTTTCACTTGATCGAACAGATCATTGATGCGAGGTAGAGGGTATCTGTTCTTAACTATTAAATATTTTAGTTTCCAGTAATCTATACCCATATGTAGATTTCCATCCTTCTTCTTCACAAATAGTATCTATGATCCCCAAGGGGATGCATTGGATCAGATATATCCTTTTTCCATAAATTCTTGAAGCTACATTATAATTTCTATTAGATTGGTATCCTCATCCGATAAGGGGCTCTAGATACTGGTGTTTCCCTAGGGATTAAGTCAATAATAAAATAAATGTCACATTTAGGAGGTAACTGAGGTATGTTTTCTAGAAAAACATCCACAAATTCCCGTACAATTAGGATATTTTCCACTGCAGCAATATTTTCCTCTATGTTGGAAAATCCCCCGTGTACTACAAATATCATACAATCGTTCGTGAGACATTTTCTTAGTTGTGTAGCGGTGATGGGAAGAAACTTTATATGTCGTTTAATTCTCTGCAACATTCATCTCATCCTATTCTCTGCTACATAACTAATGGCCTTTATTTTACAGTCCACTACCAACCAGTGGCTGTTACATAGTAATTTGTCGTCGTCCCTGCAATCCCCCATCCCGCACATTGGAGGGCCTTTCCCGTGACCTGTGAGCAGTGACATGACCTGAAACCACTTTCATGGCATCCCCCTTGACAAGGAAAATCATTCCTCTACAGAAATTTTCCTTTGAAAAACCCTAAAAACAGATATTTTGGCCTTGGCGAGACCAGCCAATTCAACCCTCGCACCAATGGGGAAAATCCACCAAAGAGGACATGCCAACTGGCGCTCTGTCCCAGTGTCTTGCTCATGCCAAGCTTAATAATGATTTAAAAAAAAAAATAAATGGCGGGATTTTGATTCCAAAAAACTCCTAAACGAGTCTCTAAAATGAGTTGGGAGGTTTGGCTCCGGATCTCTATGTAGGGGAGGTGTTTTTCCACCTATCATGGAAGCTTCCTTGAGGATAGGCCCAAACCCACAATTTTAGGGATCCAAAATCCCCTTCCACCATCTATATAAGCTTGCCATTTTCCCTTAGCAAGCTAGTATTAGTAGTCCTGGTAGTATTAATAGTCCTGATAACACTAGAGAAGAGCTGAGCTCATAGTAAGGAGACTATCGCCAGACAGCCTTTGAGAGCCAAGCTGAAGAGAGAGAGATTTGTCCCATTTCTGACAAGCTTCATTGAGACGTGCTCTGCTGTCAGCCCCGCTGAAGGAAGATCCAACATCAGAGCTTTGGGTTGTATCTTTCCTTTCTCATTTTAATGATAAGCGAGTTTGATTATGGTTTCATTCATGTGTCTTTGTTTATGATGCAATGAATTACATCCTCTCTGACTGATGTATGGTTACATGCTTTATATTTTACGTTGTGTATCATTGTATCCTTTGCATGTGTGCAGGTGTTTAGACATGTCAAGTGGAAGTATCATGATCTGCCAAGCGAAGAACGGGAAGCGTCACCCTCTCTTCAACGACCATTGCGTAGGACCTGAGGTAGGCAATTCTTTTTGTTTTGTCATTTTTGTAACTAGAGACATGCATCACTGCGTGTCTCATTGTTGCTAGACCCGATATGGGTTAGTAGGGATCGCCTCTGTCCGCAGAGGGGATTTACCTCTCCAACATTCTGTTGTGTATAGTAACTGTGATTTCTGACTGCAACCCCATGACATACATCTTGTCTCAACAATTACTAGGGGGAAAGTACTCCAAATGGATTGTCATCCTTCAGGAGTTCGATTTGGAGTTCACCACTACTAAATCAACGAAATCATTGGTTTTTGCTGATCTTATCTACTCTCTCCCCACAAACTCTATTCCATCACAATCCAAGGATCATATCCCAGATGAAACATTATTTATTATCAACACTCATGATCCATGGTATGGTGACATCATCGTGTAGCTTCAAACATCCACGTTCTGGTCCGAGTTGATGAAAGATGCTCGACGTCGTGTTCGGCTTCAATATCAACCATACCGCATTGTCGAAGATACATTGTATTGTGTCAGAGTTGATTCTGTGCTTCGCAGATGTTTGACCCTGGAAGAGGCTGAGAAAGTCTTGAATGACTATCACAGTGGCACCTGTGGTGGTCATATGTCTAGATATGCTACCTCCTAGAATATTCTATGTGCAGGTTACTTCTGGCTTTCTATATTCAAAGACTGTATCGTCACAGTTTGAAAATGTCATGCGTGCCAAGTCTTTCAGCGCAAGATGCATGCGCCACCCCTACCTTTGCATTCTAACATTACCGTAGGCCATTTTGCTAAATGGGGCATAGATTTTATGACATGTAACCCTCACTCGGCCTGGGGGCATGCTTATATAATCGTTGCCATGGACTACTTCACCAAGTGGGCCGAAGCGATGCCTACATTAGCTGCCGATGGTAAGACAACCGGTCAATTCATTTTCAACCATGTAATTACGCGTTTTAGAATTCCTCAGGCCATTTTCGCCGATCATGGCACTCATTTTCGGGATTACATGATGGCAAAGCTAACAACAAAGTTGGGATTATGTCATGATATCTCAACGCCATACTACCCCCAAGGGAATGGCCAGGTTGAGGCCGTGAACAAGGTATTGGTCACGATGCTTCAACGAATGATTGGTATTCACAAATCCAACTGACATCTCCAATCGTTCTCAGCTCTTTGGGCCTACCATACGTCAGTATAGAGTGCGTCTGGATTCACAACTTTCCAGTTGGTGTATGGTCTGGAAGTGACTCTCTTGGTTGAATGTGAGTTCCCTTCGTTAAATTTGGCTATAGAATTACTACCCGACACTTTCCTGGAGGAAGAACATCTCTTGTATCTAGAACGACTGGATGAAACCCGCTGCTTGGCTACTTTGATTATAGAAGCACAGAAAAAGCGGGTTAAAGGTCATTTTGATCAATCGGTTTCTCCATGTTCTTTCATTGAAGGGGACCTCATCCTCTTATATGACCAAGCACATGATAAACTTGGAGCAGGAAAATTCCAGCCCATGTGGCATGGACCCTATATCGTCAAATGAGTATTAAAAAATGGGGCCTATGAGCTAATCGACTATGAAGGTATTCCTCTGGCGCAGCATAGAAACGGGTTGTACCTCAAGAAGTATTAAACTTGAATTATTCTTATGTGTGGTGTGTGTACATAAGTGAGTGTTTTCATTTTTGTGCATGTGTGGTGTGGTGTGCTTTGTAAGCATATTTCTACTGATTGGGTCTTCCTGATTATGTAGATGTCTATTTCTCCTTTTGTCGGTTTCACGGATGGTGCCTCCCGTAGTACCAGGAATCTATCCTCGACAGCCTGGGTAATCTACAATCCTATTGGTGAGTTAGTCAATTTACAAGGTTTTTGTCTAGGGCCTACCACAAATAATGTCGCGGAGTATAGTTCCATTTTGGAATTATTGAACGAGGCTGTTAACCTTGGTATTCGTGCATTACTTGTATATCTGGACTCACAGCTTGTAGTATTACAACTCAATGGTCATTATTCAGTTAGGAACCCATCCATTTTACAATTGTATCTACGTATTCATTTACTGGAAATAAATTTTGATTATATTACATATCACCACATACCCAGACACATGAATGCGTTAACGGATGCAGTAGCTAACATGGTTTTAGATAGACATTTACGCAACTTGTAAAAACATCATCATATGTAAAAAAATCCATCCAAAAATAGATATATATATATGTGTGTGTGTGTGTGTGTGTCGAAATGTTTGCAGTTTGCGTGCATCACATAAAATCCAAAAAATATACATGTCTATTTTAATAATATCCGGAGACAATATGTCTCTCAAAAATGTGCAAATGAAAAGCCTAGATAACTAATCAGCATGTTGCTCACGGTAGCATGTCACTGCTCGCACCAATCCCCTCAGTAAATGATGAAGGTGACTAGGCACACCCACAATGTGCCTCTGGTAAGCCAATAGGATGTCTGCTAGATAAGCGTAATCTAGGATCCCACACGTGATTCCCTCCAAGTTATAAACTAGTTCACTCCCCTCGCCACCCTCGCCTTAGGGGTCATAGGCAAGTGGGGTCCTCCATGCGATCGGCGACATCCCGACAAGCCTCTCTGGGCCAAAATCTGCATACACATAGGATTTTTTGTTAGAACATACATGTATACCTTAAAAAAAATCATAAAATACACAAAATAAAAAAGAGTCTTACCTGGCTCCTCATCCCAGTCTTCTCCCTTCGGGAGTGGAATATCTGGGTCTCCCATGAAGTCAGTACCGGCGTAGGGCTAGTCCTCTACGATGATCAACTATTGCTGAATTCATACAAAGAACTCGGGCCTCCATGACATTTTTTGGCCCCCTCTTGATCTGGGCATGAGTGCTTCCCAACGAGCCATCTGTGGCTCTATCAATAGTGGATCGGTGACTATCACCCCCCTAGCCCTGGAAGATTGGTAGTCGTTCGAGGATGAACGATACCAAAATAGATCCATACCCAAACTAATTCATTTTGGCCTTCTTACACTTTGTCAACTGTCGTTTGATGTTCATGGTTACGGCAGTGGCCCAATTGAATAGTGTCGGGTTCATGCATTCTGATGTTAAGAGGAGCTGCGTTTTAGTAGCCTCATGCGGTGCCTACAATCACGCAGCCCGCGTAATGGTATGGAGCACCACCCTAAGTGCTAAATCAGGAACTGTGTGGATGTCAACCTTCCCGCTACCCGATCTCGTTTGTGCCCCTGGGCACACTCTTTCCATTACCATTGACATTTTTTCACCGGAAGGCCTAGTACCTGTCATGATCGGGACTGGACCTCTCCGAGACAATCCAGTTATGAAGTAAACATCATATACTTCGAGCTACAACACTTGGTCTCGAAGCCTGAACTTCTCCTCGTTCTCATCCCGAATACTGACTAAGTATTGTAGCAATTCAGGTTGTGCCCTGAGACATGGTGTCAAGAAGAACTTTTTTAAGCTGCAATCCTAGAGAGCATTCATGCATGCCTCGTTCTCCATGGCCATTTCATCTTCTTCACTATGCTCCCTTTATTTCCATTCGATCACCATCGTGGTTGTGTATCTGCACCAAAATGGTCACAAACACTTCATTAGATCCCTTGAACACTAAAAAATATAGTTGATTGGTTCATTTTTTGTTAAAATTAAGCGGAAATTTAGGTTGGGCCATTGGCGCGACCCCTTTGCAAAAACGATCCAATTAGCACGGGTCTATGCCCAATACCCGCACCAATTGGGCGAGCCATAAAATTTCAAATATCCCCTTAGGGATCCAAAATCAAAATGGAATTCTATAAAAAATGGATTAAAACAAAGCTAAGGGAAGCGCCTCTTACCTAGAAAAAACGAGAACTAAAATGATGCGTTGGATCGTCCACAATCATTGCCACAAGTTCGCACAGGAAAAACTCACTGTTGCTCTCCACAAGAGGTAAAAAGTAAAAGTAAATATGTTTATACTATTTTAGTCATATTTATAACTTTTCAAGATCAACTTAGGTTTTGAAGCTTATTTTTCCAATATTTTATTATATTTTGTCAAAAAATGGGTTTTACGCTTGCTTTCTTGTGCAGCAACAGGTTTTCACACGGTTAGGATGACGATACGAGTTATATTTTATACTTTTTAGGACTCGGTAAAAACACGAAAAAGTCACTATTGGAGTCATCTTTCATCTCTTTTATGACTCTCTAAACATGAAAAGATGTCTGAGTCGCTTGTCGTTTTGATCTCGTTAAATTGGCTATGAAACGACATCTACCCAGTATACGTGTACCCCTTTTTTGGGCTAGGATAGATTATTTATGAAAAAGGAATACCCTAGCCTATTGCGACTAGGAGGTTTTCTCAGACACAATTTTCTACCTTTTCAGATCTGAGGAAATATCTACGAAAAGGGACCGTTGGAGTTTAATTTTCTGTTGTATTTTCAAACTCTCTAAACATGAAAAGACGTTGAGCTCTTCCTTTGTCAGACTCGTTAAAACCCGATGACATCAGATTTCTTCGCAATGACAATACTCGAGTTCTTCCTTCCCAGGGCTCGTTAAACATACTAGGTTGGATTTGTCCGAAGGACAAACTTATATCACAAGCATATGATATCCCCTTCAAGCTTGTTTTCAAAATTAATTGGGGTACTCGCCAGAAATGGTGGGGAAAAAATGAAACCAATATCATTGTCGTGTTGGAAGTATGTTTCTCTTGAACATGGCACTTGTCTGCATTTGTGTCGGGTTGGGGACATCTAATCTTGCTATTTTCTTACCTTCGTGGGTTTGGTTATCCTTCTTGACCTCTCATCTTCTCTTTGCCTCGTCATCGTGACCTCAGATATTTTGATGTCAAATACTGCCAAATCCAGTGTCCTACTGCCGATATGTTCAAGAGAAGTTGACCTCTGCATTTTTCAACCCTCCTCTGATTCTCATCTGATCCTGATTCACAAACATTATGTTCCTCTGTCTTGTATCGATGATGTGGGAAACACTATGGCCCACCTTTGATCAAGGTCACTTCCTGTCGACTCCAACTCATTATCCAAGAAGTTGATCTAGAGACTCCCTTTTAGGTACCTTGGAACCTACATACCTCAATGGCAGGTTCTTCACATTCGACGCGAGGTTTTCATCATTGGCCTTCGATAGAATAATTCTACAGGTGTTTGACACCAGCTCACTGTTCACATTCCGTGGATTGTAACTATTGTACCTTGAGGACCATTGTCATTATTGGTGGTTCCTCTCGCATCTATTAACGACTTGCATCATTGGCTGGTAATCAGAAAATGTTATTTCATGTTTGACTTTAGCTCACTTATTCACATGCTGGGACTTGTACTCTGTTCGGGTCGAGATGGAGCGCAAGACCCTAGATTTTGTCTGATGGAATCCAGGCTATGAATTTTGTGGATTATCATGATTGGTTACATGACTCATTGATTGGATGGTTGCGACCATACCTAAGTCTATTTACTGATCCTCACAGGATGGATGTGTCCATACCTCGGGTCCTGATTATTGTATACTCTATTATGGATGGCTGCGCCCATACCACATATCATATATTTGAGATATCAATTGTATTTTTCTACGTAGGTTTTCTAACGGTAGTGTTTTCAGTTGGGCACGCTCTCATAAATAATTTCACCCCCCTCTCTCTCTCAGGCCTCACGCTTTAGGGGGCATCTGTTACACAGTAATTTATCATCGTCCCTACAATCCCCCGTCCCACACATTGGAGAACCTTTCCCATGACCTATGAGCAGTGACATGACTTGAAACCACTTTCATGGCATCCCCCTTGACAAGGAAAATCATTCCTCTGAAGAAAGTTTCCTTTGAAAAACCCTAAAAATAGATCTTTTGGCCTTGGCACGACTAGCCAGTTCAGCCCTCGCTCCAATGGGGAAAATCCACAAAAGAGGGCACGCTGACTGGTGCTCTGTTCCAGTGTCTTGCTCGTGCCAAGCTTAATAAGGATTGTTATTTAAAAATAAATGGCATAAGTTTGATTCCAACAAACTCCTGAATGAGTCTCTAAAATGAGTTGGGAGGTTTGGCTCTGGATCTCCATGTAGGGGAGGTGGTTTTCCACCTATCATGGAAGCTTCCTTGAGGATAGGGCTAATCCCACAATTGTAGGGATCCCAACTCCCCTTCCACCATCTATATAAGCTTGCCATTTTCCCTTAGCAAGCTAGTCTTAGTAGTCCTAGTAGTCTTAATATTCCTGATAACACTATAGGAGAGTTGAGCTTATATTAAGGAGACTATCGCTAGACAGAATTTGAGAGCCAAGTCGAAGAGAGAGAGCTTTGTCCCATTTCTGACGAGCTTCATTGAGACGTGCTCTGCTGTCAGCCCCGCTGAAGGAAGATTCAACATCAGAGCTTTGGGTTGTATCTTTCCTTTCTCATTTTAATGATAAGAGACTTTGATTATGGTTTCATTCATGTGTCTTTGTTTTTGATGCAATGAATTACATCCTCTTTGACTGATGTATGGTTACATGCTTTAGATTTTATGCTGTGTATCGTTGTATGTAGATGTTCAGACGTGTCAAGAGAAAGGATCATGATCTGCCAAGGGAGGAACGGGAAATGTCATCCTTTCTTCAATGACCATTGCGTAGGACCTGAGGTAGGCAATTCATTATGTTTTTTCTTTTTTGTAACTAGAGACCTGCGTCACTGCATGTCTAATTGTTGCCAGACCCGATCTGGGCTAGTAGGCATTGCCTCTATTCGTAGAGGGGATTTACTTCTCCAATAGTGGCCTTCCAACCAATCAATGCCCAACAATAGATCATACGATCCTAAGGGTAAAAAGTTTAAATCAAAACTTATTTGTGCCTCTCTTATCTCAATCAAGCATGTCGGTACATGAGAAGTTACCCATATTTTTGACCCAGTTTCTATCTGTACTAACCAAGGAATTTTAAATTCCTGTGTTTTTAAATCATACTTCTCTACACCCTTAGGATTAACATAACTCAAACTAGCACCTGGATCTACTAAAATAGATATAGGTTGTTTAAGTATATTACCTTCCAATTCCACCATTGAGAGTTGAAAGTCTACTTTGCGATCCTCTAGAGGTGCATTAATTTGAGGCATGCTTCTAGCTACCTCTTCCATGACTGATGCTTCCTTCACATTAGCCATGTGCTCCAATTTGAGGTGAGGAAGATTTTTGTAATAGTGTGCATCTCTGCAGCCCCAACGTTGCAGAGGATTTTTTTTCACTTAACTAGCTTCAGGTCAAATAGAGGCTTCATTTTACTCTACATCTTCCTACCACTTAGGTTTTTGATGACTTCTACCCATTGTCTTGTTCATATCAAATTTCGATGAATTCTTGAAATTGACATGTTTGGTATGTATGGAAGTTGGGTACCTTTTTTTTCATTTCCTCAAAGGCCAATTTATGTTGTTTTCCTGCTATTTAGACTGCATATAACACATATGAGCCTTTTGTAATGTCTCCTCCATACTTTCTGAATTGTCTAATTCAATTCACGCCTTCATGTGTGCTGGAAATTGACTGTGAAATCTTTGTACCTTGCCCTTCTCTTCCCAAAGATAGAGAACATACCTCAGCAAGACATAAATTTCACAATATATTCCTCCATCATTAGATGTCCTAAACGTAGGACGGGGAACTCCATAGACTTTTCATCATAAAATCGCTTTGTTAATTATTTACTTTTGAATTTTTTTTTAAATTATTCCGACGTGATACTTTGTTCTTCAATTGCATGTGCAAAATTAACCTCCTCCCCCAACAGGGTGACCTTTCCCCATAATTAATAGATGGCTAAACTTGCTCATAGGTTACTATTATACTCATACACAAGAAAATACTAGTTCATTTCAATCACCCAAGCTTCAACTTCTTCCTCCGCCTCTGAATCGAAGGATGGAGGTTTTATTTTTTGAAAGTCCCCTTATAATTGAGTCTCATTGTAACAAATTTCAGAGGCTTGTAGCCACCACATCTCTTCCCAAATATAAGTTGCCAGTGCCCTAGCTAGTTTATTTCCATTCTATATGTAAGCATATTTAAGTTATTTGATATTGATGAAATAAAGTGTTATTTTCGTTGCATATTTTTGTTTGTGTTTATATTTGTATTATATTTCGTTCTTGCATAACTTTGGATCAGTGGTATGAGAGTGGTTTTCTCTTTCTTGATCCTTCTTTACATGTCCCCAATGAGCTCGGGGTATAAGGAGTTAGGGCTCGATCTAGTTGAACCTTTACAAGATCAGCCTCTCAAACACCGACGACCTACGATGGGGGAAGAAAATAAATATGAGGGAGCGGGATATCCTATCAATATATTTCGCGATGAGGCCCTCGAGAAACAAAGGAACATGATGATGGAGATATTTGCCCAAATCCTTCAACGACTACCCACCAATGGCGCATCTGCTTCCGGTAGCCACTCTGGAGGCACCACTCTTTTTAAGGTACAAGTAAACTTTGACATTCCCATATTTGAGGGCCAAAGAGATGCAGACGTCATAGATATATGGTTAAATATATTAGAAGGATATTTCTTGATTCATCACTTTTCCAACAGGGAAAATATTACTTTTGCACTCCTTAAAGCCACACCCTATGTCAAGGACTGGTGGGAAACCTACTATGAGAAAAAGGAAGGGAGGAAACCCTCTTTGTTCTTAGCCGCACCCACTTGGGATTCTTTTCGAGACGCCATCAAGGAACATTATTATCCTGTGGGTAGCTATGAGGAAAAGTACATACAATGGACTACATTGTGGAAGCAAAGGGATCAAGATGTGCATGAGCTGACGAATATGTTCCATACCCTATGCAACAATTTTGGTATCATAGACTTAGAGAAACATTTGGTGTTGAAGTATTGCAGTTGTCTTCACAGATACATTCAGGAGGAAATGGAGTTCCTTGATATCTTGTCGCTTGGTGCAACATACCAATATGCTGCCAAGATTGAGAATAATTTCAAACAAAAGAAGTGAGACTTTGGATCTGCGAATTAGAAGTAACAGAAAGGTGCCCGCAAACTATAGAAAAAAGGACAAATCCAAGACGGGGTAGCTTAGGACAACCCGCAAAAGCTGCAAGAAAAGAACAAGACTGCGAAGAAAAAGAAGGACACAAGAAAGTGGTGTGAGTTCCATAAGAGCTCTTCCCACAATGCAAGTGAGTGTCGGGTCAAGCAGTCACTGGTGGCCGAGCTGAAGACTTATGAGTTGGATGCATTCTCAGACTGTAAATTAGAACCTGACAAGCGTAATGACAAAGGGAAGCAGATTATTGATGTGGAGCCCAACACAACCATTGCCGCCATGAATATCTAGAAGGACAAACCAGAAGATCCAGAGGAGGGGGAACGCCTCTTCCATTCCCAGATGTGGGTAAAGGGTTCCCCACTACAGTTCATTATCGACAGCGGGAGCCAAACGAACCTCATCTCAGAAGAGGTCTCGAAGTGGCTGAGATTTTTCACCACAACACACCTAGAACCGTACACAATGGGGTGGCTTCACCAAGGATGGGATCTCCACGTCAGCTAGAAGTGTTGTCTTCCCTATAGCATCAAGCCCTTCACAAATGAGGTATTATGTGACATTTCTCCTCTTGATTTTTCTAATGTATTATTAGGCGACCCATACTTATGGAAGAGACATGTTGTGTATGAGTGTAGGCCTCGTGATATTATTTTTACTTTGGGCAATAATTTGTACAAGGTAAAGAAGGTAGCATTGCCTACCACCAACTCTTTGGTTACTACAAAACATTATAGTAAGATCATTTCCAAAACAAGGAAATTTGTTTTCCTGATGATACACCCTTAGGGTAAGAAGAATATTGTGGCCACCACCTCCAAATAGGGCTCCTCCGTACGGAAAAAATTTATGGACAAGGTCGTGGAGGAGTATGGGGACATATTCACCTCACTCGTAGGGAGTTCGATTGTGTTGGTGTAGAAGAAGGATGGGACTTGGAGATTCTGTATTGAATATTGGGAACTGAACAAGATCATTGTTCGGAATAGGTACCTGATCCCACGGATTGATGACCTTCTGGACCAACTCAAGGGGGAAAATATCTTAGCAAGATCGACTTGAAGTTCGCGTATCACCAAGTACCAATTGAAACCTCTAATGTGTGTAAGACTGCCTTCAAATCCAAGGAGGTCCTTTTCGAATGGTTGGTCGTTGCCATGGACTACTTCACCAAGTGGGCTGAAGCGATGCCTACATTAGCTGCCGACAGTAAGACAACCGCTCAATTCATTTTCAACCATGTAATTACGTGTTTTAGAGTTCCTCAGGCCATTGTCACCGATCATGGCACTCATTTTCGGGATTACATGATGGTAAAGCTAACATCAAAGCTGGGCTTACATCATGATAGCACAACGCCATACTACCCCCAGGGGAATGGCCAGGTTGAGGCCGTGAAAAAGGTATTGGTCACAATGCTTCAATGAACGATTGGTATTCACAAATACAACTGGCGTCTCCAATTGTTCTAAGCTCTTTGGGCCTACCGTACGTCAGTATAGAGTGCGACTAGATTCACAAATTTCCAGTTGGTGTATGGTCTGGAAGTGACTCTCCTGGTTGAATGTGAGATCCCTTCGTTAAATTTGGCCATAGAATTACTACCCGACACTTCCCCAGAGGAATAATGTCTCTTGTATCTAGAATGACTGGATGAAACTCGCCACTTGGGTGCTTCGACTATTGAAGCACAAAAAAAGCGGGTTAAAGCTCATTTTGATCAATCGGTTTCTCCACGTTCTTTCATCGAAGGGGACCTCATCCTATTATATGACCAAGCACATGATAAACTTGGAGAAGGCCAATTCCAGCCCATGTGGCATGGGCCCTATATCGTCAAACGAGTATTAAAAAATGGGGCCTATGAGCTAATCGACTACGAAGGTATTCCTCTAGCGCAGCCTAGAAATGGGTTGTACCTCAAGAAGTACTACACTTGAATTATTCTTGTGTGTGGTGTGTGTACATAAGTGAGTGTTTTCATTTTTGTGCATGTGTGGTGTGGTGTGATTTGTGAGTGTCTTTATGTTGATTGGGTCTTCCTGATTATGCAGATGTATATTTCTCCTTTTGTCGGTTTCGCGGATGGTGCCTCCCGCAGTACCAGGAATCTGTCCTTGGAAGCCTGCGTAATCTACAATCCTACTGGTGAGTTAGTCAATTTACAAGGTGTTTGTCTAGGGCCTACCACAAATAATGTCGTGGAGTATAGTGCCATTTTGGAATTATTGAATGAGGCTGTTAACCTTGGTATTCATGCATTACTTGTATATCTGGACTCACAGCTTGTAGTATTACAACTCAATGGTCACTATTCAGTTAGGAACCCATCCATTTTACAATTGTATCTACGCATTCGTTTACTGGAAAGAAATTTTTATTATATTACATATCAACACATACCCAGACACATGAATGCGTTAACGGATGCAGTAGCTAACATGGTTTTAGATAGAAATTTACGCAACTTGTAAAAACAACATCATATGTAAAAATATCCATCCGTAAAACCCTAATGTTTATATATATATATATATATATATATATATATATATATATATATATATATATATATATATATATATATATATATATATATATATATATATATATATATATATATATATATATATATCTGTGTGTGTGTCTCGAAATGTTTGCAGTTTGTGTGCATCACATAAAATCCAAAAAATATACATGTCTGTCTTAATAATATCTGGAGACAATATGTCTCTAAAAAATGTGAAAATGAAAAGCCTACATAGCTAATCAGCATGGTTCTCATGGTAGCATGACACTGCCTGCACCAATCCCCTCAGTAAAGGATGAAGGCGATTAGGCACCCCCACAGTGTGCCTCTAGTAAGCCAATAGGACGTCTACTAGACAAGCGTAATCTAGGATCCCACGCGTGATTCCCTCCAAGTTCTGAACTAGCTGACTCCCCTCTCCACCCTCCCCTTGGGGGTCATAGGTGAGTGGGGTCCTCCGTGCGATCGGTGACATCCCGACGAGCCTCTCTGGGCCAACATCTGCATACACATAGGATTGTTTGTTAGAACATACATTTATAGCCAAAAAAATTATAAAATATACAAAATCAAAAAGAGTCTTACCTAGCTCCTCATCCCAGTCTTCTCCCTCCGGGAGTGGAAGATCTGGGTCTCTCGTGAAGTCAGTAATGGTGTAGGGCCAGTCCTCTACGACAATCAACTGTTTCCGAAGCCATATGAAGAACTCGGGCCTCCATGACATTTTTTGGCCCCCTCTTGATCTGGGCATGAGTGCTTCCCATCGAGCCATCCGTGGCTCTCTCAACGGTGGATCAACGACTATCACCCCCTGGACCTGGAATATTGGTAGTCGTTCGAGGATGAATGATACCAAAATAGATCCATATCCAAATTTCTTCAGTTTGGCCTTCTTACACTTCGTCAACTGTCGTTTGATGTTCAAGGTTATGGCAGTGGCCCAATCGAATAGTGTCGGGTTCATGCATTCTGATGCTAAGAGGAGATGCGTTTTAGTAACCTCATGCGGCACATGCGACGCCACAGCCCACGTAATGGTATGGAGCACCACCCTAAGTGCTAAATCAGGAACTATGTGGATGTCAACCTTCCCGCTACCCGATCTCGTTTGTGCCCCTAGGCACACTCTTTCTATTACCATTGACATTTTTTCCCCGGAAGGCCAAGTACCTGTCATGATCGGGACTGGACCTCTCCGAGACAATCCAGTTATGAAGTAAACATCAGATACTTTGAGCTCCAACACTTGGTCTCGAAGCCTGGACTTCTCCTCATTCTCATCCCAAATACTAACTAAGTATTGTAGCAATTCAGGTTGTGCCCTAAGGCATGGTGTCAAGAAGAAATTTTTTAAGCCACAATCCCGGAGAGCGTTCATGCATGCCTCGTTCTCCATGGCCATTTATTCTTCTTCACTATGCTCCCTTTATTTCCATTCGATCACCATTGTGGTTGTGTATCTGCACCAAAATGGTCACAAACACTTCATTAGATCCCTTGAACACTCAAAAATTTAGTTGATTGGTTCACTTTTTGTTAAAATTAAGTGGAAATTTAGGTTACGCCATTGGCGTGATTGTTTTGTTGAAATTCATGCCAACTGGCACGACCCCTTTGCAAAAAGGATCCGATTGGCACGGGTCCATGCCCAATACCCGCGCCAATTGGGCGAGCCCTAAAATTTCAAATATCCCCTCAGGGATCCAAAATCACAGTGGAATTATATAAAAAAATGGATTAAAACAAAGCTAAGGGAAGTGCCTCTTACTTGGAAAAAACGAGAACTGAAATGATGCACTGGATCGTCCACAATTGTCGCCGCAAGTTCCCATAGGAAAAACTCACTGTTGCTCTCCACAAGAGGTAAAAAGTAAAAGTAAATATGTTTTTGTTATTTTAGTCATATTTATAAATTTTCAAGATCAAATTAGGTTTTGAAGCTTATTTTTCCAATGTTTTATTATATTTTGGCGAAAAGTGGGTTTTACGCTTGCTTTCTTGTGCAGCAACAGGTTTTCCCGGGGCTAGGACGACGATACGAGTTATATTTTATACTTTTTCGGACTCGGTAAAAACACGAAAAAGTCACTACTGGAGTCATCTTTCAGCTCTTTTCTGACTCTCTAAACATGAAAAGATTGTCGAGTCACTTGTCTTTTTGATCTCGTTAAATTGGTTGCGAAACGAGATCTACCTAGTATACGTTTACCCCTTTTTTAGGCTGGGATAGATTATTTATGAAAAAGGAATACCCTAGCCTATTG
The DNA here is from genome assembly GCA_034641835.2 of Pinus albicaulis. Taxonomy (NCBI): domain Eukaryota; kingdom Viridiplantae; phylum Streptophyta; class Pinopsida; order Pinales; family Pinaceae; genus Pinus; species Pinus albicaulis. Next base: position 1,773,967,454 of record CM076578.1, on the reverse strand, counting down.
CGACTACGAGGTTTTCTCAGACATAGTTTTCTACCTTTTCGGATCTGAGGAACTATCTATGAAAAGGGACCGTTGGAGTTTAATTTTCTGTTGTCTTTTCAAACTCTCTAAACATGAAAAGACGCTGAGCTCTTCCTTTGTTAGACTCGTTAAAACCTGATGACATCGGATTTCATCGCAATGACGATACTCGAGTTCCTCCTTCCTAGGGCTCGTTAAACATACTAGGTTGGATTTGTCCAAAGAACAAAATTATATCACAAGCATATGATATTCCATTCAAGCTTGTTTTCAAAATTAATTGGGGTACTCACCAGAAATGGTGGGGAAAAAATGAAACCAGTATCATTGTCATGTCCGTAGTATGTCGCTCTTGAACATGGCACTTGTCTGCATTCGTGTTGGGTTAGGGACATCTAATCTCTCTATTTTCTTACCTCCATGGGTTTGGGTTATCCTTTTTGACCTCTCATCTGCTCTTTGCCTCGTCATCATGACCTCAGATATTTTGATGTCAAATACTACCAAATCCAGTGTCCTACCACCGATATGTTCAAGAGAAGTTGACCTCTGCAGTTTTCAACCCTCCTCTGATTCTCATCTGATCCTGATTCACAAACATTATGTTCCTCTGTCTCGTATCGATGATGTGGGAAACACTATGGCTCACCTTCGATCAAGGTCACTTCCTGTCGACTCCATCTCATTATCCAGGAAGTTGATCTAGCGACTCCCTTTTAGGTACCTTGGAACCTACATGCCTCAATGGTAGGTTCTTCACATTCAGTGCAAGGTTTTCATCATTGGCCTTCGATCGAATGATTTTGCGGGTGTTCGATGCCATCTCACTGTTCACATTCCGTGGATTGTACCTATAGTACCTTGAGGACCATTTTCATTATTAGTGGTTCCTCTCGTGTCTATTAACGGCTTGCATCATTGGCTGGTAATCAGACGATGTTCTTGCATGTTTGACTTCAGATCACTTATTCACATGCTGGGACTTGTACTATGTTCGGGTCGAGATGGAGCTCAAGACCCTGGATTTTGTCTGATGGAATCTAGGCTACGAATTTTTTGGATTATCATGATTGATTACATGACTCATTGATTGGATGGTTGTGACCATACCTGAGTCTATTTACTGATCCTCACTGGATGGATGTGTCCATACCTCGAGTCCTGATTATTGTATACTCTGTTATGGATGGTTGCGCCCATACCACATATCATATATTTGAGATATCAGTTGTATTTGTCTATGCCGATTTTCCAACGGTAGTGTTTTCAGTTGGGCACACTCTCATCAAGCATTTCACCCCTCTCTCTCTCTTGGGCCTCACGCTTTAGGGGGCATCTGTTACACAGTAATTTTTCACCGTCCCTACAATCCCCCGTCCCACACATTGGAGAGCCTTTCTCATGACCTGTGAGCAGTGACATGACCTGAAACCACTTTCATGGCATCCCCCTTGACAAGGAAAATAATTCCTCTGAATAAAGTTTCCTTTGAAAAACCCTAAAAATAGATCTTTTGGCCTTGGTGTGACCAGCTAGTTCAGCCCTCGCGCCAATGGGGAAAATCCACAAAAGAGAGCGCGTTGACTGGCTCTCTGTCCCAGTGTCTTGCTCGTGCCAAGCTTAATAAGGATTGTTTTTTAAAAATAAATGGCAGAAGTTTGATTCCAACAAACTCCTGAACGAGTCTCTAAAATGAGTTGGGAGGTTTGGCTCTCGATCTCCATGTAGGGGAGGTGGTTTTCCACCTATCATGGAAGCTTCCTTGAGGATAGGGCTAATCCCATAATTTTAGGGATCCCAACTCCCCTTCCACCATCTACATAAGCTTGCCATTTTCCCTTAGCAAGCTAGTCTTAGTAGTCCTAGTAGTCTTAATAGTCCTGATAACACTAGAGGAGAGTTGAGCTTATAGTAAGGAGACTATCGCGAGACAGCATTTGAGAGCCAAGCCGAAGAGAGAGAGATTTTTCCCATTTCCGACGAGCTTCATTGAGACATGCTCTGCTGTCAGCCCCACTGAAGGAAGATTCAGCGTCAGAGCTTTGGGTTGTATCTTTCCTTTCTCATTTTAATGATAAGAGACTTTGATTATGGTTTCATTCATGTGTCTTTGTTTTTTATGCAATGAATTACATCCTCTCTGACTGATGTATGGTTACATGCTTTAGATTTTATGTTGCATATCGTTGTATCCTTTGCATGTGTGTAGGTGTTCGGACATGTCAAGCAAAACGATCGTGATCTACCAAGCAAGGAACAAGAAGTGTCATCCTTTCTTCAACGACCATTGCGTAGGACCTGGGGTAGGCAATTCATTATGTTTTGTCATTTTTGTAACTAGAGACCTGTTTCATTGCGTGTCTGATTGTTGCCAGACCCGATCTGGGCTAGTAGGGATCGCCTCTATCCGTAGAGGAGATTTATCTCTCCAAGAGTGGCCTTCCAACCAATCAATGCCCAACAATAGATCATACGATCCTAAGGGTAAAAGGTTTAAATCAACACTTATTTGTGCCTCTCTTATCTCAATCAAGCATGTCGATACATGAGAAGTTACCCATATTTTTGACCCAGTTTCTATCTGTACTAACCAAGGACTTTTAAATTCCTGTGTTTTTAAATCACACTTCTCTACAGCCTTAGGATTAACATAACTCAAACTAGCACCTGGATCTACTAAAATAGATATAGGTTGTTTAAGTATCTTACCTTCCAATTCCACCATTGAGGATTGAAAGTCTACTTTGCGATCCTCTAGAGGTGCATTAATTTGAGGCATGCTTCTAGCTACCTCTCCCATGACTGATGCTTCCTGCACATTATCCATGTGCTCCAATTTGAGGTGAGGAAAATTTTTGTAATAGTTTGCATCTCTGCAGCCCCAATGCTGCAGAGGCTACTTTTTCACTTAAATAGCTTCAGGTCAAATAGAGGCTTCATTTTACTCTACATCTTCCTATCACTTAGGTTTCTGATGACTTCTACCCATTGTCTTGTTCATATCAGATTTCGATGAATTCTTGAAATTGACATGTTTGGTATGTATGGAAGTTGGGTACCTTTTTTGTCATTTCATCAAAGGCCAATTTATGTTGTTTTCCTACTATTTAGACTACATATAACACATATGAGCCTTTTGTAATGTCTTGTCCATAATTTCCGAATTGTCTAATTCAATTCACGCCTTCATGTGTGCTGGAAATTAACTGTGAAATATTTGTACCTTGCCCTTCTCTTCCCAAAGATAGAGAACATACCTCAGCAAGGACATAAATTTCACAATATATTCCTCCATCATTAGATGTCCTAAACGTAGGATGGGGAACTCCATAGAGTATTCATCATAAAATCTCTTTGTTAATTATTTACTTTTGAAATGTTTTTTAAATTATTCCGAGGTGATACTTTGTTCTTCAATCACATGTGCAAAATTAACCTCCTCCCCCAATAGGGTGGCCTTTCCCCATAATTAATAGATGGCTAAACTTGCTCACAGGTTACTATTATACTCATACACCAGAAAATACTAGTTCATTTCAATCACCCAAGCTTCAACTTCTTCTTCCGCCTCTGCATCAAAGGATGGAGATTTTATTTTTTGAAAGTCCCCTTATAACTCTAGTTTTTGTTTCTTGGCCCTTTCCAAATTGGTCGTTGTGCCTAATTCCTCCTCATCATGAACCCTAATCCTCTGTAGGGTATCGTTTTCTTCTAAATTATCATCAATAAATTGTTGTTTATCCCTTCTCTCTTGAGTCCCACGTTCAAGAATTGGCTGAGTTGTTCTATGATTCTTCCTGTTCGAAAGGATTTTCAAGATATTTTCTTCTTCTTGCATTAATATCTTAGTATCAGTCCACATATGTACCATTTCAGTTTGCATGTGTTTCACAGTTTCCAAAATTCTTTGAGTTTGTTCTTATTGTTCTACTAGTAATTGGTTTGTTTGGTGATGATGGTTAATTCTCAAATTTACCCAGATTTATGCATTCATTTTTGGTCCCGGTGTTGACCAGTTTTCCCCAGTGGGTTTATTCAGCATCTGGCCTCCATATCACCTTCTCATTGTAACATATATTTCATTTACTTCTTCTGCAACAATTCATGCACACACAATGCCCGCTCTAGTATCAGTGTTGTGGCATGGAGCTCTGATACCATATGTTACCTTTTACCTTACCCTTAGCAATCATCATAACTGAATATTTATTGCAGGATTTATATGCAAATAAATACATTTACGAGATTTTATTAAATGGTATTAATTTAAATTTTCCATCGATTCATTCCAGCGTACTAAAATATTGGTCATCAAACATACTTGACCCTCGAGGTATGACATGTTACATATGTTAAGGGTTAAGTCATTAAGTTTATTGTTGTGTATTTTAATAAAGCATAAAACCTTTACAATGGGAATTATATCGAAAACACATTTTTATATCATATATAACTTTGGTTTCATGTTTGGAGGTGAACAACACAATGATCTAAGTCTTCTCTGAAGCTTCAAGATGGAAAACATGGTGGATCCATTGGGTGATAGATGGTCCCTTCCTAGCCTTTGATCTGATTCCAATCAGATGGCTGATGTTTCCCAAGGGTTATTTAGGGTATTACCACCACCCAAACCCTCGGCCTACTACTCATTTTCTCTTGCTTTTATTGGTCTTTCGCTCTGCAACTCGTCAATGTATTCCAACGCAAGATATTGACTTAATTATCTCATGCATCATGCAAGGGATCTATCTGGCGGAAGGTTGGAATTTAATAAGGTAAGTTACTATGCATTTATCTCTATAATATTTCGCTTGAACTATCTTACCAATTGTTGACTTACCCAAACCACTTATGCATAGGTACAATTTATTCTACCATATTTTCACTCCACTTTCCCTTCTCCTTTGTGAGGTTTTTAACTTGTTTTCATTTTCCATTTAAATATTGACTTACTTTTCTTAGTTACTCTTGCACAATTTGGGGATAGTATCCTCAGTATAGTTATTCCAGCATTCATCTGGTTGTTTGGTTACCACGACTCCTCTGAGAGTTGGTTCAGAGATCTGGGTTAGTCTCGGATGGTTTCATCATCGATGTGGGTTTGATGGAAGCCGACTCCCTGGTTAGGGCTGTGAGTCTAAAATGTTAAGGAACTTTCCCTTCCTGATGTTCAAATGTTGTACAACTAGAACAAAGGCAATTACAATAGTGAAATTTGTCATTTTATTTATCCTTTCGAATAGTCGAACGCAATAATTGTTCTAGAATTCTAATTTTGAATGTTTAAGGGCGCATCCTCTTTCCATCTGAAGTTTTTTCGGCTTTTTAATTAAGTTATGAGTGAAGCTCCAAACATGGTTTCCGTTGTTTATTGTTTAAATTCATGAGAAAACTCGTTATAGGTTACATTTATATTATGAGTAATGCCCAGACATGGCTTCCACTATTTGTATTTATATTTTTAGTAATGCACATACAAGGATTTCACTATTATATTAATGATTTTCTAATGCCCGAACAAGGCTTCCCCTATTTATATTTAAATTTATACACAATGCGTCAGCCATAATTTTCACTATATCTATTAAGCAATTTTTTTTCCAACATAATATGTGTGTGTGTGTGTGTTTGTGTGTGTTTGTGTGTTTTAACACTTAGGTTAGCAGCATGCATGTTTTAATTTCAAATCATGATAATGTATAGTTCCAGAACTAGTTTCTTTACCATGATTCATATGGGATTCTTATCAGTTCATAATTTCTTTCTTATCACTGTTTGTAATTATCATTCCCTATAATATTTTCTAGAGATCATGTGGGAGACTTCTTCTCCTGACACCAATTACAGTACCAGTTTCATGAACTAGTAGACCTATTGGTTGTATATGTGTCATATGTTATACTCAGTTTGGAAAATTAGTTATTGATGGAACCTTATTACAATTTTTCCTCACAGTTACTATGGGTTTCTACCTAACTCTAACTTATCCATAATAGAATATTCGATGAGGGGTTCCCCCTAGGTTTTTTCAAACTGTCATGGCACTCAACCTTCTTGTATTAGGTTTCACACCAGAATTAAGATTGTTCCATCATAAATGATCTGAAAATGGAAGGTACTTGAAAAGGGTGCAAGGTATCCATTTTCAATTATGTAAATGAGTGCAAAAATACTCTAATTTTAAATCTGAAAATATGAGAACTTCATATTTCTAATACAGAGATAGACTGTAGGGGAATTTTCCGGATATTTCACCTTTCAAAGAAAGGATGAATCCAGAGGCTACCTGGCCCTCTTACAGATTCCGCCTAAAGAAATAATAGAAGTAAACACTCAGATTTAATTAAAATGATCTTGCTTTAAACTTGACGTTATGCAGAAATTTAGCTTGCAAATGGCGTATGTCTTTTCACTGTTTATGTATCTTAAGTGTAATTTTTTTTGCTGAAACTTAATCATGGATATCAGAAAAAATATTCAGAAATATAATATCAAGACACAACAGCAATATGATATAGGATTTCACCCCAAATCTTGGGCTACATCTCCTGGATCAAGCCTCCCAAAATGGGCTTGTCCTCTTGTATTAAAAGTTCTCAAATGAAATACAAGATTATAAGTGTCTCATTAGACAAATTTGAATATATAAACTGATTCAGAAGGTAGGAAAAAGCTAAGAATTCCTTTTCAAATTCACTAAACAGTGAAAGATTACCATAAACAGTGATTTCTTCCTCAATGTCCTACTGGTGCTTTGAACTTCTCTGCAACTTTTCGGGCTGTAGAAGTCCTCAAATGCCTCTAAAACCTCTTCCAATGGCTTCATAAGGTCTAAATTATCTGAAATAGAGCTTTGGTTCACCTCAAACTGATAACCACAACTCAAAACATCTCAAACCCAAAAATGGCCCCAGTGGCTCAAAAATCTTTTCCGAAGCGAAACAGGCTGAAAATGAGCTCCAATGGCTTTGAAACCTATGCAATTGAGTCCAAAATGCTGAGAACATATGAAATCAAAAAAAAATTCGTTCCAAAAGATTGAGTAATGAGAAAGTTATGACCAAAACAACTTTGCTCCAATTTCCTCCACTAAATGTGGGGCAACTGCCAGTTAACTCCACTAAAGGTGGAAGTCCACCTAAATTTGGGAGCGCCTCTAGAATCTCCACCATATTAAACTCCACTTAACTAAAGCTTAATTAAATATTAAACTTGATATTAGGCTCCTTAAGCGCTCTTAATCATTAAGCTCCCACACTGGTCATATGATGAGGTTCCATGGGAGGAGGGTTGGCCCCTCCGTGCTCCGTCGGACCTACTCCACTAAAAGTGCAATAACTTTTTCATACGGTGTCCGTTTTTTGAACCGTTTGTGGTGTTGGGATCGTATCACCAAGGCCTATCCTAACGCTTACGTTCCAAATCAATTTGAGCACTTTAATTTTTGAGCTTTTTTCCAAACTCAGATTTGAGCTCCTGATCACACCTCCCAAATGAGAGGATTTTGGTCCCCAAAATCTTATTGAAATGAAGAACTGAACTGTATTACAGCAAATAAGAGAATAAAAATCCTCTTCTCTTCATCCCTTCAAACACTTTTTCCTTACAAAGCAAGTGAATTTGAACCACAAATGAAAAGAAATTGACATTTCCCTTTCTGAATGCGCTTGTCCACAACTGACCCTTCTTGAACCCACACAGAAATTTCTGGTGAGAAATTTGCAGAGTGAAACTATACAATGCAGCCTTGATCAATGATCTAAGGTGGCTCAAAACAAAAAATATATTACAACAAAATACATGCATACATCCGAAATTTGCATATGTACAAAAGGAGTACGTCTTACTGTGTCAAGAAGTCCATCCACTTCTCACCAAGCCACTTCCATGGCGACTTTTGCTGTTGCAACTTTTCCTCATGTGAAACTTCCCTTTCCACATCAATAATTGAATATGAGGTTCCACCTTCGCCAAAATTTTTGTCCTCTTGCTACATGTGCGTGGGACGACGAGTTGGATGCAAAGTCCAACAATGAGAGACAACATGTCCCTTCTTTTGGAAAAAAGTGAAAATCATATGCACCTTATTTGAAGGTAGTCTTTGCTTCATCTGCTTCTTGTGTGCCTTCTTCCTCATCCAGCATCTCGAAACATGATGGTTAAATCGACCACAAAATGTGCAACAAAACTTTTTTTCATTTGAACAAGAAAAATTATCATTCTTTGTTGAAACATAATCAAATTGATCATGTGAATGATTATACCTCTTTTGCTGCATGGAATGTCCATCTTCTTGTTGCAATGATGGCTTAAAACAATGGTAAGGAAGATTGCCATCATGACATTTATGTAATTGAGAACTTGGGAGAAATGTTCTCTTCAAATTTTCATCACATTCTTGAATGCATGTGCTCAAAGCTTCGCCATTAAGCTGCTCATAGCCAAGACCAATATTCTTGGGACGCTCCACAACACAAATAGGCTCAACAATGCCTTGTGCATTCTTTCCCAAACCTTTGCCTTCTTGATAGCCCATTTTCAACATCAATTTGGACCCAATACCTCTTGTATGCCTTTCAAAAGAACCAACACACTTTTCAATAGAGGAAACTGAAGACAAATCAGAATGATTTACCTCATGATTTACATCCTAAAGATGAGGTATTTTCTTGGACAAAGCTTCTTGAGCTTGAAGAAGCTGCAACTCCATATCATGCAGTCTTTGAAGAATGGCTTCTTTCTCTTCCTGCATAGCTATCAATTGTGCACGAAGTTGAACACTTTCCCTTTGATCCTCAAGGAGAATCTGCACCATGTCCTTCAACTTAAAGAACTCATTCTTCATGTCATTAGATGAGTAAATCCCCATGGTGAGAAATATCTACTTTGTATGATGTTACATTATGTATCAAAAGAATCAAAAGAAATTTCCGTAAGAAAAAAAGTTCTTCCCAAAAGCTCAAAACACAGTTGCTTTTTAACCAAAAAAAAAAAAACCCCTAATCAGGTGCAAAACAAGGAGATGGTGACTGTTTTACCTTTTGCACAAAGTAGAACGTCTCTCTACTCCACAACCTAAGTAACAGCCAGCTTTCAGTCGTGCTCTGATACCATTCAGATCTGAAAATGAAGGTACTATAGGTAATATGGTGTATCCACTGCCTAAATGGAGTGCAAACATTTAAAGTTTAGAATTCAAAGAAGAGAACTTCATATTTCTAATACAGAGATAGACTGTAGGGGAATTTTCCGGATATTTCACCTTTCAAAGAAAGGATGAATCCAGAGGCTACCTGGCCCTCTTACAGATTCCGCCTAAAGAAATAATAGAAGTAAACACTCAGATTTAATTAAAATGATCTTGCTTTAAACTTGACGTTATGCAGAAATTTAGCTTGCAAATGGCGTATGTCTTTTCACTGTTTATGTATCTTAAGTGTAATTTTTTTTGCTGAAACTTAATCATGGATATCAGAAAAAATATTCAGAAATATAATATCAAGACACAACAGCAATATGATATAGGATTTCACCCCAAATCTTGGGCTACATCTCCTGGATCAAGCCTCCCAAAATGGGCTTGTCCTCTTGTATTAAAAGTTCTCAAATGAAATACAAGATTATAAGTGTCTCATTAGACAAATTTGAATATATAAACTGATTCAGAAGGTAGGAAAAAGCTAAGAATTCCTTTTCAAATTCACTAAACAGTGAAAGATTACCATAAACAGTGATTTCTTCCTCAATGTCCTACTGGTGCTTTGAACTTCTCTGCAACTTTTCGGGCTGTAGAAGTCCTCAAATGCCTCTAAAACCTCTTCCAATGGCTTCATAAGGTCTAAATTATCTGAAATAGAGCTTTGGTTCACCTCAAACTGATAACCACAACTCAAAACATCTCAAACCCAAAAATGGCCCCAGTGGCTCAAAAATCTTTTCCGAAGCGAAACAGGCTGAAAATGAGCTCCAATGGCTTTGAAACCTATGCAATTGAGTCCAAAATGCTGAGAACATATGAAATCAAAAAAAAATTCGTTCCAAAAGATTGAGTAATGAGAAAGTTATGACCAAAACAACTTTGCTCCAATTTCCTCCACTAAATGTGGGGCAACTGCCAGTTAACTCCACTAAAGGTGGAAGTCCACCTAAATTTGGGAGCGCCTCTAGAATCTCCACCATATTAAACTCCACTTAACTAAAGCTTAATTAAATATTAAACTTGATATTAGGCTCCTTAAGCGCTCTTAATCATTAAGCTCCCACACTGGTCATATGATGAGGTTCCATGGGAGGAGGGTTGGCCCCTCCGTGCTCCGTCGGACCTACTCCACTAAAAGTGCAATAACTTTTTCATACGGTGTCCGTTTTTTGAACCGTTTGTGGTGTTGGGATCGTATCTTCGAGGCCTATCCCTTCGCTCAGGTTCCAAATCAATTTGAGCACTTTCATTTTTGAGCTTTTTTCCAAACTCAGATTTGAGCTCCTGATCAATAAAAAACCCAATTTCAATAACAAATTAATTCTGCCAAAATATGGGTATGGGTGGTCACCTACCTATTCCAATTGGAACCCCACCACTTTTTCTTTTAGATTTTCAGTTTCCTTAATTGTAGCACAATTCCCTATTTTTAGCAGTTTTTTGGGTCCTTAACTTCCGGAACCGTTTTGAGGTCCTAGACAACATTTTTTGGGAAAATCAAGAAAAACATGGGTCATTGATCATTGTTCATCACTCAAAATTTGTATCTCTCATATATATATTTCTAACGAGGTGTTTTCCGCGTCAAACTGATATCGTATGCCAAATTTACGTCCCCGGGAAGTTTATGTACCAATTTACCCAAATGGGACCCATAGTTTTGGCGCTTCCCCTCCTAGGGTTAGGTTTTTAGATGTTTATGGTTTTCCATTGTTTCTAAATAATAATTAGGCCTCTGAGCCTCATTGTAAAAAATTTCAGAGGCTTGTAGCCACCACATCTCTTCCCAAAGATAAGTTTCCAGTGCCCTAGCTAGTTTATTTCCATTCTATATGTAAGCATATTTAAGTTATTTGATATTGATGAAATAAAGTGTTATTTTCATTGCATATTTTTATTTGTGTTTATATTTGTATTATATTGTGTTCTTGCATAAGTTTGGATCAGTGGTATGAGAGTGGTTTTCTCTTTATTGATCCTTTTTTGCATGTCCCCAATGAGCTCGGCGTATAAGGAGTCAGGGCTCAATTTGGCTGAACCTTTGCAAGATCAGCCTCTCAAACACCGATGGCCTGCGATGGGGGAAGAAAATAAATATGAGGGAGCAAGATATCCTATCAATATATTTCTTGATGAGGCCCTCAAGAAACAAAGGAACATGATGATGGATACATTTGCCCAGATCCTTCAACGACTACCCACTGATGGCGCATCTGCTTCCGGCAGCCACTCTGGAGGCACCACTCCTTTTAAGGTACAAGTAAACTTTGACATTCCCATATTTGAGGGCCAAAGAGATGAAGACGTCATAAATATATGGTTAAATATATTAGAAGGATATTTCTTGGTTCATCACTTTTCCAACAGGGAAAATATTACTTTTTCACTCCTTAAAGCCACACCCTATGTCAAGGACTGGTGGGAAACCTACTATGAGAAAAAGGAAGGGAGGGAACCCGCTTTGTTCTTAGCTGCACCCACTTGGGATTCTTTTCAAGATGTCATCAAGGAACATTATTATCCTGTGGGTAGCTATGAGGACAAGTACATACAATGTACTACGTTGTGGAAGCAAAGGGATCAAGATGTGCACGAGCTGATGAATATGTTCCATACCCTATGCAACAATTTTGGTATCATAGACTTAGAGAAAAATTTGGTGTTGAAGTATTGCAGTTGTCTTCATAGATACATTCAGGAGGAAATGGAGTTCCTCGATATCTTGTCGCTTGGTGCAACATACCAATATGCTGCCAAGATTGAGAATAAGTTCAAAAAAAAGAAGTGAGACTTTGGATCTGTGAATTAGAAGTAAGATAAAGGTGCCCACAAACTACAGAACAAAGGACAAAGCCAAGGCGGGGCAGCTTAGGACAACCCGCCAAAGCTTCAAGAAAAGAACAAGACTGGGAAGCCAAAGAAGGACACAAGAAAGTGGTGTGAGTTCCATAAGAGCTCTTCCCACAATGCAAGTGAGTGTCGGGTCCAGCAGTCACCGGTGGCCAAGCTGAAGACTTATGATTTTGATGCATTCTCAGACTGTAAATTAGAACCTGATAAGCGTAATGACAAAGGAAAGAAGATTATTGATGTGGATCCCAACACAACCATTGCCACCATGAATATCTAGAAGGACAAAACAGAAGATCCAGAGGAGGGGGAACGCCTCTTCCATTTCCATATGTGGGTAAAGGGTTCCCCACTACAGTTCATTGTTGACAGCGGGAGCCAAACGAACCTCATCTCAGAAGAGGTCTCGAAGTGGCTGAGATTTTTCACCACAACACACCTAGAATCGTACACAATGGGGTGGCTTCACCAAGGATGGGATCTCCACGTCAGCTAGCAGTGTTGTCTTCCCTATAGCATCAAGCCCTTCACAAATGAGGTATTATGTGACATTTCTCCTCTTGATTTTCTTAATGTATTATTAGGCGACCCATACTTGTGGAAGAGACATGTTGTGTATGAGTGCAGGCCTCATGATCTTATTTTTACTTTGGGCAATAATTTGTACAAGATACCAAAGGTAGCACTGCCTACCACCATCTCTTTGGTTACTACAAAACATTCTAGTAAGATCATTTCCAAAATAAGGAAATTTGTTTTCCTGATGATACATCCTTAGGGTAAGAAGAATATTGTGGCCACCACCTCCAAATAGGACTCCTCCATACGGAAAAAGGTTATGGACAAGGTTGTGGAGGAGTATGGGGACATCTTCACCTCACTTGCATGGAGTTCGATCGTGTTGGTGCAGAAGAAGGATGGGACTTGGAGATTCTGTATTGAATATTGGGAACTGAACAAGATCATTGTTCGGAATAGGTACCCGATCCCATGGATTGATGACCTTCTGGACCAACTCAAGGGGGAAGATATCTTAGCAAGATCGACTTGAAGTCCACATATCACCAAGTACCAATTGAAACCTCTAATGTGTGTAAATCCAAGGAGGTCCTTTTCGAATGGTTAGCCATGCCTTTTGGGTTGACGAATGCTCCCACAAAATTCATGAGGCTAATGGATAACATCTTGTGGCCATTCACCAACTCATTTGTAGTGATGTACTTGGATGACATCCTAGTCTTCAGCCAGACTTGGGAAGAGCACCTCAACCACATTCGACAAGTCCTCCAAACACTACGACAACACAAGTTGTGTGCCAATTTGAAGAAGTGCACTTTTGGCATGAACCAGGTTCTGTATCTAGGATACATTATTGATGAGTGGGGGGTACAGGTGGATCCAACCAAGATCCAAGTCATTCAAGATTGGCCAACCCCAACTAATCTAATAGTGCTCCGCAGATTTTTAATTCTTATCAATTTCTACAATAGGTTCGTGTTGGGATTCTCTCATAACACTTGGCCCTTGAGTCAAGTCACCAAGGGAGGAGCGAAAGACAAACTCTTTTGGTCTGAATCTCAACAGAAGACCTTCGTAGAGTTGAAACATCGCCTCTATTTTGCACCAGTAGTCACATTATCATACTTGCAACAACCATTTGAGATCGAGACATATGCCTCTAACTATGCTATTGGGGCAGTTGTTACTCAATAGGGACATCTAGTGGCATATCACAATGAGACTCTTTCCAAAACAACCTGGAAGTATCCAGCTTATGACAAAGAGATGTATTCCTTTATACAGTATTTCTGACAATGGAAGCATTAAATTTTAGGGAAGGAAACGATCATCCACACATACCACCGATCCGTGCAGTTTCGTATAGACACAACGAAAATTGCAGAACGATCGCCACTAGAAGTGGTCCACATACCTGCAAAAAAATCATTTGAACATCAAGTACAAGAAGGGTAGCACCAATAATGTTGCAGACTGCCTATATTGACCATCGATTGTGGCATTAACCACTGTAGTCAATTCTTGTGGGAACGAGCCTTCTGATTGGCCACTTCTCTAAAAAAGTGATCCAGAATTGGGCCGCACATACAAGACTCTCTTAGAGGGTAAGAAAGTTCCAGATGTTCACCTCCAGGATGCCCTTATATGTCAATTGGGACACCTTTGTGTTCCTTCAAGTGAGCATGCCAAGATGATTTAGGAAGAAAAATACAGTCGGGTCACTTGGAATTTCAGGGTCAAGAAAAAAATGGCAATACTACAGAATTATTTCTATTGGCTGAACCTGCGATAGGATGTCGAGAATTATATCAAGTCCTACACTAACTGCGCCATTGGAAAACCCACCATGAAGAAACAAGGCCTCTATATTATGTTGCCTACCCCTAGCTTACCTTGGGAATCCATCTCGATGGATTACATGTTGGGCCTTCCTTCAAATAAGAATGGAAACGACTTTGTTTTTGTGGTCATCGATAGATTCTCAAAGATGGCCATTATGATGGCCTGCAAGAAGAATATCACAACAAAAGCCACTACTAAACTCTTCTTTGAATGAGTGTGGGTACACATTGGGATCCCATAGTATATCATCTCAGTTCAAGACAGTAGGTTCCTTAGTACATTTTGGTCCAACTTTTTGTCGATGTTGGACACCAAGCTTACCAAGTCTACAACTTTCCATCCCCAAATTGATGGCTAGACAGAGGTCCTTAACAAAATGATTGTATGCATTATGTGCATGTGCAACTCAAAGCATCCACACAAAGTGAAAATCCTCCATAAAAGTGAAAATTAATCCTTGATAAGATCGTCTCCCTTATTCTTCGATTACATATATTCAAAACTAGTAGTAGATAAATTTGGCCACTCATTAAAAACAATCCAAAATTACATTATTTCTTGAATTTACAAAATAGAATATAGATACCAAAAAAATCTTATGTTTAATAATAACTAGAGGGTGACTGTTAAGAAATAATTAGATTTTCAAAAGTTTTGATACCTCAAATTATATGAAATAGATGTGTAGTATCAATCCTCTTGTAAACTAATTGTCTATCTTCTTCACCACCAACTAATTAATAAGAGACAATTACAAACACATAAATAATATAACACAAAAATTGTAACATTTGCAAATACTACCATCCAAATCCAAACACATAAACACACAAACCACTCAAAACATCCAAACATGGACTTACAAAGCATTCAAGGAAAGCAATGCAAACTAAATTAAAGATAGAATGATATATTCATGCCATGTAAAGAAAAAACAATGTGAATTTTGAATTTAATCTCAAAAATATACATAATAATGGTAATCTAAAAATGTTACATTGCTCCGCTCAGCTCGAAACAACTTAGATCCATCTAACATTGGATCTATCATGCACCGAGGGTGATCAAATTCCTCGAAGGGAAAACCTTTCCTCAAGCTCTAGACTCCAAAAAGAAGGTTTGCACCTCAGGGATTTGATCCCTCTCACCTCTCAGTGCATGATAGATCTAGTGTTAGATGGATCTAAGATGGTACAAAATAAAGCCGAACTTGGTAGCCATGTGATATGCAATTGGAACATTGTACTAATTGTTTGTATATTTTATGATTCTTTGTTTGTTAGCAATCCCCTTTAAAAAATATAATGAAAATGGTGTGTATGTAAGTGTAGGAAGATAACGTATTTTCTGAGTGTTTGTTTGTTAGTACTATTAATTTCATAAGAGACGGTTTTAAATAAATTATTTTATTTTATTTTATGTCATTTTGTAATTAAAATTTTTATTAAAATTAAATAAAAATATATATATTTTTAAATGAATATTTTATGTCCAATTTTTTTTTAGTTTAGCTCACTAAACATTTGAATATTGAATCTCATAATTTATGTCATACTTCATAATACACGTATAATTAACCTTATGGTAATTTAAAAATTGGTTGCAATATTAATTGATTTTTTACCCAAATTAGAACTATTAGGTTGGTGAAGGCTTTTCATTCCCTTCTATAAGATTTCATCTATATTTTGGTTTGCAAAGAAATTATATAGTAACTTTCTATTCATAAGATTGAATAAAATAGTCACCATTCATCATATTTTTAAAATTTGTGGATATTATACAATTAATATTTTTTAATTTAAGAATTTTTAATTGATCCTTGTTTTTAGATATGGTAGAAATGAAAATAAAGTGGGCTTGCAATGAGCTAACTTTAACGACGTAAAGTTCAAAGTATTCAAAAAGTAAATGTGTTTTCCCATTTAATTTATTTTATTGATCCGCATATTTTATGTGAATTTTGTCAATAAATAAAGCACTCACATTTAATTTATTGTCTATGACATTTGCATTATAAAATGTGTTGCTTTTGTAGTTTGACCATCAACTCATACTTTCATATTTTTGTGCAATTCAACCTATAATTTAAGAAGAAAAAACAAAAATATTGTATTAAATAATTTTTTTCTTATTAAGATTATTTCATCTTCTTTCTTATAATGTTAAAGTTAGAAATAAGAAAATTCCTATTTATTTGAACTATTTCAACATTTTCATTTATTTAATTTAATTTATATATAATTTATTATAAAAAAAATAAAGATAATAATAATAGTATGTTGATTTTTTTTGTGATATTACAAACCCTTTCCTCTTGTATATAAAATTTATTATAAGAGAAAATAATAAAATACTAGGTTCAAAACTCCACTTTGTATATAAAATTTATTATAAGAAAAAATAGTAAAATAGTAGGTTCAAAACTCCACTTTGTATATAAAATTTATTATAAGAGAAAATAATAAAATACTAGGTTCAAAAGTCCACTTTTTTATTATTACTAACGTGGTTTTCCTCTTTCCACCATTTTTTTTTTCAGATTTGGGTACTTTTAGTGTAAAACATACCTTCATTTCATTAGCAATGTGGGTTTTCATGGGTTTTCCTCTTTCCATCATTTTTTTTCTTTGCTTATGCCCAACTTCTAAGATTTGGGTACATTTAGTGTAGAACATACCTTCATTTCATTAAGATTTGAGTACATTTAGTGTAGAACATACCTTCATTTCATTAGGGATGTGGGCAAGAGAACTTCTCTTGTTCAACAAAATAAAATAGGTCTATCTCGAGGTTTCTTGCAACTTCTAAGATTTGGGTACATTTAGTGTAGAACATACCTTCATTTCATTAGGGGTGTGGGTAGAAGATCCTCTCTTGTTCAAGAAAATAAAATAGGCCTATCTAGAGGTTTCTTGCAACTTCTAAGATTTGGGTACATTTAGTGTAAAACATACCTTCATGTCATTAGAGATGTGGGCAGAAGATCCTCTCTTATTCAAGAACATAAAATCTCTTGTTCAAGAAAATAAAATAGACTTATTATGACAAAATTCAGAGTGCAAGATTTTCCAATATTATGACAAAATTCAAAATGCAAGATTTTCTAATATTATAACAAAATTCACAATTTTATGAAAACTGTAATATTGAAAAACAAAAAGTGTAATTTGAACTAGGTTTTCAATATCATCTCATTGTAATTAAAATTTTGTAAATATCAATGACATAATATTGAACATCCTTCATATGATAAACCTCCCTAAACACGCCGCAGCCTTTTCCATTAACCCCTCTATTCCACTACACCAGCGGAATCATCCAACCATCTCAACTTGCAAGTAGAGACTGTTACACAGTTTATTTATTCATAATGTCAATTACAATAATGATAATGAGTGAATAAACATGTGACAGTATCCAACTGCAGATTGTAGTTGCTGAGTCTCTGATCTCCATTGCCATGAATCCTTCATATTTACGTAAAAGAAAACTCTGTGTAAGCCTCCACTGGTTCATTAGTTTCATTAAATTTGTCACCATTCATCATATTTTTAAAATTTGTGGATATTATACAATTAATATATTTTAATTTAAGAATTTTTAATTGATTCTTGTTTCTAGATATGGCACAAATGAAATTCAAGTGGGCTTGCTATGAGCTAACTTAAACTCAACAAAGTTCAAAATATTCAAAAAGTAAATGTGTTTTCCCATTTGATTTATTTATCCATATTTTATGTGAATTTTGTCAATAAATAAATTATTCATATTTAATCTATTGTACATGACCATCAATATTAACATGACTTGATATGCTAAAAATACAGTAAATTAAAAATATATTTAATAATTGAATAATACATTTAGTGTAGAACATATCTTTATTTCATGAGGGATGGGCAAGAGATCTTCTCTTGTTCAAGAAAATAAAATAGGCCTATTTGGAGGTTTCTTGAAATGGCCTATTTGGAAGTTTCTGGAAATGAGGCTTTTAGCTTTCTTTCCATCCCTAAAATGAAATGCTGGACTATTTAATTTGATAGACAACAACTACATTTTGTGCAAGATTTTCTGTGTAAGATTTTCCAATATTATAACAAATTCACAGTGTAAGATTTTCCAATATTATGAGAAAATTCAGAGTGCAAATATTATGACAAAATTCACAGTGCAAGATTAAAATTCACATTGCAAATATTATGAAAAAATTCACATTGCAAGATTTTCCAATATTATGACAAAATTCCCAATGCAAATACTGTAACAAAATTCACAGTTCAAGACTTTCCAATATTATGACAAAATCCCAATGCAAATACTATAATGAAATTCACAGTTCAAGATTTTCCAATATTATGACAAGATTTTCCAATATTATGACAAAATTCATACAAAATTTTCTAATATAATGACAAAATTCATCTGAACCTTGCTTTTCAATATCATCTAATTGTAATTCACATATTTTGTAAATATCAATAGCATAATATTGAAAATCCTTCATATTATAAACCCTAAACACGCAGCCTTCTCCATTAACCACTCTATTCCACTACACCAGCGGAGACATCCAACCATCTCAACTTGCATACTTGCAATTAGAGACCGTTACACAGTTTATTTATTCATGATGTCAATTACAATAATGATAATGAGCGAATAAACAGTGTGACGGTCTCCAACGGCAGATTGCAGTTGCTGAGTCTCTGATCTCCATTGCCATTGCCATCGATCCTCCATATTTAGGTTCCTTAAAAGAAAACTCTGTGCAAGCCCCATTGGTTCATCGGACTTTCCATTGGCCTCCCAATCCCATGCCTTGCAAAGTCTTCTTATAATTGCAATATTTGATTCCGCACCCCACTTAACTCTCCCTCTCCTGCCAGCTACTTGGAGTGAAATTGGAAGATAATCTGCAATTAATTAATTCCATGAATACCCTAGTATTACGATCAAGCCTAAATGAACTGAACTCCATGGAGTGCAATTCCATGCATTCACTATTATTGCTGTCAAGCCTAAATGAACTCCAGTGGAGTGCAATTCCAACTTATCATGCAACTCCAACTGCATCTGCATCTGCATCTATTATTGTTGATGTGGAGGTGATCGGTGCCGTCGAATGCAACTGCATCTATTATTGTTGATGTGGAGGTCGGTGCAATTCCAACTCCAACTACCGTCAAATTGCAACTTACGGAAACTGCAACTGCATCTATTATTGTTGATGTGGAGACGGAAACTACAACTGTTGTTGGTGTGGTGTGGAGGTCGGTGCAACTGCATCTATTGTTGATGTGGACTGTTCCGGCGTTCCGCTTCAGACGGAAACTGTTGTAAGGCAAACGCTCAGACACGACATTTACTAATGTAGTGGTCTGTGTCAGTTATTTCTAAAATGCAAAATGCCTTGTCTTTGTCAGTAATTCTAAAATGCATTAATAAAAATATATAATAAATTACTAATTATTCTTTGGCATACACTAAACATGAATCAAAGGATAAGTATTTGAATATTAAAATTAGCAATTGTACCATATGTTGCAAAGGAAATGTTGTAAAGCAATAACATAGGAAATAGTACAGAGGAAATGAGTAGTATAGAGAGAAAAATATGTTATGTGATTTAATTGAATATTTAACTTATAAATATGAATTATTTTATTTTAAAAAAATTATAAGTTTGGAGAATTGTTTGGATAAAAAAAATTGGTTTTTTTATAACCTAGTTAGTAATATAGAGATAATGAGTAGTATAGAGAAAAACATGTCATATGTTATGTGATAAAGAAATTGGTTTTTTTATAACCTAGTTAGTAGTATAGAGGTGATGAATAGTATAGAGAAAAAAATATGTCATATGTTATGTGATTTTAATTGAATATTTAACTTATAAATATGAATTATTTTATTTAAAAAAATTATAAGTTTAGAGAATTGATTGGATAAAGAAATTAGTTTTTTTATAACCTAGTAGGATATAAACTAGCAGTCCCAAAAGGTCCAAGCAAATAATAAGTGAAATTTGGTTTGGAGGATTCAATTTTGGATGATGCAATTGTCTTTGAGCTTCACATCAATGATTTTTGTGATTGTTGTGTATCACGTTTTTTTTTAATAAAATGGTGGTCATAAATCTGTATGTTTTCATAGTACATCATAGATCACTTTACTCAAAATGATAATGCAACATAACACATAAAATATTATATCCATGAATTTGACAATCTTGGATAGATTTGTCCGATTTAACTAAACATTTACCTATTTGTTAATGTAGAAGATTACACACATAATTAATTTTTATTTTTTTAGCATATTATTATTCTTTAATTATTTAACTTAATTGGAAATAGGAAATAATCTAAAGAAAAACCATTTTTAACAAAAAAAAAAATGCTGCAATCACAAAATAAATAAACAAATTTAAAAAAAAAAAAAATACTTAACAAATTTCAAAATTATTAAAAAAAAAAAATTCTAATTTATTAATTTTTTTTATATAAAATTTGATAAAAATGACATAGTCTAATTTATAGACAAAATAGACAAAACAATCTTTTTCATCAAAATCAATTTCAAACAAGAAACCCAAAAACACTTAAACCACCATATTATTAAGAGCAACCCCCTCAGCAGCTGAATTCCCGGCAATCTCCAGCACTTAAAACAGTTCAATCTTGCCAAAAATCGCCTGTTAGGCACCATTCCGCCGTTGATAAAGAATCTCGGCAGCTTGCTATTCTTGGATTTGAATGATAATCTTCTTTTCGCCACAGTTCCTTTGTTGTGAAGCTCCAAGCCAAGATGTATTGGTCGTTTCAATGGAAACTGTAAATCCAAGTAACATCTATTCAATTAACTTATTTCATAAGTGTATTTAATCTAAGGGTAGAAATTATTTCAATCATCTAACATTAAAATCAATGTTGCACAATCTATAGCATTTGAAAAAAATTGTTTTCAAATAATAACCATTTAAAAAGTAATTATTAAAAATTCTTAATATATATATATATATTAAAAAAACCTTTATTAAAATCAATTACCGTCCTAACCTCACCTCCTCGTAACTACAAAAAAAATCAACGAACTTCCTAACAATATTGTGTTTCTTTGGCTCTTTTAAACATGGAATGATCATGGCCATGACTAGAAAAAGGTAGAACTGCATGGAAATTTCACTTTCACATATAATTTTAACTATATATATGACTCTAATAAAAATAATAATTATATATTTCAGTAATTATATTAATCAATCTAATAGAAATGTGAGTTGTAATATAATGGATTAAACAAATATATTTAACTCTAAATATATGTAAGAGGTAATATCAATCAATTAAAATATATAAGTTGTAATATCAATCAATTAAAGTATCTATATGTATATATATAATTCTAATAAAAAATAATTACATATTTCAATAATTATATCAATCAATTTATAAGTTGTAATATTAATAAATTAAATAAATAGAACATTTGAGAAAAGCTTAATAATGTTTTATAATACAATTAATTAAAATTAATTAAATATAATTAGATATATTTATTTATTTCAGTTTTTTTTTTAATTTTAATATATATTTGACTTTTATTTTAAAAAAATTTACAAATCTCCCTTACATTACATTTTCTCAACATTAAATTATATTGTAAAATATATTTTTTAATGTAATTGGAAACATTAATATTATTATTGTATCTAATAAAAGAAAGTCTCTGAATTGAATCTAGCGAGTTTGGTGTCATGTCCCCAATTTTTTTTTTTCTTATCACCCATATTGTTTGTTAGTTGTATTATCATCATACCTCTTGGCTTCTTATGATATTCCTCTAGTGCTATTTTACTTCTTATGATATTTCTATAGTACTATTTTATGTTCACGAATTACTTCCGATGGAGGATGCAACAATGTCTAGGTTAAATCGATGCTCCAAGAACTTGGAGTTGTATTTGTTTTATCTTCATTAATAATCCGTACACCCTTAATAATTTTCATTTTTGTATTTGCTGATCTATATTTTACTTACCCTTCTTAACGTAATTCTAACGCTTTAAGTTATACCTAAGCCTAAAGGGGTTTTTACTATAATTGTTCCCCAAATGTTTAGCATCACTTATAAACTTAATATACCCTTATGTACATTTTCTCCTTAACTTTTGAATTACTTATGACTTGTATAGTTTTGAATATATTGGTGTCCCAACCTTTTTATTTCACATCGTTTTTCTAACTCATTCACTTAATCCCAAGGTTCAATATACAATTATGAATTTCATCCTCCCTTTGATGACCTCTTCCATTCGTTGGTTGCCATCTATCGGAGGCCATGTGACAACCTCCTCCCTTCACGTGGTCTCCACAAACATCGAGACCATGAGTTAGGATGTTGCATCATCCTAACTCATCAACAATAACAACTACTCATTTTACTTACCCAATGCCTATCCCAATTTCCAATGACTCTGTTATGTGATTCCATTGTAAATTTTAGATTATGGAAGTACCAATTTATTTGTACTATTCATATAGTGGTATTAATATTTTAGAAAACCATTTTTTGCTCTATATTTTATGATAGATTTAAACTAGTGTATTGTTGTACTGGGTTGGATTACTATGCTTCTAATTATATGAATTAGTCATACGTAAGCATAGGTTTAGGATGCCATTTTCTTCCTTCCATGTTCAAGGTTGTTGTAGTATTGTCTACTATTCCGTGTAAACCTAGTTATTCACATCATGGGTTGATTATATTTTCCTTTTCCACTATGCAACATTCTTCAATTTTGGTCCCTTTCCTTTATGTATTCTTTTTGTTGATGAATTTATACGCAACTTTGTTTGCATGTCCTCTTTGTTCTACAAATTATTGACTAAGGTGCATCAACGTTACAAGGTTCTTTTCCCCTTACATTTTTAGTCTGTTGACTGTCTTCTCTCATCTTATTCATGTGATTATCATGACATAGTGATTTTGTGAGCATATGTTCATGCTAAAAATCCATTTATGTTTATAAATGTCATATTAAAATTCCATAAGGTACTCATATGGTGGCATCCAACATTTTCCATAATAGTACATCACCTTACAACAAGCATAGGTAATGCTTGTACTGACATGCTACTAGCATTATCTTTATCACGACTTCATTTTTTGTAAAATTATGTGCCACTTTTTCTCAATACCTTACTCAGCTTACACTATTCAAGAAATTATTTCCCTTTTTCCTTTTTGTCTCCTCCCTCACAATTTTAACGAGGGTTTTTGACATAAAACATCTTCATGGACATCGCTCTCATATTTTGTTTGATTTTTTATTTTTTATTTTTGGTATATTAACCAAAAGGAATTACAACCATTTACAACGAATCATCAAGTAAATAATCCTAGACTTTTAGGGTGATTTTAGTTACAACACCCTTCCCTCTTCCTTAAACATATATATTTAATGTTTTATAATTTTATCATTGTACTATTACTTTATTTCATTTATGTTTTTCTACACACGTATGTCATCCACATCACCTCCAAGCAGTTATTTTATCCCCTACATGGTGCGCCAACATATCAATTTTGGTATGTAAGGATACCCTAAAAATAATTTAATCACTACAATATATTTTATTCCAATTACTCATAACAAAGTTATTTCACTTATTATTGCTTTGTTTCTATAGAAGTTTATTTTCCTCCTCCTCTGATAAGAAGTTGTAATATTCTATTTAGCTATAGTCGAGCTCATAGGCCACAATGTTCAATCCTTTAGCTCTAATACAATTTGTAACATCTCCTTAAATTTTTTATTTCTTTTGTTACATTAATTATTCACCTTTATATAACTCGTAAATACAGTATTAGCCGTAATATGAATAAAGGAAAACACAATTCCTGTTTCTTTCCATACTTTATCATAAGGTTGTTACTTTTTAATAAAATTAGAGCATTAATCCTAGGTTGTATAATGATAATCAAGTTTTATATGCATATCTTCTTTTAATAATTCCAATGTGTGCCATCAAGACTATAATATATGTATATGGTGTTGGGTGATATAGGTTGTTGGCTTAACTTTTCCTATCCCGTCGAAAATGGAATTAGTATTGTAATCGTTAGAATTTTGGCTATGAAAGTAATGAGAGCACAATCTTATATACAAGGGGTAGTAGTACTTTATATTATCTCAGCTCATTATTGTGGCCAGGAGCTCATTATCATAAGGTATAATTTTTATCTACCAATTGTGTAATTACCTTAGTAATTAATGTATCCACATTTATGCATGAATGAGGGAGTTAACTACACTTGTACCTATGATTTCAATTGCAGTTGAGATATATTAATTTCATGTATTAAAGACCTACCTATTCTATGTTTCTTTAGAGTATTCTATGATACCTAACACACTCTGCCCAAGACACCTAGTTACAGATCCGACATTGATTATCGGGATGATCTAATGAACACCTTGAATTTGGGATTATATGGGTAAATACCCCAAGATATCAGAAACCCTCCATCTCATTCACATTGTTTTCTTTGGTCGACACTATACGGCTCCACTTCAAACCCTAACCCTAGATTGAAGCTGAAATTTCTTAGCGCTGAGACTATGGGTAATTTTTGTATCACTTTGTTAGCCAAACATAGAATAATCCACACGTTGGACAAGGTTTCATAAGGTTCTCTTTATCTACAACCCCCATTTGTAGATTTGGGAGCATAGTTCCCTCATGGTGGCATGAATTGTTGGAAAAAGGTGTCGTCCACTATGCTCATTAACTTTCAGGTGAACTGGGTTCTTGAGTTGAGGTTGTTATTATTAGTTTTGCATTTCCTTTCTATTATTACTGAAATTAAAAATTTCCTAGGTTATGGCAGGGTGAAATGAGTCTTTCAGAGTATACACTACAAGGTAAGGAATTTTGAACTCTCCTCGTCGTAGACTATTCCAAAATAGGTGTTTCCATTACTTGTTAATAACCTCTAGTTGTCATTGTTGCACGTAAGTTCTCAACCAGACATATGTCTTTTATAACTTGGATGTGATTGAATCTCTCCATACATCTTTTAGTATTTAATGCATACACATCCTCTCAGTTTACTCTACATGTTCCATTTAATTCACTCAGCATTTCATTCTTCTTTATGATCCAGATATTTTTGGGCTCTAGGGTTAAAATTTCTTTTGTTCTTAAGCACTAGGTGTTTCGAGGCACATGGAAATGTATAAGTTTTTTGTGCCATAGGTGGTATTATTTATATAAATATCTCACCCTAGATATGGATAAATGCACACTTCCTTTATTGTATTGGTGTAGCACTTTTCCTATAAATGATGACTTCTTAGATCTCAATGTTTAATAAGGGTTACAGTTTAATTGTATTGTCAATAAAATTTGGTATCGATATGGAATTTTATATGTGGTGGGTTCATTTTGAATGTTCCTATTTTGGACACAAATAATTTATTTCTTGTACGTTATTATAGTTATAAATTATTTAGGGTTTATGAAACCCTTGATTACCATGTTGATTTTCTTGGTTTATTTCCAACTATCATATAATTGTAACATTTTCCTGTTAATATACACTTACATGGTACGCATTGTTTTCTACTATAATTACATAATATCACAAAAGAATAACATAAATTATACTTATTTGAGTAGTTCTTAAACATTCTATAAATTCAACAAGGAGAAATAACTCTCCACCCAACCAACGAGAACGACAATTATGTCTAGGTCACCCCCAAGCCCTTTCAATTCTCAAACAAAAAACATGCAATGACCTCAAAGTTCAGTAAACAAGAAATATCCTCACTAGGAGCATCCTTCCCACCTTAAAAACATCTTGTTCAAGGTTTCTACACTAACTTATTCTCTCTTGATTCCTACCATATGCCTTTGATACTTTCTTCCTTTTTCTACCCCCTTGGATTTTCCCACTGAGATCTTTATCTCTACGGAGCGAGAGAGAAGTAATTTTCTTGAAATTTCTTGCAACTCAAAATCTCATTTTCGATATTTTAACATGAATTCCAAGACTTATCATGATTCATTTTTTCAATAAAAATAATTAAAATGAACTTTTAACATTTAAAGTTTCACTAGGCTTTTTCACATACCCCATGATTTACTAGTTCTTTGTAGTAAAAGTACATTAAATATTTTATTTTCACTAAGGGGTGTTACAGAATGCGTCTCTATATGACATTGAAATATTTTATTGCAAAAATTCATTTATTAATATTTCCTTAAAATGTTACATATCAACTTCATATTAAAAATTAAATGAATTACACATCGAGTCTCCCTTGTTAAAAATTAATTGGAATTTTTTTCTTTGAATTAATTTTTTCCTTCTAAATGATTTATTATGTCGAATGAATTTCTCTTTGCGGGATTTCTATGTGAAATTAATATTCACTCTAGTGAATCAGAGAGCTTAAATTTCATCCTCCTCTCACATATCCAAGTTTGACACGTGGATGGTTGGAGGTGGACCTCAAAATACCCCTGGGCCTATCCCTACAATGAATGTCACAATTCATCATCGTGCATTGACTGTTGAATTTATGGTCAAGATAGGTTGTGGTTAGTACATGGTTCGAGTCCCTGTTGGTATCCCATACTTTTCTGTCGTGCTTTGTCAGCCACTATGCTTGGTGTAGGGTTCAAATCTCTGTCAACAACCCATGCTTTTCAAGTTCTCATGGTATCGATAATTGTCATGATCTATTCTTGATCGTCGTTCCTGATCCCTACTTATGTGTTTAAACCAATGCACCAAAGAACCTTATCTTGATACCACTTCTCATCCAAGGCCTTCTAACCTATTATCAGCCTATCAACAACTCCATAAGCACAACTCCAAAAGCTATAAACCTTTGATTTCATAGTTACACATCAAAACAAACATATATTTTACACAAGATTCCAAAAATCATAGACCTTCTATAAAAAAAAAAACGAGGCAATTTCAAGAAAAAAATTAGTAAATTTCATGGATCTTGAATCTCTAGAGTCTGTGAACCGTCAAAATGGATTTTTGCATCCATCATCCACTCATCTACTTCCCATTTTTTCATGGTCTTCTCAACTTCACCTCCTTTCCATTTCAAAGTAGTAACATCGCCAGAGCCGAGCCTTGAATCCCATAGCTTGTCCGACAATAAAATTCAAGCTTATGAGAAAGCATTGAGACAGTGGCACCAATATTGAAAATCGTACTCATGAACAATGACGGTGAGGGTTGTCGCGTGGAGTAGTAACTGTTGATGTCGATGTCACTATGGTTATAAAGAAGATTCAACATAATGTCTAACATGGTAGCATCGTCATTGTTTTTCTATGACTCCACGTTGACAACAAGATAGGCTGAGTTGGTTTGTTTGGACGAACGCATTTTCAAAAAAATTTCATAGTCACATAAATATAACAAGGAAGCTGACGCGTTACATTTGATTCCTGGGTCTCTGTATGTAACGAAGAATTCCAAATTTTACACTAAATTACACAAAGTGATAATTTTTTTAAGGCATGTAGGGTCTTCGTAATATCCTATACACTTGTAAAGAAAGGAATATACATGGGTGCATGCAGCTTCCTTCAAAATTATTGTCGCACCATGCTTTTCCCTATCCTCTTCAATTTATTTGGTAATTTGAAACAAATGTAAATGTTGATAGTTGTATTCCATTCCCATTAAAACCATTGAGTTTTATTTCAAAGATTTGTTGGAGCATAATGCCAATTATCTTTGACAATAGCTTAAATATTAATCAAATTTGTATTTAATTTGACTGTAATTTGAAGAATTTTAATTTATATTTAATTTTAATGTATTGGGCACGGATCCGGCTGTTTAATGCACCAGACGGAAGGTGCCACCTCGCGCACTTCCCCATGGAGATAGCCAGGGCAGCCCACATGGCTCCCGGCATTTGCATTAACTCGGCTCTTAATGCTATCACTCGCGCGACGGTCATTAACCTTGGTCTGCTCAATCCGGAGGAGATTATGGCGGTGCTGCAAGATATGGAGGTTCAGTCGCTTGACTCAGACGACGCCACTGGTTCAGTGAGCTCGCCCACCCCGCTGCTCGGTATTTGCACTCCTGGCTCGCTCGAGGCCAGCGTGAAGACTTCTACAGGGAGGCGCTGCTCTTTGCAGGCCTGCATTGAACCGGTCCCAGGTATTCATTTCACACAGAGTCCGCATTGTCTATATAATTTTCTGTCCAGGGTTGGCACCAACCTGCGTGGTAAGCCTCTGCGTGATTTCTCCGCTCCTCCTGTCATTTTCTGCTTCGCCCATCCCTCTGTTCATTCTACTGCTCCCCTTGCTCTCACTGTCTCTCCTCTCGTTTCAGCTCACCTCTGTCATTCCCCTTCTGAGATGCCACGTATTCGTGAGAGGATGAGGGCTCGACGAGGCCTCAGCCGAGGTCACAGTCGCCCTCCTCCCAGCACTTTGTCCACTGATGATACTCTGGACCCTTCTCAGAATCTGCTCGGTGGCAGAGGTCGTGGACGTCGACGTGCTGGAGATTCGGTTTCAGCTCCCATGGTTGAAGCCTCGCCTCCTCCTTCCCAAGCTCACGATTATGGCGGCAGCTCTTCCCGGGCTGTCCCTCCTGCCCCTCTTCGCCCCACCATCAGACAGACCTCGCAGCGTGCGGAGCTCAAATTCCATCCCACTGCCTCCAATTCTGTTCTCACGGCCTTCATTACGCTCACTCTGCGGGATTAAATTCCCAACCACCCTGCTCCCGGTTTAGCCTCCGTGTACCTCTCTCCGAGTTCTGGACCCTTAAACGCAGACGCTGCACCGGTCATCTCCCCTCTTTCTCCACAGGAGTAGCAGAAATACATGGAAGCGCCCTCGGGAGGCATGGACACGAGTGACTCTGGCAAGGAGGACAGCAGAGAGTTTTTCGGTTGCAGAATCATTGAGGAACCACCGTCACCAACTCATGGCTAGCTTCAACACTTCTCTCTAGGTTTTGTGGTTCAGTTTCATAGATAATGCTAGTTTTTGTCGCTGGGCTGACCAGCTGAAATAGTGGTCTCTGAACTGTAGCTTATATTTCTATGTTTATTTAGTTTCTATGCTTTCCAAACCGGTTTCCCTCACGAGGGCATTTAAGACTCGATGTTTAATAGGACTGGTTTCCCAATATGGGCAGTCTAGGTACTCTGTGAACAGTTTGACTTTCAAACACAGTGCTCAGGGTTTCATAGCTGACACTGTGACTGTTTTGTACTAGTAACCTTATACATAATAGAATTAGTTACACTTAGAAAAAAAAGAGTGAAGTATTTGGGATTTAATGATCGAAAAAATTATTAATTTTCTAACTCTAACTAACAGTTGGTGTTCACATAGCAGGAGCCTTTATACTTTTTAAAATTTATATATTATATATAAGCATAGTTTTGTGGTCACCCACCCACTTAATTCAATTCATTCATGGTAGAATCAACTAGCTCTCCAATAAGAACTTCTATTTATTCCCCGTCTTAAACTAACTTTTTTTATATCTAGGCCCTCAAACTGGTATCATATGCACATATATAATATAATTGTTAGGGATATATATAGATATATGTTGTGTGTGTGTGTGTGTGTTTGTGTGTGCCTTTATTTTGAATAATTTAAGGTTATTTATGATGATTTTCATTATGGTAAGTAGTTTTTTATTCTTTTTCAAATATTAATTAATTTAAAATCTAAACTGATAGAATATATACATTAGTAGTTTTTTACAGTAAAATTGGTTTAGTGGACATAAGTATATTTTTTGTGCAAAGAAGGATATCACATATATCAATTTGGTGTTTATTTATTATATAATTTAAATTAGTATACACGAGGCACCTCAAAGAGAGTATTTGTGGTTCTCTTTAATATTTTAATGCTAAATGATAGAAAGGAAGAGATATTTTAAGGGAGAGAGTAATTGTGGTAGAAATATGTGAAGGAAGAGATGGAGAGGTAAAGAGAATAAGCGGGGGAGAGAAAGAGGGGGCAAGGAGAGATGGGAAGATGGAGAAAGAGAGAGGGACTTAGGGTGGAGTGGAAGACAAAGGTGGAAGGGTGTTGATAAAGGGAGGGAGGGAAGGAAGGAGGGAGAGACAAATATTGGGGGAGTGGATGGCGGGGTGTATTGTTGTGAATGAGGGATTTAGTGATGGATGGAGGGATATGGAAAGAGAGGGAGGAAGGTGGGGGGGGGGGGAGAGAGAGAGAGAGAGAGAGAGAGAGATGCGTGGGGACGAGTGAAAGATTGAGGGGGTAGGGGGGGAGAGAGAAAGAGAGAGATAAGTGGGGAAAAGTGAGAGATTGAGGCAGAGAGAAAGGGAGAGAGGTGAGATAGAGAGATAGATAGATGAGGAGAAAGAGGTCTAATGTGAGAGGTGAAGAGTGAGTGAGAGAGAGAGAGAGAGGTATGAGGTAGAGTTAATCCCCTGGCTCCTCCCACATATTACAAGAATATTAGAAGTATAGTCGCAAATGTGTTGAGTGGGAAGCAGATTGAGGAGTGCGAGGAGTGGATAGGGATGATCAAGGAGTGCTCTTGTAGATTTTAAATCTATGCTTTCATAATCTAACAACTAGGTAAAAGTGAGATCATCCCATTCTATGAGTATCTTTTTGGTATCATATCCACATATAAAATGCTTCAATTTCCACCTTAGTTTCCACTTTAATCATTAACTCCATATATTTTACTTGATTATTACCTCCCACATCCCCCACTCCTCCTTTTGGCATTTGTTTATACCTCTTGGTGCAATTGCTAGTTTATAGTCTTTTTTTGTTTTACATGGATACTCAAATATTTTATATAAGGCTTACATTAAAGAATTCTTAAGAAATATAAGAATTACACATTTCCATCAATCAATTAAACAAATATAACATTTGAGAAAATATTAATGATGTTTTATAATACAATATATTAAATTTAAGTAAATATAATTAAATATGTGTATTTTTTTTCTTTAAATAAAAATTATTTTTAGTTGAAAAATATTTTAAAAATAATTACAAATCTCCCTCACGTAAAATTTTCCCTAACATTAAATTATATTGTAAAATATACTTTTTAATGTAATTGGAAAACATTAATATTATTATTGTCTCTAATAAAAGAAAGTCTCTGATTTGAACCTAGAAAGTTTGGTGTCATGTCCCCAATTTTTTTTTTCTTATCACTCAAATTGTTTGTTAGTTGTATTATCACCATACCTCTTAGCTTCTTATGATATTCCTATAGTACTATTTTATGTTCAGGAATTACTTCTGATGGAGGATGAAACAATGTCTAAGTTAAATCGATGCTCCAAGAACTTGGAGTTGTATTTGTTTATCTTCATTAATTATCCTTACACCCTTAATAATTTTCATTTTTGTATTTGGTGATCTATATTTTATTTACCCTTCTTAACGTAATTCTAACCCTTTAAGTTATACCTAAGCCTAAAAGGGTTTTTACTATAATTGTTCCCCAAATGTTTAGTATCACTTGTAAACTTAATATACCCTTAGGTGCATTTTTTCCCTAACTTTTGAATTACTTATGGCTTGTATAGTTTTGAATATATTGGTTTCCCAACCTTTATATTTCGTATGGGTTTTCTAACTCATTCACTTTAATCCCAAGGTTCAATATACATTTATGAATATTGTCCTCCCTTTGATGAAGTCTTCCACTCACTCGTTGCCATCTTTGAGAGGCCATGTGACAACCTCCTCCCTTCATGTGGTCTCCACAAACCTCGAGGCATTGGAGGTATGGTGGGGACCACTCGCAGGTATGCCCTTTTTCACTTCTCTAGTTTGGAACTCGAATTCTCTGAGAATCTTTGGTTTAATTTTCTAAACTTTGTTTATTGACATGTGAAGGTTGTCATAGATACTCCTCTTTGTGATGAGGAATTCAGAGGTTTGTGGGACGATCCTACGTCCCCTATCTTTCACAGGTAACCTATGTTATCAATTTACCTCTTTCTACTGAAATGTTTTTCAAATTAATATTTTTTAAAAATTGGTTCAGAGTACTAGTTTTAGGTTTGGCAATAATGGTTTTCTAAATTGGAACAAGTCCAAAAATGAGCCATCTTCATGGTATTTCTACATCCCTCCTTCACGTAATAATCTTACCTTTTTTCTTGTTTAATATCTACCCTTGTTTGGTTTGTTTCCTAAATTTATTAAATAAAAAGTATCATTACTCACTAAGGGAATTTATATGTGCAGAATTACATCACTAATTCAGCTTGTTCAAGGTCTACTTTAACTTAATCTTTCCTTCCGAATTTCTAAGATGAGTAATTTCTTTTACTGATGTCAATCTCGAATTTTTACATGACTGTGTTTGCATTTACGCAGGTCCAATTGAACTTTGATAGTTTGGTTTTTTCATCCAAACTTGTACATAGCTTATATTAACTTATGGTTTCCTACATCCAGATTAGTATAGCCCTAAATTAGTATTTCATATGTTTTATACTTCTGAAAATATTGTAAAATGTCTTTATCCACTTATTAGAGATCTCATTGTATAGGAGTTCCTTGAATGCTATTATCTTATTAATTAATGTTTATAAATATTGTCTTTTCTGCTAAATTAAATTTTCTATTCATGAGTTAAGTAGGAACTAGTATTGATCTATGTGGGACATTTATAGCCCAGTTTGGACATTAAATTGAGAAATGGAAGATACCCTTTATCCTCATCCTATCAAAATAATTTTATACAATTTTAAATGTCGTTTTCTTGTTTACATTTATGACAGTCAGTAGACAAAGTATCATACAAATATTTGTGAGGTTTTGGATAACAATTACATTCCCAATTTCACTGTGGGTTATATTATTTAATGCTCTATCATAATGTTGTTTCCAGCTTTAAAATTATGAAAAATATTTTTTTATTCATCGAGATTTCTTCATGTGTAACTATTCAACCTGGCGTTAGATTTTGAGGCTTCTAACTTCTGTTTTCTAGTTTAAAAGATAGAAAATAAATGGAATATCGTATCTCTCAAAAGAGTATTTGCACTCTAGTAACTGATTTTCTTTCACATAATACCACTAATAATAATATTATAATTTTTGCGATAGCCTATACTCATTCCAGTAATTCTAATACAAAAATTTTGTATCGTTTACTACCTTAGTATTTATGTAATCATGATAGCATAATTTTTTTTCTTAAGAATGTAGAGGTTACACGAGTTTATATTTAGCCCCCCTATTGGGAGATTCCTTCATGAAAATTTTATTTCTATCCTTCCTTATATAACCATACAACTACTCCCTAGGATTTCCAAATGGTTGTTAACATTCTATATGATATTAAAGTATTAAACTATACCAAAAATATCACCAACATCATACAGACTTGAAATAAAATTTTAGAATACATTAATGGTATTAGGTTTGCATTACAAGACTACTGAACTTTTACTACCTCCAACTCCTTAATGGTGGAACCAATACTAAATCCTACATATATAGCCTTGAGAAGTCTTCATTCCTCACTAATATAAAATAGAATTGAATATTAAAACTGATGCATGCCTGTTATCAACTCCTCATTAATATGAAATAGAATGAATACAAGTCTGTATAGATACAACATACCAATTGTAAATACTATTTTCCTCACATCCACGTGATTCTCCTCAAATCTCTCCCTCGATTAGACATATCAATTTTTCCAAGTGTTGACAACCTCTTGTCAAACTAGTGAAGGAAATTTTAAGACAACTTTCCCCAGAAAGTTTCCCTCACGGCATGCTGTTATTCTGGGCTGTTGTTTCCCATAGCCTAGCCTTTTATTTTTATTTTAACAATTTTTTTTGTTTTAAATCTCACTTTTCTTCAACTTTTTTTTTCTTACATATTCCTAGTAACTTTCCCCTTTACCGAGGAATCCTTAGATATTTTTCTTCTATCTAAAGTTTTTTCAATTTTATTTCTCTCCAAAGGAATTTTTTTTGGATAATTAGGGAAAGTATGAAATTCTATCCTATCCTCATGGATTAGAATTTGGGATCTCTCTATACTCCGTCTTTTCAATTTTGGTATGAATTTTTCAATTGAGGTTTGATAGTTGTTGTTATAAGAAAATTTTGCTAAATTCAAAAAATCCTCCCACCTTGTGGGTCTATCCATTACATAAATGTGAAGCATATCTTCTAATATTTGATTTTTTCTGTCAATCTACCCATCAGTATCAGGATGATAGGTTGTGCTAAAATTTATTTTTGTTCCCATCCCTCCAAAAACAAATTTCCAGAACGTTGATGTGAAATTTTCATCCCTATCATAGATGATCACCTTTGGTATCCCATGAAGCCTAAATTTTTTTTTCATAAAAACATTGGCTACTTGGGTTTTCCCAAAGGTAGATTGCACCAAAATAAAATGTGTAGCCTTGTCAATGTGTCCACTACTACCATAATGGATTCATGTTGATACTTAGTCCGAGGTAGTACTATTATGAAATCCATGGATCTCACTTCCCACTTCCATTATGGAATCAGAACGGGGTTATCAACCCTATAGGGTGTTGATGCTCCACCTTCACGTGTTGGGAGTCTAAACATCTTTCCAAATAATCAGTTGTTTCCTTCTTCATTCTAAGCCAAAAATAATTTTCCCACAATGTTGTCACCATATTTTGGTAGATCAGATGACCTGAGTAAGGTCTCTTGTGGTATTCATCCATTATCATCTATTTCAAAACATGTGTGTTAGGAATGTACAATATTTGTTTATAAATAATTAATCCTTTCAGATTTATGGTATAACTCAGAATTCCTTGTTGATGTTATTTTCGCTGTAATTCCAAATACCGGGGGTCCTATTATAGGAATTTATGAACTAGTTCTTCGAAATTTGTCTTAACACTGCTACTTGTGTCAAGATACAATTTGATGGGAGTGTCTACTTAAGACATCTGAAATTCTATTTTTTTTTTCCCTTAATATGTTTGATTTCCATGTCAAACTCAATAAGGAAAGCTAACCATCTAACTTTTCTTGCATTCAAATCTCACTGGCTAAAGAAGTATTTCAAGATAATATGGTTAGTCATTAACATAAATTTCTTACCCAACTGATAGTGTTGCAACATTTTTAATGCATGTATGACAACATCTAATTCTAAGTCATAAACTGCATAATTTTTCTCATTTTTTCAGCTTCCTAGATTCATATTCTATCACAACATTGTCTTGTAGTAGTACTCCTCTGAATCCTTGTAGACAAGCATCAGTACATACAATAAAGCCTTTTTTTAGATCTGCAATTTTTAGGATTGGGGCAGTTGTCAATTTTTGTTTCAGCCTCTCAAAGCTTTCTTGACATTTGGTTGTCCACTCAAACTTCAACCCCATTTTCTCTAAGGAGGTAATGAGATAAGCTAACACAAATAATCCCTCCAAAAATATTTGATAATACCCTGTGATACCCATGAATGAACAAATTGTTGATACATATGTGGGTATTGGTCAACTTAAAATTGCTTGTACCTTTTTTGGGTCTACTGCCAACCCCTCCTTTGAGATAACATGTCACATTCAATTTCAGATTTGTGAGATACCCATTTATATTTACCCCTCCTTCCATTTGGTTCTTGTAGCTAACTGCAGCATCCAAGAGTGTTGAAATATTTTTGTTTGCATTTTACATGTTTCCACTATTTGTGGACTAATATAGCTTAGAATAGCTCGAGGATCAATTAAAAAAGACACAAGTTGGGTGAAAATGATACCTTTGATTTCGAACATAGTTGATTGATGTTCATCCTGTCGGTCTTCTAATGTGGTGTTGATTCATGGAGTGCTTCTCGCTACATCGTTCACTGTGGTTGCCTTGTGCATTGCTTGAATGTTTTGAATAGCACTAGGGTTGTGTGGATAGTACCAGAAAAAGAGACGTTCTACATGCCTCCAACATTTCTGTGGTTCCTTTTATTTTACTAGTGCATCCCATTTGTTGTTGTCTTCCATGGGCTTGGATCATGTATGGGATTGGGCTGGCTTGTTTTCCCTAACATTGTTGATTTTCCTTTACTCTGCCAGGTTTTAAAGTTATCATTCAGTCCCTTAAATTTTTGGTAGCATGGTCAACCTTTTGCTAACAAGTTCATCCATAGTCTTTGGGTTATCAAACTCAATTCCTTCTTTATATATTGTGGGCAAGCAATTTAAGAACCTATGTAGCTTCACTTTCTCACCTCTTATATACAGTACATAACGAATTAAGTTTGTGAATTCCTTTATCCCTGTCGTCATATTATCTTTCACTGAAGTATCAGGATTTAGCTTCTGCTACAATTCTTCCAAGGATATTATCTTCTCATGTGTATAATTTTGGTCTCTTCCCACTAAACAGTTGTTTTAACTTGCAAGTCGTAAAATTCCAGCCTTTCCTTTAGATTGCTTCCATACTCATATACCTGGAAATATTTAACCATATTCAGGAGCTAAGCTTCTGCATCCTCTTCCTTTTCTCTATAAAAGGTCAAAGGATTTATCTTGCCTAATTATCCCTGCAACTCCTTTCTCTTCCTGGATTTTGAGTCTTCTCTCTAAGACTATTCTCCACTCTCATATTTTTCTGAGTTTTTTTTTGTCTCTTTTCTTTTCAATCTTTCCTGTTGCCCCTCCTGATGACTGGATTTAGAGTTTAATTCTCTTATCAAACTCTCTTCTGCATTTTTGGATTGCAGTAGACATTCATTGCTAGTCTGTAGCTAAACTAATTCCTGTTGCAAATTCTTGGTAATTCCCAAGATCTAGGTGTTAGGATTTGGAGGCGCATCCTCCTCCCCCAGCTCCATATACATCTCTTCTCTTCCTGTTAATACAATGAATGTAAATCGGTTTGCACTTTATATCTGCTACACATTCAATAATTAGCATTAATAAATCATTAACATAACATTCCACTCATCTTCTTTTTGTAAAACAATTTTAACTGTAAATTTAAAATTTTTAGACAGTTGAATCTTCGAGTGTTGAGGTCCATAAGCCTAGTGTTTTAACCTGAGCTCTGATACCACTTGTCATGTCCCCAATTTTTTTTATTATCACTCATCTTGTTTTTTAGTTGGATTGTCATCGTACCTCATGGCTTATTATGATATTACTGTATTACTATTGTATGTTCAGGAATTATTTCCAATGGAGAATGCAACAATGTCTAAGTTAAATTGATGCTCCAAGAACTTGGAGCTGTATCTTTTTTATCTTCATTAATCTTCCTTACACCCTTACTAATTTTCATTTTGGTATTTGGTGACATATATTTTAGTTACGCTTCTTAATGTAATTCTAACGCTTTAAGTTATATGTAAGCCTAAAGGGGTTTTTACTATAATGGTTCCCCAAATGTTTAGTATAACATAAAAATTTAATATACCCTTAAGTACATTGGTGCCTTAACTTTTGAATTACTTATGGCTTGTATATTTTTGAATATATTAGTGTCCCAACCTTTTTATTTCATATGGTTTTCCTAACTCATTCACTAAATCGCAAGGTTCAATATACATTTATGAATACCGTCCTCCCTTTGATGGGGTCTTCCACTAGTTGGTTGCCATCAGTTGGAGGCCATGTGACAACCTCCTCCCTTCACGTGGTATCCACCAACCTCAAGGCATTGGAGGGATAGTGGATATCGCTCATAGTATAACTACGGTCAACAAGTGAGGACACAAACCATAAGACTATACTTACCTTTTTCCTCGTCACTTCAATCCTTTACTAGAGGAGTGTGGCCGCTATGGCTGAGGATGCTCCTTTGCTTCTTCCCCATCCTTAAATGTCGTCTACATGCTGTCAAGAAATGTTCACCCTTATGTATGGATTCTGTGGAATTGTTATTGTGGGAGGCAGAAGAGCTTTTTGTAAATAATCCATGGCTAATACCTTTCTCTAATGCTTGTTGTTTTGTGGATGAAATGTAAAATTTTTTGGGAAATCATTTGTGCAGGGAACTTCACCACTACCTTAGACCTTTCGTTTACACCCTGATTATGAACACACTATGTGTTTCCTTGCACGTGCCTAAATCGAATGCTACACTTTCGAGACTTTAGTTTCCTTGAGGTTTCTGTGAGCAGGTAATCTCTCAACCCAGTTTCGGCTAGTGAGAGTTACATGTTCATTTTTTTTATTCTTTCCCATTTCTAGAGAAGTTCTATCTCTGTGAGTACTTGAGTGCAGGGTTTCTATTCTCTATAACTCATGGTTTACGGGCATAAACTCAATCCGTTCAAATTTTATAAAAAGCCATAAAATGTGGGTTACAGGTGCGACATTTGCCCTGTATATTTTTATCTATTCTTCAAGGGAAATAGTTGCGTAACGTACTCTATTCTTCTTTTCCCTTTTGTTAAATTGATTATATCTCTTTATTAGCATGTGTATTGACCCAGATAAGGGTTCATTATTTCTTACAGGGTTTTTGAAGAAATCCCTAGATTTTGGCTTCTCATTCCAAGGTTTCCAAATATATCGAACACAATACCTTCTAGGAATTTTAACTTGGCAGATGTTGGAAAATATAATTCAAGCTACGCAGATTAGGTATGCGCTTTTTTCCTTCTTTGGTTTGGAACTCAAATTCTATAAGACTCTTTGGTTTAATTTTCTAAACTTTGTTTATTGACAGGAAGAGGCTATCATAGTTACTCCTAATTGTGATGATGGTTTCAATCATTTAAAGGATGATCCTACATCCCAATTCCTTTGTAGGTAACCTATGTTATCATGTTCCCTCTTTCTATATGAATTGTCTTCAATTTACTCTTTTTACACAGTGGTTTAGGGTACTGGCTTGAGGTTTGGCACTAATTATTTTCTAAATTGGAACATGTCCAAAAATGAGCCATCTTCATGGGATTTTTGTGTCACTCCTTTAGGTAAAAATATTGCCCCTTTTCTTGTTTTATATCTACCCTTGTTTGGTTTGTTTCCTATTTTGATTGAATAACAAGAATCATTACTCACTTAGGGAATTTATATGCACAAAATTATAGCACTGGTTCATCTCATTCAGGGTCTACGTTAAGGTATTCTTTCCTTCCGAATTTCTGAGATGATTAATTTCCTTTATTGATGTCAATCTATAATTTTAAGGAAACTGTGTTTGTATTTATGCAGGCCCAATCAAACTTTGACATTTTTGTGTTTTCGTCCAAACTTATACATTGTTTCTACTAACTTATGGTTTCCTACATCCAGGTTGGTATACCCCTATCTTTCCATAATTCTGCATGTGATAAGCACCTATGTGTTTATACTCCTAGGCATTTGTTATGATGGATCGTAGCTTGAAATTTCGGCGCTAAGCCCCAAATTACCAGGGTGCCTTTTTGAAATATTATTTGTAGCTATTCGACTTCTTGAGTGTGATTGTATACTGTAAAACAACATTTTGGTATTTAACATATTTGAGTATAATACTCTGGTGATTTTGTTATTATATCTTTCCTTTTTTATAAATTATTATCATTCTTAAGCCCCATAGCCTTATACACGAAATTTTCTTTGGTGATTTTGATGTATGACTTAGTATTTCATATTTTTTATACTTCTGAAAATACTATAAAATGTGTTCATCCACGTATTAGAAATTCCATTGTACAGGAGTGACCTGAATGCTATGATATCATTAATTAATGTTTTTAAGAGAGTTATTTTTTTCCAGATTTCCCATTTTTTTTATCTACTGTCTTTTCTGCTAAACTAAATTTTATGTTCATGAGTTAAGTAGGAAAAAATATTGATATGTGTGGGACATTTATAGCCCAATTTGGATGTTAAATTGATAAAGGGAAAATAGCCTTTATCATTATCCTATCAATAGAAATTTATACAGTTTTAAATGTCGCTTTCCTGTTTACGTTTATGATATTCAATAGACAAAGTATCGTAGGAATATTTTTAAGGTTTTGGATAACAGTTAGATTCCCAATTTCATCGTGGGTTGTATACTTAAACGCTCTATCATAATGTTGGTTTAAGCTTAAAATTTTTGAAAAATCTTTTGTTATTCATCAAGATTTCTTCATGTGTAACTATTCGACTTGGTTTTAGGTTTTCAGATTTCCAGCTTTTGTTTTCCAGTTTTAAAAATAGAAAATAAATGGAATATCCTAACTCTCAAAAGAGTATTTGTACTTTAGTAACAGATTTTCCTTCACATAGTACCACTAATAATAATATTATAATTTTGGCAATAACGTCTACTCATTCCAGTAATACTAATACAAAATTTTTCTATCGTTTACTCCCTTCGTATTTATGTAATTATTATAGAAAAAAAATTTGTCTTCAGAATCTAGAGTTTACAATAGTTTATATTTATCTCCCCTATTGGGAGATTCCTTCCTGTAAATTATACTTCTATCAGTCCTTATATAACTATACAAATAATCCCTAGGATTTCGTAATGGTTGTCGACATTCTATACAATATTAAAATATTAAACTATACTAAAAGCATCACCAACACCATACATATTAAATAAAATTTTAGAATACATACGCGATATTAAGTTCGCATTACAGGACTATAGAATTTGTATTACCTCCAACTCCTTAAAGGTGGATCCAATA
The DNA here is from genome assembly GCA_034641835.2 of Pinus albicaulis. Classification (NCBI taxonomy): domain Eukaryota; kingdom Viridiplantae; phylum Streptophyta; class Pinopsida; order Pinales; family Pinaceae; genus Pinus; species Pinus albicaulis. The sequence continues at coordinate 1,773,926,357 of CM076578.1, read as the reverse complement.
CTAAATACTACTTATATAGTGTTGAGAAGTCTTCATTCCTCACTAATATAAAATAAAATTGAGTATTAAGACTTATGCATGCCTCTTATCAACTACTCATTAATATGACATAGAATGAATACGAATCTATATAGATACCACATTCTAATCGTAAAGACTATTTTTCTCCCATCCTCAGATCTCTCCCTCGAGGAGAGATCTCAATTTTTCCCAGTGTTGACAACCTCTTGTCAAACTAGTGAAGGCACTTTTGAGCCAGCTTTCCCTAGCAAGTTTCCATAACAGAGTCCCTTAATTCTGGGTTGTCGTTTCCCATAGCCTAGGCTTTTCTATTGTTTTCTCACAAAATTTTTATTTTAAAGCTCTCTTTTCTTCAGGGTTTTTTTTATTACCTCTTCCGAGCAAATTTCCTCTTTACTAAGGAATCCTTAGACATTTTTCTTCTATCTAATTTTTTTTCAATTTTATTTCTCTCCAAAGGAATTTTTTTGCAGAATTTTGGAAAGTATGAAATTATATCCCAGCCTCATTGATTAGAATTTTGTATCTCTCTATACTCTGTCTTTTCAATTTTGGTATGAATTTTCTTAAATAAATATCATATATATAAATTATAATTCCTCCAACATCATAATTGTTTCATAGGTTGACATGTTATTTGTCCTATCTAAATAAAAACATAACAACTGTAAATCTTGGGTATTAAATTTGGTTAGACAACTAATCAAACTTGATTTCTATTTTTACCCTCCAGGGTTTCTATGGTATTGGTTGGTGTTGTTAGAGTTTTGTGATTGCTTATATATTTTGTTCATGACTATGTTTATTTAAATTTCCTTTTATACATAACAATGATTTCAATCCTTGCATTAAAAGTGTTGTTTCCTAGGTGTGTGATCATGGTTGCTTGTAGCAACTTGAGCCATGGGGTGGAATAAATACAAAGGAAATATCCTAGACCATGGAATTGGTAAATGTTTGCTGCAAGAAAAATATATTGAACCAAAACTATGAAAATATTAAAGGATCAAACCTTGGAGTAGTAGTCAATGGCCAAGGAGGAGAGTCATGTGTGTTTTTTTACAAGAATTTAAATCAATGGCAACGTACGCGTGGAAATATGAGCAATAATTCTAAGAGTATCTCATGGAAAGAGTGTCAGTGAAATGTAGTTCTTGACAGAGAAAAGAGGAACCAATATCCATCTTCACATAAAAACATTACAAATAGTTTCAATGGTAGAGAGAAATAAATTATTGTATACAAATAAGTGTAGCTTGTGTGAAAAAAATCATGTCGAAAGGGTAGAGATGAATGTAATCAAATTTTATAGCTAGGAAGTGAAAATTGTGTTTGAATCAATAGATTGATGAATCATGTATCTAAGGAGAATTCCTAGAGAATTGGCCGTTATAGTGGCTGATGACCTATATAATTCGATAGGTGGGAGTTACATTAATGTCATGGAGAAAGGAAAGGAAATAGTGTAAGAAGAAATGAATTACTAACATTAAACAAGAAAAATATTAATTATAAAGGAGATAATGTAATTGCAAATATTATTGTAAGACTTGACAAACATGCATGCAACAAAGTCTACAGTGATAGGAGGAATACTAGATTATCTTAAGTAACCAGATCATTAAGGGGTTTAGATCCATAACAATTCCCTACTCAATTTTAACGGGGATATTTTCAGGATTAAAATTCACTCTGGAATGATACTCTAAATAAAAACTCTACAACTAGTGGTCAGGAAAGACCCTGAAGAAGAAATAATTGGTTCAAATAATGTCAAGATTTCCTTTTTCAAATTGATTAAATAAGAACCAGAAATATGAAAATATTAAAGGATCGAACCCGCGAGTAGTATTCAATGGCTGAGGAGGAGAGTCATGTGTGTTTTTTTAGAATACTTTAAATCTATGGCAGCACACGCGTGGAAATATGAGAAATAAATCTAAGAGTAGCTCATGGCAAGAGTGTCAGTGAAATGTAGTTCTCGACAAAGAAAAGAGAAACCAATAAAGAATTGAGTGAAATGTAACGAGGGAATAAAACTCACAAGACAATGAAGAAATGAAGTACATGTAGCTAGACAAGAAAGCAGATTACCTAGAAATGAATTGTCCTGCACACCATGAGAAAAATTCTTTGCACCCAGAAAGAAGTAGTAATGGAATAATGTGTGGAACATGACCCAGTTTGAATGAGAAATGGTTTTTTAATTAACCAAAACCATTGAAAGGTATAAGGGTAACATAACCACCTACCATTTCCACCGATAAACCATGCTCATATTGCCACAACGAATCAAATGAGGAATTGTCGAGTGAAAGGTACCTTAGGGTTTGGGGAAGAGAATATGCATCGTAGATCAATTGGACAATATCACCTCTATCCAAGTGGCTTTGCCTTGAACCCAGTGCATCCCATGTGAAAATTAAATGCCTTCAGATGGTCACGCCATATGACGCTCAAAGGTTGATTACAAATATAGTGGTAGATACAGCTAGTGTGTTGGTCATAACTGAAGGGAAAAGTAATGAAATACATAATTAGTGAAAGAATATGGATAACATGGAAAAAAAGCCTAAGTTCCATGATATTAAAGGTCTGCAACCAACACATATCAAATTTGAGTAAACTAATATAAGTATTATAAATGGAAGTAATGCAATAGATAATTTGAAAACCTTAGTTTAGGGATTACTCAGAGGGTGATATATCCATAATCAACATGTTATATGCATTTCCAAGGACAACCTAAGAATCCAGATCTGAGGATAGGAGGATGGTGGAAAGGGATCCATGTTGGTATTGACCTTGAAAATCCTAAATTGTGCTTGTAAAGGTGTTTCTTGTAAATGTATGTTAAATATAGTAGAGTACTAAGATACATGCGAATTTGTAATCATAAACAACAATGGGAAAAAAAAAAAAAAAAAATTGGACACGTGACCCCTAAATCCGCCTAACTTATATTGAGCGCCTTGACGATTCAAATATAAATTTGACAATCACTTTTCCCACCGATAAGATTTTTTTTATGACTGTTGTTTTTTTTAAATGATGTTTTATTAGAAATTCTATATTTAGTATGGTACATTAGTAAAAACACTAATATGTATCTCTTCACTTTTATAATGAATAAAAACTTTTTTATAACGTATATAGTAAAAAAAATGATAAATGTTCAATTTATAATAAACATTAAAACATTAATTCTATAATACATCTCCTATACTACAATAATACAATTGAAATATTATTATTTCTATTATTATTATAAAAAGAATTATGATATAAGTACAATATACATTTAGAAAAATTATAAAATATTATTTTGAGTATGGATATTTATCCCTATTTTATAATGGAGATTCTAATTTTGTTACAATATCATAAGTCAATATCATGGTTTATGAATATGACATCTCCAAAAAAATTGTATCTCATATTACTTTTTTTTAATTAATCAATTTAATTAAAATGGAAATAAAGGTGTAAATAAGATAAATATAAAATTCCATTTGTGTATAATATTAAAAAAAAATTAAAATATTTTATTGGTAACGAATGAATGTAAACAAATATTTTTTTTTTTATGTTTTTTCTGTGTTTTCATTTAATGTTAATGGAAGGGGGTCATGTTTTACAAAATAAAGCCAAATTTAGTAGCCATGTGATATGTAATTGGAACATTTTATGATTGTTTATTTGTGTATTTTATGATTACTTGTTTTTATGATTATTTTATGAATGCTTCCTGCAAGAAAGAACACTGAAATAGCAGAAGATGCAATAACATATATATATATATATATATATATATATATATATCTATTCAAGCTAGTTAGCTAAATTAGTAAAGCATAAACTACATTCATCAACAAAGATCTTACAATATGGAAAATCAAATTTAACATAGATGCATGTAGGGAAAAATAAGAAGTACTCTTTATTGATGATAGAAGGAGAGGTTACAACCTAGTGACTAATTTGAAGTGACCATCCAGAAAAGTTCCCAAGTCTCATCACACATAAATATCTCCAACAGTAGCTCCACAAATAAAAATCTCAATTGAAAATTCTCCAGCGTTTCTCAACTCAAATTCTTCCTTCTCAAACACTTAGATCTGTGTTCAATTTATAGATGAATTGTAGGTTGTTTTGCAATCAATAACTTTCCAAGAATAGGAAAGACATGTTTCCATTCATGTAGATGTCAAATGGACACTTGGATCTGAAGCTTAACACATGTTAACTCTTCTAAAAGGCACTGGCCAAGTGGAGATTCTGGAACAATGAGAATTTCACCCCCAATGTGACCAACACACCTTTGAATGTCAAGAAGTGCTTTGTAGAGCATCCTTGCATGGGGCTACCTACATATGCAATGCACTTAGGCCCCTTAGAGTCTACGTTGGTGAGCTCTCATATGCTATACAATAAGCTTCAAACTATGGAAACTTTTGCTTGATGAAAGTGTTGTTTGATTTGTCTTGTTTTCTGTCTTAGAGAATATAGCAACTGAAATTATAGGGAATGATAGACCCTTTGATCATCGGTCCTGGAGATGATGCCTAGTTAACCAGGTCATTGGGAATGGTGCCCAAATTGACCTATAACAACTACCACAGGGATTAACTCAATAGTAAAATAAATTTCACTTTTAGGAGGTAACCAAGGTATTTTTCCCGAAAAACATCCACAAATTCTTATACAATTGGTATATTTTCCACCGCAATAATATTTTCCTTTATGTTGGAAAATCCCACATGTACTGCATATATCATAAAACCCTTCATGAGACATTTTCTAAGTTGTGTAGTGATGATGTGACGTAACTTTAAAATTCATTTAATTCTCTGTAACATACTTCTTATCCCATTCTCTGCTAAATAACTAATGGAATTTGTTTTTCAGTCCACCACCTACTAATGGATTTCCAACCAATTAATGCCCAACAATATATCATATGATCCTAAGGGTAAAACATTCAACTCAACAATTATTTGTGCCTCTCATATCTCAATCGAGCATGTTGGTACATGAGTAGTTGCCCATATTTTTTCCTTGGTTGCTAGTTTTACCAACCATGGAATTTTAAATTTCTGTGTTATTAAATCACACTTCTCTATTGCCTTGGTATTCACATAACTCAAACTATCACCTAGATATACTAAAAGACATATACGTTGTTTGAGTATCTTACCTTCCAATTCCACCGTTGAGGTTTGAAAGTATGCTTGCCTATTCTTGAGAGTTGCATTAATATGAGGCATGCTTCTAGCTAACTCTCCAACGACCAATGATTCCTACACAATGGCCACATGCTCTGATTTGTGGTGAGGAAAATTTTTGTAATAGTGCGCCTCTTTGCAGCCCCAACATTGTAGAGGCATTTTTTATGCTTAACTAGCTTCCAATCTACTAGAGGCTTCATTTTTCTTTGAATTTTCTTGCCACTTGGGTTTCTACTGACTTCTACCCATTGGCTTGTTCATAGCATATTTCAATGAATTTCTAAAATTGACAGGTTTGGTATGTTTAGAGGTTGGGTAGCTTTTTTGTCCTTTCCTTGGAGGCAAGTTTCTAATGATTTCCATATGTTTAGACTACAGATAACACATATGAGCCTTCCGTAATATATTATCCATATTTTTTGGGTTGTTGAATTCAATTCGCTCCTTCATGTGTGCTAGAAATCCACTTAGAAATCATTGTACCTTGGCCTTCTCTTCCTAGAGATAAGGTACATACCTCGTCAAGGATGTAAATTTCACAATATATTCATCCGTCATTAGCTTTCCTAAACATAGGTCAAGAAACTCAGACTTTTAATGATAAAATCGCTTCGTTAAATATTTACTTTTGATTTTTTTTTTTAATTCTTCCCAGGTGATTTTTTGTTCTTCGATTGCATTTACAAATTTAAACTCCTCCCACCATAGGCTGGCCTTTCCCCATACTTGATAGATGGTTAATCTATCTCGTAGGTTACTATTATACACATACACCTTAAAGTACATGCTCTTTTCAATCACCCAAGCTTTAGATGCTTCCTCCACCTCTCCATCAAAGAATGGAGGTTTAATTTTTAAAATTCCCCTTGTAACTCTAGTTTTTATTTCTTGGCCCTTTCCAAATTGGATGTCATGCTCGATTCCTCCTGATCATGAACACTAACCCTCTACTGGGTATGGTTGTCTTATAAATTATCTTCAGTAAATGTTTGCCACTCCCTTGTCTCTGGAGTCTCACTTTTAGGACTTGGTTGAGTTATTGTATGATTATTCCTATTCGATAGGATTTTCAAGATATTTTCTTGTTATTTTATTAATCTCTTAGTATCAGTTTGCATACTCTCCATTTCAGTTTGCATGTGGTTCACATTTTTAAACAATATTTGGTGATGTTTTTGTTGTTCTGCTAGTAATTGGTTTGTTTGGTGATGCTGGTTAATTCTGAACTATACCCACATTTTTGGGTTCATTTCCAGTCTTGGTTTTGACTAGTTTTCCACAGTGGGTCTATTCTGCATCTCACCTGCAGATCCCTTTCTCACTGTAACAACTCTTTTATTTACTACTTCCGCAACATTTCACGCACACGTAGTTCCTGCTCTGGTCTCAGTGTTGTGACTTGAAGCTTTGATACCACATGTTACACCCATTAGCATGCACATGAAAAATAAATAAATAAATACCTTTTAGCTTACCCTTTGCAATCATCATAACTAAATATTTATGGCAGGATTTATATGAAAATAAATACATTTACCATATCGTATTAAATGGTATTAATTTAAATTGTCCATCTGAGTCATTCTAGTGTACTAACCTCTTGGTCGTCAAATGTACTGGACCCTCGGGGTCTGACATGATACATATGTTAAGGGTTTAGTCATTAAGTTGATTGTTGTGTATTTTAATAAACCATAAAACCTTCACCATGGGAATTATATCGAAATCACATTTTTATATCATATATAACTTTGGTTTAATGTTTTGAGATAGACAACGCAGTGATCCTAGTATTCTTTGAAGCTTTGAGATGGAACATTTGGTGGATCCGTTGGGTGACAGATGGACCCTTCCTAGCCTTCGATCTAATTCAAATCGGATTTTTTATGTTTCCCGATAGTTGTTTAGGGTATTACCCCCACTCAAACCCTCGGCATGCTACTCATTTTCTCTTTCTTCTACTTGTCATTCACTCTACAACTCGTCAATGTGCTCAATGAAAGATATTGACTTACTTAGTTGATGCCTCATGCAGGTGATCTATCCGGTGGAAGGTTGGAATTATTAAGGTAAGTTACTATGAATTTATCTCTATAATATTTGTCTTGAACTATCTTACTGACTGTTGACTTACCCAAACCGCTTATCCATAGGTACCATTTATTCTACTAGTTTTTCACTCCACTTTCCCTTCTCCTTTGCGAGGGTTTTTAACTTGTTTTCATTTTCCATGTAAATATTGAATTACTCTACTTAGTTTCTCTTGCACTATTTGGGGAAAGTATTGTGGCTATAGTTATTCCAGCATTCATCTAGTTGTTTGGTTACCATGACTCCTCTGAGAGTTCGCTCGGAGATCTGGGTTAGTCCTAAATGGTTTCATCGCCAATGCGGGTTTGATGGAAACCAACTCCCTGGTTAGTGTTGTGAGTCTGAAATTTAAGGAAATTTCCCTTGTTCATGTTTAAACATTCTACAGCTAGAACAAAGGAAATTATAGTAGTGAAATTTGTCATTTTATTTATCCTTTGAAATAGTTGAACCCAGACATTGTTCTGGAATTATAATGTTGAATGTTTAAGGGCGCATCCTCTTTCCATCTAATTTTTTTTTTTGTTTTTTAATTAAGTTATGAGTGAAGCTCCAAACATGGTTCCCATTGTTTATTGTTTAAATTCATGAGAAAAATCAGACATGGTATTTACAGGTTATGTTTATATTATGAGTAACACCAAGACATGGCTTCCATTGTTTGTATTTATATTTTTAGTAATCCACAAACAAGGCTTTCACTGTTATATTAATATTTTTTTAATGCCCGAATAGGGCTTCCACTATTTATATATAAATTTGTACGCAATGCTTCAGCCATAATTTTTGTTTTCTATATCATGTCATGTTTTTCTCAACATAATGTGTGTGTGTGTGTGTGTGTGTGTGTGTGTGTGTGTTTTAACACTTAGGTTAGTAGCATGCATGTTTTAATTTCAATTCTTGATAATGTACAGTTCCAGAACTAGTTTCTTTACTGTGATTCGTATGGGATTCTTATCATTTCATAACTACTCTCTTATCATTGTTTGTAATTATCATTCCATAGAATATTTTCTATCAATCGTGTGGGATACTTATACTATTCTCCTGGCACTAATTACCGTAACATTTTCATGAACTAGCGTACCTACTGGTTGTATATGTGTTGTATGTTATACTCGGTTTGGAAAATTAGTTATTGATAGAACCTTACTACAATTTTCCCTCACATTTACTATGGGTTGTTACCTAAATGTAACTTATCCATCATATACTTTTCGATGAGGGGTTCAACCTAGGTTGGGAAAACTGTCATGGCACTCAAATTTCATGTATTAGGCTTCACACCAGAATTAAGACTGTTATGTCGTAAACAACCCAATTTCACTAATCAAATTAATTCTACCACAATTGATCCAGGTGGATATGGGTGGCCACTTGCCTCTTCCAATTGGACCCCCACCATTTTTTCTTTTAGTTTTTCATTTTCCTTAATTATAGCATAATTTACTATTTTTAGGAGTTTTTCAAGTCCTTAACTTCTATAGTATTTTTGAGGCCCTAAATGACATAATTTTTGAAAATCGGGAGCAACATGGGTCATCAACTGATGTCGATCACTCAAAAGTTGTAGTCCTCGAACAGATATTTCTAACGAGGTATTGTTCTTGTGAAACTGAGATCGTATGCCAATGTTATGTCCCTGGGAAGTTGATGTACTAATTTACCCAAACGAGGCCCATAGTTTTGGTGCTTCATCTCCTAGGATTAGGTTTTTGGATGTCTATCGTTCTCCATTGTTTCTAAATAATAATTAGGCCTCCGAGCCTCATTTTAAAACAGTTTAGAGGCTTGTAGCCGCCATATCTCTTCTCAGAGATAACTTACCATGGCCCTAGCTAGTTTATTTCTATTATGTTTGTTAGCATATTTAAGTTATTTGATATTAATTAAATGAAGTGTTATTTCCATTTCATATTTGTATTTTTTTTTATATTTTTATTATATTGCATCCCTGCATAAATGCGGATCAGTGGTATAAGAGTGTTCTACTCTTTCTTGATCCTTCTTTGCATGTCCCCAACGAGGTCGAAGTATAAGGAGTTAGGGCTTGATTTGGTTGAAACTTTGCAAGATCAGCCTCGCAAACGTCGACAACCTCCCATGGGGGAAGAAAATAAATATGAGGGAGCAGGAGATGCTATCATAATATTTCCTGAGGAGGACCTTGAGAAACAAAGGAACGTGATGATGGATAACTTTTCCCATATCCTTCAACGACTACCCACTGGCAGCACATCTACATCCATCAACCACTCTAGAGGCACCACTCCTTTTAAGGTAGAAGTAAAATTTTACATTCCCATATTTGAGGGCCAAATAGATGTAGACATCGTAGATAGATGGTTGAATCTATTAGAAGGATATTTCTCGGTTCATGACTTTTCCAACCGGGAAAATATTACCTTTGCACTCCTTAAAGCCGCACCCCATGTCAAGGACTGGGGGAAAACCTATTGTGAGAAAAAGGATGGGAGGGAACCCTCTTTATTATCGGTCGCACCCACTTTGGATTCTTTCAAAGACTCCATCAAGGAATAATATCATCCCGTGGGGAGATATGAGGAAAACTACATACAATGGACTATGTTGTGGCAGCAAAGGGATCAAGATGTGCATGAGTTGGTGAATATGTTCCATACCCTACACAAAAATTTGGGTATCAAATACTCAGAGAAACATTTGGTGTTGAAATGGAGTTCCTCGACATCTCATCTATTTGTGCAACATACTGATATGCTGCAAAGATTGAGCAGAATTTTAAACAAAAGAAGCGAGACTTTGGATCTGTGAATCAGAATCAAGGGAAAGGTGATCCCAAACTCTAGAACAAAGGACAAAGGCAAGGCGAGGTAGCTCAAGACAACCTGCCAAATCCAGAAGCAAGGAAAAACATTATAAATCCAAAAAAGGACACAGGAAAGTGGTGTGAGTTCCGTAAGAGCTCCTCCCACAACACAACTGAGTGTCAGTTCAAGCATTCACAGGTGGCCGAGCTAAAGGCTTCTGAATTAAATGCATGCTCTAACTCTAAATTAGAACCCGACTAGGGGAATGAAAAAAGGAAGAAAATTATTGATGTGGAGCTCAACACCAGCATTGCCACCACAAATATCTAGAAGGAAAATTTAGAAGATCCATAGGAGGGGGGACACCTTGTCCATTCCTTGATGTGGGTAAAGGGTTCCCCGCTGAAGTTCATTGGCAATAGTGAGAGCCAAAAGAACATCATCTTAGAAGAGGTCGTGAAGCAGCTGGTATTGTTCACAACAACATACCCACAACCGTACACAATGGGGTGGCTTCACCAAGGACGAGATCTCTGCTTCAGCTAGAAGTGTTTCCTTCCCTACATCATCAAACCCTTCACAAATGAGGTATTATGTGACATTGCTCCTCTTGATGTTTCTGGTGTATTATTAGCCCAACCATACTTGTGGAAGTGACATGTTGTGTATGAGTCTAGGCCTCATGCTCTTATTGTTAGTTTGGGAAATAAGTTGTACAGAATACAAGAGGTAGCACCACCTACTCCCATCTCTTCGGTTACTGCAAAACAATGTAGTAAGCTCATTTCTAAAACAAGGAAATTTTTTTTCCTGATCATCCACCTTCAGGGAAAGAAGAATATCGTGGCCACCACCTCCAAACAAGGCTCCTACATGTGGCAACAAGAGATGGAGAAGGTCGTGGTGGAGTACGGGGACATCTTCACCTCACTCGTAGGCAACCCTATCATGTTGGTACAGAAGAATGGTGGGACTTGGAGACTATGTATTGACTATCGGGTGTTGAACAATATCACTGTTAAAAATAGGTACCCAATCCCATGAATTGATGACCTTCTGGACAAACTCAAGGAAGGAGAATATTTTAGCGAGATCATCTTGAAGTCCAGGTATCACCAGGTACAAATCAAACCCTCTAATGTGTGGAAGACTACCTTCAAATCTAAGGAGGGCCATTTCGAATGGTTGGTCATGCCTTTCAAGTTGAAGAATGCTCTTGCAACCTTCATGAGGCTAATGGATGACATCTTGTGGCCATTCACCAATTTATTTGTAGTGGTTTACTTGGATGACATCGTGGTCTTCTGCTAGACTTGGGAAGAGCACCTCGAGCACATCTGACAGGTCCTCCAAACATTATGGCAACACAAGTTGTGTGGAAATTTGGAGAAATTCACTTTTGGCATGACCCAAGTTCAGTATCTGGGATACATTATTGATGAGAGGGGGGTTAAGGTGGTTCTAGCCAATATCCATATTATTCATGATTAGCTACCCCCAACCGCTCTAATAGAGCTCCGTAGCTTCCTGGGTCTTGCCAATTTTTACTGCAAGTATGTGTTGGGATTCTCTCATATCACTTGGCCGTTAAGTCAAGTCACCAAGGGAGGAGCGAAAGACAAATTATTTTGGCCTAAATCTCAATAGAACGTGTTCGTAGAATTGAAACATCATCTTTGTTTTGCACCAGTACTCACATTACCATACTTGTAAATCACCATTAGAATTGGTCCACACACCTGCAAAAATTTCATTTGAACATCAAGCACAAGAAGGCTGGCACCAATAATGTTGCAGACTACCTCAACCAACCACTGATCGCGGCACTAACCACTGTAGTCAATTCTTGTGGGCAAGAGAATTTCTATTAGCCGCTTATCTAAAAAGTGATCCAGAATTGTGCTGTACATACAAAATGTTCTTAGAGGGTAAGCAAGTTCCATATTCTCACCTCCAAGATTCCCTTTTATGTCACTTGGGACACCTGTCAGTTCCTTCAACCGAGTGTGCCAAGATGATTTGGGAAGCTTCAGCCATAGTTTTAGTTGTCTATATTATGCCATGTTTTTCTCAACATACTATATATGTGTGTGTGTTTGAGAGAGAGAGAGAGAGAGTGTGTGTGTGTGTGTGTGTGTTTTAATGCTTATGTTAGAAGCATGCATGTTTTAATTTCGAATCATGATAATCTACAGTTCCAAAACTAGTTTCTTTCCTGTGATTCATACGAGATTCTTATCGGTTTGCAACTCCTTTCTTATCATTGTTTGTAATTATCATTCCCTAGAATATTTTCTAGATATCATGTGGGAGACTTCTATTATGCTCCTGACACTAATTACAATACCAATTTCATGAACTAGCAGACCTATTATTTGTATATGTGTCGTATGTTATACTCAATTTGTAAAATTAGTTATTGATTAAATTCTATTATAGTTTTCCCTCACAGATACTATGTGATGCTATGTTACTATAACTAATCTATCATATACTTTCTGACCCGAATTTCCTTTAGGTTGGGCTAGCTGTGATGGCACTCAACTTTCTTGCATTAGGTTTCACACTGGAATTAAGATTGTTTCATCGTAAACAACCCAATTTCACTAACCATATTAATTCTGCCACAATACTACCCTTCACTTCACACGTAGGGTTTTCTATTGTATTCACACATATATCCCATAATATTAATATTCTAATTCTATTACTATCAAAGGCCACTAGGTATCAAGCACATAGTGAGTATCCTCTCACTGGCATAATAAGGTCCCTATGTATTTCTATGTATGAATAATGGTTAAAATAAATAACGTTATAACGTTATAACCTGTAGCTATTCATCTAACTCACTAAATATGGGTAAAAGATTTTTTTATTAATTCAATTCAATACTTAATATACATACACACCTGCAACACTTCCTGTATTAATTTACAATACTGCAAGATTTCCAATATTTCCCTATCATATTTAATACAATGAGATGTATTACTTGAAATTTCACATTTATTATTTAACTTGTAAACCTTGAGTAGGAAAGCTCAACATAAGGGTCTTTGGCCCTACCAATGAGATTGAAAATTATGTCTGATGCTCCCCCCGAGTTCCTACTATAGACATCATTGACATCCTTTTTCAATCTAGACTCTTTTATTGACCTCAAAACTAGTTTTGAGTTTAGTCTGGCACAATTCCAGAGAAGTTCCACTTGTCATAGCTTTATAAATCTAGAGACGTTCCTAGCAATCTCTCATTGCCTTATAAAGTTTTGTGTTCTCTCTCTCTTTTCCACTGAGAGTTGAACCCCTCTGTTCCCACCTGGGATCACTTTTATCTCTCGGGAGAAAGATCTAGAATCACAACTGACTAATTTTCTGATAGGTAGGTAACTACTATCGGGCCTTTCCTCTTGAGCTTTCCCCTCTTACTTTCCAATTAAAAATTTATGAAACTTAAGGTTTCCCATTCATAATAGTCACATACTTATTAACATATATTCATATATGTAATATTTATTCAATTCATAAGTAATTTATTTTAACTTAATATTTTTCTTCAAATTAAATAGAAAATAATTAAGTCACCAAAATAGTCAAGTAAGCCATAACCAACTAGAATCAACTGACTGTACGAGGGGTTACATCTTCCCTCCCTTAGGTGAACACCGCCCTCGGAGTTCCTTAATCATTTTTAAACATCTCTGGATAGTCTTTCCTCCTAAATTCCTTGTCCTCCCAAGTGGCCTCCTCAGGTCCAAAGTGCTTCCATTGCACTTTAACTTAGGTGATGGCTCTTTTCCACAATGATATTTCCCTTTGATCGAGGACGCATTGATGTTCTACCAAGAACTCGCCATCTAGTTCGACCCATAACCAACATTCAACACAAAACGATTAGTTACAATAATCCTCTTAATCTGTATGTAATATAGTGTAATAAATTTACCTATGAATTTTTCCATTGAATCACATGCCTAGCATCATATACATCTTGCTTTAACAGTGATATATAGAATACATTATGCACCTTTATGTGGCTAGGTAAGGCTAACCGATAAGCCACGGGTCTGATTCATTCTAAAATCTAAAAGGGACCACAGTAGTGAGGAGCCAATTTTGCACAAGTAGTCCATATTAATATGCTCCTCTTAGGATTGATTTGAACATACAAATGGTTTCCCACTTTAAATTCCCTTTAAGTTATTTTCTTATCTGCATATACTTTCTGCTGATCCTGGGCAGCCTTCGAATTCTATCGAATTTTTTTTACTTCCCATTCCATATCCTCTAGCATTTTAGGCCCTAACATGAATTTTTTTCTTAGGGATTTTCCAAATTATAGGAGTCTGAAATTTTCCTCCATATAAAACTTCAAATGGGCTCATCCTTAGTGATTCATGATACCCATTATTATAGGAAAACTCCATCAGATGTAGGTATTGTTCCCATTTTATCGGTTTTTGCATGACATACTTCTGCAACATGTCCTCTAAAACTTGATTTAATCATTCATTTTTCTCGTTAGTTTAAGGATGGTACACAATGCTTAACTAGATTGCATTCCAAATCCTGTTGTGTTTGTTGGTGCAAAAATTGTTTTCCAGGTCCATTTTTGCAGCTTCCTTTATCAATTTCTAAAAATTAAATTCAACTTCACGATAATGAAATTTATATACATAATGTATCTTCCTACTTGGTGCATATGCAACATGATTTTCTTTGCCTTTTATGTGTTGAATTTCAAATTCAAACTCACTTATAAATGCATTCCATATTTCTTGTTGCGCATTCAAGGTAGGTTGCTTGAAATATTTGGTCAAGCTACTATGACCATTTTTTAGCATAAATATTTTCCCCAAAAAATAATGGCACGAGACTTTTAACGCATGTATCGCAGTTGTTAACTCCAAGTCGTAAGCGGAATATTTATGCTCATTGTCTTTTAATTTCCGTGACTCGTATGTGATCACTTTTCCTTCGCGATTTAAAATTACTCCTACTCCTTCCAGACACGCATCAGTGAAGACCATAAATTGTTTATTTGGATCTTCAATGTCTAATATCGGAGTGTACTAAACAAGTGTTTCAAATATTCAAATCTCTGCTAACAGTTGTGGGGCAAATGGAAACCCCTTCCCTTCTTTTGTAATAAGGTAGTTGGACATGATATACATGAAAATCCCTCGATAAACCATCGATAATACCCTATCAGCCCCATAAATGATCTTATGTCTACCATGATTTTTGGCACCGGCCACTCCATGATGGTATAGATATTTTCCAGATCAACTATTATTCCTTCTGCTGATATAAAATGGTCCAAATACTAGATTCGATCTTCATAGAATTCGCACTTCATGAATTTGGCATATAAATGTTGTTTTTGTAACACTTGCATTACAATGCGTAAATATTCCTTATGTTTTTCCATTTTCTTAGAATATATTAATATGTCGTCTATAAAATTCAACACAAATTTATTGAGGTAAGGATAGAAGAAATAGTTTATTAAGCTCAGAAATGTGGCGAGTCCATTGATTAATCCAAATGACAAAACCACAAATTCATAGTGTCCATAACGGGTTCAAAATTTTGTCTTACATAAATCATTGTCTTTGACCCAAATCTAATGATACCTTGATCCTAAAGAAATATTAGAAAACGCTTTTGTTCCTTTCACTTGATCGAACATATCATTGACCGTCACCGAGCTAAGAGGGGATGCATTGGATCAGATATATCCTTTTTCCATAAATTATTGAAGCTACATTCTGATTTCTATTAGATTGGTATCCTCATCCGATAAGGGGCTCTAGATACTGGTGTTTCCCCAGGGATTAAGTTAATAGTAAAATAAATGTCATGTTTAGGAGGTAACTGAGGTATGTTTTCTAGAAAAACATCCACAAATTCCCATACAATTAGGATATTTTCCACCGCAGCAATATTTTCCTCTATGTTGGAAAATCCCACCTGTACTACAAATATCATACAATCCTTCATGAGACATTTTCTTAGCTCTGTAGCAGTGATGGGAAGTAACTTTACAGGTCGTTTAATTCTCTGCAACATTCATCTGATCCTAGTCTCTACTAAATAACTAATGGCCTTTATTTTACAGTCCACTACCAACCAGTGGCTGTTACACAGTAATTTGTCATCATCCCTGCAATCCCCCTTCCTGCACATTGGAGGGCCTTTCCCGTGACCTGTGAGCAGTGACATGACCTGAAACCACTTTCATGGCATCCCCCTTGACAAGGAAAATCATTCCTCTGAAGAAAGTTTCCTTTGAAAAACTCTAAAAGGAGATCTTTTGGCCTTGGCGTGACCAGCCAATTCATCCCTCGCGCCAATGGGGAAAATCCACCAAAGAGGGCACCCCAACTGGTGCTATGTCCCAGCATCTTGCTCATGCCAAGCTTAATAAGGATTGTTTTTTAAAAATAAATGGCAGAATTTTGATTCCAATAAACTCCTGAACGAGTCTCTAAAATGAGTTGGGAGGTTTGGCTCCGGATCTCTATGTAGGGGAGGTGGTTTTCCACCTATCATGGAAGCTTCCTTGAGGATAGGACCAATCCCACAATTTTAGGGATCCCAACTCACCTTCCACCATCTATATAAGCTTGCCATTTTCCCTTAGAAATCTAGTCTTAGTAGTCCTAGTAGTCTTAATAGTCCTGATAACACTAGAGGAGAGTTGAGCTTATAGTAAGGAGACTATCGCCAGACAGCATTTGAGAGCCAAGCTGAAGAGAGAGAGCTTTGTCCCATTTCTGACGAGCTTCATCGAGACGTGCTCTGCTGTCAGCCTCGCTAAAGGAAGATCCAGCGTCAGAGCTTTGGGTTGTATCTTTCCTTTCTCATTTTAATGATAAGCGACTTTGATTATGGTTTCATTCATGTGTCTTTGTTTTTGATGCAATGAATTACATCCTCTCTGACTGATGTATAGTTACATGCTTTAGATTTTACACTGTGTATCATTGTATCCTTTGCATGTGTGAAGGTGTTCAGACGTGTCAAGAGGAAGGATCGTGACCTGCCAAGTGAAGAACGAGAAGCGTCATCCTTTCTTCAACGACCATTGCATAGGACCTGAGGTAGGAAATTCATTATGTTTTGTCGTTTTTGTAACTAGAGACATGCGTCACTGTGTATCTGATTGTTGCTAGACCTGATCTGGGCTAGTAGGGATTGCCTCTGTCCGCAGAGGGGATTTACCTCTCCAACATTATGTTGCATACAATGACCGTGATTTCCGACTACAACCCCATGACATAAATCTTGTCTCGACAATTGCTGGGGGCAAGTACTCCAAATGGATTGTCATCCTTCAAGAGTTTGATTTGGATTTCACCACTGCTAAATCGATGAAATCATTGGTTTTTTTTTATCTTATCTGCTCTCTCCCCACAAACTCTATTCCATCACAATCCGAGGATCATATCCCGAATGAAACACTCTTTCTTATCAACACTCATGATCCATGGTATGGTGACATCATCGCGTACCTTCAAACATCCACGTTATGGTCCGAGTTGACGAAAGATGCTCGACATCACCTTTGGCATCAATCTCAACCATATCGCATTGTCGAAGATACCTTGTATAGTGTCGGAGTTGATTCTGTGATCCACCTATGTTTGACCCTAAAAGAGGCTGAGAAAGTCTTGAATGACTGTCACAGTGGCACCTTTGGTGGTCATATGTCTGGATATGATATTGCCCAGAATATTCTTCGTGTGGGTTACTTCTGGCTGTCTATATTCAAAGACTGTATCGTCGTAGTTTGAAAATTTCATGCGTGCCAAGTCTTTCAGCGCAAGATGTGTGTGCCACCCCTACCTTTGCATCCTGTCATTACCGTAGGCCCTTTTGCTAAATGGGGCATAGATTTTATGACATGTAACCCTCACTCGGCCTGAGGGAATGCTTATATAATCGTTGCCATGGACTACTTCACCAAGTGGGCCAAAGCGATGCCTACATTAGCTGCCGACGGTAAGACAGCCGCTCAATTCATTTTCAACCATGTAATGACACATTTCGGAGTTCCTCAGGCCATTATCACTGATCATGGCACTCATTTTCGGGATTACATGATAGCAAAGCTAACATAAAAGTTGGGCTTACGTCATGATATCTCAACGCCATACTACCCCCAGGGGAATGGCCAGTTTGAGGCCATGAACAAGGTATTGGTCACGATTCTTCAATTAATGATTGGTATTCACAAATCCAACAAGCATCTCCAATTGTTCTCAGCTCTTTGGGCCTACCGTACGTCAATATAAAGTGCGACTGGATTCACAACTTTCAAGTTGGTGTATGGTCTGGAAGCGACTCTCCTGGTTGAATTTGAGATCCTTTCGTTAAATTTGGCCATAGAATTACTGCCCTACACTTCCCCAGAGGAAGAACGTCTCTTGTATCTGGAACGATTGGATGAAACCTGCCGCTTGGCTGCTTTGACTATCGAAGCACAGAAAAAGCGAGTTAAAGCTCATTTTGATCAATCGGTTTCTCCACGTTCTTTCATCAAAGGGGACCTCATCCTCTTATATGACCAAGCACATGATAAACTTGGAGCAGGAAAATTCCAGCCCATGTGGCATGGGCCCTATATCATCAAACGAGTATTAAAAAATGGGGCCTATGAGCTAATCGACTACGAAGGTATTCCTCTGGCGCAGCCTAGAAATGGGTTGTACCTCAAGAAGTACTACACTTGAATTATTCTTGTGTGTGGTGTGTGTACATAAGTGAGTGTTTTCATTTTTGTGCATTTGTGGTGTGGTGTGCTTTGTAAGTGTCTTTCTGCTGATTGGGTCTTCTTGATTATGCAGATGTATATTTCTCCTTTTGTCGGTTTCGCGGATGGTGCCTCCCGCAGTACCAGGAATCTGTCCTCGGCAGCCTGGGTAATCTACAATCCTGCTGGTGAGTTAGTCAATTTACAAGGTGTTTGTCTAGGGCCTACCACAAATAATATCGCGGAGTATAGTGTCGTTTTGGAATTATTGAACAAGGCTGTTAACCTCGGTATTCATGCATTACTTGTATATCTGGACTCACAGCTTATAGTATTACAACTCAATGGTCATTATTCAGTTAGGAACCCATCCGTTTTACAACTGTATCTATGTATTCATTTACTGGAAAGAAATTTTGATTATATTACATATCAACACATAACCAGACACATGAATGCGTTAAGGGATGCAGTAGCTAACATGGTTTTAGATAGACATTTACGCAACTTGTAAAAACATCATCATATGTAAAAAGATCCATCCAGAAATAGATATATATATGTGTGTGTGTGTGTGTGTCAAAATGTTTGCAGTTTGTGTGCATCATATAAAATCCAAAAAATATACATGTATGTTTTAATAATATCCAGAGATAACATGTCTCTCAAAAATGTGCAAATGAAAAGCCTAGATAACTAATCAGCATGGTGCTCATGGTAGCATGACACTGCCCGCACCAATCCCCTCAGTAAACGATGAAGGCGATTAGGCAGCCCCACAGTGTGCCTCTGGTAAGCCAATAGGATGTCTGCTAGACAAGCGTAATCTGGGAACCCATGCGTGATTCCCTCCAAGTTCTGAACTATCTCACTCCCCTCGCCACCCTCACCTTGGGGATCATAGGCGAGCAGGGTCCTCCATGTGATCGGTGACATCCCGACGAGCCTCTCTGGGCCAACATCTGCATATACATAGGATTGTTTGTTATAACATACATGTATACCTAAAAAAATCATAAAAATACACAAAATCAAAAAGCGTCTTACCTAGCTCCTCATCCCAGTCTTCTCCCTCCGAGAGTGGAAGATCTGAGTCTCCCGTGAAGTCAGTACTGGCATAGGGCCAGTCCTCTATGACGATCAACTATTGCCAAAGCCATACGAAGAACTCAGGCCTCCATGAAATTTTTTTCCCCCTCCTGATCTGGGCATGAGTGCTGTCCATCGAGCCATCTGTGTCTCTCTCAACGGTGGATCGACGACTATCGCCCCCTGGCCCTGGAAGATTGGTGTTCGTTCAAGTATGAATGATACCGAAATAGATCCATACCCAAACTGCTTCAGTTTGGCCTTCTTACACTTCGTCAACTGTTGTTTGATGTTCATGGTTACGACAGTGGTCCAATCGAATAGTGTCGAGTTCATGCATTATGATGCTAAGAGGAGCTGCGTTTTAGTAGCCTCATGTGGCACCTGTGACCCCGCAGCCCGCGTAATGGTATGGAGCACCACCCTAAGTGCTAAATCAGGAACTGTGTGGATGTCAACCTTCCCACTACCCGATCTCATTTATGCCCCTGGGCACACTCTTTCCATTACCATTGACATTTTTCTCTTTAAGGTCTAGTACTATCTCAATAAAGAATGGACTAAGTATTGTAGCATTTATAACCAGCCACGAGGCATGGTGTCAAGAAGAACTTTTTTAAGCCACAATCTCGGAGAGCGTTCATGCATGCCTCGTTCTCCATGGCCATTTCATCTTCTTCACTATGCTCCCTTTATTTCCATTCGATCACCATTGTGGTTGTGTATCTGCACCAAAATGGTCACAAACACTTCATTACATCCCTTGAACACTCAAAAATTTAGTTGATTGGTTCATTTTTTGTTAAAATTAAACAAAAAATTAGGTTGCGCCATTGGCGCGATTGTTTTGTTGAAATTCATGCCAACTGGCACGACCCCTTTGCAAAAAGGATCCAATTGGCATGGGTTCATGCCCAATACCCGCACCAATTGGGCGAGCCCTAAAATTTAAAATATCCCCTCAGGGATCCAAAATCACAGTGGAATTCTATAAAAAATGGATTAAAACAAAGCTAAGGGAAGCACCTCTTACCTGGAAAAAATGAGAACTGAAATGATGCACTGGATCATCCACAATTGTCGCCGCAAGTTCGCACAGGAAAAACTCACTGTTGCTCTCCACAAGAGGTAAAAAGTAAAAGTAAATATGTTTTTACTATTTTAGTCATATTTATAACTTTTCAAGATAAACTTAGGTTTTGAAGCTTATTTTTCCAATATTTTATTATATTTTGTCGAAAAATGGGTTTTACGCTTTCTTTCTTCTGCAGCAACAGGTTTTCACGCGGCTAGGATGACGATATGAGTTATATTTTATACTTTTTCGGACTTGGTAAAAACACGAAAAAGTCACTACTGGAGTCATCTTTCAGCTCTTTTCTGAATCTCTAAACATGAAAATATTTCCAAGTCGCTTGTCGTTTTGATCTCGTTAAATTGGTTGCGAAACGACATCTACCCAGTATAAGTTTACCCCTTTTTTGGGCTGGGATAGATTATTTACGAAAAAGGAATACACTAGCCTATTGCGACTAGGAGGTTTTCTTAGACACAGTTTTCTACCTTTTCAGATCTGAGGAACTATCTACGAAAAGGGACCGTTGGAGTTTAATTTTTCGTTGTCTTTTCAAACTCTCTAAACATGAAAAGACATCAAGCTCTTCGTTTGTCAGACTCGTTAAAACCTGATGACATCGGATTTTGTCGCAATGACGATACTCGAGTTCCTCCTTCCTAGGGCTCGTTAAACATACTAGGTTGGATTTGTCCAAAGGAAAAACTTATATCACAAGCATATGATATCCCCTTCAAGCTTGTTTTCAAAATTAATTAGGGTACTCACAAGAAATAGTGGATAAAAAATGAAACCAGTATCATTTTCGTGTCGGTAGTATGTCGCTCTTGAACATGGCACTTGTCTGCATTCGTGTTGGGTTGGGGACATCTAATCTCTCTATTTTCTTACCTCTGTGGGTTTGGGTTATCCTTTTTGACCTCTCATCTGGTCTTTGCCTCGTCATCATGACCTCAGATCTTTTGATGTCAAATACTGCCAAATCAAGTGTCCTACCGCCGATATGTTCAAAATAAGTTGACCTCTGCAGTTTTCAACCATCCTATGATTCTCATTTGATCCTAATTCACAAAATTATGTTCCTCTGTCTCGTATCGATGATGTGGGAAACACTATGGCTCACCTTCGATCAAGGTCACTTAATGTCGAATCCATGTCATTATCCAAGAAGTTGATCTAGAGACTCCCTTTTAGGTACCTTAGAACCTGCATGCCTCAATGGCAGGTTCTTCACATTCGACGTGAGGTTTTCATCATTGGCCTTCGATCGAAGGATTATGCGGGTGTTCGACACCAACTCACTGTTCACATTCCGTGGATTGTACCTATAGTACCTTGAGTACCATTGTTGTTATTGGTGGTTCCTCTCGCGTCTATTAACGGCTTGCATCATTGGCTGGTAATCATACGATGTTCTTGCATGTTTGACTTCAGCTCACTTATTCACATGCTGGGACCTGTACTTTGTTTGGGTCGAGATGGAGTGTAAGACCCTGGATTTTGTCTGATGGAATCCAGGCTACGAATTTTTTGGATTATCATGATTGGTTACATG
Organism: Pinus albicaulis; assembly: GCA_034641835.2. NCBI lineage: Eukaryota > Viridiplantae > Streptophyta > Pinopsida > Pinales > Pinaceae > Pinus > Pinus albicaulis. Next base: position 1,773,903,746 of record CM076578.1, on the reverse strand, counting down.
ACTCATTGATTGGATGGTTGTGACCATACCTGAGTCTATTTACTGATCCTCACTGGATGGTTGTGTCCATACCTTGGGTCCTGATTATTTTATACTCTATTATGGATGGCTGCACCCATACCACATATCATATATTTGAGATATCAGTTGTATTTGTCTACGCAGGTTTTCCAATGGTAGTGTTTTCAGTTGGGCATGCTCTCATAAAGCATTTCACCCCTCTCTCTCTCTTGGGCCTCATGCTTTAGGGGGCATCTATTACACAGTAATTTTTCACCGTCCCTGCAATCCCCCGTCCCATACATTGGAGAGCCTTTCCCGTGACCTATGAGCAGTGACATGACCTGAAACCACTTTCATGGCATCCCCCTTGACAAGGACAATCATTCCTATGAATAAAGTTTCCTTTGAAAAACCCTAAAAATAGATCTTTTGGCCTTGGCGCGACCAGCTAGTTCAGCCCTCGTGCCAATGTGGAAAATCCACAAAAGAGAGCGCATTGACTAGTGCTCTGTCCCAGTGTCTTGCTCGTGCCAAGCTTAATAAGGATTTTTTTTTTAAAAATAAATGGCAGAAGTTTGATTCCAACAAACTCTTGAACGAGTCTCTAAAATGAGTTGGGAGGTTTGGCTCTAGATCTCCATGTAGTGGAGGTGGTTTTCCACCTATCATGGAAGCTTCCTTGAGGATAGGGCTAATTCCACAATTATAGGGATCCCAACTCCCCTTCCACCATCTATATAAGCTTGCTATTTTCCCTTAGCAAGCTAGTATTAGTAGTCCTAATAGTCTTAATAGTCCTGATAAAACTAGAGGAGAGTTGATCTTATAGTAAGGATACTATCGCGAGACAGCATTTGAGAGCCAGGCCGAAGAGAGAGAGTTCTATCCCATTTCCGATGAGCTTCATTGAGAGGTGCTCTGTTGTCAGCCCCGCTGAAGGAAGATTAAGCGTCAGAGCTTTGGGTTGTATCTTTCCTTTCTCATTTTAATGATAAGAGACTTTGATTATGGTTTCATTCATGTGTCTTTGTTTTTGATGCAATGAATTACATCCTCTCTGACTGATGTGTGGTTACATGCTTTAGATTTTACGTTGTGTATCGTTGTATCCTTTGCATGTGTGTAGGTGTTCGGATGTGTCAAGCAAAAGGATCGTGATCTGCCAAGCGAGGAACGGGAAGTGTCATCCTTTCTTAAACGACCATTGCGTAGGACCTAAGGTAGGAAATTCATTATGTTTTGTCGTTTTTGTAACTAGAGACCTATGTCACTGCGTGTCTGATTGTTGCCAGACCCGATCTGGGCTAGTAGGGATCGCCTCTATCCTCAGAGGAGATTTACCTCTCCAACAGTGGCCTTCCAACCAATCAATTCCCAACAATAGATCATACAATCCTAAGGGTAAAAATTTTAAATCAACACTTATTTGTGCCTCTCTTATCTCAATCAAGCATGTCGATACATGAGAAGTTACCCATATTTTCGACCCAGTTTCTATCTGTACTAACCAAGGACTTTTAAATTCCTTTTTTTTTAAATCACACTTCTCTACAGCCTTAGGATTAACATAACTTAAACTAGCACCTGAATCTACTAAAATAGATATAGGTTGTTTAAGTATCTTACCTTCCAATTCCACCATTGAGGGTTGAAAGTCTACTTTGCGATCCTCTAGAGGTGTATTAATTTGAGGCATGCTTCTAGCTACCTCTCCCATGACTGATGCTTCCTGCAAATTAGCCATGTGATCCAATTTGAGGTGAGGAAAATTTTTGTAATAGTGTGCATCTTTGCAGCCCCAACACTGCAAAGGCTGTTTTTTCACTTAACTAGCTTCAGGTCAAATAGAGGCTTCATTTTACTCTACATCTTCCTACCACTTAGGTTTCTGATTACTTCTACCCATTGCCTTGTTCATATCATATTTCGATGAATTCTTGAAATTGACATGTTTGGTATGTATGGAAGTTGGGTACCTTTTATGTCATTTCCTCAAAGGCCAATTTATGTTGTTTTCCTGCTATTTAGACTGCATATAACACATATGAGCCTTCTGTAATGTCTTGTCCATACTTTCCAAATTTTATAATTCAATTCACGCCTTCATGTGTGCTGGAAATTGACTATGAAATCTTTGTACCTTGCCCTTCTCTTCCCAAAGATAGAGAACATACTTCAGCAAAGACATAAATTTCACAATATATTCCTCCATCATTAGATGTCCTAAACGTAGGATGGGGAACTCCATAGACTTTTCATCATAAAATCGCTTTGTTAATTATTTACTTTTGAAATGTTTTTTAAATTATTCCGAGGTGATACTTTGTTCTTCAATCGCATGTGCAAAATTAACCTCCTCCCCCAATAGGGTGGCCTTTCCCCATAATTAATAGATGGCTAAACTTGCTCACAGGTTACTATTATACTCATACACCAGAAAATACTAGTTCATTTCAATCACCCAAGCTTCAGCTTCTTCCTCCGCCTCTGCATCGAAGGATGGAGGTTTTATTTTTTGAAAGTCCCCTTATAACTCCAGTTTTTTTTTCTTGGCCCTTTCCAAATTGGCCGTTGTGCCTAATTCCTCCTCATCATGAACCCTAATCCTATGTTGGGTATCATTTTCTTCTAAATTATCATCAATAAATTGTTGTTGCTCCCTTCTCTCTTGAGTCTCACGTTCAAGACTTGGCTGAGTTGTTCTATGATTCTTCTTGTTCGAAAGGATTTTCAAGATATTTTCTTCTTCTTGCATTAATATCTTAGTATCAGTCCACATATGAACCATTTCAGTTTGCATGTCTTTCACAGTTTCCAAAATTCTTTGAGTTTGTTGTTGTTGTTCTGCTAGTAATTGGTTTTTTTGGTGATGATGGTTAATTCTCAACTTTACCCAGATTTATGCATTCATTTTTGGTCCTGGTGTTGACCGGTTTTCCCCAGTGGGTTTATTCAGCATCTGGCCTCCATATCACCTACTCATTGTAACAGATCTTTCGCTTACTTCTTCTGCAAAAATTCATGCACACGCAATGCCTGCTCTGGAATCAGTGTTGTGGCATGGAGCTCTGATACCATATGTTACCTTTTACCTTACCCTTAGCAATCATCATAACTAAATATTTATTGCATGATTTATATGCAAATAAATACATTTACGAGATTTTATTAAATGGTATTAATTTAAATTTTCCATCGATTCATTCCAACGTACTAAAATCTTGGTCATCAAACGTACTCGACCCTCGAGGTAAGACATGTTACATATGTTAAGGGTTAAGTCATTAAGTTGATTGTTGTGTATTTTAATAAAGCATAAAACCTTCACAATGGGAATTATATCGAAAACACATTTTTATATCATATATAACTTTGGTTTCATGTTTGGAGGTGAACAACACAATGATCTAAGTCTTCTCTGAAGCTTCAAGATGGAAAACATGGTGGATCCATTGGGTGATAGATGGTCCCTTCCTAGCCTTTGATCTGATTCCAATCAGATGGCTGATGTTTCCCAAGGGTTATTTAGGGTATTACCACCACCCAAACCCTCGGCCTACTACTCATTTTCTCTTGCTTTTATTGGTCTTTCGCTCTGCAACTCGTCAATGTATTCCAACGCAAGATATTGACTTAATTATCTCATGCATCATGCAAGGGATCTATCTGGCGGAAGGTTGGAATTTAATAAGGTAAGTTACTATGCATTTATCTCTATAATATTTCGCTTGAACTATCTTACCAATTGTTGACTTACCCAAACCACTTATGCATAGGTACAATTTATTCTACCATATTTTCACTCCACTTTCCCTTCTCCTTTGTGAGGTTTTTAACTTGTTTTCATTTTCCATTTAAATATTGACTTACTTTTCTTAGTTACTCTTGCACAATTTGGGGATAGTATCCTCAGTATAGTTATTCCAACATTCATCTGGTTGTTTGGTTACCATGACTCCTCTGAGAGTTGGCTTGGAGATCTGGGTTAGTCTCGGATGGTTTCATCATCGATGTGGGTTTGATGGAAGCCGACTCCCTGGTTAGGGTTGTGAGTCTAAATGTTAAGGAACTTTCCCTTCCTGATGTTCAAATGTTGTACAACTAGAACAAAGGAAATTACAGTAGTGAAATTTGTCATTTTATTTATCCTTTCGAATAGTCCAACACAATAATTTTTCTAGAATTCTAATTTTGAATTTTTAAGGGCACATCCTCTTTCCATCTAAAGTTTTTTCGACTTTTTAATTAAGTTATGAGTGAAGCTCCAAACACGGTTTCCATTTTTTTTTGTTTAAATTTATGAGAAAACTTGTTATAGGTTACATTTATATTATGAGTAATGCCCAGACATGGCTTCCACTATTTGTATTTATATTTTTAGTAATGCACATACAAGGATTTCACTGTTATATTAATGATTTTCTAATGCCCGAACAAGGCTTCCACTATTTATATTTAAATTTATACACAATGCGCCAGCCATAATTTTCACTATATCTATTAAGCAATGTTTTTTTCAACATAATGTGTGTGTGTGTGTGTTTTTGTGTGTTTGTGTTTTTTAACACTTAAGTTAGCAGCATGCATGTTTTAATTTCAAATCATGATAATGTATAGTTCCAAAACGAGTTTCTTTACCATGATTCGTATGGGATTCTTATCAGTTCATAATTTCTTTCTTATCACTATTTGTAATTATCATTCCCTATAATATTTTCTAGAGATCATGTGGGAGACTTCCTCTCCTGACACCAATTACAGTACCAGTTTCATGAACTAGCAGACCTACTGGTTGTATATGTGTCATATGTTATACTCAGTTAGGAAAATTAGTTATTGATGGAACCTTATTACAAGTTTTCCTCATAGTTACTATGGGTTTCTACCTAACTGTAACTTATCCATAATAGAATATTTGATGAGGGGTTCCCCCTAGGTTGGGCAAACTGTCATGGCACTCAACTTTCTTATATTAGGTTTCACACCAGAATTAAGATTGTTCCATCATAAACAACCCAATTTCAATAACAAATTAATTCTGCCAAAATATGGGTATGGGTGGCCACCTGCCTATTCCAATTGGACCCACACCACTTTTTCTTTTAGCTTTTCAGTTTCCTTAATTGTAGCACAATTCCCTATTTTTAGCATTTTTTTGGGTCCTTAACTTCCGAAACCATTTTGAGGCCCTAGACGACATTTTTTGGGAAAATCAAGAACAACATGGGTCATTGACCAATGTTCATCACTCAAAATTTGTATTTCTCATACAGATATTTCTAACGAGGTGTTTTCTGCGTCAAACTAATATCGTATGCCAAAGTTACGTCCCCGAGAAGTTTATGTACCAATTAACCCAAATGTGGCCCATAGTTTTGGCGCTTCCTCTCCTAGGATTAAGTTTTTAGATGTTTATGGTTTTGTTTATAAATAATAATTAGGCCTCTGAGCCTCATTTTAACAAATTTCAGAGGCTTGTAGCCACCACATCTCTTCCCAAAGATAAGTTGCAAGTGCCCTAGCTAGTTTATTTCGATTCTATATGTAAGCATATTTAAGTTATTTGATATTGATGAAATAAAGTGTTATTTTCATTGCATATTTTTATTTGTGTTTATATTTGTATTATATTGCGTTCTTGCATAAATGTGGATCAGTGGTATGAGAGTGGTTTTCTCTTTCTTGAACCTTCTTTTCATGTCCCCAATGAGCTCGGGGAATAAGGAGTTAGGGCTCGATCTGGTTGAACCTTTGCAAGATCAGCCTCTCAAACACAAATGGCCTGCGATGGGGGAAGAAAATAAATATCAGGGAGTAGGATATCCTATCAATATATTGCTCGATGAGGCCCTCGAGAAACAAAGGAACATGATAATGGATAAATTTTCCCAGATCCTTCAATGACTACCCACCGACAGCGCATCTGCTTCCGGCAGCCACTCTAGAGGCACCACTCCCTTTAAGGTACAAGTAAACTTTGACATTCCCATATTTGAGGGCCAAAGAGATGCAGGCGTCATAAATATATGGTTAAATATATTAGAAGGATATTTCTAGGTTCATCACTTTTCCAACAGGGAAAATATTACTTTTGCACTCCTTAAAGCCACACCCTATGTCAAGGACTGGTGGGAAACCTACTATGAGAAAAAGGAAGGGAGGGAACCCTCTTTGTTCTTAGCCACACCCACTTGGGATTCTTTTCGAGATGCCATCAAGGAACATTATTATCCTGTGGGTAGCTATGAGGACAAGTACATACAATGGACTACTTTATGGAAGCAAAGGGATCAAGATGTGAATGAGCTGACGAATATGTTCCATACCCTATGCAACAATTTTGGTATCATAGACTCAGAGAAACATTTGGTGTTGAAGTATTGCAGTTGTCTTCACAGATACATTCAGGAGGAAATGGAGTTCCTCGATATCTTGTCGCTTGGTGCAACATACCAATATGCTGCCAAGATTGAGAATAAGTTCAAACAAAAGAAGTGAGACTTTGGATCTATGAATTAGAAGTAAGAGAAAGGTTCCCACAAACTACAGAACAAAGGAAAAAGCCAAGGCAGGGCAGCTTAGGACAACCCACCAAAGCTGCAAGAAAAGAACAAGACTGTGAAGCCAAAGAAGGACACAAGAAAGTGGTGTGAGTTCCATAAGAGATCTTCCCACAATGCAAGTGAGTGTCGGGTCAAGAATTTGGTGGTGGCCGAGCTGAAGACTTATGAGTTGGATGCATTCTCAGACTGTAAGTTAGAACCTGACAAGCGTAATGACAAAGAGAAGCAGATTATTGATGTGGAGCCCAACACAACCATTGCCGCCATGAATATATAGAAGGACAAACGAGAAGATCCAGAGGAGGGGGAATGCCTCTTCCATTCCCAGATGCGGGTAAAGGGTTCCCCACTACAGTTCATTATCGACAGCGGGAGCCAAACGAACCTCATCTCAGAAGAGGTCTCGAAGTGGCTGAGATTTTTCACCACAACACACCTGGAACCATACACAATGGGGTGGCTTCACCAAGGATGGGATCTCCACGTCAACTAGCAGTGTTGTCTTCCCTATAGCATCAAGCCCTTCACAAATGAGGTATTATGTGACATTTATCCTCTTGATTTTTCTGATGTATTATTAGGCGACCCATACTTGTGGAAGAGACATGTTGTGTATGAGTGCAGGCCTCGTGATCTTATTTTTACTTTGGGCAATAATTTGTACAAGATACCAAAGGTAGCATTGCCTACCACCATCTCTTTGGTTACTACAAAACATTATAGTAAGATCATTTCCAAAACAAGGAAATTTGTTTTCCTGATGATACATCCTTAGGGTAAGAAGAATATTGTGGCCACCACCTCCAAATAGGACTCCTCCGTGCGGAAAAAAGTTATGGACAAGGTCGTGGAGGAGTATGGGGACATCTTCACCTCACTCGTAGGGAGTTCGATCGTGTTGGTGCAGAAGAAGGATGGGACTTGGAGATTCTGTATTGAATATTGGGAACTGAACAAGATCATTGTTCGGAATAGGTACCCGATCCCATGGATTGATGACCTTCTGGACCAACTCAAGGGGGAAAATATCTTAGCAAGATCGACTTGAAGTCCACGTATCACCAAGTACCAATCGAAACCTTTAATGTGTGTAAGACTGCCTTCAAATCCAAGGATGTCCTTTTCGAATGGTTGGTCATGTCTTTTGGGTTGATGAATGCTCCCACAAAATTCATGAGGCTAATGGATAACATCTTGTGGCCATTCACCAACTTATTTGTAGTGATGTACTTGGATGACATTCTAGTCTTCAGCCAGACTTGGGAAGAGCACCTCAACCACATCCGACAAGTCCTCCAAACACTATGACAACACAAGTTGTGTGCCAATTTGGAGAAGTGCACTTTTGGCATGAACCAGGTTCTGTATCTGGGATACATTATTGATGAGTGGGGGGTGCAGGTGGATCCAACCAAGATCCAAGTCATTTAAGATTGGCCAACCCCAACCAATCTAATAGTGCTCCGTAGCTTTCTAATTCTTATCAATTTCTACAATAGGTTCGTGTTGGGATTCTCTCATAACACTTGGCCCTTGAGTCAAGTCACCAAGGGAGGAGCGAAAGACAAATTCTTTTGGTCTGAATCTCAACAGAAGACCTTCGTAGAGTTGAAACATCGCCTCTATTTTGCACCATTACTCACATTAACATACTTGCAACAGCCATTTGAGATCGAGACAGATGCCTCTAACTATGCTATTGGGGCAGTTGTTACTCAACAGGGGCATCTAGTGGCATATCACAATGAGACTCTTTCCAAAACAACCTGGAAGTATCCAGCTGATGACAAAGAGATGTATTCCTTTGTACAGTATTTCCGACAATGGAAGCATTACATTTTAGGGAAGGAAACGATCATCCACACATACCACCGATCCGTGCAGTTCGTATAGACACAACGAAAATTGCAGAACGATCGCCACTAGAAGTGGTCCACATACCTGCAAAAAAATCATTTGAACATCAAGTACAAGAAGGGTAGCACCAATAATGTTGCAGACTGCCTATATTGACCATCGATTGTGGCATTAACCACTGTAGTCAATTCTTGTGGGAACGAGCCTTCTGATTGGCCACTTCTCTAAAAAAGTGATCCAGAATTGGGCCGCACATACAAGACTCTCTTAGAGGGTAAGAAAGTTCCAGATGTTCACCTCCAGGATGCCCTTATATGTCAATTGGGACACCTTTGTGTTCCTTCAAGTGAGCATGCCAAGATGATTTAGGAAGAAAAATACAGTCGGGTCACTTGGAATTTCAGGGTCAAGAAAAAAATGGCAATACTACAGAATTATTTCTATTGGCTGAACCTGCGATAGGATGTCGAGAATTATATCAAGTCCTACACTAACTGCGCCATTGGAAAACCCACCATGAAGAAACAAGGCCTCTATATTATGTTGCCTACCCCTAGCTTACCTTGGGAATCCATCTCGATGGATTACATGTTGGGCCTTCCTTCAAATAAGAATGGAAACGACTTTGTTTTTGTGGTCATCGATAGATTCTCAAAGATGGCCATTATGATGGCCTGCAAGAAGAATATCACAACAAAAGCCACTACTAAACTCTTCTTTGAATGAGTGTGGGTACACATTGGGATCCCATAGTATATCATCTCAGTTCAAGACAGTAGGTTCCTTAGTACATTTTGGTCCAACTTTTTGTCGATGTTGGACACCAAGCTTACCAAGTCTACAACTTTCCATCCCCAAATTGATGGCTAGACAGAGGTCCTTAACAAAATGATTGTATGCATTATGTGCATGTGCAACTCAAAGCATCCACACAAAGTGAAAATCCTCCATAAAAGTGAAAATTAATCCTTGATAAGATCGTCTCCCTTATTCTTCGATTACATATATTCAAAACTAGTAGTAGATAAATTTGGCCACTCATTAAAAACAATCCAAAATTACATTATTTCTTGAATTTACAAAATAGAATATAGATACCAAAAAAATCTTATGTTTAATAATAACTAGAGGGTGACTGTTAAGAAATAATTAGATTTTCAAAAGTTTTGATACCTCAAATTATATGAAATAGATGTGTAGTATCAATCCTCTTGTAAACTAATTGTCTATCTTCTTCACCACCAACTAATTAATAAGAGACAATTACAAACACATAAATAATATAACACAAAAATTGTAACATTTGCAAATACTACCATCCAAATCCAAACACATAAACACACAAACCACTCAAAACATCCAAACATGGACTTACAAAGCATTCAAGGAAAGCAATGCAAACTAAATTAAAGATAGAATGATATAGTCATGCCATGTAAAGAAAACATAATGTGAATTTTGAATTTAATCTCAAAAATATACATAATAATGGTAATCTAAAAATGTTACATTGCTCCACTCAACTCGAACCAACTTAGATCCATCTAACATTGGATCTATCATGCACCGAGGGTGATCAAATTCCTCGAAGGGAAAACCTTTCCTCAAGCTCTAGACTCTAAAAAGACGGTTTTCACCTTAGGGATTTGATCCCTCTCACCTCTCAGCGCATGATAGATCCATTGTTAGATAGATCTAAGATGGTACAAAATAAAGCCAAACTTGGTAGCCATGTGATATCCAATTGGAACATTCTACTAATTGTTTGTATATTTTATGATTCTTTGTTTGTTAGCAATCCCTTTTAAAAAATATAATGACAATGGTGCATATGTAAGTGTAGGAAGATAAAGTATTTTATGAGTGTTTGTTTGTTAGTACTATTAATTTCATAAGAGATGGTTTTAAATAAATTATTTTATTTTATTTTATGTTATTTTTAATTAATATTTTTATTAAAATTAAATAAAAATATATATATTTTAAATGAATATTTTATGTATGATATTTTTTTAGTTTAGCTCACTAAACATTTGAATATTGAATCTCATGATCTATATCATACTTCATAATACAACTATAATTAACCTTATGGTAATTTATAACAATAATATTACATATAAATAATATGTACCAAAAAATAATATATATATATAATTTTAATTTTTCTTCTCTTTAACAAGATGTTATTGCATAAAATAATTGTAATTTAAAAATTGGTTGCAATATTAATTGATTTTTTACCCAAATTAGAACTATTAGGTTGGTGAAGGCTTTTCATTCCCTTCTATAAGATTTCATCTCTATTTTGGTTTGCAAAGAAATTATATAGTAACTTGCTATTCATAAGATTGAATAAAATAGTCACCATTCATCATATTTTTAAAATTTGTGGATATTATACAATTAATATTTTTTAATTTAAGAATTTTTAATTGATCCTTGTTTTTAGATATGGTAGAAATGAAAATCAAGTGGGTTTGCAATGAGCTAACTTAAACGACGTAAAGTTCAAAGTATTCAAAAAGTAAATGTGTTTTCCCATTTAATTTATTTTATTGATCCCCATATTTTATGTGAATTTTGCCAATAAATAAAGCATTCACATTTAATTTATTGTCCATGACATTTGCATTATAAAATGTGTTGCTTTTGTAGTTTGACCATCAACTCATACTTTCATATTTTTGTGCAATTCAACCTATAATTTAAGAAGAAGAAAAAACAAAAATATTCTATTAAATAATTTTTTTCTTATTAAGATTATTTCATCTTCTTTCTTATAATGTTAAAGTTAGAAATAAGAACATTCCTATTTATTTTAACTATTTCAACATTTTCATTTATTTAATTTAATTTATATATAATTTATTATAAAAAAAATAAAGATAATAATAATAGTATGTTGATTTTTTTGTGATATTACAAACCCTTTCCTCTTGTATATAAAATTTATTATAAGAGAAAATAATAAAATACTAGGTTCAAAACTCCACTTTGTATATAAAATTTATTATAAGAAAAAATAGTAAAATAGTAGGTTCAAAACTCCACTTTGTATATTAAATTTATTATAAGAGAAAATAATAAAATACTAGGTTCAAAAGTTTACTTTTTTATTATTACTAACGTGGTTTTCCTCTTTCCACCATTTTTCCTCTTTCCACCATTTGTTTTTCAGATTTGGGTACTTTTAGTGTAAAACATACCTTCATTTCATTAGCGATGTGGGTTTTCATGGGTTTTCCTCTTTCCATCATTTTTTTTCTTTGCTTATGCCCAACTTCTAAGATTTGGGTACATTTAGTGTAGAACATACCTTCATTTCATTAAGATTTGAGTACATTTAGTGTAGAACATACCTTCATTTCATTAGGGATGTGGGCAAGAGAACTTCTCTTGTTCAAGAAAATAAAATGGGTCTATCTAGAGGTTTCTTGCAACTTCTAAGATTTGGGTACATTTAGTGTAGAACATACCTTCATTTCATTAGGGTTGTGGGTAGGAGATCCTCTCTTGTTCAAGAAAATAAAATAAGCCTATCTAGAGGTTTCTTGCAACTTCTAAGATTTGGGTACATTTAGTGTAAAACATACCTTCATGTCATTAGAGATGTGGGCAGAAGATCCTCTCTTATTCAAGAACATAAAATCTCTTGTTCAAGAAAATAAAATAGACTTATTATGACAAAATTCATAGTGCAAGATTTTCCAATATTATGACAAAATTCAAAATGCAAGATTTTCTAATATTATAACAAAATTCACAATTTTATGAAAACTTTAATATTGAAAAACAAAAAGTGTAATTTGAACTAGGTTTTCAATATCATCTCATTGTAATTCACATTTTGTAAATATCAATGACATAATATTGAACATCCTTCATATGATAAACCTCCCTAATCACCTTCTTCGCTGGGTTGGTGAATCTAGATTTTGTTAGTTCAGGATCCAAATCAAATGTCTGATCCATTCAATGCGGCCTTCTGGTTTCCTCTTGTTCAATGCCCAAAGAAAGTAGAAGAAGTAGCCCTCGACAAGAGGCAAGAAAGGGAACAAGACAAGGAAGAAAAAGGTTCAAATACAGGAAATAAACACTTGGGTAAGGTGAAATGTTATAGGTGTCACCAGATGGGGCGTTATGTGAACTAGTGTATGGCAAAGAAGAAGGGGAAGGCACAAAAGGTTGCAACTAGCGAACAAGAAGATTCTATTGATACCTTGAAGGAGAAAAGCTATTCTGCGGTGCTTGGCAGAAAGCATCCCGAGAATCAATAGGTGGAGAATCCAAATCCTCTGTTGTACCCAACTCGATCACCGGTGAAGGACGTTCCAATTGAGTGTCCCAACATGCCTGAGCAATGCCCTCCAATTACAGACTTGCAATCTGAAGTTTAGCCTCCTCCTCCAGATCAGAACACGTCTTAAAATACGTGGAGAGGCTACAGATCCATGAGTCCATGGCTTCACCATTCATCTGCCCTGAAAACTTTGGAAATTGGAAGCAGGTGTCCAATTGCATCGACGCTGGAGATCGTCGTTGTTGCATATGCATGAGTTCATTAAGCGCTAGTGCCAAGTCCTGGATGGGAGAGTAAAGACCAGTAGTAGAGTCCTTTGGGGTTGCCTCTTGGCGAGGAGGCATTCTTTTCATAGGCGCATTGGGAAACTGAGACCAACGTGCAAGAAAACACTGATGAAAACCCTATATCCGTCATTGGACTGAGTGATGAGGAAGGCGCACTGAGCAAAAGCCCTAAATCTGTCATTGGATTGAGTGATGAGAAGCACACACTGAAGACTGGTTCTGAGGCACTGAAATCTTACACCAACCACAGAAGATCGGTCCCTTAGAAGGGCGCAATAGAGATCTGGAAGAAAATACTGCAAGATCTACCAATGAGAAACCCTGATAAAGGCATAATTAGAGCTGGAACAGTCCCTGAGGAGGGCGAAAGAATCTCTGGAAAAAGTCCCTGAGGAGGGTGCAATGAGATCTAAAAAAATGTCTTAGGAGGGCGCAATGTCCCTCAAACCCTAGAGATAGGGCGTACCAAAAAACCTTGCTGTAAACCCCTAAGGAGGGCAAAAATGGAGTGAAACCCTAGTGCCAAGGATCCAAGTCTGAGGAGCCCCTTGCTTCCAACTTAGATGAGTGGGCAATGGAGTCTATAGCACCCCTCAACAATAGCCTTCTTCCCAAAGCCTTCAAAAAACTAAGTTATACTTGAGGTTTTTGTTGATGTGCTTGTTCCACTTCCTTGACTAGCGACCTACACACAAAGGAGGTCTGAAAGCTATCCAATGCAATGCAAACACTAAGCAAGGGTTAGAGAAATGATAAGCAACAAGATCTTAAGCAAGAAATTATGAATGAGGTTTGAAAGCTATCAAGCATACAAAACTTACCAAGAGAAATCCAAGTGGTTTGAAAGCTAACATGAATACTTTTTATTACTTACCAAACAAATGAAAGATGTTACCTCAAGCTTGAAGAGAAATGGGGACCAAAGAGAGCAAACTTGGATATCCACGAGTCTCCACCACCAAGCAATAAAACAATCTAAAAAGCGAACTCACGATAGAAATTCCAAGCACTAGTATTATTTCCAACTCCAAATCTAACCCAAACATGCTAATACCTCTCCCTTTTATAGCCAAAGGATAGCGCATGAAGAGTCCCAATGCCCACTATATGTATGTAATTACGCATCGAAGAAAAGGGCTGGTGGTAGGATCGTCTTCCTCCCTATATCGTATCGCCTTCCCAACCTGCAATCGCAACCCTATCCCTCTTATGATCTATCTGGGTTCAATAACTCTCTTTTTGCTTTAGCAAAATATCTTATTTAATGCATGTAAGGTGATTCCTTCCAATCAGGCAGGGTGCAGGATAACGAGGGCTTAAGCGGCGGGTAAGGTAAAAACCTCTTCTAAAGAAGAAGCCCATCCCCATATGATCCTAAAGGTTCAGTCAGGTCTTGAAACTAGAATCCCAAAGCAAAGGTTCAGGGAAAAAGAATCTAAATAAGAAGTTGAGTCAATAAGATCCCTTAAAAGGTGGGGGGGTGATTGGGTAATAAAGCATAGCAATAACAAAGTGTATAGAGAAGGCATAATCACAAGTTGATTCCTAAATAATATCCACTCGTAACAATAATGATAATGAGTGAATAAACATGTGACAGTATCCAACTGCAGATTGTAGTTGCTGAGTCTCTGATCTCCATTGCCATGAATCCTTCATATTTACGTAAAAGAAAACTCTGTGTAAGCCTCCACTGGTTCATTAGTTTCATTAAATTTGTCACCATTCATCATATTTTTAAAATTTGTGGATATTATACAATTAATATATTTTAATTTAAGAATTTTTAATTGATTCTTGTTTCTAGATATGGCACAAATGAAATTCAAGTGGGCTTGCTATGAGCTAACTTAAACTCAACAAAGTTCAAAATATTCAAAAAGTAAATGTGTTTTCCCATTTGATTTATTTATCCATATTTTATGTGAATTTTGTCAATAAATAAATTATTCATATTTAATCTATTGTGCATGACCATCAATATTAACATGACTTGGTATGCAAAAAATACAGTAAATTAAAAATATATTTAATAATTGAATAATACATTTAGTGTAGAACATATCTTTATTTCATGAGGGATGGGCAAGAGATCTTCTATTGTTCAAGAAAATAAAATAGACCTATTTGGAGGTTTCTGGAAATGAGGCTTTTAGCTTTCTTTCCATCCCTAAAATGAAATGCTGGACTATTTAATTTGATAGACAACAACTACATTTTGTGCAAGATTTTCTGTGTAAGATTTTCCAATATTATAACAAATTCACAGTGTAAGATTTTCCAATATTATGACAAAATTCAGAGTGCAAATATTATGACAAAATTCACAGTGCAAGACTAAAATTCACATTGCAAATATTATGAAAAAATTCACATTGCAAGATTTTCCAATATTATGACAAACTTCCCAATGCAAATACTATAACAGAATTCACAGTTCAAGACTTTCCAATATTATGACAAAATCCCAATGCAAATACTATAACGAAATTCACAGTTCAAGATTTTCCAATATTATGACAAAAATCACAGTGCAAGATTTTCAAATATTATGACAAAATTCCCAAATATTATGACAAGATTTTCCAATATTATGACAAAATTCATCTAAACCTTGCTTTTCAATATCATCTAATTGTAATTCACATTTTGTAAATATCAATAGCATAATATTGAAAATCCTTCATATTATAAACCCTAAACACGCAGCCTTCTCCATTAACCACTCTATTCCACTACACCAGTGGAGACATCCAACCATCTCAACTTGCATACTTGCAATTAGAGACCGTTACACAGTTTATTTATTCATGATGTCAATTACAATAATGATAATGAGTGAATAAACAGTGTGACGGTCTCCAACGGCAGATTGCAGTTGCTGAGTCTCCGATCTCCATTGCCATTGCCATCGATCCTCCATATTTAGCTTCCTTAAAAGAAAACTCTGTGCAAGCCCCATTGGTTCATCGGACTTTCCACTGGCCTCCCAATCCCATGCCTTGCAAAGTCTTCTTATAATTGGAATATTTGATTCCGCACCCCACTTAACTCTCCCTCTCCTGCCAGCTACTTGGAGTGAAATTGGAAGATAATCTGCAATTAATTAATTCCATGAATGCCCTAGTATTACGATCAAGCCTAAATGAACTGAACTCCATGGAGTGCAATTCCATGCATTCACTATTATTGCTGTCAAGCCTAAATGAACTCCAGTGGAGTGCAATTCCAACTGCAACTCCAGTGGAGTGCAACTCCAACTGCATCTGCATCTATTATTGTTGATGTGGAGGTGATCGGTGCCGTCGAATGCAACTGCATCTATTATTGTTGATGTGGAGGTCGGTGCAATTCCAACTCCAACTACCGTCAAATTGCAACTTTTGTTGATGTGGAGACGGAAACTGCAACTGCGTCTATTATTGTTGATGTGGAGACGGAAACTACAACTGTTGTTGGTGTGGTGTGGAGGTCGGTGCAACTGCATCTATTGTTGATGTGGACTGTTGCGGCGTTCCGCTTCAGACGGAAACTGTTGTTAGGCAAACGCTCAGACACGACATTTACTAATGTAGTGGTCTGTGTCAGTAATTCTAAAATGCATTAATAAAAATATATAATAAATTACTAATTATTCTTTGGCATACACTAAACATGAATCAAAGTATAAGTATTTGAATATTAAAATTAGCAATTGTACCATATGTTGCAAAGGAAATGTTGTAAAGCAATAACATAGGAAATAGTACAGAGGAAATGAGTAGTATAGAGAGAAAAATATGTTATGTGATTTAATTGAATATTTAACTTATAAATATGAATTATTTTATTTTAAAAAAATTATAAGTTTGGAGAATTGTTTGGATAAAAAAAATTGGTTTTTTTATAACCTAGTTAGTAATATAGAGATAATGAGTAGTATAGAGAAAAACATGTCATATGTTATGTGATAAAGAAATTGGTTTTTTTATAACCTAGTTAGTAGTATAGAGGTGATGAATAGTATAGAGAAAAAAATATGTCATATGTTATGTGATTTTAATTGAATATTTAACTTATAAATATGAATTATTTTATTTAAAAAAATTATAAGTTTAGAGAATTGATTGGATAAAGAAATTAGTTTTTTTATAACCTAGTAGGATATAAACTAGCAGTCCCAAAAGGTCCAAGCAAATAATAAGTGAAATTTGGTTTGGAGGATTCAATTTTGGATGATGCAATTGTCTTTGAGCTTCACATCAATGATTTTTGTGATTGTTGTGTATCACGTTTTTTTTTAATAAAATGGTGGTCATAAATCTGTATGTTTTCATAGTACATCATAGATCACTTTACTCAAAATGATAATGCAACATAACACATAAAATATTATATCCATGAATTTGACAATCTTGGATAGATTTGTCCGATTTAACTAAACATTTACCTATTTGTTAATGTAGAAGATTACACACATAATTAATTTTTATTTTTTTGGCATATTATTATTCTTTAATTATTTAACTTAATTGGAAATAGGAAATAATCTAAAGAAAAACCATTTTTAACAAAATAAAAATAAAAATGCAGCAATGACAAAATAAATAAACAAATTTCAAAACAAAAAAAAAAAAATACTTAACAAATTTCAAAATAATTAAAAAATAAAGATTCTAATTTATTAATTTTTTTATATAAAATTTGATAAAAATGACATAGTCTAATTTATAGACAAAATAGACAAAACAATCTTTTTCATCAAAATCAATTTCAAACAAGAAACTCAAAAACACTTAAACCACCATATTATTAAGAACAAAATCTCACCAAAACTTATATGATTAGAAATTTAAAGCACCATATTATATAAGAACGGAATCTCATCAAAGCTTATATGATCAAATTTTAATGAATAAACACAAAACACTACCACTATTGTGTATATATATCTTATACTTTGTCTTTAACATTATCAAATTAAAATGCCTTTTAACTATATTGATATCAAATGAAACAACATGAGATTTTTCACTTTAATGTTGGATTAATTAAACCCCTTTCACTTAAAACTAAATTCAACAAACAACTATTTCTATATTACCTTTAACCTGAATTTAAACTACCATACCCTAAATTTTCTTAGTCTAAACTTTCTTTAATAATCTTATATTAAAAAAAAAAAAACCTTATCTTATGCTAATTAAAATTTATAACATACAAATAAACCAAAATATTAAAAATCAAACACATTTAAAAAAAACAATAATGCCAAATTATATTTTTAATAATATAATTAAAAAATGAAACTATATTATATAGAAAGCAATTATTACATAACTATGTTTCCCATCTAACATTTTCAAGGAAATTGTTGCCACTCGATTTGTCGATATTGCTCCATCCAGGAACAATTGTTGAAGTGTGAGTATTGGGTATGTGCCTTGGAGTGAACTACCTTAATAATCTTGTATAAAAATAAAAATAAAAAAATACCTTATCTTATGCTAATTAAAATTTATAGCATACAAATAAACCAAAATATTAAAAATCAAACACATTTTACAAAAAACAATGATGCCATTAAAAATATTAAATTATATTTTTAATAATATAATTAAAAAAATAAGCTATATTATATAGAAAGCAATTATTACGTAACTATGTTTCTTATCTAACATTATGAAGGAAATTGCTGCCACTGGATTTGTCAATATTGCTCCATCCAGGAACTGTTAAAGTGTGAACAACTTGAACTATATAAATAATTAGCTAATAAACATTAATAATAATTTTTGTTTAATGTATAAATGAGCTTAAATATGCATATCAATTATATAATTTATATATGCACTACTACTTAAAAACTTTTATCCATCTAAACTATCTAATTCAATATAGTAATGAATAAATAAAAATATTCAACAATATCTTAAAAAAAAAATGATTTGTGTCATAAATTTAAACATCATCATTATACAATTCAACCTTCAAAAAAATTGGTATTTCATGGTAACCTGCACCCGCAGAGCTTGGATATGAGAAGCGAGTGAGAAAAATTGTGAGCCACAACCATGATTCGGGTATCTCCACCCTCATAATGCAGCTGATTTTCGTGGAGGCGATTGTGTTTATTCTGCAGACGAAGATATGGAAATGGATGGAAAGTGAGTGGAAGAAGATCTGGTGGCCTTAGTGAGCTTTAAATTTCACATTGTCGAAGACAAATCCGAGATCTTTAATTCTAATTTCTAGAACGGGCGTATCGTGAAGCTCGAGTAACAACACTATGTACATGCAAGGAACTTTGTCTCCTTCCCTGGGAAACCTCGCTTTCCTCCAAGTCTTGGTGATCAATGGATTCAAGGAGATCAGGGGATCGATTCCCTCCATGATCGGAAATATTTCACATCTAAAACAACTTTATTTTGAGAAAAATAAGCTCTCCTACCTATTTCCTCCATCCATCGGAAAATTATAGCTGCTAGAGACAGTTTCCTGAAGAGCAACCGCCTCAGTAGTTGAATTCCCGATTCCATGGGCAATCGCCAACGCTTATAACAACTCAATCTTGCCAAAAATCGCCCGTCAGGCACCATTCTGCCGTTGATAAAGAATCTCGGCAGCTTGTTGTTCTTGGATTTTAATGATAATCTTCTTTTCACCGCAGTTCCTTGGTTTTGAAGCTCCAAGCCAAGATGTAATGGTCGTTTCAGTGGCAATCTTAAATCCAACTAACATCTTACAGATAGCATCTGAAAAGAATTGTTTTCAAATAATAATGATTTAGAACGTAATTATTAAAAATTCTTAATTCTTATATATATATATATATATATATATATATTAAAAAAAACCTTTATTAAAATCAATTACTATCATAACCTCACCTCCTCGTAAGTACAAAAAACCAACAAACTTCCTAACAATATTGTGTTTCTTTGGCTCTTTTAAACATGGAATGATCATGGCCATGACTAGAAAAGGTAGAACTGCATGGAAATTTCACTTTCACATATAATTTTAACTATATATATGTAAAATGTAATATCAATCAATATATATATATATATATATATAATTCTAATAAAAAATAATTACATATTTCAATAATTATATCAATCAATTTATAAGTTGTAATATTAATCAATTAAATAAATAGAACATTTGAGAAAAGCTTAATGACGTTTTATAATACAATTAATTAAAATTAATTAAAATTAATTAAATATATGTATTTATTTTAGTTTTTTTATTTTAATATATATTTGACTTTTATTTTAAAAAGATTTACAAATCTCTTTTACATTACATTTTCCCCAACATTAAATTATATTGTAAAATATATTTTTTAATGTAATTGGAAACATTAATATTATTATTGTATCTAATAAAAGAAAGTCTCTTATTTGAATCTAGCGAGTTTGGTGTCATGTCCCCAATTTTTTTTTTCTTATCACCTATATTGTTTGTTAGTTGTATTATCATCGTACCTCTTGGCTTCTTATGATATTCCTCTAGTACTATTTTACTTCTTATGATATTTCTATAGTACTATTTTATGTTCAGGAATTACTTCCGATGGAGGATGCAACAATGTCTAGGTTAAATCGATGCTCCAAGAACTTGGAGTTGTATTTGTTTTATCTTCATTAATAATCCTTACACCCTTACTAATTTTCATTTTTGTATTTGCTGATCTATATTTTACTTACCCTTATTAACGTAATTCTAACGCTTTAAGTTATACCTAAGCCTAAAGGGGTTTTTACTATAATTGTTCCCCAAATGTTTAGTATCACTTATAAACTTAATATACCCTTATGTACATTTTCTCCTTAACTTTTGAATTACTTATGACTTGTATAGTTTTGAATATATTGGTGTCCCAACCTTTTTATTTCGTATGTTTTTTCTAACTCATTCACTTAATCCCAAGGTTCAATATACAATTATGAATTTCGTCCTCCCTTTGATGACGTCTTCCATTCGTTGGTTGCCATCTATCGGAGGCCATGTGACAACCTCCTCCCTTCACGTGGTCTCCACAAACATCGAGACCATGAGTTAGGATATTGCATCATCCTAACTCATCAACAATAACAACTACTCATTTTACTTACCCATTGCCTATCCCAATTTCCAATGACTCTCTTATGTGATTCCATTGTAAATTTTAGATTATGGACGTACCAATTTATTTGTACTATTCATATAGTGGTATTAATATTTTAGAAAACCATTTTTCGTTCTATATTTTATGATAGATTTAAACTAGTGTATTGTTGTACTGGGTTGGATTACTATGCTTCTAATTATATGAATTAGTCATACGTAAGCATAGGTTTAGGATGCCATTTTCTTCCTTCCATGTTCAAGGTTGTTGTAGTATTGTCTACTATTCTGTGTAAACCTAGTTATTCACATCATGGGTTGATTATATTTTCCTTTTCCACTATGCAACATTCTTCAATTTTGGTCCCTTTCCTTTATGTATTCTTTTTGTTGATGAATTTATACGCAACTTTGTTTGCATGTCCTCTTTGTTCTACAAATCATTGACTAAGGTGCATCAACGTTACAAGGTTCTTTTCCCCTTACATTTTTAGTCTGTTGACTGTCTTCTCTCATATTATTCATGTGATTATCATGACATAGTGATTTTGTGAGCATATGTTCATGCTAAAAATCCATTTATGTTTATAAATGTCATATTAAAATTCCATAAGGTACTCATATGGTGGCATCCAACATTTTCCATAATAGTACATCACCTTACAACAAGCATAGGTAATGCTTGTACTGACATGCTACTACCATTATCTTTATCACAACTTCATTTTTTGTAAAATTATGTGCCACTTTTTCTCAATACCTTACTCAACTTACACTATTCAAGAAATTATTTCCCTTTGTCCTTTTTGTCTCCTCCCTCACAATTTTAACGAGGGTTTTTGACATAAAACATCTTCATGGACATCGCTTTCATATTTTGTTTGATTTTTTATTTTTTATTTTTGGTGGATTAACCAAAAGGAATTACAACCATTTACAACGAATCATCAAGTAAATAATCCTAGACTTTTAGGGTGATTTTAGTTACAACACCCTTCCCTCTTCCTTAAACATATATATTTAACATTTAATAATTTTATCATTGTACTATTACTTTATTTCATTTATGTTTTTCTACACACGTATGTCATCCACATCACCTCGAAGCGGTTATTTTATCCCCTACATGGTGCACCAACATATCAATTTTGGTATGTAAGGATACCCTAAAAATAATTTAATCACTACAACAAATTTTATTCCAATTACTCATAACAAAGCTATTTCACTTATTATTGCTTTGTTTCTATAGAAGTTTAATTTCCTCCTCCTCTGATAAGAAGTTGTAATATTCTATTTAGCTATAGCCAAGCTCATAGGCCACAGTGTTCAATCCTTTAGCTCTAATACAATTTGTAACATCTCCCTAAATTTTTCATTTCTTTTGTTACATTAATTATTCACCTTTATATAACTCGTAAATACAGTATTAGCCATAATATGAATAAAGGAAAACAAAATTCTTGTTGCTTTCCATACTTTATCATAAGGTTGTTAATTTTTAATAAAATTAGAGCATTAGTCCTAGGTTGAGTAATGATAATCAAGTTTTATATGCATATCTTCTTTTAATAATTCCAATGTGTGTCATCAACACTATAATATATGTATATGGTGTTGGGTGATATAGGTTGTTGGCTTAACTTTTCCTATCCCGTCGAAAATGGAATTAGTATTGTAATCGTTAGAATTTTGGCTATGAAAGTAATGAGAGCACAATCTAATATACAAGGGGTAGTAGTACTTTATATTATCTCAATTCATTATTGTGGTTAGGAGCTCATTATCATAAGGTGTAATTTTTATCTACCAATTGTTTAATTACCTTAGTAATTAATGTATCCACATTTATGCATGAATGAGGGAGTTAACTACACTTTTACCTATGATTTCAATTGCAGTTGAGATATATTAATTTCATGTATTAAAGACCTGCCTATTCTATGTTTCTCTAGAGTATTCTATGATATCTAACACACTCTGCCCAAGACACCTAGTTACAGATCCAAAATTGATTATCGGGATGATCTAATGAACACCTTGAATTTGGGATTATATGGGTAAATACCCCGAGATATCAGAAACCCTATATCTCATTCACATTATTTTCTTTGGTTGACACTACTCGGCTCCCCTTCAAACCCTAACCCTAGATTGAAGCTGAAATTTCTTAGTGCCGAGACTATGGGTAATTTTTGTATCACTTTGTTAGCCAAACATAGAATAATCCACACATTGGACAAGGTTTCATAAGGTTCTCTTTATCTACAACCCCCATTTGCAGATTAGGGAGCATAGTTCCCTCATGGTGGCATGACTTGTTGGAAAAAGGTGTAGTCCACTATGTTCATTAACTTTCAGGTGAACTGGGTTCTTCAGTTGAGGTTGTTATTATTAGTTTTGCATTTCCTTTCTATTATTACTGAAATTAAAAATTTCCTAGGTTATGGCATGGTGAAATGAGTCTTTCAGAGTATACACTACAAGGTAAGGAATTTTGAACTCTCCTTTTCGTAGACTATTCCAAAATAGGTGTTTCCATTACTTGTTAATAACCTCTAGTTGTCATTGTTGCACGTAAGTTCTCAACGAGACATATATCTTTTATAACTTGGATGGGATTGAATCTCTCCATATATTTTTTAGTATTTAATGCATACACATCCTCTCGGTTTACTCTACAGGTTCCATTTAATTCACTCAACATTTCATTCTTCTTTATGACCCAGATATTTTTGGGCTCTAGGGTTCAAATTTCTTTTGTTCTTAAGCACTAGGTGTTTCGAGGCACATGGAAATGTATAAGTTTTTTGTGTCATAGGTGGTATTAGTTATATAAATATCTTACCCTAGATATGGATAAATGCACACTTCCTTTATTGTATTGTTGTAGCACTTTTCCTATAAATGATGACTTCTCAGATCTCAATGTTTAAGAAGGGTTACAGTTTAATTGTATTGTCCATAAAATTTGGTATCGATATGGAATTTTATATGTGGTGGGTTCATTTTGAATGTTCCTATTTTGGACACAAATAATTTATTTCTTGTATGTTGTTATAGTTAAAAATTATTCAGGGTTGATGAAACCCTTAATTACCATGTCGATTTTCTTGGTTTATTTCCAACTATCATATAATTGTAACATTTTCCTGTTAATATACAGTTACACGGTATGCATTGTTTTCTACTATAATTACATAATATCACAAAAGAATAACACAAATTATACTTATTTGAGTAGTTCTTAAACATTCTAGAAATTCAACAAGGAGAAAGAACTCTTCGCCCAACCAACGAGAACGACAATTATGTCTAGGTCACCCACAAGCCCTTTCAATTCTCGAACAAAAAACATGCAATGACCTCAAAGTTCAGTAAACAAGAATTATCCTCAGTGGGAGCATCCTTCCCACCTTAAAAAACATCTTGTTCAAGGTTTCTACACTGACGTACTCTCTCTTCCTTCCTACCATATGCCTTTGATACTTTCTTCCTTTTTCTACCCCCTTGGATTTTCCCACTGAGATCTTTATCTCTACGGAGCGAGAGAGAAGTAATTTTCTTGAAATTTCTTGCAACTCAAAATCTCATTTTCGATATTTTAACATGAATTCCAAGACTTATCATGATTCATTTTTTCAATAAAAATAATTAAAATGAACTTTTAACATTTAAAGTTTCACTAGGCTTTTTCACATACCCCATGATTTACTAGTTCTTTGTAGTAAAAGTACATTAAATATTTTATTTTCACTAAGGGGTGTTACAGAATGCGTCTCTATATGACATTGAAATATTTTATTGCAAAAATTCATTTATTAATATTTCCTTAAAATGTTACATATCAACTTCATATTAAAAATTAAATGAATTACACATCGAGTCTCCCTTGTTAAAAATTAATTGGAATTTTTTTCTTTGAATTAATTTTTTCCTTCTAAATGATTTATTATGTCGAATGAATTTCTCTTTGCGGGATTTCTATGTGAAATTAATATTCACTCTAGTGAATCAGAGAGCTTAAATTTCATCCTCCTCTCACATATCCAAGTTTGACACGTGGATGGTTGGAGGTGGACCTCAAAATACCCCTGGGCCTATCCCTACAATGAATGTCACAATTCATCATCGTGCATTGACTGTTGAATTTATGGTCAAGATAGGTTGTGGTTAGTACATGGTTCGAGTCCCTGTTGGTATCCCATACTTTTCTGTCGTGCTTTGTCAGCCACTATGCTTGGTGTAGGGTTCAAATCTCTGTCAACAACCCATGCTTTTCAAGTTCTCATGGTATCGATAATTGTCATGATCTATTCTTGATCGTCGTTCCTGATCCCTACTTATGTGTTTAAACCAATGCACCAAAGAACCTTATCTTGATACCACTTCTCATCCAAGGCCTTCTAACCTATTATCAGCCTATCAACAACTCCATAAGCACAACTCCAAAAGCTATAAACCTTTGATTTCATAGTTACACATCAAAACAAACATATATTTTACACAAGATTCCAAAAATCATAGACCTTCTATAAAAAAAACAACGAGGCAATTTCAAGAAAAAAATTAGTAAATTTCATGGATCTTGAATCTCTGGAGTCCATGAACCGTCAAAATGGATTTTTGCATCCATCATCCACTCATCTACTTCCCATTTTTTCATGGTCTTCTCAACTTCACCTCCTTTCCATTTCAAAGTAGTAACATCGCCAGAGCCGAGCCTTGAATCCCATAGCTTGTCCGACAATAAAATTCAAGCTTATGAGAAAGCATTGAGACAGTGGCACCAATATTGAAAATCGTACTCATGAACAATGACGGTGAGGGTTGTCGCGTGGAGTAGTAACTGTTGATGTCGATGTCACTATGGTTATAAAGAAGATTCAACATAATGTCTAACATGGTAGCATCGTCATTGTTTTTCTATGACTCCACGTTGACAACAAGATAGGCTGAGTTGGTTTGTTTGGACGAACGCATTTTCAAAAAAATTTCATAGTCACATAAATATAACAAGGAAGCTGACGCGTTACATTTGATTCCTGGGTCTCTGTATGTAACGAAGAATTCCAAATTTTACACTAAATTACACAAAGTGATAATTTTTTTAAGGCATGTAGGGTCTTCGTAATATCCTATACACTTGTAAAGAAAGGAATATACATGGGTGCATGCAGCTTCCTTCAAAATTATTGTCGCACCATGCTTTTCCCTATCCTCTTCAATTTATTTGGTAATTTGAAACAAATGTAAATGTTGATAGTTGTATTCCATTCCCATTAAAACCATTGAGTTTTATTTCAAAGATTCGTTGGAGCATAATGCCAATTATCTTTGAAAATAGCTTAAATATTAATCAAATTTGTATTTAATTTGACTGTAATTTGAAGAATTTTAATTTATGTTTAATTTTAATGTAAATGTGAAGTATTTGGGATTTAATGATCGAAAAAATTATTAATTTTCTAACTCTAACTAACAGTTGGTGTTCACATATCAGGAGCCTTTTACTTTTTAAAATTTATATATTATATATAAGCATAGTTTTGTGGTCACCCACCCACTTAATTCAATTCATTCATGGTAGAATCAACTAGCTCTCCAATAAGAACTTCTATTTATTCCCCGTCTTAAACTAACTTTTTTATATCTAGGCCCTCAAACTGGTATCATATGCACATATATAATATAATTGTTAGGGATATATATAGATATATGTTGTGTGTGTGTGTGTGTGTGTGTGTCTTTATTTTGAATAATTTGAGGTTATTTAGATGATTTTTTTTATGGTAAGTAGTGTTTTATTCTTTTTCAAATATTAATTAATTTAAAATCTAAACTGATAGAATATATACATTAGTAGTTTTTTATAGTAAAATTGGTTTAGTGGACATAAGTATATTTTCGTGCAAAGAAGGATATCATATATATCAATTTGGTGTTTATTTATTATATAATTTAACTTAAATAAGGGCGGAAACGTGAAGCTGGGTTACACTTTTGTGAGAATCGGGGGCAAAAAAAAATTTTCTATTGTCTTTTCTGCTAAATTAAATTTTCTATTCATGAGTTAAGTAGGAACTAGTATTGATCTATGTGGGACATTTATAGCCCAGTTTGGACATTAAATTGAGAAATGGAAGATACCCTTTATCCTCATCCTATCAAAATAATTTTATACAATTTTAAATGTCGTTTTCTTGTTTACATTTATGACAGTCAGTAGACAAAGTATCATACAAATATTTGTGAGGTTTTGGATAACAATTACATTCCCAATTTCACTGTGGGTTATATTATTTAATGCTCTATCATAATGTTGTTTCCAGCTTTAAAATTATGAAAAATATTTTTTTATTCATCGAGATTTCTTCATGTGTAACTATTCAACCTGGCGTTAGATTTTGAGGCTTCTAACTTCTGTTTTCTAGTTTAAAAGATAGAAAATAAATGGAATATCGTATCTCTCAAAAGAGTATTTGCACTCTAGTAACTGATTTTCTTTCACATAATACCACTAATAATAATATTATAATTTTTGCGATAGCCTATACTCATTCCAGTAATTCTAATACAAAAATTTTGTATCGTTTACTACCTTAGTATTTATGTAATCATGATAGCATAATTTTTTTTCTTAAGAATGTAGAGGTTACACGAGTTTATATTTAGCCCCCCTATTGGGAGATTCCTTCATGAAAATTTTATTTCTATCCTTCCTTATATAACCATACAACTACTCCCTAGGATTTCCAAATGGTTGTTAACATTCTATATGATATTAAAGTATTAAACTATACCAAAAATATCACCAACATCATACAGACTTGAAATAAAATTTTAGAATACATTAATGGTATTAGGTTTGCATTACAAGACTACTGAACTTTTACTACCTCCAACTCCTTAATGGTGGAACCAATACTAAATCCTACATATATAGCCTTGAGAAGTCTTCATTCCTCACTAATATAAAATAGAATTGAATATTAAAACTGATGCATGCCTGTTATCAACTCCTCATTAATATGAAATAGAATGAATACAAGTCTGTATAGATACAACATACCAATTGTAAATACTATTTTCCTCACATCCACGTGATTCTCCTCAAATCTCTCCCTCGATTAGACATATCAATTTTTCCAAGTGTTGACAACCTCTTGTCAAACTAGTGAAGGAAATTTTAAGACAACTTTCCCCAGAAAGTTTCCCTCACGGCATGCTGTTATTCTGGGCTGTTGTTTCCCATAGCCTAGCCTTTTATTTTTATTTTAACAATTTTTTTTGTTTTAAATCTCACTTTTCTTCAACTTTTTTTTTCTTACATATTCCTAGTAACTTTCCCCTTTACCGAGGAATCCTTAGATATTTTTCTTCTATCTAAAGTTTTTTCAATTTTATTTCTCTCCAAAGGAATTTTTTTTGGATAATTAGGGAAAGTATGAAATTCTATCCTATCCTCATGGATTAGAATTTGGGATCTCTCTATACTCCGTCTTTTCAATTTTGGTATGAATTTTTCAATTGAGGTTTGATAGTTGTTGTTATAAGAAAATTTTGCTAAATTCAAAAAATCCTCCCACCTTGTGGGTCTATCCATTACATAAATGTGAAGCATATCTTCTAATATTTGATTTTTTCTGTCAATCTACCCATCAGTATCAGGATGATAGGTTGTGCTAAAATTTATTTTTGTTCCCATCCCTCCAAAAACAAATTTCCAGAACGTTGATGTGAAATTTTCATCCCTATCATAGATGATCACCTTTGGTATCCCATGAAGCCTAAATTTTTTTTTCATAAAAACATTGGCTACTTGGGTTTTCCCAAAGGTAGATTGCACCAAAATAAAATGTGTAGCCTTGTCAATGTGTCCACTACTACCATAATGGATTCATGTTGATACTTAGTCCGAGGTAGTACTATTATGAAATCCATGGATCTCACTTCCCACTTCCATTATGGAATCAGAACGGGGTTATCAACCCTATAGGGTGTTGATGCTCCACCTTCACGTGTTGGGAGTCTAAACATCTTTCCAAATAATCAGTTGTTTCCTTCTTCATTCTAAGCCAAAAATAATTTTCCCACAATGTTGTCACCATATTTTGGTAGATCAGATGACCTGAGTAAGGTCTCTTGTGGTATTCATCCATTATCATCTATTTCAAAACATGTGTGTTAGGAATGTACAATATTTGTTTATAAATAATTAATCCTTTCAGATTTATGGTAGAACTCAGAATTCCTTGTTGATGTTATTTTCGCTGTAATTCCAAATACCGGGGGTCCTATTATAGGAATTTATGAACTAGTTCTTCGAAATTTGTCTTAACACTGCTACTTGTGTCAAGATACAATTTGATGGGAGTGTCTACTTAAGACATCTGAAATTCTATTTTTTTTTTCCCTTAATATGTTTGATTTCCATGTCAAACTCAATAAGGAAAGCTAACCATCTAACTTTTCTTGCATTCAAATCTCACTGGCTAAAGAAGTATTTCAAGATAATATGGTTAGTCATTAACATAAATTTCTTACCCAACTGATAGTGTTGCAACATTTTTAATGCATGTATGACAACATCTAATTCTAAGTCATAAACTGCATAATTTTTCTCATTTTTTCAGCTTCCTAGATTCATATTCTATCACAACATTGTCTTGTAGTAGTACTCCTCTGAATCCTTGTAGACAAGCATCAGTACATACAATAAAGCCTTTTTTTAGATCTGCAATTTTTAGGATTGGGGCAGTTGTCAATTTTTGTTTCAGCCTCTCAAAGCTTTCTTGACATTTGGTTGTCCACTCAAACTTCAACCCCATTTTCTCTAAGGAGGTAATGAGATAAGCTAACACAAATAATCCCTCCAAAAATATTTGATAATACCCTGTGATACCCATGAATGAACAAATTGTTGATACATATGTGGGTATTGGTCAACTTAAAATTGCTTGTACCTTTTTTGGGTCTACTGCCAACCCCTCCTTTGAGATAACATGTCACATTCAATTTCAGATTTGTGAGATACCCATTTATATTTACCCCTCCTTCCATTTGGTTCTTGTAGCTAACTGCAGCATCCAAGAGTGTTGAAATATTTTTGTTTGCATTTTACATGTTTCCACTATTTGTGGACTAATATAGCTTAGAATAGCTCGAGGATCAATTAAAAAAGACACAAGTTGGGTGAAAATGATACCTTTGATTTCGAACATAGTTGATTGATGTTCATCCTGTCGGTCTTCTAATGTGGTGTTGATTCATGGAGTGCTTCTCGCTACATCGTTCACTGTGGTTGCCTTGTGCATTGCTTGAATGTTTTGAATAGCACTAGGGTTGTGTGGATAGTACCAGAAAAAGAGACGTTCTACATGCCTCCAACATTTCTGTGGTTCCTTTTATTTTACTAGTGCATCCCATTTGTTGTTGTCTTCCATGGGCTTGGATCATGTATGGGATTGGGCTGGCTTGTTTTCCCTAACATTGTTGATTTTCCTTTACTCTGCCAGGTTTTAAAGTTATCATTCAGTCCCTTAAATTTCTGGTAGCATAGTCAACCTTTTGCTAACAAGTTCATCCATAGTCTTTGGGTTATCAAACTCAATTCCTTCTTTATATATTGTGGGCAAGAAATTTAAGAACCTATGTAGCTTCACTTTCTCACCTCTTATATACAGTACATAACGAAGTAAGTTTGTGAATTCCTTTATCCCTGTCGTCATATTATCTTTCACTGAAGTATCAGGATTTAGCTTCTGCTACAATTCTTCCAAGGATATTATCTTCTCATGTGTATAATTTTGGTCTCTTCCCACTAAACAGTTGTTTTAACTTGCAAGTCGTAAAATTCCAGCCTTTCCTTTAGATTGCTTCCATACTCATATACCTGGAAATATTTAACCATATTCAGGAGCTAAGCTTCTGCATCCTCTTCCTTTTCTCTATAAAAGGTCAAAGGATTTATCTTGCCTAATTATCCCTGCAACTCCTTTCTCTTCCTGGATTTTGAGTCTTCTCTCTAAGACTATTCTCCACTCTCATATTTTTCTGAG
This sequence comes from Pinus albicaulis, assembly GCA_034641835.2. Classification (NCBI taxonomy): domain Eukaryota; kingdom Viridiplantae; phylum Streptophyta; class Pinopsida; order Pinales; family Pinaceae; genus Pinus; species Pinus albicaulis. The sequence continues at coordinate 1,773,872,578 of CM076578.1, read as the reverse complement.
TTTTTTTTTGTCTCTTTTCTTTTCAATCTTTCCTGTTGCTCCTCCTGATGACTAGGTTTAGAGTTTAATTCTCTTATCAAACTCTCTTGTGCATTTTTGGATTGCAGTAGACACTCATTGCTAGTCTGTAGCTAAACCAATTCCTGTTGCAAATTCTTGGTAATTCCCAAGATCTAGGTGTTAGGATCTAGAGGCACATCCTCCTCCCCCAGCTCCATATATGTCTCTTCTCTTCCTGTTACTACAATGAATTTAAATCGGTTTGCACTTTATATATGCTACACATTCAATAATTAGCATTAATAAATCATTAACATAACATTCCACTCATCTTCTTTTTGTAAAACAATTTTAACTGTAAATTTAAAATTTTTAGACAGTTGAATCTTCGAGTGTTGAGGTCCATAAGCCTAGTGTTTTAACCTGAGCTCTGATACCACTTGTCATGTCCCCAATTTTTTTTATTATCACTCATCTTGTTTTTTAGTTGGATTGTCATCGTACCTCATGGCTTATTATGATATTACTGTATTACTATTGTATGTTCAGGAATTATTTCCAATGGAGAATGCAACAATGTCTAAGTTAAATTGATGCTCCAAGAACTTGGAGCTGTATCTTTTTTATCTTCATTAATCTTCCTTACACCCTTACTAATTTTCATTTTGGTATTTGGTGACATATATTTTAGTTACGCTTCTTAATGTAATTCTAACGCTTTAAGTTATATGTAAGCCTAAAGGGGTTTTTACTATAATGGTTCCCCAAATGTTTAGTATAACATAAAAATTTAATATACCCTTAAGTACATTGGTGCCTTAACTTTTGAATTACTTATGGCTTGTATATTTTTGAATATATTAGTGTCCCAACCTTTTTATTTCATATGGTTTTCCTAACTCATTCACTAAATCGCAAGGTTCAATATACATTTATGAATACCGTCCTCCCTTTGATGGGGTCTTCCACTAGTTGGTTGCCATCAGTTGGAGGCCATGTGACAACCTCCTCCCTTCACGTGGTATCCACCAACCTCAAGGCATTGGAGGGATAGTGGATATCGCTCATAGTATAACTACGGTCAACAAGTGAGGACACAAACCATAAGACTATACTTACCTTTTTCCTCGTCACTTCAATCCTTTACTAGAGGAGTGTGGCCGCTATGGCTGAGGATGCTCCTTTGCTTCTTCCCCATCCTTAAATGTCGTCTACATGCTGTCAAGAAATGTTCACCCTTATGTATGGATTCTGTGGAATTGTTATTGTGGGAGGCAGAAGAGCTTTTTGTAAATAATCCATGGCTTATACCTTTCTCTAATGCTTGTTGTTTTTTGGATGAAATGTAAATTTTTTTGGGAAATCATTTGTGCAGGGAACTTCACCACTACCTTAGACCTTTCATTTACACCCTAATTATGAACACACTATGTGTTTCCTTGCACGTGCCTAAATCAAATGCTACACTTTCGAGACTTTAGTTTCCTTGAGGTTTCTGTGAGCAGGTAATCTCTCAACCCAGTTTCGGCTAGTGAGAGTTACATGTTCATTTTTTTTATTCTTTCCCATTTCTAGAGAAGTTCTATCTCTGTGAGTACTTGAGTGCAGGGTTTCTATTCTCTATAACTCATGGTTTACGGGCATAAACTCAATCCGTTCAAATTTTATAAAAAGCCATAAAATGTGGGTTACAGGTGCGACATTTGCCCTGTATATTTTTATCTATTCTTCAAGGGAAATAGTTGCGTAACGTACTCTATTCTTCTTTTCCCTTTTGTTAAATTGATTATATCTCTTTATTAGCATGTGTATTGACCCAGATAAGGGTTCATTATTTCTTACAGGGTTTTTGAAGAAATCCCTAGATTTTGGCTTCTCATTCCAAGGTTTCCAAATATATCGAACACAATACCTTCTAGGAATTTTAACTTGGCAGATGTTGGAAAATATAATTCAAGCTACGCAGATTAGGTATGCGCTTTTTTCCTTCTTTGGTTTGGAACTCAAATTCTATAAGACTCTTTGGTTTAATTTTCTAAACTTTGTTTATTGACAGGAAGAGGCTATCATAGTTACTCCTAATTGTGATGATGGTTTCAATCATTTAAAGGATGATCCTACATCCCAATTCCTTTGTAGGTAACCTATGTTATCATGTTCCCTCTTTCTATATGAATTGTCTTCAATTTACTCTTTTTACACAGTGGTTTAGGGTACTGGCTTGAGGTTTGGCACTAATTATTTTCTAAATTGGAACATGTCCAAAAATGAGCCATCTTCATGGGATTTTTGTGTCACTCCTTTAGGTAAAAATATTGCCCCTTTTCTTGTTTTATATCTACCCTTGTTTGGTTTGTTTCCTATTTTGATTGAATAACAAGAATCATTACTCACTTAGGGAATTTATATGCACAAAATTATAGCACTGGTTCATCTCATTCAGGGTCTACGTTAAGGTAATCTTTCCTTCCGAATTTCTGAGATGATTAATTTCCTTTATTGATGTCAATCTATAATTTTAAGAAAACTGTGTTTGTATTTATGCAGGCCCAATCAAACTTTGACATTTTTGTGTTTTCGTCCAAACTTATACATTGTTTCTACTAACTTATGGTTTCCTACATCCAGGTTGGTATACCCCTATCTTTCCATAATTCTGCATGTGATAAGCACCTATGTGTTTATACTCCTAGGCATTTGTTATGATGGATCGTAGCTTGAAATTTCGGCGCTAAGCCCCAAATTACCAGGGTGCCTTTTTGAAATATTATTTGTAGCTATTCGACTTCTTGAGTGTGATTGTATAATGTAAAACAACATTTCGGTATTTAACATATTTGAGTATAATACTCTGGTGATTTTGTTATTATCTCTTTCCTTTTTTATAAATTATTATCATTCTTAAGCCCCATAGCCTTATACACGAAATTTTCTTTGGTGATTTTGATGTATGACTTAGTATTTCATATTTTTTATACTTCTGAAAATACTATAAAATGTGTTCATCCACGTATTAGAAATTCCATTGTACAGGAGTGACCTGAATGCTATGATATCATTAATTAATGTTTTTAAGAGAGTTATTTTTTTCCAGATTTCCCATTTTTTTTATCTACTGTCTTTTCTGCTAAACTAAATTTTATGTTCATGAGTTAAGTAGGAAAAAATATTGATATGTGTGGGACATTTATAGCCCAATTTGGATGTTAAATTGATAAAGGGAAAATAGCCTTTATCATTATCCTATCAATAGAAATTTATACAGTTTTAAATGTCGCTTTCCTGTTTACGTTTATGATATTCAATAGACAAAGTATCGTAGGAATATTTTTAAGGTTTTGGATAACAGTTAGATTCCCAATTTCATCGTGGGTTGTATACTTAAACGCTCTATCATAATGTTGGTTTAAGCTTAAAATTTTTGAAAAATCTTTTGTTATTCATCAAGATTTCTTCATGTGTAACTATTCGACTTGGTTTTAGGTTTTCAGATTTCCAGCTTTTGTTTTCCAGTTTTAAAAATAGAAAATAAATGGAATATCCTAACTCTCAAAAGAGTATTTGTACTTTAGTAACAGATTTTCCTTCACATAGTACCACTAATAATAATATTATAATTTTGGCAATAACGTCTACTCATTCCAGTAATACTAATACAAAATTTTTCTATCGTTTACTCCCTTCGTATTTATGTAATTATTATAGAAAAAAAATTTGTCTTCAGAATCTAGAGTTTACAATAGTTTATATTTATCTCCCCTATTGGGAGATTCCTTCCTGTAAATTATACTTCTATCAGTCCTTATATAACTATACAAATAATCCCTAGGATTTCGTAATGGTTGTCGACATTCTATACAATATTAAAATATTAAACTATACTAAAAGCATCACCAACACCATACATATTAAATAAAATTTTAGAATACATACGCGATATTAAGTTCGCATTACAGGACTATAGAATTTGTATTACCTCCAACTCCTTAAAGGTGGATCCAATACTAAATACTACTTATATAGTGTTGAGAAGTCTTCATTCCTCACTAATATAAAATAAAATTGAGTATTAAGACTTATGCATGCCTCTTATCAACTACTCATTAATATGACATAGAATGAATACGAATCTATATAGATACCACATTCTAATCGTAAAGACTATTTTTCTCCCATCCTCAGATCTCTCCCTCGAGGAGAGATCTCAATTTTTCCCAGTGTTGACAACCTCTTGTCAAACTAGTGAAGGCACTTTTGAGCCAGCTTTCCCTAGCAAGTTTCCATAACAGAGTCCCTTAATTCTGGGTTGTCGTTTCCCATAGCCTAGGCTTTTCTATTGTTTTCTCACAAAATTTTTATTTTAAAGCTCTCTTTTCTTCAGGGTTTTTTTTATTACCTCTTCCGAGCAAATTTCCTCTTTACTAAGGAATCCTTAGACATTTTTCTTCTATCTAATTTTTTTTCAATTTTATTTCTCTCCAAAGGAATTTTTTTGCAGAATTTTGGAAAGTATGAAATTATATCCCAGCCTCATTGATTAGAATTTTGTATCTCTCTATACTCTGTCTTTTCAATTTTGGTATGAATTTTCTTAAATAAATATCATATATATAAATTATAATTCCTCCAACATCATAATTGTTTCATAGGTTGACATGTTATTTGTCCTATCTAAATAAAAACATAACAACTGTAAATCTTGGGTATTAAATTTGGTTAGACAACTAATCAAACTTGATTTCTATTTTTACCCTCCAGGGTTTCTATGGTATTGGTTGGTGTTGTTAGAGTTTTGTGATTGCTTATATATTTTGTTCATGACTATGTTTATTTAAATTTCCTTTTATACATAACAATGATTTCAATCCTTGCATTAAAAGTGTTGTTTCCTAGGTGTGTGATCATGGTTGCTTGTAGCAACTTGAGCCATGGGGTGGAATAAATACAAAGGAAATATCCTAGACCATGGAATTGGTAAATGTTTGCTGCAAGAAAAATATATTGAACCAAAACTATGAAAATATTAAAGGATCAAACCTTGGAGTAGTAGTCAATGGCCAAGGAGGAGAGTCATGTGTGTTTTTTTACAAGAATTTAAATCAATGGCAACGTACGCGTGGAAATATGAGCAATAATTCTAAGAGTATCTCATGGAAAGAGTGTCAGTGAAATGTAGTTCTTGACAGAGAAAAGAGGAACCAATATCCATCTTCACATAAAAACATTACAAATAGTTTCAATGGTAGAGAGAAATAAATTATTGTATACAAATAAGTGTAGCTTGTGTGAAAAAAATCATGTCGAAAGGGTAGAGATGAATGTAATCAAATTTTATAGCTAGGAAGTGAAAATTGTGTTTGAATCAATAGATTGATGAATCATGTATCTAAGGAGAATTCCTAGAGAATTGGCCGTTATAGTGGCTGATGACCTATATAATTCGATAGGTGGGAGTTACATTAATGTCATGGAGAAAGGAAAGGAAATAGTGTAAGAAGAAATGAATTACTAACATTAAACAAGAAAAATATTAATTATAAAGGAGATAATGTAATTGCAAATATTATTGTAAGACTTGACAAACATGCATGCAACAAAGTCTACAGTGATAGGAGGAATACTAGATTATCTTAAGTAACCAGATCATTAAGGGGTTTAGATCCATAACAATTCCCTACTCAATTTTAACGGGGATATTTTCAGGATTAAAATTCACTCTGGAATGATACTCTAAATAAAAACTCTACAACTAGTGGTCAGGAAAGACCCTGAAGAAGAAATAATTGGTTCAAATAATGTCAAGATTTCCTTTTTCAAATTGATTAAATAAGAACCAGAAATATGAAAATATTAAAGGATCGAACCCGCGAGTAGTATTCAATGGCTGAGGAGGAGAGTCATGTGTGTTTTTTTAGAAGACTTTAAATCTATGGCAGCACACGCGTGGAAATATGAGAAATAAATCTAAGAGTAGCTCATGGCAAGAGTGTCAGTGAAATGTAGTTCTCGACAAAGAAAAGAGAAACCAATAAAGAATTGAGTGAAATGTAACGAGGGAATAAAACTCACAAGACAATGAAGAAATGAAGTACATGTAGCTAGACAAGAAAGCAGATTACCTAGAAATGAATTGTCCTGCACACCATGAGAAAAATTCTTTGCACCCAGAAAGAAGTAGTAATGGAATAATGTGTGGAACATGACCCAGTTTGAATGAGAAATGGTTTTTTAATTAACCAAAACCATTGAAAGGTATAAGGGTAACATAACCACCTACCATTTCCACCGATAAACCATGCTCATATTGCCACAACGAATCAAATGAGGAATTGTCGAGTGAAAGGTACCTTAGGGTTTGGGGAAGAGAATATGCATCGTAGATCAATTGGACAATATCACCTCTATCCAAGTGGCTTTGCCTTGAACCCAGTGCATCCCATGTGAAAATTAAATGCCTTCAGATGGTCACGCCATATGACGCTCAAAGGTTGATTACAAATATAGTGGTAGATACAGCTAGTGTGTTGGTCATAACTGAAGGGAAAAGTAATGAAATACATAATTAGTGAAAGAATATGGATAACATGGAAAAAAAGCCTAAGTTCCATGATATTAAAGGTCTGCAACCAACACATATCAAATTTGAGTAAACTAATATAAGTATTATAAATGGAAGTAATGCAATAGATAATTTGAAAACCTTAGTTTAGGGATTACTCAGAGGGTGATATATCCATAATCAACATGTTATATGCATTTCCAAGGACAACCTAAGAATCCAGATCTGAGGATAGGAGGATGGTGGAAAGGGATCCATGTTGGTATTGACCTTGAAAATCCTAAATTGTGCTTGTAAAGGTGTTTCTTGTAAATGTATGTTAAATATAGTAGAGTACTAAGATACATGCGAATTTGTAATCATAAACAATAATGGGAAAAAAAAAAAAAATTGGACACGTGACCCCTAAATCCGCCTAACTTATATTGAGCGCCTTGACGATTCAAATATAAATTTGACAATCACTTTTCCCACCGATAAGATTTTTTTTATGACTGTTGTTTTTTTTAAATGATGTTTTATTAGAAATTCTATATTTAGTATGGTACATTAGTAAAAACACTAATATGTATCTCTTCACTTTTATAATGAATAAAAAACCTTTTATAACGTATATAGTAAAAAAAAAATGATAAATGTTCAATTTATAATAAACATTAAAACATTAATTCTATAATACATCTCCTATACTACAATAATACAATTGAAATATTATTATTTCTATTATTATTATAAAAAGAATTATGATATAAGTACAATATACATTTAGAAAAATTATAAAATATTATTTTGAGTATGGATATTTATCCCTATTTTATAATGGAGATTCTAATTTTGTTACAATATCATAAGTCAATATCATGGTTTATGAATATGACATCTCCAAAAAAATTGTATCTCATATTACTTTTTTTTAATTAATCAATTTAATTAAAATGGAAATAAAGGTGTAAATAAGATAAATATAAAATTCCATTTGTGTATAATATTAAAAAAAAATTAAAATATTTTATTGGTAACGAATGAATGTAAACAAATATTTTTTTTTTTATGTTTTTTCTGTGTTTTCATTTAATGTTAATGGAAGGGGGTCATGTTTTACAAAATAAAGCCAAATTTAGTAGCCATGTGATATGTAATTGGAACATATATTTATCCCTATTTTATAATGGAGATTCTAATTTTGTTACAATATCATAAGTCAATATCATGGTTTATGAATATGACATCTCCAAAAAAATTGTATCTCATATTACTTTTTTTTAATTAATCAATTTAATTAAAATGGAAATAAAGGTGTAAATAAGATAAATATAAAATTCCATTTGTGTATAATATTAAAAAAAAATTAAAATATTTTATTGGTAACGAATGAATGTAAACAAATATTTTTTTTTTTATGTTTTTTCTGTGTTTTCATTTAATGTTAATGGAAGGGGGTCATGTTTTACAAAATAAAGCCAAATTTAGTAGCCATGTGATATGTAATTGGAACATTTTATGATTGTTTATTTGTGTATTTTATGATTACTTGTTTTTATGATTATTTTATGAATGCTTCCTGCAAGAAAGAACACTGAAATAGCAGAAGATGCAATAACATATATATATATATATATATATATATATATATATCTATTCAAGCTAGTTAGCTAAATTAGTAAAGCATAAACTACATTCATCAACAAAGATCTTACAATATGGAAAATCAAATTTAACATAGATGCATGTAGGGAAAAATAAGAAGTACTCTTTATTGATGATAGAAGGAGAGGTTACAACCTAGTGACTGATTTGAAGTGACCTTCCAGTAATGTTCCCAAGTCTCATCACACATAAATCTCTCCAACAGTAGCTCCACAAATAAAACTCTCAATTGAAAATTCTCCAGCATTTCTCTACTCAAATTCTTCCTTCTCAAACACTTAGATCTGTGTTCAATTTATATATGAACTGTAGGTTGTTTTGCAATCAATAACTTTCCAAGAATAGGCAAGACATGTTTCTATTCATGTAGATGTCAAATGGACACTTGGATCCGAAGCTTGACACATGTGAACTCTTCTAAAAGGCACTGGCCAAGTGGAGATTTTGGAACAATGAGAATTTCACCCCCAATGTGACCAACACACCTTTGAATGTCAAGAAGTGCTTTGTAGAGCAGCCTTGCATGGGGCTACCTGCATATGCAATGCACTTAGGCCCCTTAGAGCCTACGTTTGTGAGCTTTCATATGCTATACAATAAGCTTCAAACTATGGAAACCTTTGCTTGATGAAAGTATTGATTGATTTGTCTTGTTTTATGTGTTAGAGCATATAGCAACTGAAATGATAGGGAGTGATAGACCCTTTGATCATCGGTCTTGGAGATGATGCCTAGTTAACCAGGTCATTGGGAATGGTGCCCAAATTGATCTATAACAGCTACCACAGGGATTAAATCAATAGTAAAATAAATTTCACTTTTAGGAGGTAACCAAGGTAATTTTCCCAAAAAACATCCACAAATTCTTGTACAATTGGTATATTTTCCACCGCAATAATATTTTCCTTTATGTTGGAAAATCCCACATGTACTACATATATCATAAAACCCTTCATGAGACATTTTCTAAGTTGTGTAGTGATGATTGGACGTAACTTTACAAGTCATTTAATTCTCTGTAACATACCTCTTATCCCATTCTCTGCTAAATAACTAATGGAATTTGTTTTACAGTCCACTACCTACCAATGGATTTCCAACCAATTAATGCCCAACAATATATCATATGATCCTAAGGGTAAAACGTTCAACTCAACACTTATTTGTGCCTCTCATATCTCAATCAAGCATGTTGGTACATGAGCAGTTGCCCATATTTTTTCCTTGGTTGCTAGTTTTACTAACCAAGGAATTTTAAATTTCTGTGTTATTAAATCACACTTCTCTATTGCCTTAGGATTCACATAACTCAAACTATCACCTAGATATACTAAAAGAGATATACGTTGTTTGAGTATCTTACCTTCCAATTCCACCGTTGAGGGTTGAAATTCTACTTGCCTATCCTCGAGAGTTGCATTAATATGAGGCATGCTTCTAGCTACCTCTCCAATGACCGATGATTCCTGCACATTGGCCACATGCTCTGATTTGTGGTGAGGAAATTTTTTGTAATAGTGCACCTCTCCACAGCCCCAACATTGTAGAGGCATTTTTTGTGCTTAACTAGCTTCCAGTCTACTAGAGGCTTCATTTTTCTTTGAATTTTCTTGCCACTTTGGTTCCTACTGACTTCTACCCATTGGCTTGTTCATAGCATATTTCAATGAATGTCTGAAATTGACAGGTTTGGTATGTTTAGAGGTTGGGTAGCTTTTTTGTCCTTTCCTTGGAGGCAAGTTTCTGATGCTATCCGTATGTTTATACTACAAATAACACATATGAGTCTTCCATAATATATTATCCATATTTTTTGGGTTGTTGAATTCAATTCGCTCCTTCATATGTGCTAGAAATCCACTTAGAAATCATTGTACCTTGGCCTTCTCATCCCAGAGATAAGGTACATACCTCATCAAGGATGTAAATTTCACAATATATTCATCCATCATTAGCTGTCCTAAACCTAGGTCGAGGAACTCCTTAGACTTTTAATGATAAAATCGCTTTGTTAAATATTTACTTTTGATTTTTTTTTTAATTCTTCCCAAGTGATTTTTTGTTCTTCGATTGCATTTACAAATTTAAACTCCTCCCACCATAGGGTGGCCTTTCCCCATACTTGATAGATGGCTAATATATCTCACAGGTTACTATTATACGCATACACCTTAAAGTACATGCTCTTTTCAATCACACAAGCTTTAGATGCTTCCTCCACCTCTCCATCAAAGAATGGAGGTTTAATTTTTAAAATTCCCCTTGTAACTCTAGTTTTTATTTCTTTGCCCTTTCCAAATTGGATGTTGTGCTCGATTCCTCCTCATCATGAAATCTAACCCTCTACTGGGTATGGTTGGATTCTAAATTATCTTCAGTAAATTTTTTCTACTCCCTTGTCTCCGGAGTCTCACTTTTAGGACTTGGTTGAGTTATTCTATGATTATTCCTATTCGATAGGATTTTCAAGATATTTTCTTGTTATTTTATTAATCTCTTAGTATCAGTTTGCATACTCTCCATTTCAGTTTGCATGTGGTTCACATTTTTAAACAATATTTGGTGATGTTTTTGTTGTTCTGCTAGTAATTGGTTTGTTTGGTGATGCTGGTTAATTCTGAACTATACCCACATTTTTGGGTTCATTTCCAGTCTTGGTTTTGACTAGTTTTCCACAGTGGGTCTATTCTGCATCTCACCTGCAGATCCCCTTCTCACTGTAACAACTCTTTTATTTACTACTTCCGCAACATTTCACGCACACGTAGTTCCTGCTCTGGTCTCAGTGTTGTGACTTGAAGCTTTGATACCACATGTAACACCCATTAGCATGCACATGAAAAATAAATAAATAAATACCTTTTAGCTTACCCTTTGCAATCATCATAACTAAATATTTATGGCAGGATTTATATGAAAATAAATACATTTACCATATCGTATTAAATGGTATTAATTTAAATTGTCCATCTGAGTCATTCTAGTGTACTAACCTCTTGGTCGTCAAATGTACTGGACCCTCGGGGTCTGACATGATACATATGTTAAGGGTTTAGTCATTAAGTTGATTGTTGTGTATTTTAATAAACCATAAAACCTTCACCATGGGAATTATATCGAAATCACATTTTTATATCATATATAACTTTGGTTTAATGTTTTGAGATAGACAACGCAGTGATCCTAGTATTCTTTGAAGCTTTGAGATGGAACATTTGGTGGATCCGTTGGGTGACAGATGGACCCTTCCTAGCCTTCGATCTAATTCAAATCGGATTTTTTATTTTTCCCGATAGTTGTTTAGGGTATTACCCCCACTCAAACCCTCGGCATGCTACTCATTTTCTCTTTCTTCTACTTGTCATTCACTCTACAACTCGTCAATGTGCTCAATGAAAGATATTGACTTACTTAGTTGATGCCTCATGCAGGTGATCTATCCGGTGGAAGGTTGGAATTATTAAGGTAAGTTACTATGAATTTATCTCTATAATATTTGTCTTGAACTATCTTACTGACTGTTGACTTACCCAAACCGCTTATCCATAGGTACCATTTATTCTACTAGTTTTTCACTCCACTTTCCCTTCTCCTTTGCGAGGGTTTTTAACTTGTTTTCATTTTCCATGTAAATATTGAATTACTCTACTTAGTTTCTCTTGCACTATTTGGGGAAAGTGTTATGGCTATAGTTATTCTAGCATTCATCTAATTTTTTGGTTACCACGACTCCTTTGAGAGTTCGCTCGGAGATCTGGGTTAGTCCCAAATGGTTTCATCACCAATGCGGGTTTGATGGAAACTAACTCCCTAGTTAGTGTTGTGAGTCTGAAATTTTAAGGAAATTTCCCTTGTTCATGTTTAAACATTCTACAGCTAGAACAAAGGAAATTAGAGTAGTGAAATTTGTCATTTTATTTATCCTTTGAAATAGTTGAACCCAGACATTGTTCTGGAATTATAATGTTGAATGTTTAAGGGCGCATCCTCTTTCCATCTATTTTTTTTTTGTTTTTTAATTAAGTTATGAGTGAAGCTCCAAACATGGTTCCCGTTGTTTATTGTTTAAATTCATGAGAAAAATCAGACATGGTATTTACAGGTTATGTTTATATTATGAGTAACACCTATACATGGCTTCCATTGTTTATATTTATATTTTTAGTAATCCACAAACAAGGCTTTCACTATTATATTAATATTTTTTTAATGCCCGAATAGGGCTTCCACTATTTATATATAAATTTATATGCAATGCTTCAACCATAATTTTTGTTTTCTATATCATGTCATGTTTTTCTCAACATAATGTGTGTGTGTGTGTGTTTTAACACTTAGGTTAGTAGCATGCATGTTTTAATTTCAATTCTTGATAATGTACAGTTACAGAACTAGTTTCTTTACTGTGATTCGTATGGGATTCTTATCATTTCATAACTACTCTCTTATCATTGTTTTTAATTATCATTCCATAGAATATTTTCTATAGATCGTGTGGGATACTTATACTATTCTCCTGGCACTAATTACCGTAACATTTTCATGAACTAGAAGACCTACTGGTTGTATATGTGTTGTATGTTATACTCGGTTTGGAAAATTAGTTATTGATAGAACATTACTACAATTTTCCCTCACATTTACTATGGGTTGTTACCTAAATGTAACTTATCCATCATATAATTTTCGACGAGGGGTTCAACCTAGGTTGGGAAAACTGTCATGGCACTCAAATTTCGTGTATTAGGCTTCACACTAGAATTAAGACTGTTATGTCGTAAACAACCCAATTTCACTAACCAAATTAATTCTTCCACAATTGATCTAGGTGGATATGGGTGGCCACTTGCCTCTTCCAATTGGAGCCCCACCATAGTTTATTTTAGTTTTTCATTTTCCTTAATTATAGCATAATTTACTATTTTAGGAGTTTTTCGGGTCCTTAACTTCTGTAGTAATTTTAAGGCCCCAAATGACATATTTTTTGAAAATCGGGAGCAACATGGGTCATCAACCGATGTTGATCACTCAAAAGTTGTAGTCCTCAGACAGATATTTCTAACGAGGTATTGTTCATGTGAAACTGAGATCGTATGCCAATTTTATGTCCCTGGGAAGTTGGTGTACTAATTTACCCAAACGAGGCCCATAGTTTTGGTGCTTCATCTCCTAGGATTAGGTTTTTGGATTTCTATCGTTTTCCATTGTTTCTAAATAACAATTAGGCCTTCGAGCTTAATTTTAAAATAGTTTAGAGGCTTGTAGCCACCACATCTCTTCTCAGAGATAACTTACCACAACCCTAGATATTTTATTTCTATTATGTTTGTTAGCATATTTAAGTTATTTGATATTAATGAAATGAAGTGTTATTTCCATTTCATATTTGTATTTGTGTTTATATTTGTATTATATTGCATCGTTGCATAGATGCGGATCAGTGGTATAAGAGTGTTCTACTCTTTCTTGATCCTTCTTTGCATGTCCGCAACGGGGTCGGGGTATAAGGAGTTAGGGCTCGATTTGGTTGAAACTTTGCAAGATCAGCCTCGCAAACGTCGACAACCTCCCATGGGGGAAGAAAATAAATATGAGGGAGTAGGAGATCCTATCATAATATTGCTCGAGGAGTCCCTTGAGAAACAAAGGAACATGATGATGGATAACTTTTCCCATATCCTTCAACGACTACCCACTGGCAGCACATCTACATCCATCAACCACTCTAGAGGCACCACTCCTTTTAAGGTAGAAGTAAACTTTTACATTCCCATATTTTAGGGCCAAATAGATGTAGACATCATAGATAGATGGTTGAATCTATTAGAAGGATATTTCTATGTTCATGACTTTTCCAACCGGGAAAATATTACTTTTGCACTCCTCAAAGCCGTACCCCATGTCAAGGATTGGGGGAAAGCCTATTGTGATAAAAAGGATGAGAGGGAACCCTTTTTATTCTCGGTCGCACCCACTTTGGATTCTTTCAAAGACTCCATCAAGGAATAATATCATCCCGTGGGGAGATATGAGGAAAAGTACATATAATGGACTATGTTGTGGCAGCAAAGTGATCAAGATGTGCATGAGTTGGTGAATATGTTCTGTACCCTACACATAAAGTTGGGTATCAAATACTCAGAGAAACATTTGGTGTTGAAATGGATTTCCTCAACATCTCATCACTTTGTGCAACATACTGATATGCTGCAAAGATTGAGCAGAATTTTAAACAAAAGAAGCGAGACTTTGGATCTGTGAATCAGAATCAAGGGAAAGGTGATCCCAAACTCTAGAACAAAGGACAAAGGCAAGGCGAGGTAGCTCAAGACAACCTGCCAAATCCAGAAGCAAGGAAAAACATTATAAATCCAAAAAAGGACACAGGAAAGTGGTGTGAGTTCCGTAAGAGCTCCTCCCACAACACAACTGAGTGTCAGTTCAAGCATTCACAGGTGGCCGAGCTAAAGGCTTCTGAATTAAATGCATGCTCTAACTCTAAATTAGAACCCGACTAGGGGAATGAAAAAAGGAAGAAAATTATTGATGTGGAGCTCAACACCAGCATTGCCACCACAAATATCTAGAAGGAAAATTTAGAAGATCCATAGGAGGGGGGACACCTTGTCCATTCCTTGATGTGGGTAAAGGGTTCCCCGCTGAAGTTCATTGGCAATAGTGAGAGCCAAAAGAACATCATCTTAGAAGAGGTCGTGAAGCAGCTGGTATTGTTCACAACAACATACCCACAACCGTACACAATGGGGTGGCTTCACCAAGGACGAGATCTCTGCTTCAGCTAGAAGTGTTTCCTTCCCTACATCATCAAACCCTTCACAAATGAGGTATTATGTGACATTGCTCCTCTTGATGTTTCTGGTGTATTATTAGCCCAACCATACTTGTGGAAGTGACATGTTGTGTATGAGTCCAGGCCTCGTGCTCTTATTGTTAGTTTGGGAAATAAGTTGTATATAATACTGGAGGTAGCAACGCATACTCCCATCTCTTTGCTTACTGCAAAACAATGTAGTAAGCTCATTTCCGAAACAAGGAATTTTTTTTTCCTGATGATCCACCCTTAGGGAAAGAAGAATATCGTGGCCATCACCTCCAAACAAGGCTCTTGCATGTGGCAACAAGAGATGGAGAAGGTTGTGGTGGAGTACGGGGACATCTTCACCTCACTCGTAGGCAGCCCTATCATGTTGGTATAGAAGAATGGTGGGACTTGGAGACTATGTATTGACTATCGGGTGTTGAACAATATCACTATTCAAAATAGGTACCCAATCCCATGAATGAATGACCTTTTGGACCAACTCAAGGAAGGAAAATATTTTAGCGAGATCATCTTGAAGTCCAGGTATCACCAGGTACCAATTGAACCCTCTAATGTGTGGAAGACTACCTTCAAATCTAAGGAGGGCCTTTTCGAATGGTTGGTCATGCCTTTCGAGTTGAAGAATGCTCCTGCAACCTTCATGAGGCTAATGGATGAAATCTTGTGGCCATTCACCAATTTATTTGTAATGGTTTATTACTTGGATGACATCGTGGTCTTCTGCTAGACTTGGGAAGAGCACCTCGAGCACATCTAACAGGTCCTCCAAACATTATGACAACACAATTTGTGTGGAAATTTGGAGAAATTCACTTTTGGCATAACCCAAGTTCATTATCTAGGATACATTATTGATGAGAGGGGGGTTAAGGTGGTTCTTGCCAAGATCCATGTTATTCATGATTAGCTACCCCCAACCACTCTAATAGAGCTCCATAGCTTCCTGGGTCTTGCCAATTTTTACTGCAAGTATGTGTTGGGATTCTCTCATATCACTTGGCCGTTAAGTCAAGTCACCAAGGGAGGAGCGAAAGACAAATTATTTTGGCCTAAATCTCAATAGAACGTGTTCGTAGAATTGAAACATCATCCTTTTCTTGCACCAGTACCCATACTTGTAACATCCATTTGAGATCGATACAGATGCCTCTAACTATACTATTGGGGCAGTTCTTACTCAACAGGGGCATCCAGTGGCATATCACAATGAGACACAAGGGAAATTGTAGAGTGATCACCATTAGAAGTGGTCCATATACCTGCAAAAATTTCATTTGAACATCAAGCACAAGAAGGCTGGCACCAATAATGTTGCAGACTGCCTCAACTGACCATTGATCGTGGCACTAACCAATGTAGTCAATTCTTGTCGGCACGAGCATTTCTATTAGTTGCTTATCTAAAAATTGATCCAGAATTGTGTTGCACATACAAGATGTTCTTAGAGGGTAAGCAAGTTCCATATTCTCACCTCCAAGATTCCCTTCTATGTCACTTGGGACACCTTTCAGTTCCTTCAACCGAGTGTGCCAAGATGATTTGGGAAGCTTCAACCATAATTTTAGTTGTCGATATTATGCCATGTTTTTCTCAACATACTATGTGTGTGTGTGTGTGTGTGTGTGTGTGTGTGTGAGAGAGAGAGAGAGAGAGAGAGTGTGTGTGTGTGTGTGTGTTTTAACACTTATGTTAGAAGCATGCATGTTTTAATTTCGAATCATGATAATGTACAGTTCCAAAACTAGTTTCTTTCCTATGATTCATACGGGATTCTTATCGATTCGCAACTCCTTTCTTATCATTGTTTGTAATTATCATTCCCTATAATATTCGCTATATATCATGTGGGAGACTTCTATTATGCTCCTGACACTAATTACAATACCAATTTCATGAACTAGCAGACCTATTATTTGTATATGTGTCGTATGTTATACTCGATTTGTAAAATTATTGATTAAATTTTATTATAGTTTTCCCTCACAGATACTATGTGCTGCTATGTTACTATAACTCATGTATCATATACTTTCTGACCCATATTTCCTTTAGGTTGGGCTAGCTGTGATGGCACTCAACTTTCTTGCATTAGGTTTCACACTAGAATTAAGATTGTTTCGTCGTAAACAACCCAATTTCACTAACCATATTAATTCTGCCACAATACTACCCTTCACTTCACACATAAGGTTTTCTATTGTATTCACACATATATCCCATAATATTAATATTATAATTCTATTACTGTCAAAGGCCACTAGGTATCAAGCACATAGTGAGTATCCTCTCACTGGCATAATAAGGTCCCTATGTATTTCTATGTATGAATAATGGTTGAAATAAATAACGTTATAATGTTATAACCTGTAGGTACTCATCTAACTCACTAAATATGAGTAAAATATTTTTGTATTAATTCAATTCAATACTTAATATACATACACACCTGCAACACTTCCTGTATTAATTTAAATACTGCAAGATTTCCAATATTTCGCTATCATATTTAATACAATGAGATGTATTACATGGAATTTCACATTTACTATTTAACTTATAAACCTTGAGTATGAAATCTCAACAGAAGGGTCTTTCGCCCTACCAATGAGATTGAAAATTATGTCTGATGCTCCCCCCGAGTTCCTACTATAGAAATCATTGACATCCTTTTTCAATCTAGACTCTTTTATTGACCTCAAAACTAGTTTGAGTTTAGTCTGGCACAATTCCAGAGAAGTTTCACTTGTCATAGCTTTCTAACTCTAGAGACGTTCCTATCAATCTCTCATTGCCTTATACAGTTTTGTGTTCTCTCTCTCTTTTCCACTGAGAGTTGAACCCCTCTGTTCCCACCTGGGATCACTTTTATCTCGCGGGAGAAAGATCTAGAATCAAAACTGACTAATTTTCTGATAGGTAGGTAACTACTATTAGGCCTCTCCTCTTGAGCTTTCCCCTCTTACTTTCCAATTAAATATTTATGAAACTTAAGCTTTCCCATTCATAATAGTCACATGCTAATTAGCATATATTCATATATGTAATATTTATTCAATTCATAAGTAATTTATTTTAACTTAATATTTTTCTTCCATATAACACTTCGAATGGGATCATCCTTAGTGATTCATGATACCCATTATTATAGGAAAACTCCATCAGATGTAGGTATTGTTCCCATTTTACCGGTTTTTGCATGACAAACATCTGCAACATGTCCTCTAAAACTTGATTTAATCATTCATTTTTCTCGTTTGTTTAAGGATGGTACACAATGCTTAACTAGATATGCATTCCAAATCCTGTTGTATTTGTTGGTGAAAAAATTGATATTCCAGGTCCATTTCTGCAGCTTCCTTTATCAATTTCTAAAAATTAAATTCAATTTCACAATAATGAAATTCATATACATAATGTATCTTCCTACTTGGTGCATATGCAACATGATTTTCTTTTCCTTTTATATGTTTAATTTGAAATTCAAACTCACTTATAAACGCATTCCATATTTCTTGTTGTGCATTCAAGGCAGGTTGCTTGAAATAGTTGGTCAAGCTACTATGACCATTTTTTAGCATAAATATTTTCCCCAACAAATAATGGCACGAGACTTTTAACGCATGTATCGCAGTTGTTAACTCCAAGTCGTAAGCGGAGTATTTATGCTCATTGTCTTTTAGTTGCCAGTAATATATACCCATATGTAGAGTTCCATCCTTCTTCTTCACAAATAATACCTATGATCCCCAAGGGGATGCATTGGATCAGATATATCCTTTTTCCATAAATTATTGAAGCTACATTCTGATTTCTATTAGATTGGTATCCTCATCCGATAAGGGGCTCTAGATACTGGTGTTTCCCCAGGGATTAAGTTAATAGTAAAATAAATGTCATGTTTAGGAGGTAACTGAGGTATGTTTTCTAGAAAAACATCCACAAATTCCCATACAATTAGGATATTTTCCACCGCAGCAATATTTTCCTCTATGTTGGAAAATCCCACCTGTACTACAAATATCATACAATCCTTCATGAGACATTTTCTTAGCTGTGTAGTAGTGATGGGAAGTAACTTTACAAGTTTTTTAATTCTCTGCAACATTCATCTGATCCTATTCTCTGCTAAATAACTAATGGCCTTTATTTTACACTCCACTACCAACCGGTGGTTGTTACACAGTAATTTGTCATCATCCCTGCAATCCCCCATCCTGCACATTGGAGGGCCTTTCTCATGACCTGTGAGTAGTGACATGACCTGAAACCACTTTCATGGAATCCCCCTTGACAAGGACAATCATTCCTTTGAAGAAATTTTCCTTTGAAGAACCCTAAAAATAGATCTTTGGCCTTGGCGTGACCAGCCAATTCAGCCCTTGTGCCAATGGGGAAAATCCACTAAAGAGGTCACACCAACTGGTGCTCTGTCCCAGTGTCTTGCTCATGCCAAGCTTAATAAGGATTTAAAAAAAAAAAAAAATGGCAGAATTTTGATTCCAACAAACTCCTGAACGAGTCTCTAAAATGAGTTGGGAGGTTTGGCTGCGGATATCTATGTAGGGGAGGTGGTTTTCCACCTATCATGGAAGCTTCCTTGAGGATAGGGCCAATCCCATAATTTTAGGGATCCCAACTCACCTTCAACCATCTATATAAGCTTTCCATTTTCGCTTAGCAAGCTAGTCTTAGTAGTCCTAGTAGTATTAATACTCCTCATAACACTAGAGGAGAGTTGAGCTTATAGTAAGGAGACTATCTCCAGGCAGCCTTTAAGAGCCAAGCTAAAGAGAGAGAGCTTTGTCCCATTTATAACGAGCTTCATTGAGACGTGCTATGCTGTCAGCCCCGCTGAAGGAAGATCCAGCATCAGAGCTTTGGGTTGTATCTTTCCTTTATCATTTTAATGATAAGCGACTTTGATTATGGTTTCATTCATGTGTCTTTGTTTTTGATGCAATGAATTACATCCTCTCTGACTGATGTATGGTTACATGCTTTAGATTTTACGTTGTGTATCATTGTATCCTTTGCATGTGTGCAGGTGTTCAGACGTGTCAAGCGGAAGGATCGTGATCTGCCAAGCGAAGAACGGGAAGCATCATCCTTTCTTCAACGACCATTGCGTAGGACCTGAGGTAGGCAATTCATTATGTTTTGTCATTTTTGTAACTAGAGACATGCGTCACTGTGTGTCTGATTGTTGCTAGACCTGATCTGGGCTAGTAGGGATCGCCTCTGTCTGCAGAGGGGATTTACCTCTCCAACATTATGTTGCGTAAGGTAACCGTGATTTTCGACTGCAACCCCATGACATACATCTTGTCTCGACAATTGCTGGGGGCAAGTACTCCAAATGGATTTCCATCCTTCAGGAGTTCGATTTGGAGTTCACCATTGCTAAATCAACGAAATCATTGGTTTTTGTTGATCTTATCTGATCTCTCCCCACAGACTCTGTTCCATCACAATCTGAGGATCATATCCCGGATGAAACACTCTTTCTTATCAACACTCATGATCCATGGTATGGTGACATCATCGTGTACCTTCAAACATCCACGTTCTGGTCTGAGTTGATGAAAGATGCTCGATGTCACGTTCGGCATCAATCTCAACCATACCACATTGTAGGAGATACCTTGTATCATGTTGGAGTTGATTATGTGCTCCACCGATGTTTAACCCTAAAAGACACTAAGAAAGTCTTGAATGACTGTCACAGTGGCACCTGTGGTTACTTCTGGCTGTCTATATTCAAAGACTGTATCATTGTAGTTTGAGAATGTCATGCGTGCCAAGTCTTTTAGCACAAGATGCGTGCGCCACCCCTACCTTTGCATCCTGTCATTACCGTAGGCCCTTTTGCTAAATGGGGCATATATTTTATGACATGTAACCCTCACTCGACCTTGGGGCATGCTTATATAATCGTTGCCATGGACTACTTCACCAAGTGGGCCGAAGCGATGCCTACATTAGATGTCGATGGTAAGACAGCTGCTCAATTCATTTTCAACCATGTAATTACACATTTCAGAGTTCCTCAGGCCATTTTCACCGATCATGGCACTCATTTTCTGGATTACATGATGGAAAATCTAACATCAAATTTGGGCTTACGTTATGATAGCTCAACGCCATACTACCCCCAGGGGAATGGCCAGGTTGAGGCCGTCAACAAGGTATTGGTCACGATGCTTCAATGAACGATTGTTATTCACAAATCCAACTGGAATCATCAATTTTTCTCAGCTCTTTGGGCCTACCGTACGTCAGTATAGAGTGCGACTGGATTCACAACTTTCCAGTTGGTGTATGGTCTGGAAGCGACTCTCCTGGTTGAATGTGAGATCCCTTCATTAAATTTGGCCATAGAATTACTGCCCAACACTTCCTCAGAGGAAGAACATCTCTTGTATCTGGAACGACTGGATGAAACCTGCCGCTTGGCTGCTTTGACTATCGAAGCACAGAAAAAGTGAGTTAAAGCTCATTTTGATCAATTGGTTTCTCCACGTTATTTCATCGAAGGGGACCTCATCCTCTTATATGACCAAGCACATGATAAACTCGGAGCAGGCAAATTCCAACCCATGTGGCATGGGCCCTATATCATCAAACGAGTATTAAAAAATGGGGCCTATGAGCTAATCGACTACGAAGGTATTCCTCTAGCGCAGCCTAGAAATGGGTTGTACCTCAAGAAGTACTACACTTGAATTATTCTTGTGTGTGGTGTGTGTACATAAGTGAGTGTTTTCATTTTTGTGCATGTGTGGTGTGGTGTGCTTTGTAAGTGTCTTTCTGCTGATTGGGTCTTCCTGATTATGCAGATGTTTATTTCTCTTTTTGTCGATTTCGTGAATGGTGCCTCCCGCAGTACCAGGAATCTGTCCTTGGTAGCCTGGGTAATCTACAATCCTGCTGATGAGTTACTCAATTTACAAGGTGTTTGTCTAGGGCCTACCACAAATAATGTCGCGGAGTATAGTGTCATTTTGGAATTATTGAACAAGGTTGTTAACCTCGGTATTCATGCATTACTTGTATATCTGGACTCATAGCTTGTAGTATTACAATTCGATGTTCATTATTCAGTTAGGAACCCATTCATTTTACAACTGTATCTACGTATTCGTTTACTGGAAATAAATTGTGATTATATTACATATCAACACATACCCAGACACATGAATGCATTAACGGATACAGTAGCTAACATGGTTTTAGATGGATATTTACACAACTTGTAAAAACATCATCATATGTAAAAATATCCATCCAGAAATAGATATGTGTGTGTGTGTGTGTGTGTGTGTGTGTGTGTGTGTGTGTGTGTGTGTGTCGAAATGTATGCAGTTTGTGTGCATCACATAAAATCCAAAAAATATACATGTCTATTTTAATAATATCCAAAGACAACATGTCTCTCAAAAATGTGCAAATGAAAAGCCTAGATAACTAATCAGCATGGTGCTCATGGTAACATGACACTGCCCACACCAATCCCCACAGTAAATGATGAAGGCGATTAGGCACCCCCGCAGTGTGCCTCTGGGAAGCCAATAGGATGTCTGCTAGACAAGCGTAATCTGGGATCCCACGCATGATTCCCTCCAAGTTCTGAACTAGCTCACTCCCCTCGCCACCCTCGCCTTGGGGGTCATAGGCGAGCGGGGTCCTCCATGCGATCGGTGACATCCCGGCGAGCCTCTCTGGGCCAACATCTACATACACATAGGATTTTTTGTTAGAACATACATGTATACCTAAAAAAATCATAAAATACACAAAATCAAAAAGAGTCTTACCTAGCTCCTCATCCCAGTCTTCTCCCTCCAGGAGTGGAAGATATGGGTCTCTCGTGAAGTCAGTACTGGCGTAGGGCCAGTCCTCTACGACGATCAACTGTTGCCAAAGCCATAAGAAAAACTCGGGCCTCCATGACATTTGTTGGCCCCCTCCTGATCTAGGCATGACTGCTGCCCATAAAACCATCCGTGGCTCTCTCAACGGTGGATCGGTGACTATCACCCCCTGGCCCTAGAAGATTGGTAGTCATTCTAGGATAAACGATACCAAAATAGATCCATACCCAAACTGCTTCAGTTTGGCCTTCTTACACTTCGTCAACTGTTTTTTGATGTTCATGGTTACAGAAGTGGCCCAATCGAATAGTGTCGGGTTCATGCATTCTGATGCTACGAGGAGCTACGTTTTAGAAGCCTCATGTGGCACCTGCGACCCCACAGCCCGCATAATGGTATGGAGCACCACCCTAAGTGCTAAATCAGGAACTATGTGGATGTCAACCTTCCCGCTACCCGATCTCGTTTATGCCCCTAGGCACACTCTTTCCATTACCATTGACATTTTTTCGCTGGAAGGCCTAGTACCTGTCATGATCGGGACTAGACCTGTCCGAGACAATCCAGTTATGAATTAAACATCAGATACTTCGAGCTCCAACACTTGGTCTCAAAGCCTAAACTTCTCCTCATTCTCATCCCAAATACTGATTAAGTATTGTAGCAATTCAGGTTGTGCCCTAAGGCATGGTGTCAAGAAGAACTTTTTTAAGCCACAATCCCAAAGATCGTTCATGCATGCCTCGTTCTCCATGGCCATTTCTTCTTCTTCACTATGCTCCCTTTCTTTCCATTTGATCACCATTGTGGTTGTGTATCTGCACCAAAATGGTCACAAACACTTCATTAGATCCCTTAAACACTCAAAAATTTCGTGTATTGGTTCATTTTTTGTTAAAATTAAGCGGAAATTTAGGTTGCACCATTGGCGCGATTGTTTTGTTGAAATTCATGCCAACTGGCGCGACCCCTTTGCAAAAAGGATCCAATTGGCATGGGTCCGTGCCCAATACCCGCGCCAATTGGGCGAGCCCTAAAATTTCAAATATCCCCTCAGGAATCCAAAATCATAGTGGAATTCTATAAAAAATGGATTAAACAAAGCTAAGGGAAGTGCCTCTTACCTGGAAAAATGAGAACTGAAATGATGCGCTGGATCGTCCACAATTACCGCCGCAAGTTCACATAGGAAAAACTCACTGTTGCTCTCCACAAGAGGTAAAAAGTAAAAGTAAATATGTTTTTACTGTTTTAGTCATATTTATAACTTTTCAAGATCAACTTAGGTTTTGAAGCTTATTTTTCCAATATTTTATTATATTTTGTCGAAAAATGGGTTTTACACTTGCTTTCTTGTGCAGCAACAGGTTTTCAAGTGGCTAGGACGACGATACGAGTTATATTTTATACTTTTTTGCACTCGGTAAAAACACGAAAAAGTCACTACTGGAGTCACCTTTCAGCTCTTTTCTGACTCTTTAAACATGAAAATATTTCTGAGTCGCTTGTCATTTTGATCTCATTAAATTGGCTGCAAAACGACATCTACCCAGTATACGTTTACCCCTTTTTTAGGTTGGGATAGATTATTTACAAAAAGGGAATAGCCTAGCCTATTGCGAGTAGGAGGTTTTCTCAGACACGGTTTTCTACCTTTTTGGATCTGAGGAACTATCTACGAAAAGGGACCGTTGGAGTTTAATTTTTTGTTGTCTTTTCAAACTCTCTAAACATGAAAAGATGCCAAGCTCTTCCTTTGTCAGACTCGTTAAAACCTGATGACATCAAATTTTGTCATAATGACAATACACGAGTTCCTCCTTCCTAGGGCTCGTTAAACGTACTAGGTTGGATTTGTCCAAAGGACAAACTTATATCACAAGCATATGATATCCCCTTCAAGCTCATTTTCAAAATTAATTGGGGTACTCACCAGAAATGGTGTTGAAAAAATGAAACCAGTATCATTGTCATGTCGGCAACATATCGCTCTTGAACATGGCACTTGTCTGTATTCGTGTTGGTTTGGGGACATCTAATCTCTCTATTTTCTTACCTCTGTGGGTTTGGGTTATCCTTTTTGACCTCTCATCTGCTCCTTGCCTCGTCATCATGACCTCAGATCCTTTGATGTCAAATACTACCAAATCCAGTGTCCTGCCGCCGATATGTTCAAGAGAAGTTGACCTCTGCAGTTTTCAACCTTCCTCTAATTCTCATCTGATCCTGATTCACAAACATTATGTTCCTCTGTCTCGTATCGATGACGTGGGAAACACTATGGCTCACCTTCGATCAAGGTCACTTCCTGTCGACTCCATCTCATTATCCAGGAAGTTGATCTAGAGACTCCCTTTTAGGTACCTTGCATGCCTCAATGGTAGGTTCTTCACATTCGACGTGAGGTTTTCATCATTGGACTTCGATCGAATGATTCTGCGGGTGTTCGACGCCAGCTCACTATTCACATTCCGTGGATTGTACCTATAGTACCTTGAGGACCATTGTCGTTATTGGTGGTTCCTCTCGCGTCTATTACCGGCTTGCATCATTGGCTGGTAATCAAACAATGTTCTTGCATGTTTTACTTCAACTCACTTATTCACATGCTGGAACTTGTACTCTGTTCGGGTCAAGATGGAGCGCAAGACCCTGGATTTTTTTTTATGGAATCTAGGATGCGAATTTTGTGGATTATCATGATTGGTTACATGACTCATTGATTGGATGGTTGCGACCATACCTAAGTCTATTTACTGATCCTCACTGGATGGCTGCATCCATACCTTGGGTCCTGATTATTGTATACTCTATTATGGATGGTTGCGCCCATACCACATATCATATATTTGAGATATCAGTTGTATTTGTCTACGCAGGTTTTCCAACGGTAGTGTTTTCAGTTGGGCACGCTCTCATAAAGCATTTCACCCCTCTCTCTCTCTTGGGCCTCATGCTTTAGGGGGCATCTGTTACATAGTAATTTTTCACCATCCCTGCAATCCCCCGTCCCACACATTGGAGAGCATTTCTTGTGACCTGTGAACAGTGACATGACCTGAAACCACTTTCATGGCATCCCCCTTGACAAGGACAATCATTCCTCTGAATAATGTTTCCTTTGAAAAACCCTAAAAATAGATTTTTTGGCCTTGGCGCGACCAGCCAGTTCAGCCCTCCCGCCAATGGGGAAAATCCACAAAAGAGAGTGCGCTGACTGGCACTTTGTCCTAGTGTCTTTCTTGTTCCAAGCTTAATAAGGATTGTTTTTTTTAAATAAATGGCAGAATTTTTATTCCAACAAACTCCTAAACGAGTCTCTAAAATGAGTTGGGAGTTTTGGCTCTAGATCTCCATGTAGGGGAGGTGGTTTTCCACCTATCATGGAAGAATCCTTGAGGATAGGGATAATCCCACAATTGTAGGGATCCCAACTCCCCTTCCACCATCTATATAAGCTTGCCATTTTCCCTTAGCAAGCTAGTCTTAGTAGTCCTAGTAGTCTTAATAGTCTTGATAACACTAGAGGAGAGTTGAGCTTATAGTAAAGAGACTATCGCCAGACAACATTTGAGAGCCAAGCTGAAGAGAGAGAGCTTTGTCCCATTTCCGATAAGCTTCATTGAGACGTGCTCTATTATCAGCCCCGCTGAAGGAAGATTCAGCGTCAGAGCTTTGGGTTGTATCTTTCCTTTCTCATTTTAATGATAAGAGACTTTGATTATGGTTTCGTTGTATCCTTTGCATGTGTGTAGGTGTTCGGACGTGTCACGCAAAAGGATCGTGATCTCCCAAGCAAGGAACAGGAAGTGTCATCCTTTCTTCAACGACCATTGCGTAGGACCTGAGGTAGGAAATTCATTATGTTTTGTTGTTTTTGTAACTAGAGACCTGTGTCACTGTGTGTCTGATTGTTGCTAGACCCGATCTGGGCTAGTAGGGATCACCTCTATCTGCAGAGGAGATTTACCTCTCCAACGGTGGCCTTCCAACCAATCAATTCCCAACAATAGATCATACGATCCTAAGGGTAAAAATTTTAAATCAACACTTATTTGTGCCTCTCTTATCTCAATCAAGCATGTCGATACAGTAGAAGTTACCCATATTTTTGACCTAGTTTCTATCTATACTAACCAAGGACTTTTAAATTCCTATGTTTTTAAATCACACTTCTCTACAGCCTTAGGATTAACATAACTCAAACTAGCACCTGGATCTACTAAAATAGATATAGGTTGTTTAAGTATCTTACCTTCCAATTCCACCATTGAGGATTGAAAGTCTACTTTGTGATCCTCTAGAGGTGCATTAATTTGATGCATGCTTCTAGCTACCTCTCCCATGACTGATGCTTCTTGCACATTAGCCATGTGCTCCAATTTGAGGTGAGGAAAATTTTTGTAATAGTGTGCATCTCTGCAGCCCCAACGTTGCAAAGGTTGTTTTTTCACTTAACTAGCTTCAGGTCAAATAGAGGCTTCATTTTACTCTACGTCTTCCTACCACTTAGGTTTCTGATGACTTCTACCCATTGTCTTGTTCATATCAGATTTCGATGAATTCTTGAAATGGACATGTTTGGTATGTATGGAAGTTGGGTACCTTTTTTGTCATTTCCTCAAAGGCCAATTTATGTTGTTTTCCTGCTATTTAGACTGCATATAACACATATGAGCCTTTTGTAATGTCTTGTCCATACTTTCCAAATTGTCTAATTCAATTCATTCCTTCATGTGTGCTGGAAATTCACTGTGAAATCTTTGTACCTTTCCCTTCTCTTCCCAAAGATAGAGAACATACCTCAGCAAGGACATAAATCTCACAATATATTCCTCCATCATTAGATGTCCTAAACATAGGATGGTGAACTCCATAGAATTTTCATCATAAAATCGCTTTGTTAATTATTTACTTTTGAAATGTTTTTTAAATTATTCCAAGGTGATACTTTGTTCTTCAATCACATGTGCAAAATTAACCTCCTCCCCCAATAGGGTGGCCTTTCCCCATAATTAATAGATGGCTAAACTTGCTCACAGGTTACTATTATAATCATACACCAAAAAATACTAGTTCATTTCAATCACCCAAGCTTCAGCTTCTTCCTCCGCCTCTGCATCAAAGGATGGAGGTTTTATTTTTTGAAAGTCCCCTTATAACTCAAGTTTTTGTTTCTTGGCCCTTTCCAAATTGGTTGTTGTGCCTGATTCCTCCTCATCATGAACCCTAATCCTTTGTTGGGTATTGTTTTCTTCTAAATTATCATCAATAAATTGTTGTTGCTCCCTTCTCTCTTGAGTCTCACGTTCAAGACTTGGCTGAGTTGTTCTATGATTCTTCCTATTCGAAAGGATTTTCAAGATATTTTCTTCTTCTTGCATTAATATCTTAGTATCAGTCCGCATATGAACCATTTCAGTTTGCATGTGTTTCACATTTTCCAAAATCCTTTGGGTTTTTTGTTGTTGTTCTGCTAGTAATTGGTTTGTTTGGTGATGATGGTTAATTCTCAACTTTACCCAGATTTATGCATTCATTTTTGGTCTTGGTGTTGACCGGTTTTCTCTAGCGGGTTTATTCAGCATCTGGCCTCCATATCACCTTCTGATTGTAACAGATATTTTGTTTACTTCTTCTGCTAAAATTCATGCACACGCAATGCCCGCTCTGGTATTAGTGTTGTGGCATGGAGCTCTGATACCATATGTTACCTTTTACCTTACCCTTAGCAATCATCATAACTAAATATTTATTGCAGGATTTATATGCAAATAAATACATTTACGAGATTTTATTAAATGGTATTAATTTAAATTTTCCATCGATTCATTCCAGCGTACTAAAATCTTGGTCATCAAACGTAATCAACCCTCAAGGTATGACATGTTACATATGTTAAGGGTTAATTCATTAATTTGATTGTTGTGTATTTTAATAAAGCATAAAACCTTCACATCGGGAATTATATCGAAAACACATTTTTATATCATATATAACTTTGGTTTCATGTTTGGAGGTGAACAACACAATGATCTGAGTCTTCTCTGAAGCTTCAATATGGAAAACATGGTGGATCTGTTGGGAAATAGATGGACCCTTCCTAGCCTTCGATCTGATTCCAATCAGATGGCTGATGTTTCCCAAGGGTTATTTAGGGTATTACCACCACCCATACCCTCGGCCTACTACTCATTTTCTCTTGCTTTTATCGGTCTTTCGCTCTGTAACTCGTCAATGTATTCAAATGCAAGATATTGACTTAATTATCTAATGCCTCATGCAAGGGATCTATTTGGCGGAAGGTTGGAATATAATAAGGTAAGTTACTATGCATTTATCTCTATAATATTTTGCTTGAACTATCTTACCAATTGTTGACTTAACCAAACCACTTATGCATAGGTGCAATTTATTCTACCATATTTTCACTCCACTTTCCCTTCTCCTTTGTGAGGGTTTTAACTTGTTTTCATTTTCCATGTAAATATTGACTTACTTTTCTTAGTTACTCTTGCATAATTTGGGGATAGTATCCTCAGTATAGTTATTCCATCATTCATCTGGTTGTTTGGTTACCACGACTCCTCTGAGAGTTGGCTCGGAGATCTGGGTTAGTCTCGGATGGTTTCATCATCGATGTGGGTTTGATGGAAGTCGACTCCCTGGTGAGGGCTGTGATTCTAAAATGTTAAGGAACTTTCCCTTCCTAATGTTCAAATGTTGTACAACTAGAACAAAGGCAATTACAGTAGTGAAACTTGTCATTTTATTTATCCTTTCGAATAGTCGAATGCAATAATTGTTCTATAATTCTAATTTTGAATGTTTAAGGGCGCATCCTCTTTCCATCTGAAGTTTTTTCGGCTTTTTAATTAAGTTATGAGTGAAGCTCCAAACATGGTTTCCATTGTTTATTGTTTAAATTCATGAGAAAACTCGTTATAGGTTACATTTATATTATGAGTAATGCCCAGACATGGCTTCCACTATTTGTATTTATATTTTTAGTAATGTACAGACAAGGATTTCACTATTATATTAATGATTTTCTAATGCCCGAACAAGGCTTCCACTATTTATATTTAAATTTATACACAATGCGTCAACCATAATTTTCATTGTATCTATTAAGAAATGTTTTTTTCAACATAATATGTGTATGTGTGTGTTTGTGTGTTTTAACACTTAGGTTAGCAGCATGCATGTTTTAATTTGAAATCATGATAATGTATAGTTCCAGAACTAGTTTCTTTACCATGATTCGTATGGGATTCTTATCAGTTCATAATTTCTTTCTTATCACTATTTGTGATTATCATTCCCTATAATATTTTCTAGAGATCATGTGGGAGAATTATTCTCCTGACACCAATTACAGTACCAGTTTCATGAACTGGGAGACCTACTGGTTGTATATGTGTCATATATTATACTCAATTTGGAAAATTAGTTATTGATGGAACCTTATTACAAGTTTTCCACACAGTTACTATGGGTTTCTACCTAACTGTAACTTATCCATAATAGAATATTAGATGAGGGGTTCCCCCTAGGTTGGGAAAACTGTCATGGCACTCAACTTTCTTGTATTAGGTTTCACACCAGAATTAAGATTTTTCCATCATAAGCGACCGAATTTCAATAACAAATTAATTCTTCCAAAATATGGGTATGGGTGGCCACCTTCCTATTCCAATTGGAGCCCCGCCACTTTTTCTTTTATATTTTCAGTTTCCTAAATTGTAGCACAATTCCCTATTTTTAGTATTTTTTTGGGTCCTTAACTTCCGGAACCGTTTTGAGGCCCTAGACGACATTTTTTGGGAAAATCAAGAACAACATGGGTCATTGACCGATGTTCATCACTCAAAAGTTGTATTTCTCATATAGATATTTCTAATGAGGTGTTTTCTGTGTCAAAATGATATCATATGCCAAAGTTACGTCCTTAGGAAGTTTCTGTACCAATTTACCCAAGTGGGGCCCATAGTTTTGGTGCTTCCTCTCCTAGGGTTAGGTTTTTAGATGTTTATGGTTTTCCATTGTTTCTAAATAATAATTAGGCCTCTGAGCCTCATTGTAACAAATTTCAGAGGCTTGTAGCCACCACATCTCTTCCCAAAGATAAGTTTCCAGTGCCCTAGCTAGTTTATTTCCACTCTATATGTAAGCATATTTCAGTTATTTGATATTGATGAAATAAAGTGTTATTTTCATTGCATATTTTTATTTGTGTTTATATTTGTATTATATTGCGTTCTTGCATAAATGTGGATCAGTGGTATGAGAGTGGTTTTCTCTTTCTTGATCCTTCTTTGCATGTCCCCAATGAGCTCGAGGTATAAGGATTTAGGGCTCGATCTGGTAGAACCTTTGCAAGATCAACCTCTCAAACACCGATGGCCTAAAATGGGGGAAGAAAATAAATATGAGGGAGTAGGATATCCTATCAATATATTGCTCGATGAGGCCCTTGAAAAACAAAGGAACATGATGATGGATAAATTTTCCTAGATCCTTCAAAGAATACCCACCGATGGCACATCTTCTTTCGACAGCCACTCTGGAGGCACCACTCCCTTTAAGGTACAAGTAAACTTTGAAATTCCCATATTTGAGGGCCAAAGAGATGCAGACGTAAAAAATATATGGTTAAATATATTAGAAGGATATTTCTTGGTCCATCACTTTTCCAACAGGTAAAATATTACTTTAGCACTCCTTAAAGCCACACCCTATGTCAAGGACTGGTGCGAAACCTACTATGAGAAAAAGGAAGGGAGGGAACCCTCTTTGTTCTTAGCCGCACCCACTTGGGATTCTTTTCGAGATGCCATCAAGGAACATTATTATCCTGTGGGTAGCTATGAGGACAAGTACATACAATGGACTACGTTGTGGAAGCAAAGGGATCAAGATGTGCATGAGCTGACGAATATGTTCCATACCCTATGCAACAATTTTGGTATCATAGACTCAGAGAAACATTTGGTGTTGAAGTATTGCAGTTGTCTTCACAGATACATTCAGGAGGAAATAGAGTTCCTTGATATCTTGTCGCTTGGTGAACCATACCAATATGCTGCCAAGATTGAGAATAAGTTCAAACAAAAGAAGTGAGACTTTGGATCTGTGAATTAAAAGTAAGAGAAAGGTGCCCGCAAACTACAGAACAAAGGACAAAGCCAAGGCGGGGCAGCTTAGGACAACCCGCCAAAGCTGCAAGAAAATAAAAAGACTGCGAAGCCAAATAAGGACACAAGAAAGTGGTGTGAGTTCCATAAGAGCTCTTCCCACAATGCAAGTGAGTGTCGGGTCAAGCATTCACTGGTGGTCGAGTTGAAGACTTATGATTTGGATGCATTCTCAGACTATAAATTAGAACCTGACAAGCATAATGACAAAGGGAAGCAGATTATTGATGTGGAGCCCAACACAACCATTGCCGCCATGAATAACTAGAAGGACAAACCAGAAGATCTAGAGGAGGGGGAACGCATCTTCCAATACCAGATGTGGTTAAAGGGTTCCCCACTACAGTTCATTGTCGACAGTGGGAGCCAAACGAACCTCATCTCAGAAGAGGTCTTGAAGTGGCTGAGATTTTTCACCACAACACACCTGGAACTGTACATAATGGGGTGGCTTCACCAAGGATGGGATCTCCACGTCAGCTAGCAATGTTGTCTTCCCTATAGCATCAATCCCTTCACAAATGAGGTATTATGTGACATTTCTCCTCTTGATTTTTCTAATGTATTATTAGGCGACCCATACTTGTGGAAGAGACATGTTGTGTATGAGTGCAGGCCTCGTGATATTATTTTTACATTGGGCAATAATTTGTACAAGATACCAAAGGTAGCACCGCCTACCACCATCTCTTTGGTAACTACAAAACATTGTAGTAACATCATTTCCAAAACAAGGAAATTTGTTTTCCTGATGATACATCCTTTGGGTAAGAAGAATATTGTGGCCATCACCTCCAAATAAGACTCCTCTGTACTGAAAAAAGTTATGGACAAGGTTGTGGAGGAGTATGGGGACATATTCACCTCACTCATAGGGAGTTTGATCATGTTGGTGCAAAAGAAGGATGGGACTTGGAGATTCTGTATTGAATATTGGGAACTGAACAAGATCATTGTTCGGAATAGGTACCCGATCCCACGGATTGATGACCTTCTCGACCAAATCAAGGGGGAAAATATCTTAGCAAGATCGACTTGAAGTCCACGTATCACCAAGTACTAATCGAAACCTCTAATGTGTGTAAGAATGCCTTCAAATCCAAGGAGGTCCTTTTCGAATGGTTGGTAATGCCTTTTGGGTTGACGAATGGTCCCACAAAATTCATGAGGCTAATGGATAACATCTTGTGGCCATTCACCAACTCACTTGCAGTGATGTACTTGGATGACATCCTAGTCTTCAGCCAGACTTGGGAAGAGCACCTCAACCACATCCGACAAGTCCTCCAAACACTACGACAACACAAGTTGTGTGCCAATTTGGAGAAGTGCACTTTTGGCATGAACCAGGTTCTGTATCTGGGATACATTATTGATGAGTGGGGGGTGCAGGTGGATCCAACCAAGATCCAATTCATTCAAGATTAGCCAACCCCAACCAATCTAATAGTGCTCCGCAACTTTCTAATTCTGATCAATTTCTACAATAGTTTCGTGTTGGGATTCTCTCATAAAACTTGGCCCTTGAGTCAAGTCACCAAGGGAGGAGCGAAAGACAAATTCTTTTGGTCTGCGTCTCAACAGAAGACCTTCGTAGAGTTGATACATCGCCTCTATTTTACACCAGCACTCACATTATCATACTTGCAACAGCCATTTGAGATTGAGACATATGCCTCTAACTATGCTATTGGGGCAATTGTTACTCAAAAGGGGCATCTAGTGGCATACCATAATGAGACTCTTTCCAAAACAACCTGGAAGTATCCAGCTTATGACAAAGAGATGTATTCCTTTGTACAAGATTTCTGACAATGGAAGCATTACATTTTAGGGAAGGAAATGATCATCCACACATACCATGTAGCTGTGCAGTTCATATAGACACAATGAAAATTGCAGAACGATCGCCACCAGAAGTGGTCCACATACCTGAAAAAAAGTCATTTGAACATCAAGTACAAGAAGGGTAGCACCAATAATGTTACAGACTGCCTATATTGACCATCGATTGTGGCATTAACCACTGTAGTCAATTCTTGTGGGAACGAGCCTTCTGATTGGCCACTTCTCTAAAAAAGTGATCCAGAATTGGACCGCACATACAAGACTCTCTTAGAGGGTAAGCAAGTTCCAGATGTTCACCTCTAGGATGCCCTTCTATGTCAATTGGGACACCTTTGTGTTCCTTCAAGTGAGCATGCCAAGATTATTTAGGAAGAAAACTACAGTTGGGTCACTTGGAATTTCGAGGTCGAGAAAAAAGTGGCAGTACTACAGAATTATTTCTATTGGCTAAACCTACGATAGGATGTCGATTATTATATCAAGTCCTACACTAACTGCGCCATTGGAAAACCCACCATGAAGAAACAAGGCCTCTATATTATGTTGCCTACCCCTACCTTACCTTGGGAATCCATCTCGATGGATTACATGTTGGGCCTTCCTTCAACTAAGAATGGAAACGAATTTGTTTTTGCGGTCATTGATAGATTCTCGAAGATGGCCATTATGATGGCCTGCAAGAAGAATATCACAACAAAAGCCACTACTAAACTCTTGTTTGAATGAGTGTGGGTACACATTGGGATCCCATAGTATATCATCTCAGATCGAGACAGTAGGTTCCTTAGTACATTTTGGTCCAACCATTGGTCGATGTTGGACACCAGGCTTACCAAGTCTACAACTTTCCATACCTAAACTGATGGCTAGACAGAGGTCCTTAACAAAATGATTGTATGCATTATGTGCATGAGCAACTCAAAGCATCCACACAAAGTGAAAATCCTCATAAAAGTGAAAATTAATCCTTGATAAGATCGTCTCCCTTATTCTTCGATTACATATATTCAAAACTAGTAGTAGATAAATTTGGCCACTCATTAAAAACAATCCAAAATTACATTATTTCTTGAATTTACAAAATAGAATATAGATACCAAAAAAATCTTATGTTTAATAATAACTAGAGGGTGATTGTTAAGAAATAATTAGATTTTCAAAAGTTCTGATACCTCAAATTAAATGAAATAGATGTGTAGTATCAATCCTCTTGTAAACTAATTGTCTATCTTCTTCACCACCAACTAATTAATAATAGACAATTACAAACACATAAATAATATAACACAAAAATTTTAACATTTGCAAATACTACCATCCAAATCCAAACACATAAACACACAAACCACTCAAAACATCCAAACATGGACTTACAAAGCATTCAAGGAAAGCAATGCAAACTAAATTAAAGATAGAATGATATAGTCATGCCATGTAAAGAAAACATAATGTGAATTTTGAATTTAATCTCAAAAATATACATAATAATGGTAATCTAAAAATGTTACATTGCTCTGCTCAACTCGAACCAACTTAGATCCATCTAACATTGGATCTATCATGCACCGAGGGTGATCAAATTCCTCGAAGGGAAAACCTTTCCTCAAGCCCTAGACTCCCAAAAAGAAGGTTTGCACCTTAGGGATTTGATCCCTCTCACCTCTCAGCGCATGATAGATCCAGTGTTAGATGGATCTAATATGGTACAAAATAAAGCCGAACTTGGTAGCCATGTGATATGAAATTGGAACATTCTACTAATTGTTTGTATATTTTATGATTCTTTGTTTGTTAGCAATCCCTTTTAAAAAATATAATGAAAATGGTGTGTATGCAAGTGTAGGAAGATAAAGTATTTTCTGAGTGTTTGTTTGTTAGTACTATTAATTTCACAAGAGATGATTTTAAATAAATTATTTTATTTTATCTTATGTTAATTTGTAATTAATATTTTTATTAAAATTAAATAAAAAATATATATTTTTAAATGAATATTTTATGTATGATTTTTTTTTTTTAGATTAGCTCACTAAACATTTGAATATTGAATCTCATGATTTATGTCATACTTCATAATACAACTATAATTAACCTTATGGTAATTTATAACAATAATATTACATATAAATAATATGTAATATATATATATATATATATATATATATATATATATATATCTGTGTGTGGGTGTTATTCTAATCTTTCTTCTCAAGATGTTATTGCATAAAATAATTGTAATTTAAAAATTGGTTGCAATATTAATTGATTTTTTACCCAAATTAGAACTATTATTTTTTTTCACAAAGGAAAAATTCGTAATTTTATTATAAAAACAAAATTACATGTTACATGAGCTGGTAAGAGTCAATCAAAGCAGGCAAGTATGCCGCAGATAGAAACAAAGAGAGAGAAATTAGGCTTTTCTCCCTTTTTTCTTTTCAACCTTCCGCCAAGCACCCTCTATTGGCGTGGTTGATACAAGGACGAGCTGGTTTTCTTCTGCATGCGCTCCAAAGTCCTTGTCAGAGTCTGATGTGTCTGAGGTATGTAGTCGTTTATTTCCCCCGCTGTCTTTTACCCCCAGATCTGTATCCGGCTGTGTCGTGGTGGTGGTATCAATGGGTTCTTGCATTTCCTGTTCTTGAGCACCCAATGTAGTTTCTGTTATTTTACTATCTTGTGGGGTAGGTTCTTCCCCTTCCTCTTGCTGTTCTGGTTCCTCTGATGGGTATTGCCAACCTTTGGCTACTTTCCCTGTTTTCTTCTTTCTCCTGTTATCTCTTGGGGCTGCTGGGCAAGTGTTTTGTAGGTGTCCCGTGTTCCTGCAAATCCGGCATCGAAATGCTGTGTTCTCATAATCTAAATGTTGTGTCCATTGTTGTTGTTTATGATTCAATATGATGCATTCTGGTAGACCTTTGCTCAAATCCACTTCCACACAGATTCGTGCGAAGGTGTAAATGCGCTCCTCCATTCGTTGTATATCTGTTTTGATATATCTGCCAAGGATATTTCCAATACCTCCAAGAAAATTTTCCTGCCAGAAATGTAGCGGGAGATTGTGAAGCCGGACCCAGACCGGCATTCTGGTCACCTCCATAGTGTTGGCATCAAAATCCGGGAACCATGGTGTGATGAAGAGACCAGTAGATCCCCAAAACCATGGCCCCTCCTTAAGGATGGTATCTCTGTCTTCTGATGATGAGAACTTGACAATGAAAAACCCTTTTGAGCAAAGGTGGATTTCACAGTCCATGGTCCAGTTGGTGAATATCCAATGGAAAAGCTCCACTGGTTTGGGCCAAAAGCAGTTGAATCTGCATATTATAGCCTGTGATTCAAATACTGTTCTATGCAGCTCTATATCTGGAATGTCTATGTTTATTTCAGGGACGCAGTTCTGCTGTTCCACAATGTATGGCTTGGGAGAGTTATCAGCCTGAGCCGCAGTTTCTGTAGCAGCTTTGTTTTTTCCCCCTTGTAGGACGTTCCTATATGAAGGTCCATTGGATTGAGCAGCGTTGGACGCACTGGCTCCTGGGGTAGTTCCATGAGATCTGGTCGGTCCTATTTCCCCCCCCCGCAGTCTTAAGTTTAGACAGACAGTGGATCCCGAGGCAATGTCATAGTCAATAAGAGTTCTGGTGTCTGCTAATGCTTTTCCCCCATATATTAAAGACTGGAGGTGAGATGGGAAGCCAGCAGTGGACTGGATAATGCCCTTCAAATACAATATGGAATCTGTGTTTCGAATCCATATAGCAAAACTATTACCAGCAGGAGCTTTTATAAATATTTGAAAAAATGCATTGCCTACCGGAGATTCGCAGCCAGTAATAAGGCCGACGCCCTCTTCCTTCTGGCATAGCAGGCTTGCAGAAACATCAATGGCAGCCAACTGTCGGGTCCTCCCAAGCAGAGCACGGTAAAGACAGTGGGTGAAGGTTAATATAAGATCCTCAGGAACAACCGTCCTCCTCCAGCCAAATCGAGCCACCGAATCAGTGATAACCGTGTATACAAGTCGCTCAACAACGTCCACAGAGCCGTGACTCTGTACCCAGGTCCAACCCCAATGCGCAAACTCTGCAGCCCAAATGCGCCGGAAAACAGAGTAAACGGGAGGGAATGAGCACTGCGCCTTCGATAAACAGGTAACAGGCCTGTAGTTGTTGTTCTTCGCCCCCGAATCGCCTCCATCGAGAGCCGCCGCCGCAGCAACCAGAGAAACAGAGCAGCTAAACCTAGGAAAAACGCAGACCAAATCACCGCTTCCCTCCATTTTTCGTTCTCTGTATAAATACTCTGCCTGTTCAAGTATTCAAATTAGAACTATTAGGTTGGTGAAGGCTTTTCATTCCCTTCTATAAGAATTTATCTATATTTTGGTTTGGAAAGAAATTATATAGTAACTTGCTATTCATAAGATTGAATAGAATAGACACCATTCATCATATTTTTAAAATTTGTGGATATTATACAATTAATATTTTTTAATTTAAGAATTTTTAATTGATCCTTGTTTTTAGATATGGTAGAAATGAAAATCAAGTGGGCTTGCAATGAGCTAACTTAAACGACGTAAAGTTCAAATTATTCAAAAATTAAATGTATTTTCCCATTTAATTTATTTTATTGATCCTCATATTTTATGTGAATTTTGTCAATAAATAAAGCATTCACATTTAATTTATTGTCCATGACATTTGCATAAAATGTGTTTCTTTTGTAGTTTGACCATCAACTCATACTTTCATATTTTTGTGCAATTCAACCTATAATTTAAAAAGAAGAAAAAGCAAAAATATTCTATTAAATATTTTTTTTCTTATTAAGATTATTTCATCTTCTTTCTTATAATGTTAAAGTTAGAAATAAGAACATTCCTATTTATTTTAACTATTTCAACATTTTCATTTATTTAATTTACTTTATATATAATTTATTATAAAAAAAATAAAGATAATAATAATAGTATGTTGATTTTTTTTGTGATATTACAAACCCTTTCCTCTTGTATATAAAATTTATTATAAGAGAAAATAACAAAATACTAGGTTCAAAACTCTACTTTGTATATAAAATTTATTATAAGAAAAAATAGTAAAATAGTAGGTTCAAAACTCCACTTTGTATATAAAATTTATTATAAGAGAAAATAATAAAATACTAGGTTCAAAAGTCCACTTTTTTATTATTACTAAAGTGGTTTTCCTCTTTCCACCATTTTTTTTCAAATTTGGGTACTTTTAGTGTAAAACATACCTTCATTTCATTAGCGATGTGGGTTTTCATGGGTTTTCCTTTTTCCATCATTTTTTTTCTTTTCTTATGCCCAACTTCTAAGATTTGGGTACATTTAGTGTAGAACATACCTTCATTTCATTAAGATTTGAGTACATTTAGAGTAGAACATACCTTCATTTCATTAGGGATGTGGGCAAGAGAACTTCTCTTGTTCAAGAAAATAAAATAGGTTTATCTAGAGGTTTCTTGCAACTTCTAAGATTTGGGTACATTTAGTGTAGAACATACCTTCATTTCATTAGGGGTGTGGGTAGGATATCCTCTCTTGTTCAAGAAAATAAAATAGGCCTATCTAGAGGTTTCTTGCAACTTCTAAGATTTGGGTACATTTAGTGTAAAACATACCTTCATGTCATTAGAGATGTGGGCAGAAGATCCTCTCTTATTCAAGAACAT
The DNA here is from genome assembly GCA_034641835.2 of Pinus albicaulis. Classification (NCBI taxonomy): domain Eukaryota; kingdom Viridiplantae; phylum Streptophyta; class Pinopsida; order Pinales; family Pinaceae; genus Pinus; species Pinus albicaulis. Next base: position 1,773,832,909 of record CM076578.1, on the reverse strand, counting down.
AAAATCTCTTGTTCAAGAAAATAAAATAGACTTATTATGACAAAATTCATAGTGCAAGATTTTCCAATATTATGACAAAATTCAAAATGCAAGATTTTCTAATATTATAACAAAATTCACAATTTTATGAAAACTTTAATATTGAAAAACAAAAAGTGTAATTTGAACTAGGTTTTCAATATCATCTCATTGTAATTCACATTTTGTAAATATCAATGACATAATATTGAACATCCTTCATATGATAAACCTCCCTAAACACGCCGCAGCCTTTTCCATTAACCCCTCTATTCCACTACACCAGCGGAATCATCCAACCATCTCAACTTGCAAGTAGAGACTGTTACACAGTTTATTTATTCATAATGTCAATTACAATAATGATAATGAGTGAATAAACATGTGACAGTATCCAACTGCAGATTGTAGTTGCTGAGTCTCTGATCTCCATTGCCATGAATCCTTCATATTTACGTAAAAGAAAACTCTGTGTAAGCCTCCACTGGTTCATTAGTTTCATTAAATTTGTCACCATTCATCATATTTTTAAAATTTGTGGATATTATACAATTAATATATTTTAATTTAAGAATTTTTAATTGATTCTTGTTTCTAGATATGGCACAAATGAAATTCAAGTGGGCTTGCTATGAGCTAACTTAAACTCAACAAAGTTCAAAATATTCAAAAAGTAAATGTGTTTTCCCATTTGATTTATTTATCCATATTTTATGTGAATTTTGTCAATAAATAAATTATTCATATTTAATCTATTGTCCATGACCATCAATATTAACATGACTTGATATGCTAAAAATACAGTAAATTAAAAATATATTTAATAATTGAATAATACATTTAGTGTAGAACATATCTTTATTTCATGAGGGATGGGCAAGAGATCTTCTCTTGTTCAAGAAAATAAAATAGGCCTATTTGGAGGTTTCTTGAAATGGTCTATTTGAAGGTTTATGGAAATGAGGCTTTTAGCTTTCTTTCCATCCCTAAAATGAAATGCTGGACCATTTAATTTGATAGACAACAACTACATTTTGTGCAAGATTTTCTGTGTAAGATTTTCCAATATTATAACAAATTCACAGTGTAAGATTTTCCAATATTATGACAAAATTTAGAGTGCAAATATTATGACAAAATTCACGGTGCAAGATTAAAATTCACATTGCAAATATTATGAAAAAATTCACATTGCAAGATTTTCCAATATTATGACAAAATTCCCAATGCAAATACTATAACAAAATTCATAGTTCAAGACTTTCCAATATTATGACAAAATCCCAATGCAAATACTATAACGAAATTCACAGTTCAAGATTTTCCAATATTATAACAAAATTCACACTGCAAGATTTTCAAATATTATGACAAAATTCACAGTGCAAATATTATGACAAGATTTTCCAATATTATGAGAAAATTCATGCAAGATTTTCCAATATAATGACAAAATTCATCTGAACCTTGCTTTTCAATATCATTAATTGTAATTCACATTTTGTAAATATCAATAGCATAATATTGAAAATCCTTCATATTATAAACCCTAAACATGCAGCCTTCTCCATTAACCACTCTATTCCACTACACCACCAGCGGAGACATCCAACCATCTCAACTTGCATACTTGCAATTAGAGACCGTTACACAGTTTATTTATTCATGATGTCATTATTGTATGAGTGAATAAACAGTGTGACGGTCTCCAACTGCAAATTGCAGTTGCTGAGTCTCTGATCTCCATTGCCATTGCCATCGATCCTCCATTGGTTCATCGGACTTTCCATTGGCCTCCCAATCCCATGCCTTGCAAAGCCTTCTTATAATTGCAATATTTGATTCCGCACCCCACTTAACTCTCCCTCTCCTGCCAGCTACTTGGAGTGAAATTGGAAGATAATCTGCAATTAATTAATTCCATGAATGCCCTAGTATTACGATCAAGCCTAAATGAACTGAACTCCATGCAGTGCAATTCCAGTGGAGTGCAATTCCAACTTATCATGCAACTCCAACTGCATCTGCATCTATTAGTGTTGATGTGGAGGTGATCTGCATCTATCTGCATCTGCAACTGCATCTATTATTGTTGATGTGGAGGTCGGTGCAATTCCAACTCCAACTACCGTCAAATTGCAACTTTTGTTGATGTGGAGACGGAAACTGCAACTGTTGTTGGTGTGGTGTGGAGGTCGGCACTGCAACTGCATCTATTGTTGGTGTGGTGTGGAGACGGAAACTACAACTGTTGCGGCGTTCCGCTTCAGACGGAAACTGTTGTTAGGCAAACGCTCAGACACGACATTTACTAATGTAGTGGTCTGTGTCAGTTATTTCTAAAATGCAAAATGCCTTGGTGATTCTAAAATGCATTAATAAAAATATATAATAAACTACTAATTATTTTTGGGCATACAGCAAACATGAATCAAAGTATAAGTATTTGAATATTAAAATTAGCAATTGTACCATAGGTTGTAAAGGAAATGTTGTAAAACAATAACATAGGAAATAGTACAGAGGAAATGAGTAGTATAGAGAGAAAAATATGTTATGTGATTTAATTGAATATTTAACTTATAAATATGAATTATTTTATTTTAAAAAAATTATAAGTTTAGACAATTGTTGGGATAAAAAAATTGGTTTTTTTATAACCTAGTTACTAATATAGAGATAATGAGTAGTATAGAGAAAAACATGTCATATGTTATGTGATAAAGAAATTGGTTTTTTTATAACCTAGTTAGTAGTATAGAGGTGATGAATAGTATAGAGAAAAAAATATGTTATATGTTATGTGATTTTAATTGAATATTTAACTTATAAATATGAATTATTTTATTTAAAAAAATTATAAGTTTAGAGAATTGATTGGATAAAGAAATTAGTTTTTTTATAACCTAGTAGGATATAAACAAACAGTCCCAAAAGGTCCAAGCAAATAATAAGTGAACTTTGGTTTGGAAGATTCAATTTTGGATGATGCAATTGTCTTTGAGCTTCACATCAATGATTTTTGTGATTTTTGTGTATCACATTTTTTTTTAATAAAATGGTGGTCATAAATCTGTATGTTTTCATAGTACATCATAGATCATTTTACTCAAAATGATAGTGCAACATAACACATAAAAGATTATATCCATGAATTTGACAATCTTGGATAGATTTGTCTGATTTAACTAAACATTTACCTATTTGTTAATGTAGAAGATTACACACATAATTAATTTTTATTTTTTTGGCATATTATTATTCTTTAATTATTTAACTTAATTGGAAATAGGAAATAATCTAAAGAAAAACCATTTTAACAAAAAAAAAAAAAATGCAGCAATCACAAAATAAATAAACAAATTTCAAAAAAAAAAAAAAATACTGAACAAATTTCAAAATAATTAAAAAATAAAGATTCTAATTTATTAATTTTTTTTTATATAAAATTTGATAAAAATGACATAGTGTAATTTATAGACAAAATAGACAAAACAATCTTTTTCATCAAAATCAATTTCAAACCAGAAACCCAAAAACACTTAAACCACCATATTATTAAGAACAAAATCTCACCAAAACTTATATGATTAGAAATTTAAAGCACCATATTATATAAGAACGAAATCTCATCAAAACTTATATGATCAAATTTGAATGAATAAACACAAAACACTACCACTATTGTGTATATATATCTTATAGTTTGTCTTTAACATTATCAAATTAAAATGCCTTTTAACTATGTTGATATCAAACGAAACAACATGAGATTTTTCACTTTAATGTTGGATTAATTAAACCCCTTTCACTTAAAACTAAATTCAACAAACAACTATTTCTATATTACCTTTAACCTAAATTTAAACTACCATACCCTAAATTTTCTTAGTCTAAACTTTCTTTAATAATCTTATATTAAAAAAAAAAAAACCTTATCTTATGCTAATTAAAAATTATAACATACAAATAAACCAAAATATTAAAAATCAAACACATTTAAAAAAAACAATAATGCCAAATTATATTTTTAATAATATAATTAAAAAATGAAACTATATTATATAGAAAGCAATTATTACATAACTATGTTTCCCATCTAACATTTTCAAGGAAATTGTTGCCACTCGATTTGTCGATATTGCTCCATCCAGGAACAATTGTTGAAGTGTGAGTATTGGGTATGTGCCTTGGAGTGAACTACCTTAATAATCTTGTATAAAAATAAAAATAAAAAAATACCTTATCTTATGCTAATTAAAATTTATAGCATACAAATAAACCAAAATATTAAAAATCAAACACATTTTACAAAAAACAATGATGCCATTAAAAATATTAAATTATATTTTTAATAATATAATTAAAAAAATAAGCTATATTATATAGAAAGCAATTATTACGTAACTATGTTTCTTATCTAACATTATGAAGGAAATTGCTGCCACTGGATTTGTCAATATTGCTCCATCCAGGAACTGTTAAAGTGTGAGCACTGCGTCTATACCTTGCAATGAACTATATAAATAATTAGCTAATGATTATTAGATAATAATAATAATATAATAATCTAAAAACAAAACAAAATCATTTAAATAAACATTAATAATAATTTTTGTTTAATGTATAAATGAGCTTAAATATGCATATCAATTATATAATTTATATATGCACTACTACTTAAAAACTTTTATCCATCTAAACTATCTAATTCAATATAGTAATGAATAAATAAAAATATTCAACAATATCTTAAAAAAAAAATGATTTGTGTCATAAATTTAAACATCATCATTATACAATTCAACCTTCAAAAAAATTGGTATTTCATGGTAACCTGCACCCGCAGAGCTTGGATATGAGAAGCGAGTGAGAAAAATTGTGAGCCACAACCATGATTCGGGTATCTCCACCCTCATAATGCAGCTGATTTTCGTGGAGGCGATTGTGTTTATTCTGCAGACGAAGATATGGAAATGGATGGAAAGTGAGTGGAAGAAGATCTGGTGGCCTTAGTGAGCTTTAAATTTCACATTGTCGAAGACAAATCCGAGATCTTTAATTCTAATTTCTAGAACGGGCGTATCGTGAAGCTCGAGTAACAACACTATGTACATGCAAGGAACTTTGTCTCCTTCCCTGGGAAACCTCTCTTTCCTGCAAGTCCTGGTGATCAATGGATTCAAGGAGATCAGGGGATCGATTCCCGCCACGATCGGAAATATTTCACATCTAAAACAGCTTTATTTTGAGAACAATAAGCTCTCCTGCCTATTTCCACGTCCATCGGAAAATTATAGCTGCTAGAGACAGTTTCCTGAAGAGCAACCGCCTCAGTAGTTGAATTCCCGATTCCATGGGCAATCGCCAACGCTTATAACAACTCAATCTTGCCAAAAATCGCCCGTCAGGCACCATTCTGCCGTTGATAAAGAATCTCGGCAGCTTGTTGTTCTTGGATTTTAATGATAATCTTCTTTTCACCGCAGTTCCTTGGTTTTGAAGCTCCAAGCCAAGATGTAATGGTCGTTTCAGTGGCAATCTTAAATCCAACTAACATCTTACAGATAGCATCTGAAAAGAATTGTTTTCAAATAATAATGATTTAGAACGTAATTATTAAAAATTCTTAATTCTTATATATATATATATATATATATATATATTAAAAAAAACCTTTATTAAAATCAATTACTATCATAACCTCACCTCCTCGTAAGTACAAAAAACCAACAAACTTCCTAACAATATTGTGTTTCTTTGGCTCTTTTAAACATGGAATGATCATGGCCATGACTAGAAAAGGTAGAACTGCATGGAAATTTCACTTTCACATATAATTTTAACTATATATATGTAAAATGTAATATCAATCAATATATATATATATATATATATAATTCTAATAAAAAATAATTACATATTTCAATAATTATATCAATCAATTTATAAGTTGTAATATTAATCAATTAAATAAATAGAACATTTGAGAAAAGCTTAATGACGTTTTATAATACAATTAATTAAAATTAATTAAAATTAATTAAATATATGTATTTATTTTAGTTTTTTTATTTTAATATATATTTGACTTTTATTTTAAAAAGATTTACAAATCTCTTTTACATTACATTTTCCCCAACATTAAATTATATTGTAAAATATATTTTTTAATGTAATTGGAAACATTAATATTATTATTGTATCTAATAAAAGAAAGTCTCTTATTTGAATCTAGCGAGTTTGGTGTCATGTCCCCAATTTTTTTTTTCTTATCACCTATATTGTTTGTTAGTTGTATTATCATCGTACCTCTTGGCTTCTTATGATATTCCTCTAGTACTATTTTACTTCTTATGATATTTCTATAGTACTATTTTATGTTCAGGAATTACTTCCGATGGAGGATGCAACAATGTCTAGGTTAAATCGATGCTCCAAGAACTTGGAGTTGTATTTGTTTTATCTTCATTAATAATCCTTACACCCTTACTAATTTTCATTTTTGTATTTGCTGATCTATATTTTACTTACCCTTATTAACGTAATTCTAACGCTTTAAGTTATACCTAAGCCTAAAGGGGTTTTTACTATAATTGTTCCCCAAATGTTTAGTATCACTTATAAACTTAATATACCCTTATGTACATTTTCTCCTTAACTTTTGAATTACTTATGACTTGTATAGTTTTGCATATATTGGTGTCCCAACCTTTTTATTTCGTATGGTTTTTCTAACTCATTCACTTAATCCCAAGGTTCAATATACAATTATGAATTTCGTCCTCCCTTTGATGACGTCTTCCATTCGTTGGTTGCCATCTATCGGAGGCCATGTGACAACCTCCTCCCTTCACGTGGTCTCCACAAACATCGAGACCATGAGTTAGGATATTGCATCATCCTAACTCATCAACAATAACAACTACTCATTTTACTTACCCATTGCCTATCCCAATTTCCAATGACTCTGTTATGTGATTCCATTGTAAATTTTAGATTATGGAAGTACCAATTTATTTGTACTATTCATATAGTGGTATTAATATTTTAGAAAACCATTTTTTGTTCTATATTTTATGATAGATTTAAACTAGTGTATTGTTGTACTGGGTTGGATTACTATGCTTCTAATTATATGAATTAGTCATACGTAAGCATAGGTTTAGGATGCCATTTTCTTCCTTCCATGTTCAAGGTTGTTGTAGTATTGTCTACTATTCCGTGTAAACCTAGTTATTCACATCATGGGTTGATTATATTTTCCTTTTCCACTATGCAACATTCTTCAATTTTGGTCCCTTTCCTTTATGTATTCTTTTTGTTGATGAATTTATACGCAACTTTGTTTGCATGTCCTCTTTGTTCTACAAATTATTGACTAAGGTGCATCAACGTTACAAGGTTCTTTTGTATCTCCTAAAAATATGGAAGTCAAATATTATTTACCCTTAATAATATTTTGACTATAAACAGCAGTTTACTCTCTTGGAGCACTTCAGTTTGACCCCCAGAGGTGGGGCATGCAGCTGACATAAAGAAATTCGAATTTCCTATGAGTTAAGTGAGCTATTGCATGTTAGACTTCAGTTAGACTCATGTGGCAGAGTTTTGGTGGAGTTGATTGAGGAGTTAATGGAGATTGTGTTCCGGTTAACTAGTTTAACTAGTTATGATCAGTTTAACTTGTGATTATGCTAGAGATGAGTTGGGTGAATTAATTATTAATTAATTCACTGATATTAACTCATTATTAAAATAAAAGAACACATCAGTTAACTCAGTGCATGGACAGTTCAGTGAAAGACCAGTGGAAGAGGTAGATGAAAGGGTGAGACTGACAGCAGTTGTACATTAGTTGTGCATGAGATTTGCACAATCAGTGGGATGATGATGCCAATGATGATTGCGCTGTACCAACTAAGTGAATTCAAATTCCATTTAGCTATATTCACTTTTTGGATTGTGCAGTAGATGCAGGCAGAGCAGCAGAAGGATTTGAACCTGTGACTAGTTTCAGATCTAGCTAGTTTTGTGTTCAGCATATGAGATAGTACTGAGTACTTGTGAGGAGTATTGTATTATGTATTGCTGAATGTTTCTCATCCATTATATGATACATATAGCTGGGGGTTTTCAGCTATAATCTTTCCCCGTACATGCTGCGTTTTATGTGTGTGATTTGATGTTCTATCGCTTTGTTTTATTTTCCGCATGTGACGATTAATGGTAGAAGCGATTATGTGTTATGCATGCAATTCGAATTGATGTATGATCAGGTTAATCGCAGCGAATAAACTTCATTATTCAGAAAATTTCTACATGGTATCGGAGCTAAATTAATCGTCGAGATCTATTACGGTGATTGTTTATTATTTCCTCGGACAGAGCCTGCATGCGGGCCAGGTAGCCTCCGGAATATTCATCCTTCTTTGTAAGGTGAAAGATCTGGTGAATGCCCATGCAGTCAATCTCTGGTTTGGAAATAATTAGCTCTCAAGTGTAGATCGGAAGCGATTGAGTTATCAGCTGGTGGTGAAATTCGAGTTTGCAGATTTGTGTTCTTGGTGCTGCGGTGAAAATGTCTTTCATCGGGTTGCGACTAGAATATGCCTTGGAAGGTAGTTCGAATTATGTTGCATGGAAGGACCACATGGAGGCTGTATTAGATGATCATGGGCTATTGGAATTCGTGGAGAAAGAGATTCCAAAGCCTACTTCTAATGATGCTGCTGTTGTGGAAGCATGGCAAAAGAAACAAGCAAAATGTCGAAGGATCCTGTTGGAGGGTGTAAAGGATCACATTGTATCCAGTTTACACAGGAAGGCCTCTCCATATTTGATGTGGAAAGCCTTGACGGATCTGTACCAAAGCAAGAGCGATCAGAGGAAGCTGGCGCTCAAAGATAGACTCAGGAACATCAAGTGTGAGAAGGGGGAAAGTATGCCGAAGTACCTCACGAGGTTCACCCAATGTCGGGATGAGATGGGAAGTGTTGGTGTGCCGGTGGTGGATGAGGATCTGGTGAGTTTGGCGCTTCTTGGTTTGCAGAAGTTAGCATGCATCTGTCAGATAGTGTCAATGGTAGGAAAAGTTGCGGGATCGGGAAAGAAGTATGGTCTGATCTGCGTGCGAGGGAAGATCAGTGGGTAAGAGATGGATCTTCATCAAAGGTATCTGATAAGAAAGCTGCTTTGGGCTAGCAAAGCAAGGAAGGGGAAGGAGCAAGAGAAACTCAATCCGTGCGGATGGCGAAGCGTGACATGTCCAAAGTGAAGTGTTTTCCTTGCTGCGATCACGGACATTACGCCACGGGTGCCCCGAGAAAGAAGAACAGCGAGGAGCCTGTGGATGCACGGTGGTGAAGCTCTTGCATACATAGTATAAGGTGGACTTCTCATTGATTGCATGCATGTTGTCTAGTGCATTGGGATCGGGGTGGTATATTGATAGTGGCGCTTCCTTTCACATGACGGGAGATGCAAATCTTTTTAGTGACTTGGTGGAGAAAGGTCTCCGGATGCATGTTGAGTTGGGCGACGGTGGACGATACAATGCGACCGGTATTGGTACCATAACCTTTCAGAGGGAGTCAGGTAAACTCATTCTTTTACAAGATGTATTGCATGTACCAGGTCTAACAAAGAATTTGATCTCAGTTGCAATGTTAGAGGATAAAGGGTATGAAGTTGTCTTTAGAGAAGGAAAGGTGTTCCTTTGGCACAAGGCAACGGGACAAGTCAAGAAGGTTGGGATTCGAGCAAAGAATCTCTACAGACTTGAAGTAGATGGGATGTCTACGGAGCTTCCTATTGTCTAGAAGCGGGAGGAAGACATGCAATTGAAGCTTGAGAGGGAGCGGGTTTTGCATGCAGGTGATAGTGAACCTCGAGATGTGGAGCAGCCACAAGAGGATCATGGAGTGGAAGAGACCACTCATGCAGAGAAATTTCGTGCCAGACGGGCAGAGGGAGTGCATGCAGCTATACCACCGGGTATGAGGTGGGGCGACATGCATGATTAATCCCAAGAGGAGATTTCTGGGAAGATTCATGAGATGGTGTGGATCTCATGGATTGAACCTGGCTACGAGGTGCCCACAGCGCAGCAGTAGCAAGATTAGTTGGAGTGATGCAGGCAGATCAAAGTGACAGTGTCGGATACTGGAGCGCGGATCAGAGTTGACAACAAGTGCAAGAGTGCATGGGTGCAAGAGTTCAACAGCGCAGTAGTTCCTGATGACATGTGCAGTTGGTACCAGCAGAAGTCGAAGACTTTGATGATAGATGCTAGATGCATCAAGACTGATTGAGTTGTTTGGAGCCTATTCAGTTTCAGAGGAGTTGCAGAGCAGATGCATGAGTTTGCATGGTGCATGCAAAGGGTGCATGGCATATGCATGGAGTTGCATGGTGCATGCATGAGTTTTCATGGCGCATGCAAAGGGTGCATGGTGAATGCATGGAGTTGCATGTCGCATGCATGGAGTTGCATGGCGCTTATGAAGGTTGCAGGGCGAATGCATGGAGTTGCATGTCGCATGCAATGACAGTCCTTTCTTGTTGAGAGGGAGTGTTGAAAATGGCAACAAGAAACAGTGAAGGAGGCCTCCTGAAACATCTTTCCTGATCCTAGTTGGAAAGTGATCACCTAAACTAGGTGGGGACCACACATGTGATTTTTGTCAAAAAAATCTATTTTTAGACTATGTCTATTTTTAGACATACGGAGCATGATTCGGGGATTCTAGTTGGAGATTCTTGAAGTATGCGACATGTTGGTAAAAATAGATGAGATTCATATTTTTAGGTCACAGGCTATTTTTAGACTGCCTCTCCTAAAAATATGGAAGTCAAATATTTTTTACCCTTAATAATATTTAGACTATAAACAGCAGTTTACTCTCTTGGAGCACTTCAGTTTGACCCCCGGAGGTGGGGCATGCAGCTGACATAAGGAAATTCGAATTTCCTATGGGTTAGTTGAGCTATTGAATGGTTGACTTCAGTTAGACTCATGTGGCAGAGTTTTGGTGGAGTTGATTGAGGAGTTAATGGAGATTGTGTTCCGGTTAACTAGTTTAACTAGTTATGATCAGTTTAACTTGTGATTATGCTAGATATGAGTTGGGTGAATTAATTATTAATTAATTCACTGATATTAACTCATTATTAAACTAAAATAACACATCAGTTAACTCAGTGCATGGACAGTTCAGTGAAAGACTAGTGGAAGAGGTAGATGAAAGGGTGAGACTGACAGCAGTTGTACATTAGTTGTGCATGAGATTTGCACAATCAGTGGGATGATGATGCCAATGATGATTTCGCTGTACCAACTAAGTGAATTCGAATTCCATTCAGCTATATTCACTTTTTGGATTGCGCAGTAGAGGCAGGCAGAGCAGCAGAAGGATTTGAACCTGTGACTAGTTTCAGATCTAGCTAGTTTTGTGTTCAGCATATGAGATAGTACTGAGTACTTGTGAGGAGTATTGTATTATGTATTTTTGAATGTTTCTCATCCATTATATGATACATATAGCTGGGGGTTTTCAGCTATAAGCTTTCCCCATACATGTTGCGTTCTATGTGTGTGATTTGATGTTCTATCGCTTTGTTTTTATTCCGCATGTGACGATTAATTTGTAGAAGCAATTATGTGTTGTACAAGCAATTCGAATTGATGTATGATCAGGTTAATTGCAGCGAATAAACTTCATTATTCAACAAAT